>JAYEVE010001104.1:0-690666 GCA_036346375.1 Guadua angustifolia
TCACTTCTGGGGGCGGGTCCCCGGTGTTGACCCGATCTTGCGGAGGTGCCACCGGTCGCGGCCCGTCGAGTTCTTCGGCGAGGCTCGGCCAAAACTCGATCTCGCCCTATCGGGGTTAGCCATGACGGCGATAAGCGCGGGCGCTCCCGTGAGGGACTGGAGTGGCTCGAAGATGTCTTGGCCTTCTCTGGGCCTCCGCGGGAAGCTGTTATGAGCTTGGTTGATGGCAACCTTGCACCATCGTGGCGTCTTCGAATCTGCGGATCACGGTCACCGCATCTCCTCGGCGCCTTGGCCGTCCGCCACGAGCGTCTTTGCTGGCGGCGGCGGTGGCGTGAGCGAGGACCGGATGGTCCGTTCGAGGAAAATCCGTCGATGAAGGCGCCATGCTCACAGAGTCTTGGTGTCGTTCTGCGAAAAACAAAACAATGGGCCCCACGGTGGCGCGGTTTGTCGGCAATCGGGATCGTCAACGCAGAAAAAGGTAGAAGTCGGAGAGTTTATGGGACGAACTGCGTTACTTTCGAGCGAAGGAAGAAAATCGATCGCGGTGATGGTGAACAAGCGACAACGAGCATGAGACAAGAGTTTATACTGGTTCGAGCCCCTGTGAAGGTAATAGCTCTACTCCAGTCGCCTTGCGGCGGCGATTCTTGCTATTTGGGTGTACAGAGCAATGTTTACAACTCAAGATAGTAATAGTGATCCCTAACTTTCGGTGCTGCGTGTCTTTGTGTTGTCTTCGTCCCCACGGAGCTCATCGTCCTTGGTCTTTATCCTTCCTTTGCACTAATGGCCAAAGCGATCCTCGGAAAGGGGCCTTCGTGCCTTGAAGATTTGCGACAAGCGCCCCGAACTTCCGCGCCTCAGAGTCATCCCGACCCGCTCTCGGCAACCGCCCGATCAAATGCGATCCGAAATCCTAGGCGGACCGGGGCATCGAGCGAGACCCGCTTTCGAGCTCGAGGTCGAGAGGTGCGAGCTCGGTAGCGCCGCCTTCGAGTCGAGCACCGATCGTCCCAGTCATGATCGGGGCCTTCGAGCTTGAGGGATCCGTTGACCATACTCCGTGCGGTCAAGGTACCGGCCCTCGTCAAATATCAATCTTGAACATTATTCTTGATGTAGTTTTACAAATGTGAAATAATATGATCATGTACACATGTCCATGTCTTCATATCGACTTGAACTAGCATTGAGTATCTAATATACGTTGCAGCCAAAAGTGCTTCCATGCCTAATTAAAAATACATAGGTGTGTAGCCATGTAGTCTATGCAGTCTATGCATATGTGGCCACTCCTTCTCATTCTTCGCGATCTATGCATGGACAGCATATGTAACTGACGTCGTGTATGCATCGGCCGTCGAAGAAAATCTTGCAAACCCTGCAAGAACTCAGAGGCGTCGGTCCATGTACATCCATCGCGGTCCATCTACATTATGTTACATCAAGATAGCTGTTAGCTCATTTTTCGATAATGAATTGTTGAACCAAAACCTAAATATTAGCTAGATCCACACCTTCAATTAGCTAAATAATAATCTAAGCAAAATCTAAACTCACACAACAAGTTTTTGCAACCTAAAAAAAAATTGGTCGATCGATGGATTCAAAATTACGAATAAAATTCACAATAGCTTTGTTTGCAAATTATGTTGAAATTGTAACACCTAAAAATTATAACAACCGCTATAGTCATGTTGAAATTGTAATACCTAAAAATTTCCAAATTATTATTCAATAATTTATTTTTTTTTTTCTAAATCTCTAGCATAATTAATGATGTTTTCAAAAATAATTTCTTGATGGAAATTAAAACCAAAATTATACTAGAAATAATTTTTCTAAGTTTAAAATATTCAAAGTATTTTTGAAAACTTTTCTCAAATTTTGAACTCATTTTATATTTTCTATAAAGCCATTCATATTTACGATATTATTTTAATTAGCAAATGAATTTAAATTTCTTTTTTCCACATAACTATTGCCATTTGAAGATCCCAAACTCCATGATTTTCATGCACCATTCTCCCCCAACTCGTGCAGCAAACCTCATCCTTCATTGATCGATGGAATTAAAACCTAAATTTAAGCTAGATCCACACATTAAATGCGAGCTACATTATAATCCAAGCAAATTCTATGTTTACACAACAAGTTTTTGTATCCTATTTGAAAAGATCAAGCTAGATCTCTACATTCATAATCTTTCATCAATCATAGGAAAAGATCAAATTTTTTTCATAATTCAAGCAAAAAAGAGGCTCCATTTAACACCAAATAATGTGAGGAATGATATTACTAACCTTAGTTACCTTGGTTGCGAGTAAAATGACCAAAATTTTGAAAGTTGGGCAGCACCTCCCTCTACATTCATAATCTTTCATCAATCATGGGAAAAGATCAAATTTTCTTCATAAGTCAAGCAAAAAAGAGGCTCCATTTAACATCAAATGAAGTGAGGAATGATGTTACTAACCTTAGTTACCTTGGTTGCGAGTAAAATAACCAAAATTTTGAAATTTAGGTAGCACCTCCCCTCCCTTGAAGCTCTTGGCTGAAGCTCCACTGTTCTTGCCGCACACTGAAATGATCTTGGTCTAGCAGAGAGCGGGAGGAGGAAGAAGTTTAAATTGGGACTCAGTACCAGTTGAAGGCACCAACCGGTACTAATGGTCTCACATGTAAGCGTTGTTGTAGCCCATAAATATCCGTTGCAATTTACAACAGTTATTAGTAGGGTTTTCCAACGCATATATAAGCGTTGCAATAGCCCCTAGCAACGGCAGCATAGGCAACGCATAATTATGCGTTGGTATAGACCCTAGTAACGCTTATATTGACTTTTAACAACGCATATATGTATTGCTAAAGGGGGGGTCATTTTGTAGTGGTGGTTGGATTTTGGCCACTCCTTCTCATTCTTGCAGTCTATGCATGGACAGCATATGTAGCCTAACGTCGTGTATGCATCGACCGCACGAAGAAAATCTTGCAAACCTTGCAAGAACTCCAGGGAGCGTCGGTCCATGTACATCCATCGCCGGTCCATCTACATTATGTTACATCAAGATAACTGTTAGCTCATTTTCCGATAATGAATTGTTGAATCAAAACCTAAATATTAGCTAGATCCACACCTTCAATTGAGCTAAATAATAATCCAAGCAAAATCTAAACTCACACAACAAGTTTTGCAACCTACAAAAAGAATTGGTCGATCGAGTGCGGATTCAAAATTCGAATAAAATTCACAATAGCTTTGTTTGCAAATTATGTTGAAATTGTAACACCTAAAAATTTCCAAATTATTATTCAATCATTTATTTTTATTTTTTTCTAAATCTCTAGCACTTAATTAATGATGTTTTCAAAAATAATTTCTGATGGAAATTAAAACCAAAATTATACTAGAAATAATTTTTCTAAGTTTAAAATATTCCAAAGTATTTTTGAAAACTTTTCTCAAATTTTGAACTCATTTTATATTTTCTATAAAGCCATTCATATTTCTGATATTATTTTAATTTGCAAATGAATTTAAATTTCTTCTTTTCCACATAACTATTGCCATTTGAAGATCCCAAACTCCATGATTTTCATGCACCATTCTCCCCCCAACTACGTGCAACCAAACCTCATCCTTCATTGAACGATAGAATTAAAACCTAAATTTAAGCTAGATCCACACATTAAATGCGAGATACATTATAATCCAAGCAAATTCTATGTTTACACAACAATTTTTTGTATCCTATTTGAAAAGATCAAGCTAGATCTCTACATTCATAATCTTTCATCAATCATAGGAAAAGATCAAAA
This sequence comes from Guadua angustifolia, assembly GCA_036346375.1. NCBI lineage: Eukaryota > Viridiplantae > Streptophyta > Magnoliopsida > Poales > Poaceae > Guadua > Guadua angustifolia. Next base: position 3,826 of record JAYEVE010001104.1, read on the forward strand.
AAATTTCATAATTCAAGCAAAAAAGAGGCTCCATTTAACACCAAATGATGTGAGGAATGATGTTACTAACCTTAGTTACCTTGGTTGCGAGTAAAATGACCAAAATTTTGAAATTTGGGTAGCACCTCCCTCTACATTCATAATCTTTCATCAATCATGGGAAAAGATCAAATTTTCTTCATAAGTCAAGCAAAAAAGAGGCTCCATTTAACACCAAATGAAGTGAGGAATGATGTTACTAACCTTAGTTACCTTGGTTGCGAGTAAAATGACCAAAATTTTGAAATTTAGGTAGCACCTCCTCCCTTGAAGCTCTTGGTGAAGCTCCATCGTTCTTGCCGCTGCATCAAATGATCTTGGTCTAGCGAGAGCGGGAGGAGGAAGAAGTTTAAATTGGGACTCAGTACCAGTTGAAGGCACCAACCGGTACTAATGGTCTCACATCAGTATCGGTTCATGTCACGAACCGGTACTACCGGCCTATCATTACACGAACTGGTACTGATGTTAGACTACCAGTACCGGTTGTTGTCTTGAACCGGTAATGATCTCCCCCCACAGCCCTGTAGCCGTTGAACCGGGACTGTTCTAACTATCAGTCCCGATTCGTACCCAACCGGTACTGATGGGCCGGTAGCAAAGGTCAGTTCTGTAGTAGTGTTAGGGTTTTGAGTTGTATAAAAGCACTTGATAAGTGATCAATGGAATTGAGGCTTTTTAGCAACGGCTGGAGGCTTGGCCGTTTTGTTAATGCACTGGAGTTAATCCTGGCAACAAAGAAAAAAGCAACGCGCGGCCGAACTGCTGCAGACTTGAAAAATCTTCTAGGGCTTGATTTTCTTCTTCGCGTCTGCTATTTCCGGCGGCGGCGCATACAGGTGTTCCTGGTGAGAGACCTTCGATCCTGGCGTGAGTGCTTCGAGCGACTATATATCGTCGTGGACGACGGCCACACATGCATGCAATGCGTGGCGCTGCTTCTTGCGAGGAGTGCATGCATGCAAAGGCGCTTTCGGACCACTAGAAGGCGTCGGCTAGATTGGTTTTAGTCGGCGCTTGAGGTCACGATTGTGTTTTGTTCCTTGCAGCTAAACATCCTTGGCAAAGATAGCTCCTTGTGGCTAGCTTTTCTTGCATTGTGGCTGGTGCTACTGAAAAAGTCCGACCGCTTGCATGCGGAGAAGGTTTCGGCGACACGAAGACTTCGTGCATGCATGGCGACTAGAAAATTCGAGTGTATGCATATATTCGTTGCCGCAAGTTCTAGCATCTAGTTTTCTTCCGTCGTGATTGGAAGCATCCTGTGAACACATCTCGACGTGCTGGTAATCTCGTCCTTTCGTTTTCGCTCTTCATTTACGTGCCAGTTTTATTTTTAGATTGCTTCATATTTTCGTCATTCTTGATACAGTAAAATTGCAAAGGGAATATCTTTAGATCTGTAGATCCGATTGAGCTGATTTTTATTGGGTTAGCTTCCAAATTGAATCTAGTTTCTACTGTTAAAATTTCTCATCAATCCAACGGTTGGATCTTCAGGAATTACTATTTTAGTGAATGTAGGTTAATCTGTTTTTATTGAAACCGAAGCAGTTTTTTATGTTATTTAGGAGGTTTAAAGAATCAGTAAAAATTTGTTTTAGCTTCCGCTCAATCATTCACCCCCCCTCTGATTGACGCCATCCGATCCTATAAGCGCGTGGCGTTTGAGTCTGCGGGCTCGTCCACCCCGGTTCGAACCCCGCTCGCCTTGCATTCTTTTTTTTGTCATGATTTTCTACAAGTGGTTGGTATTATCAACCAGCTTGAAAATTAATATATACAAGCGGTTGTTAGTACCAACCGCTTGTAAAATTAATGTCTACCAACCGCTTGTAAAATTAATATATACAAGCGGTTGTTAGTACCAACCGCTTATAAAATTAATGTCAGAATTTTTTTAAAAAGCTTTTAGCACTTTAGTTTCATTCCATAATTTTTAAAAAAGCTTTTAGAACTTTAGTTTCATTCCATAATTTTTAAAAAAAGCTTTTAGCACTTCAGTTTCATTTCAGAATTTTTAAAAATACTTTTAGCACTTTAGTTTCATTCCATAATTTTTTAAAAAGCTTTTAGAACTTTAGTGAAAGACCATGTGGAGGTCTATCCTTGTATGTGATGAATAATTGACAAGTGTTGAGCTTGGTTTGATTCGAAATTGAGTTTGATTTGAATTGGATCTTCAAATTGAAGCAATTTGAGTGTTGGTTGCTTTTCCTAGTGCTACTACGGCCAGAAGCGATAATCCGGACCATTGGGCTAATTATGATTGATTAATGATTGTGGGATAATCATTGAGAATATTTGTGGGCATTGCTATGTGAAAGGTTTTTCCTTGTCTTTGATGGTTGCAGGCGAGGTGCTAGGTCATGGTGAGGCGGAGGATGACCGGGACTAGGCGAGAGCGTCGGAGGTCCGACGGTCGGGAGATCGCGAAGATGACCGGAGATGAGTCCGCAAGCCAAGAAGATAAGGAAAGGAGATGATGCTAGCTAGATGCGCGTGGATCAATGAGGGCCGTCGTTGCGGTCTAGTTGATAGGTTAGCGGGTCTAGGTAGTATGCTTTGAAAACCGTGCAAGAAAACCGGGTATGTGTGTGGGTTTTGGGTTAGCCCTTGCATGGCTGTGTGAGTGGGTTAATCCTAGCCCTTAGATGAGTGTCCTAGGGTTGAGGGACTCATCCAAGGGTGGTAGGTGACCCAAGAGTTGTATAAATAGGGGTGGAGGGTGGCCTCCTCCCTTGAAGGTTTGAGTTGCTCCTTTGAGCTTTGCCCACATGAAGTGAGGCTTTGTAAACCTTCCCACCAGAAATACAAAGAAATTTCTTTGCATCATTGTGAATTTAAATTCTGCATTTACATTATGTCTTTACTTTACTAATTTAAATTCAGCATTTACATTACTGATTTACTTTCTCAATCTACATTCATGCAATTTGGATTTGCCTCCTCCTTCTTAATGCTGATCTTGGATGTTTTGAGTGTGTTCATATGGTTTTACATCTCTTTTGCACTCTTTGATTGAGTAGAGATCATCTTTTCTTTCAAGTTCCAGTTCTGTCCAGAACTTGTTTTTCGCGCAGAAGTTAGTCTTTGATTTTTAGAAACATCTAGAAAAATCCTTCTTGAGTGATTCTTGTTGGAGATTGTGCGGGACTCCTATACCCATCTGTAGAAAAAGTTTGGAGTCCACTGGTTTCACCGTTTGGGTGCTATGAAGTGAAAACCGAGCCCCAAATTTTCTGCCCGAAGTTTCTGACTGTCTGTGTTCATAGATTTATGATGATTTTTCTACTTGGCTTTTTGATCTGAATTTTGGTGGAGAGCCTCACGACTCATCTGCTCATAGGGAGAAAATTTCTCATAATTTTGTGAGCAGCAGAAACCCACCAACCTCCTGTTCAAATTAAAGACAGATTCTGGAAATATCTGCTTTTGCTTTTCTAAAAGAGACTTTTGTATTTTGGCTTGATCTCTTTTAGAAAAGAAGTATTTGAATTGATTCCTCTTTCTTTTGGACACTTGACAACCAGGATTGTGATTGAAAAATCCCTCACATATTTTATGGATAATATTCATGTAAACTAGGGATGCACATAGTTGTCTAGTCGTTCGGTTTTTTGGTTTTTCACGATTTCCTTGGCGATCTTTTCTCGGTTTTAGTTGGAGTATTTTGGGGAAAATTTATTTGCGACCATTCACCCCCCCTCTGTTAGCCCTCTCGATCCTTCAATTGGTATCGAGCGGTTTTGCTCTTCCATAGATCTTGACCGGTCTCAAGAGCCATGGCGACGGACAAATATTCCACCAAGCCTCCAATTTTTTCGGTGTTGATTTTCCTTTTGGAAATCCCGGATGGAGTCATACATCACGCCAGGGCTTCCCGATATGGCGAAGGTGAAGCTCCCATATGAGGTTCTACGATGAGAACGCCACGGCCGCAATATGGGCGACGTTGAGGCAAATGCTAAGGCAAGGAACATTCTCATCGAGGACTCGACCGAGTGAGTATGATCGGATTCTCACCTTCGCTCGCCCATCAGATTTGGGTAACCCTCGATACTTACCATGAGGCACTACTCAAATCAAGACCGTGAGGCGATACCTTCAAGCGAGTACAACAAATTTGAACAACGCTACGGTGAGAGTCTCGATGAGTGCTTTGGTCGGTTTACCAAGATTTTGGCGACCTCAGGCGATCGGTTGTATATACCCGACTCGGACAATGCTCGGCATTTCTTGACCGCTCGACCTTGGGTTTGGGAGATGAAGGTGACCACCATCAAGGACACCAGCGATCTGTCGACTCGACTCTTGCGGGCTTTATTCCGCCTCAAGACTCATGAGATTGATGTCGTCTTCTCGGAAGACAAAATCTCGTCGATGGCTTTGGTCACCAATCCCATTGGGTCCTCTTCGGATTTTCTCTTGGCGTTGCTTCGGTTTTTCTCTCCGCTCTTTGCGTAGCGATGAAATTCTGGAACAATTTCGGAAAATGAGCTTGCTCTTGTCGCTCGAAAATTTTCCAATATTTACAAGAGAGTGAGAGAGGAAGAGAGGTGGCATGATCACCGCTTGAGTGTGGTGGCCCCAACCACATTCGAGACTAACGCCTAAGCCGAGAAGGGCAAAACGATGTCGGCGGTTTGGGCAAAACGACTACACCGACAAGAACGCAACAAGAAGCCTCCGGTTAACGCATGAACGAGCGAGAAGAATACCGCAACTTCTCCAAAAACAAGAAGCTCTTCCACGCGTCCTCGCCGCCTCGCGACATCAACCTCTCCGACACGGAGACATGGAGCGACAAGGCGAGGATGATCCAAGAGAAGAAAGGCGGACGACTTCTCAGCATGTGCTTCATGGCGGCGCCATTGAAGTGGCGACTCACATTGTCTGGACACGGATAAGGTACCCACCTACGACGAAGTTAAATGATGCCTTCGTAAATTAGGCAAGTTTCATGCTAAGGCTAGGTCGAGGTGTTCGAGTTAGAGAAGGAGGTAGATAGATTTTCTCGGGAGTTAGCTTCACTTAAATCATGTTCCTCCGAGACTCGATAGTTGTACTCTCTGTGATGCTTTGCTTGAGAGTTGGAGAACCTAAGGACCCTGCATGATAGTGTGGTTTCGATCTTGAGGCTCTTAGGTCGAAGGATGCTAGTACATGTTCTACTTGATCCTATTCCTATTAATGATAGTTTTCTTCATACTCACATAACCGCATCTTGTGAAAATTGCCTAAGCTACTTGTGAAATTGATGCCATGGGTTGTCACCTTAGGAAGCTTCGCTAGAAATGATGAACTTGAATTGCATGCTTCTAAGGACCCGGTGCCATGTGAGGGTAAGCAACTAAAATTGATAATGAAGCTTTGAATGCCAAGTGTGCGCAACTTGCTAAGGACTTACTAGTTAAGTCGATAACGATTGCTTTCGTGTATTGGGGTTAAGGATGGCGTGGATAAGGTCCACGAGCTTAGGAAGAAGATAAAGGCCAAGTTGGTAGAATTAGAAATGCTTCTTGTGCTTCCTGTGAGTCTCTCAAATTTGAGGCGCAGTGTATAGGGAACAATATGCACGTTGTTCAATCCTCTTCTTCTGCTCTTCTTCTACTCCTTCCCTTGCTCTTCTTGTGCCTCTCTCTTGGGAGTGTGAGTATCTCATGAGCACTCTTGAGAAATTTGTTGGAGGCAAGAAAAGCTCAATCTCATTCTAGACCAGGTCCAAGGTTAGCAGATTCAATCAAGGTCTAGGATTTGATTACTTGGAGCACTGAGGCGCATCCGCCTTCGCTTGATGGTGCTTCCAAGAGTGGTGAGATTGTGGTTGCTCCCACGGTGAGCACCATGTTTAGGTCTCTTTGGTGTGGTCCATGGGACTTGACGAAGGATGCTTCTCTGTTATCGCCTCTAACAAGGCAAAGTACACATGCACCTTCGAAGAAGGATGGTCACCTAGTAGATTTCTTTTAAACGCGCCAAGATCACCGAGCGTGGCGTGTTGCTGCACTTAGGGTATTGAGGTCATCCCAGACTCTAAGTGCTCCTAAGGACGACCTGCTTCTAGACGAGTTAGAAAGTCGCTTTGTTTTTGGGCAGCATCCAGACTCGATTTTCATCTTTTTATCGAGTTTTATTTCGAGTTGCTCGTGGTCGATCTTTTCCGCTCGTCCTCTTGATATTCCTCGTTTTTCCCATCGAGGTAGATATCGGCGTGAGGTGTTTTCGGGTAGGAGATTTAGGCACTTCATTGGGATGGTCGGCCTTTGCACCACAGGCGGGCCAAACCAAGATGGACTCCTAGATCTTCCACTCTGTTTCTTGATCTTGTTAGAGTTGAGCGTCGAGAGACACTAGAGTCCATCTTCTTCTTTTGTGGCTGGTACTTTGAGGCGTCGTGTAATTCAGATTGGGTTCCCAAGTCTTCACTTTATCCAGATCTTGAGTCTTTTCTTCGACTTGATCGAGTTAATCGCTGATGGGGAAGGAGATGTTTGGATTGTTGACTCGGTTGTTCTCGCCATATGACGGAGATTCTCGTTAGTTCTCTTCCTAGTCCGAGCCCCGATGATGAGTTGATCACCTTTGGGGATCGTCTTAGTAGGGTCATTGCAAAAGGTACCATCTGCATTAATGAAAGTTTTATTCTTAAAGATGTTGCCTTAGTAAGTAAAGCGCAATACAATCGCTTGCTTTCACTGACTTATCGATGACTCTTTCGAGGTAAGCTTCAAGTAATGCTTGTAGAATCCTCGATCCATCGAGAGTTAGTTTATGATTTCAGATTTGGGAGTCTTTTCGCGGCCGATTGCTTTTCCGAGACTCTTCGTTTGATTGCTTCGAAGTCCCGCGGATCTCCTTCTCGCATAGGAGACTTGGTCTACATTTGGTTTTGACTATTTGACCAGAGAAGAACCAGCGATCTTATTCAAGTGGTTTGCCCAAACTCGCATTGGCCAAAGACTTAGTATTTCCGCCGACATGGCAAGAAGGCTTACTACTTCTCATCCTCCGCCAGAGTATGATCGATGCACCAGACAGTTTTTAATATGGACACCGTTGGTCCAAATAGAGGCACCAAAGGGAGGGAAGTGGTATGTCCTTGTCATTGTTGATGATTTTTCGAGGTATTCTGGGTATTTTTTCATGTGGCCTCAAGGATGGTGAGACTTTTTTCTCACTTCAGGGATTTGTTAGTAGGTTGTCTATTGAGCTCCCAGTGCATTACGTAGCTATAACGCAGTGATAATGGCACAGAGTTCAAGAACTCCTACTTTGAGAGTTTCAGGTGAGTCCGGATTAGAGCATCGCTTCTCTCTCCATACGCCCCTCAACAAAATGGCGAGTGGAAAGGAAGAATAGGACCTTGGCTGAGATGGCTGTGACGATGCTAGACGAGTACAAGACTCAGGAAGTTTTGGGCTGAGGCTATAGCTAACGCTTGTCATGTTTCCAATCGCGTTTCTTGAGAGCACATTTGCATCGCACTTCTTATGAGTTGAGGTATGGGCGAAAGCCCAAGAGCTTTCTATTTTCGCTTTTTGGTTGCAAGTGTTTCATCTTGAAGTCCGTAATCTAGATAAGTTTGAGTCTCGCTTCTTCCGATGGTATTTTTCCGGTTACTCGACTTCTTCAGAGCTATAGGGTCCTGAGTTGTGATGCTAATAGGATCATAGAGACCAGGACGTGACCTTGATGAGGCTAGCCCAAAGCTAGACCCGATATTTCAGCTCTTCTTATCCCTCCGAGACCATCTTTGTAGAGGATGAGGATGATGGAGATGATGGTGTTCCACCCGATCCAGCTCTCTTCTTCACCGAGGTGCCTCCTGCTTCCATTTCTCGCGACCTCAGAAGATCACTTTGCCTTCAGAGACTCCTTCACCGAAAGTGGCTCTGCTCCTACCTCGCCTCCTCAAGAGGTAGAGGCCACTGCTTCTCGGGTCCTCCTCGCCACATTCAACGCTCTCATCCACCGAAAGCAGATCATTGGTGATCTGCTTGAGCGGTGACACGCCAAAATCAGGCTTATCTTCTTTCACTTCACTCGCCTTTGTTGCCTCTTTTGAGCCAAAGGATGTTACTCATGCATTATCCGATGAATCATGGATTAATGCTATGCATGAGGAACCGGAAAACTTTGAGAGGAACAAAGTTTGGCAGCTTGTAGAGCCCCCATCCGGGTCATAATGTCATTGGGACCAAGTGGGTGTTCAAAAACAAGCAGAGTGAGGATGGGGTTGTCGCTCGCAACAAGGCTAGGCTAGTTGTAAGTGGTTTCACTCAGTTGAGGGTCTTGACTTTGAGGAGACCTTTGCCTCAGTAGCTAGACTAGAGGCTATTAGAATCCTCGCTTGCATTTTCTCGCATCCTGTGGCTTCAAGCTCTATCAAATGGATGTCAAGAGTGCATTTCTCAATGGCTTCATTGAGGAAGAGGTGTATGTCAAGCAACCTCCGAGATTTGAGAACCCCAAACACCCGAACCATGTCTACAAGCTTTCCAAAGCCTTGTATGGACTTAAGCAGCCCCTAGAGCTTGGTATGAGAGGCTTAAGTCCTATCTTCTCACCATGGTTTCAAAATGGGTATTGTAGACAAAACTCTATTCATCGCACACCGTGATTCTCATTTTCTTCTCGCCCGATTTATGTGGATGATATTATCTTTGGTGGTTCATCTCATTCTTGTGTCTCATTTTTTCGAGGTGATGAGCACAGAATTTGAGATGAGTATGATGGGTGAGTTGAGCTACTTTCTGCTTCCAAATCAAGCGCACTCGAGGGTACTTTCTCGCACCAAGGTAAGTACACTCGGACCTTCTCGAGACGGTTTGATATGTCCGATGGAAAGTCTGCGGATGACTCTTATGGCTACCATCTGCCGTCCTCGATCCCGGCGAGGATGGTGAGCTCGCTGATCAAAAGGAGTTCTGAGCATGATTGGCTTTCTTGTATCTTATCGTCATGGCTATCGACATACACTTTGCTGCTGTATGTGCGCTGATTTCAAGCTTCCTGCTCTCTCATCGCCAAAGCGGTGAAGCGATCTTCAGTGTACCTTCGAGCTACCATTGATTATGGTATTTGGTACTTTTCTTCTTCTTGTCTATCTCTTAGAGCCTTTTTCTCGAGTGCGATTTTCACGGGTCAGAGGATAGATAGGAAGAGCACTTCGCACTTGCCAATTCATTGGTACTCTTGTTTCTTCATCATCTAAGAAGCCCTGAGTCGCGACACCAATCACGAGGCCGAGTATGTTGTCGCAAATCATTGTCAGAGCTGTGTGCTCCTGGATGAGATCGACCTTGCGACTTTGTTAGAGATAGAGAGTGTTCCACTTTCTCGTGATAACACTTCTCGCTATTTGCATTGCTAAGAACTCAAGGCAAGACTCCTGAATAAGCACATTGATATTAGATATCACTTCTTTAGAGACCATGTGGAGAAAGGAGACATAGTGCTTCAGCCAGGAGAGTGACCACCGGCTTTGCCGATATCTTTACCAAGCCTTTGGATAGCTCTAGGTTTGTTGCCCCGAGGAGTGAGCTTGGTGTCGTGTGTCTCTTACGGCTTATTGTGAGGGGGAGCGGTTTGTACTTTATGTATTATATGTATATATTTTCTTCCGCTTTTTTCCTTCTTTTGTCTTTGCTCGGGTGCTATGGGTTTTCTTTTCTAGAGTTCTGAGTTCACTTCACCTAGACTTCTGCCTGCCTCGACATGGACCTCTCATCTTATGCTTTAGGATGCTATTCTCTTCTTCTTCTATTGAGCTCACTCACAGCCTTGTAGGTCTAGCAGGTGTTGGGCCCCTGGTAGACAGGTGGTCTGTGTTTGCCTCGGCCGGAGTTTGAGAGCTAGCTTCCTTTGTCACTATTTGGGAAGATGAGAGCGAGTTTGAGCCTAGTGTTCTTCGCTATCTTTTCTATACTCTATAGTCACCTACCGCAGCTTTTTTGACTTCTTCCCTCCATTCTCAGGTTTCGCTTTAATTGAGTTCTTTTCGACCTTTCTTGAACTCAATTTGAACCAGATTTGTGCTTAAAATGGAATCACATGTTGAGGGGGAGTTTAAGAATCTGTCTCATTCATTGCATATAGACTTGATTTTTCATTTTATGAGCTTTGTCTATTATGCAATTGACTCAATCTTCATGTAATGCACCTTGCTACACCTTTTGAAGAAAATCACTAGCTTCGGGTTGTCCAAGTTCATCCATCATGCTAAGCTTGTTAAAATTTGAAAATTGAAAGTTTTAACTAAAAAACTTGATGAAACATGTTGCTTTTTCTTGCTAAGTTTCGCTCTCTAGAGGTATTTACCATGATTTGTGAAATTTTGGAGTTCTCTAGAGTCCCTATAGCAACTTGGGTGAAACTAGCTTGATCCATACTTGAGTCCTTCCAATTGCTCATATGTGCTAAAATGAAAACAAAAATTGACTCTTTTGTGCAAAATTGATCTCAACACTTTGCATTCACGAGACCGCCTCCCATTGCACTTGGGATGAACTTGAATGCATCGTATGATCAAGACCATCCTCTTAAGAGTTCTTCTTGAGATGGTCAAGATGGCATGAGTCAATTACTCTTGAAAAATGCAAATAAACAAAAAACATATGTGGGTAAAGAATGCAAATTATGTCAAACATTTGCACCCCCGCTATGTCTTTTTCAAATACTAAGGCAAAAGTCGCATTATATGGAAAATGAGCTCAAGGACCTTATATGCACTTCTAGATTTCCCAAAGTGTTGAGTAGGTTGAACTCTAGGTTTTCCATTTGATCCTATGAGTGGTGTTTGCTTCTAGCTTTGAAACTTTTGCTAAGTTTTGCACTTGTTCCAATCTTGTTAAAATAAAATCTTGTAAACAAAGCTTGTGAGCAAAATGAATTTGTTCTTGGAGACATCCAAGTTTAGTCATTTTCTAAATTGATTAGCTTGGTGTCATATCTTGTCATTATGATCAGTTGGATAATCTTCAAAGCTCCTTAGGTTGCATCTCATGCATACATATTCAAAGGATAAAAGATAAAAAAAAAATTGATGCCTATATTGCCAAAAGGGGAGAAAATGTAGAAAAGGCATCTTCAAAGGAAAAATTTAATCCACCTTGATTCTTATGATCTTTGTGACAATTGCAAATTTTTATGATCATAAGCATATTCGAGTGTTCATTGTGAGTTTTATTGATATTTTAGAGCTTTTGTGAAAACTTGCTCTTTTCTTTTATATTGCTCAAAAATCTTTCTAGCCAACTTGGTCATGATATTATTTCTCTCTCTCGACCGAAGTTTCGCTTTTGCATTCAAATTGCTTTCTTTCTTCCTTCAAACTCAAACTTATGCCTTTTCATGTGTTTGTCAATATACTCATCAAGGGGAGATTGAAAGACCATGTGGAGGTCTATCCTTGTATGTGATGAATAATTGACAAGTGTTGAGCTTGGTTTGATTCAAAATTGAGTTTGATTTGAATTGGATCTTCAAATTGAAGCAATTTGAGTGTTGGTTGCTTTTTCCTAGTGCTACTGGGCCTATCAAGAGTGAACCGACCATTGGGCTTAATTATGATTGATTAATGATTGTGGGATAATCATTGAGAATATTTGTGGGCATTGCTATGTGAAAGGTTTTTCCTTGTCTTTGATGGTTGCAGTGACTTACTTGCTAGGTCATGGTGAGGCGTGAGGATGACCGGGACTAGGCGAGGAGCGCTTGAGGTCCGTGACGGTCGGAGATCGCCGAAGATGACCGGAGACGGAGTCCTGCAAGCCAAGAAGATAAGGAAAGGAGATGATGCTAGCTAGATGCCGCGTGGATCAATGAGGGCCGCCGGATTGCGATCTAGTTGATAGGTTAGCGGGTCTAGGTAGTATGCTTTGAAAACCGTGCAAGAAAACCCGGTATGTGTGTGGTTTTGGGTTAGCCCTTGCATGGCTGTGTGAGTGGGTTAATCCTAGCCCTTAGATGAGTGTCCTAGGGTTGAGGGACTCATCCAAGGGTGGTAGGTGACCCAAGAGTTGTATAAATAGTGGAGGGGTGGCCTCCTCCCTTGAAGGTTTGAGTTGCTTCTTTGAGCTTTGCCCACATGAAGTGAGGCTTTGTAAACCTTCCCACCAGAAATACAAAGAAATTTTTTGCATCATTGTGAATTTAAATTCTGCATTTACATTATGTCTTTACTTTACATAATTTAAATTCAGCATTTACATTACGATTTACTTTCCAATCTACATTCATGCAATTTGGATTTGCCTCCTCCTTCTTAATGCTGATCTTGGATGTTTTGAGTGTGTTCATATGGTTTTACATCTCTTTGCACTCTTTGATTGAGTAGAGATCATCTTTTCTTTTCAAGTTCCAGTTCTGTCCAGAACTTGTTTTTCACGCAGCAGTTAGTCTTTGATTTTAGAAAAATCTAGAAAAATCCTTCTTGAGTGATTCTTATTGGAGATTGTGTGGGACTCCTATACCCATCTGTAGAAAAAGTTTGGAGTCCACTGCTTTCACCGTTTGGGTGCTATGAAGTGAAAACCGAGCCCCAAATTTTCTGCCCGAAGTTTCTGACTGTCTGTGTTCATAGATTTATGATGATTTTTCTACTTGGCTTTTGATCTGAATTTTGGTGGAGAGCCTCACGACTCATCTTCTCATAGGGAGAAAATTTCTCATAATTTTGTGAGCAGCAGAAACCCACCAACCTCCTGTTCAAATTAAAGACAGATTCTGGAAATATCTGCTTTTGCTTTTCTAAAAGAGACTTTTGTGTTTTGGCTTGATCTCTTTAGAAAAGAAGTATTTGAATTGATTCTCTTTTCTTTTGGACACTTGACAACCAGGATTGTGATTGAAAAATCCTCACATATTTTATGGATAATATTCATGTAAACTAGGGATGCAAATAGTTGTCTAGTCGTTCGTTTTTATGGTTTTTCGATTTCTTTGCGCGATCTTTTCTCGGTTTTAGTTGGAGTATTTTGGGAAAATTTATTTGCGACCATTCACCCCCCCTCTATTCGCCATCTCGATCCTTCATTTAGTTTCATTCCATAATTTTTAAAAAAGCTTTTAGCACTTCAGTTTCATTTCAGAATTTTTAAAAAATGCTTTTAGCACTTGATCAGTTTCATTCCATAATTTTTAAAAAAGCTTTTAGAACTTTAGTTTCATTCCATAATTTTTAAAAAAGCTTTTAGCACTTGATCAGTTTCATTTCAGAATTAAAAAAAAAGCTTTTAGCACTTTAGTTTCATTCTGAATTTTGGCACTTTACATTCATTCCAAATAAACACTTTATACAAAAGAGAAGACCCATGTTACATATACATAGTTCATACAAGAGTGGTACATCTTAAGTAGTAACGCATTTTTGTCTTTACAAGTGTTCCTTCATTATGATCGCGATGTATGAAAGTAGTATCCACGCTCTGTCATTGAGGAGGCTTATGTCGACATCCACAAATAAAGGAGGATCTCGTCAATCGACTATACTCTTTCCTCGCTCAGGACGCCCTTAACTCCAACAATCCTTCGCTTGCCTTGGAGAACAACGTGTCGCTTTGGCTTAGTACTACAATCTTTTTGCTTGTCCTTCTACTTCTTAGGTTTGCTTGACATGTCCATTACGTAGAAGACCTATCTCACATCGCTCATGGGACTAATGGTTCGCGCTTATAGCCGACTTGCATGAGGTCCACTATTGTCATACCGTATTTGTTAACCTTCACGCCGCTTGAAGTCAGTTTGACCCATTGGCACTTAAATAGAGAGACCTTCAAAGGTCCATAGTCAAGCTCCCTATCTCTTCTATGACACCATACTATGTATCCACCTTGCCTTTGTTGTCTTCGGGCGCCTATACTGGACAATCGCTATTCGGTTGGTGCTCTTGTTATATCGATCCGTGTAGAATGTGTAACCATTTATCTCTGCACTTTGAATGTCATGATTTCACTAGATGGTCCCCGAGCCAAGAGTTGCAACTGCTCATTGTCTCGACCTTTCAAAAGGATGTACTTTTGTAACTGTTACCGAAGAATCCATGTGCTTCAGTTGTTATCCAATCCTCGACCTCCCCGGGAAATCGCAAGCGAGAATACTCTTTGTGCTCAAGGACATACTGGGCTACTACAATTGATTGTTTCAAAACCGTGAAATGTGCTTGCTTAAATGTAAGAAGATCATTGCATGCAAATTGCTTTCCTTCCTAGTTTCTTTTTCCCGTAGCCTCCCTCATGGTGTGATATAGGACGCCCGATCGGGTTTAGATCATTAATGTAATCCACACAAAACTCAATCACCTCCTCTGTCCCATAACCTCAAAGAATGCATCCTTCCGGACGAGAACGGTTACGGACATATTCTTTAGCACACTCATGTACCTCTCAAAAGGGAACATGTTGTGCGTGATACACGGGTCCGAGAATACCTATTTCTTTGACAAGGTGAAAAAGTGAGATGAACCATAATATCAAAGAATGCAGAGGAAAGATCATCTCAAGACTAACCACACTTTGTACCACGCCATCCTGCAGCTTAGTTTATCCGGGACGATGACCTTCGTGGAAACCGCATTGAAAAAGAACACAACTTTGTGATTATCCCCTGCATCCACTAGTAGTATGCCTCTCATGCCCACTGGGAGCAACTATGTCATTAACACAAGATAGTCATGGGATTTCATGTGTACGATTTTATTCTCTCTTTCGTGTTTATGAGTCTCTTTACATTCGAGGAGTATCCTGAAGGACCTTTACAATCGCTCGTGAACTCTATCATGCTTTTTTTTCTCTTCTTGCTTAGAGTGTAGCTTGCGTGATGTAGGTAATGTTGTCCTTTCCTCTTTTTTCCGGATGTAGGTCGCTCCTCGCCCAAGAGTTTAAGGTCCTTCCGAGCTTGCGCAGTATCTTTCGATTTTCCGTGATATATCTTTGTAACCCAGCGATTCAAGCGCACATTCTTCATGATGTGCATGAAGTCAAGTGAGCGACGAATCTCCATGACTTCCCAATAAGGCAAGTCCCAAAATATTGACTTCTTCTTCCACATGGGTGCCTGACCATCCTCATTTTGTACATGTTTGCTTCCAAGACCCTTTCCAAATACTACATTCAAATCCTTTACCATAGCAAACACATGTGGCCCACTACGATGCTGAGGCCTTGCACGGCTGTCCTGCTGTCCGTTAAATTTCTCGCTTTTCTTCTCGCAACGGTGACTCAGAAGAAGAAACCTACGGTGACCCATGTACACAACCTTCCGAGAGTTTTTCAAGTACATGACGTCCATTTCATCTAAGCACTAGATGCAGGCTCTATATCCTTTGATAGTTAGACCGATTGTGTTAATGAGAGCAAAGGCCGTTGATTGTTACAAATAACAATGCACGAGGAGAAATACTTCTTTGTACTCATCCCATACCCTTGCACCATCGTCCCACAACGTCACAAGATCTTCAACCAACGGTTTCAGGTAGACATCGATGTCATTTCAAGGTTGCTTGGGGCCTTGGATCAACAACGGCATCATGATGTACTTTCGCTTCATGCACAGCCATGGAGGAATGTTATAAATACATAGTGTAACATGCCAGTGCTATGGTCGCCGCTCACCCTCCGAACGGATTCATCCCATCGATACTCAACCCAAACCTTATGTTTTCACCTCATCTCGAAGTCCGCACGTCCGATCGACTTTCCTCTATCGTGGAGCCATTTGCGGTGTCTAAGCATCTCGTCAGTTCTTACGCTTCTTCTTGTGCCAACGCATCATCTGGCATGCGCTTGGTTAGCAAACATACGCTTCAATCGGGGATCACAGGAAATACCACAACACTTTAGTGGAGGTCTCTTCTTCACGCCCCCATCTATTTCACTCCGGATCGCCACGCTTCACCTTATACCGTGATTCTTTGCATACCGACAAACATCCAAATCGGCATATTTTTTACGACACAGATACAATCATTAGGGACATGCGTATCTTCAGACTTCCAATCCCAAAGGACGTGACGACTTGCTTGGTTTCATATGTAGATTCTTGACAGTGTTATCTTCTCGAAGTAACTTCTTTACGAAAGTGATAACAACTCATCGAATCCCTTATCCGACACACCATTTGTAGCCTTCCATTGCATGAGTTCTAGTGTGGTACGCAGTTTTTGTGGCCCCGCCACGCTTTGGGTACAAAGGAGTTCCGTGGTCCTCTAACATGCGCCGGAACTTCTAACCGTTTTCATCCGTAGTCTCCCTCCGGCCACGCAAAGATCTGGTCTAGCTCATCATCACCAAAGTCACCAAGTGTTTCTTCCACGGAACAGTATGGTAAGGTCCGATATCGTTGAATCCATCTTCCTCTTCCTCGCCTTCTTCATCGCCTTCCCGCTAATCGCCTCAACTTCGCCATGGTTGGTCCAATGTATAGTTTGGCATGAAACCTCTCATGATCAAGTGGTTCATAACTTGCCATCACCGGGAGTGCTCCTTCTCGTTTTGCAATCTACACACGGACAACATATGAAGCCGCTTGAGGCAAGAATGCAACAATGATCGAGAAAAGCCCTCGACGCCATCAATGAACTCTCGAGCGATGGTCCGTGATTGTACATCCACCGCCGATTCATCTACACCAAGTTATAATTTCATTAAAATTATAACAAATTTCAAGCTACAAAAATTATGACCTAACTTATAGTTACATTTAAAAATCTAAAGCTCATACCACTTAAACCCAACAAAAAAGCTCCATCAACACCATCATCCAATTAAAGACCTACCTTTCTAATTATTTTGTATCCCTTCCTACCTTTGTAATTATTTTTTATCCTTCTACATGTTTTTCTATTTTATTTCATGCACCAATAATTACTTCCTTGCAATATTGTACCTAGATCTCCCCCAACTTATTGTGATATTTAAGATTCTAAAGCTTACAACCACCTAGATCTAAAGCTTCCAATCACCTTTACCTTGTAATGTCATATTTTGAACTAGATCTCCACCCTACATCTTCATACAACAAATTTTTGATGATCATGGTGATCTTGCTTAAAAAGTTCAAGATTTCTCCACATCCATTGAAAAAATAGCAATATCTAGGTGAGAAGGATGTTCACATGTTGTTACTAACCTTGAAACACTTAATTTGGAGCTAATCATCCCCAATTCAAAATTTGGACAGCACCTCCCCCGAGAACAGCGCTGGGCCAATCCTTCTCTGTTCGATCGTATCTCTGCTGGCTCGTGGAGGAAGAAAGGTTTAAATGCGATGCACGGGAGGGCTTCCAGTGGGCTTGAGACACGAACCGCCAGGTCTCAAACCGCTTCGAAGCCCTCTTCGACCGCTGTTTACGAACCGCTTCTGGTGCGAACATCACAACGGGTCCGCATCAAACCGCTTCTAATAGGCCGGTTGTGATGCCCAATTCTATAGTAGTGAGTAAAACTGATTGCTTAAAAGAACGGTTCTATAATAGTTTTAGCAGATGTGATATAGTTTAGCAAAATTTACTCATAAATATATTATTCAAGTGGCTTGATAGTTCTATGTTTCTTTTAATCGAATAGTAATTGTTGAGTGCATTTTCATATTAAGTTCCATTATTCGCATAATGTTTCGATCTGCTTAGTTCAGCTTCCGTGAAGGATGCAACTTATATTTCGATGGAGTTAGTCCTAACAATCGACGCCGCTGATTGTCAAGATGATAAGATTAATTCATTGTTTTGATTTTGTTAAGTAATGAAAAAGTAAGTTAAAAATGGAGTACACGTTACTTAAAAACGGAGTACACGTTACCTTTTATGTTCATGAACTTAATTAGTTGCCTTCGAGAATACAGAAAAGTAAAATTAATCCACTCTATAACGTTATTTTTAGGGGAGGTGCTGCCGAAATTTTTATTATATTCGGCAATCTCCTAATCATTCTTGCTATATATACATAAAAATTTAAATAATTAGATTTGTTTGGTTATATGCTTTAATTTGTTTTAACGTAATCTAGCTATCTCTAACATATGTTGTTGATATAGCTATCTCTACCATATGTTGTTTGGTTATATGCTTTCATTTGACGACCACTGAATCTTCCCCCGTTCCAACCTCCACCCTTCTTTACCCCGCAATCTCCCAACATGGTATCATCGAACAATTTAAATTTGTTTTAACGTAATCTAGCTATCTCTAACATATGTTGTTGATATAGGTTCGGCATGGCCCGCATTACGGATGCACATGTTGGAGGCACCGGCGCTTCTTCTTCGAGGACTACGCCGTCGGTTGACAACTTCTTAAACTTGGGAGGCGACGCCGGTAGTGGGCATCATTTTGAAGATACTCCGCCAAATTGATGTTTGTATGAACAATGAGTAGTATGGTTGAACTGTGTCATATGTCATGTTTGCAAATTGAACATTCTATGTGTTGTATGTAAATTAAACTTTTTATGTGTTATATGCAAATTAAACAATGAGTTTATATGAATGCATGGTTGAATGGCTTGATATTTTTGTTGTCCTGAATGATATGAATGGATTGATATTTTTGCTCTACTGAATTGATATTTTTGCTGTCCAAATCTAGCTGGCCAGGGCTGATATTTGGCTAGTTGGTCTCCAGATTTACGTTGGCCAAAGCCCGGCCGACGAATATGATGATGACGACATTATTTACGCCGCCCACGACGTAAATAATGTCCACGCCACTTTACTCTTCTGACGGACTACTATTCCTATTTACGTCAAGTTTAGTCGACGAAATAAACCTTATTTATTGCAGCACCGACGTAAATATGGGCTATTTACGCCGCTCGGTTTACGCCGGTCTATTTACGCCGGTTTTGATCTATTTACGCCGGTTTTGGCCGACGAATAGATCGGATTCTCAGAGTGAACTCAGATATTCGATATACAGCAACATGTCCGGACAAAGATTATCCTAGATATGACCTCAGATGCAAAACGGCACAAGATATGCCAACCGAATGCATTACACTTATTAAGGAGGATAAGTATTTGCATCTTCTCACAAGTCACAACAGTGAGAATGCCATCTCAGCATTCTCCAGCTCTTGGAGCATCTATATGAGACTTTTTTTAAAGGATTGTTTTTATAAAATTTTTTAAAGAAATATTTAAAAAAATAAAATAAAATCAGCACTTTTTATTTTTTTAGGTATTCCTGAGTTGAAGAGTTGGAAGTTATAGAGTAATTTTCACCATCAAAAGAACAAGAGAAGAACACACGGAGGAACCATAGAATGTCGAACATTTTTTTAAGGATTTTTGCAAAAATCCATTTGCAAGTGGAGGAGTTTGTCAAAAATACATCTACATCTTAAAGTTTATCAAAAGCCCACATAAAAGTGGGGAGTTTGTCAAAAACCCACATACATCTCAAAGTTTATCAAAAATACTTATATGGCTATCTACTGCTAACGGGTCATGTCCAAGTCCATCCACTACTATAGAATGCTTCATTCGCGACCCCCCATCACTGCTAGGT
Source organism: Guadua angustifolia (assembly GCA_036346375.1). NCBI lineage: Eukaryota > Viridiplantae > Streptophyta > Magnoliopsida > Poales > Poaceae > Guadua > Guadua angustifolia. The sequence continues at coordinate 23,369 of JAYEVE010001104.1, forward strand.
AGGCCCGAGCCAGCAGTGATAATATTATCACTGTTGGTTCTAACTTCAACCGGCAGTGATAAGAATAGTATAATTTTTCCGCACGAATGGAAGCAATATCATTGCCGGGTTTAGAGAGACCCGGCAGTGATAAGAAGATATCATTACCGGTTTATATAAAAAACCGGTAGTGATTTATCATTGTTTGCCGGCTTTTTAACCCAGAAGGATAAGATCATTTTCACTGCATGTTTTACTCTAGAACCGGCAGTGATATTATTGTTCCCCATAATTAGTTAAGATACAAAACATATCAAACATTGTAATTTATCTCACAAAGAACATATCAAAGCATAATTAGTTAAAAACAGAACATATTAAGCATTTGTAATTTATACCGTCTATAATTACATATTTAGTCCTAATTATATATACAAAATATAACGGGCCAACGGCTTTTAACCGTTTGAAACCCAAAATAGCACGAAACCCTATATCCAAAATTCATCGTCGTCCTCCTCCTCCTCCTTGTCGCCGGAGCTACCGCCGGATGACCGATCGAAGTTGCGGTGGTGCTCCTCCTCCTCCTCCAAACCGATTCGGCGGCGTAGTTGGTCCCGCCTCAACGCCGCAGACCTCGCCATCAAGAAACATTGTCGTGCCTCCTCCTCCTCCTCCCTTCTCCACCTTCTCTCGCGGCGGAGCTGCTTTTGCCCAATACGAGCTCGCTTGGGGGGCCATTCTTGCAGCAAGAGTGGATTGTGAGGAGCGACGCTACGCATTGAGGAGCCGGGCATTATATAGTGGAGGAATGGGAAGCCCAACAAGCATCAAATGGGGAAGTGCAACAGCCATGAGGAATGGGGAAGAGCGACGGTCGTTGGTGGCGGGAGATGGAAGGTTCATATTATCACTGCCGGTTGAAGTTAAAACTATTATCACTGCCGGGTTTAGAGAGAGAACCGACAGTGATTTATTACCGCCGGCTGAACAAGATAACCCAGTAATAAGGCTATTTATGCTGAAACGCAGCAATGTCAATGCCGCTTTTAGAGAGAGAACCGACAAGGATTTATTATCGCCGGTTGAACAAGATAACCGCAAGGATAAAGTCATTTGCTGAAACAACAGAATATCATCGCCGACTTTTAGAGATAGAAGTGGCAATGATATATTATCGCTGGTTTAGAGAAAAACCCACAAAGGATAATATAGCACTATATATACCCCGCTCCTTCTCACCGCCCGTAATGTAGAGGAGCTCTGCTTTGCTCGATTGGGGTGGAGAGGGGGCTAATTTTGCTCTCAAATTTGGTGTAATTCATTTCTAACTCGTGGTCTAAGGTTCGTATCTTGATGTACATTTCTTTGGCAGGTTGAGAGAAATATTGATTGTATCGACAACACAATTGACGAGGGCTGAGACCTTGGCCGGTCAGCGATCGGTCAACGGATCTCCCTAACTCCCTGCCATTTCACCACGACTGACTATTTTGAGCCTCTCACGAAAGCACATGCGCGCTCGAGGTCGGGCCCCGCACTAACCTTGGGCCTGGCCGTTTGTTCAGCGACGCCCCTCGAATTTCGAACGCGGCGCTTACTCTCGGCGTTACCAAGACGTGGATCGTGGAGCCGAGGCAAAGCGCGCGCCAAGAGTCCGGACGCGCTGTTCTTTAGCCATCAACACGCATGAAGACCACTACCCCGAATCTCCTGCCTGCTGGTAAGGTGGAGGATATAAGACTAAGGATAGCACGACCGAGGGGGACGATACACCAGAGCTCGAGCATTAGTCATCACCATTGTTGAGCTTGAGTCAGAACACACCACTGCACTAGAATAGAAAAGATCACCGCCAAGAAGGCGACCGAGTAGAGCTATTACCTCATAGGGGCTCGAACCAAGATAAGTCACCGTGTCATGCTTGTTGTCATCTTGCTCACCACCAAAGACGTCAATCCATTCCTCCGCTGAGCAAAGCTCACCGGGTCCCTAGTATCACTAACCCCTTTTCATCTTCGCAGCTTGGCGCATCCCGATCGCCGATACCGGTGCTCCACCGTGTAGTCTGAAAAGCTTCGCCATTCGCAGAAAAACTCTAAGATCGTGGGAGCATAGCGCACTCATCGGCTGCACATTCCTCGCGTGATTCGCGGCTCACCACTGTCCTCGCTGCTTTTTGCCACCGCATTCAACGGCACGCCTTTGATGGCGACAACATGACACAGCGCGGGCGGCGGATGACCGCGATCCGCAGACCGAAGGCGCCGTTGATGGTGCACGCCGCCATCAACTGCTATAATCGCCCCGGCGGAGGATCAGGAGAAGGCTAGCGTGATCGCTCGACACCCTGCATTTCTCCGGAGAGCGCCCAAGGCTTATCGCCGGATCATGGTGGATCCCAATAGGGCGAGATCGGAACTCTTTGGCCGAGCCATGGCCGAAGAGCTCGATCGGGCTGTGACCGAGGTCATACCTCCGTAGCACCAAAGTCACCGCTCGGGGACCCACTCCCTGAGGAGTGATGACAACTCGTCACGCCATCGCCAGCCGCCGCCGGCCGCTTCCCGCACGAGGCGCCGCCAAAGGACTCGAGATGACTCTGACTCCGCCACGTCGCCGTCCCGAGGGTATCAGCCCGAGCTGGGTCAGGCGCGATCCGAGTCACACGAGTTCCGGCCGACCGGGCAAGATGTCTTGGGTCTTCCTCAGACAGTTCCGCCCAGCGCCGAGGTCCAGATCGCCGCGGCATTCTCCGGTGACTCGTGTTTCAGATCATGATCGTTTCACCGCAGTCGGGCCGAGGCAGCCTCGATTCTCGAAGTTCAGAAGAACGAAGGCCTTTGTCGGCGATGACGTCAAGGCTACCGTCTCCCGCCTATGGTTGTTTCAAGATATTCGACGACTTCGCCGGCACGCCGCCCGCTTTGGCCGGTTTGCTGATAGAGCACTTCGACGACCAAGAATCCCGACGAGTTCCTATCTATATACTTCAACCGCCATCCTGGGCGTGGGGGCGGCGAGCTCGTGATGGCCAATTATCTCTCGATCGTTGGACGGCGCCACAACCTAGCTTCTTCAACCAAAAGCCCGGTTCTTCCAGATCGTGGGCGCTAATCCAGGTGAGTCCTCCGCCCAACTTTGAGTTGCTACGAGCAGCCGGGAGGGAGAAAGACTCGATCACGCTATCCGTGGCAAGAGCGAGCCGCCGGACTTCGTAGGCGGCGTTTATCCGCACGAGGAACTCGATCTCGAAAGCATCTCCGACGAGGCCGCCATCAAAGCCTTCAAGTTTGGCGCCCGCGACCGCGCCATCAAGACCTCGAGATCGCATCGAGGCTCGCCACAAATGTTGTTTCGCATGGCGGAGCTGACGCTGATGCGATGACGCTATCCGCCGGAAACGCGACACACTGTGGTAAGCTTGGTTTAAACCCAACGGAGGCTCGCCCGTCCAACTCCAAGGGCGCCAACCACGGCGCTGCCACCAAGAAGAGGAAGCGATCACAGGCTGGCGGTGGCCTGCCGTGAGTGATCGTTTTGGTAGACGGACAGCGTGAAGTCCTAGAGGTTCGAGATCACGCTCGGGAGGGGTCCCGACCTCGACCTCGGTGCGCCGGGCCAGCCCCAGGGGGGCCGTGAGCTCGGCCCCGCGACCGACGCCGGGCCGCAGGGCGAGGGGCCCTAACGATTCGATGAAGTGAAATTCGCTGTGTCTTCACAGTATGCCTACCACGATCTACGAACCTGCAGGGCTTGGCAAAGCAAGCTGGATGCCTTTTATGATGGGCACGGAGAAATGCCCAAGCTCCCGAAGGAGGATGACCAACCGGACAGGTGAACGCCTGACTGACCATGGCGACTCGACTGAGTTCCAAAGAGGCGAAGCGCCGGATCGATGTCATCTTCGACGGCCGCCACCTTACGGGGCCCCAACGTGAGCTCAAGGTCGCCACGAACCATCTACCAAAGTTGCCACCGAAGCCCATCGAGCAACACCGCAAGTGGGCCGGGCCACCATCACATTCTCTCCGGAGGATGCTCTCCAAGGTATGGCCCGTGACTTGAAGACCACCTCGGTCGTGGACTTCACCATCCGCAATACCATGATCGGCCGCCATGATTGATGGCGCAGCTTCTTAACTTGCTTCTCGCAGAACGCCGACCGGATGCAGATTCCCGATTGAAGGTCAAGAACATAGCCGTCCCTTCTTCGAATTGTCCTCGAAGTCGACCATCCCCTGCGCAGTGGTCTTGCTCGCCACCTTCGGGCGGCTCGAACAACTTCCGCGACCGAAATGATCACCTTTGAGGTGGTTGAAGGAGACCTCCTGCATAACGCCATTCTCGCCGCCCCGCCTTGATCAAGTTTATGGCGCCAACCACTATGGTCATTCGGTATGAAGTCACCGTCCCAACGGCATCATAACCGCGGCGAGGCGATCTACAAAGCGCACATGGATGCTAAACCAAGGCCTTGGCTCTTCCCGCATTCTCGCCTTCAGCCGAGGTCCGGAGGCGACGGTGAGGAACGCTGACGTATATGGCGATCCAAATTTCAATGAGGCGACGAAGGCCGTGCTGCTCGAGGAAGGCGACTCGACCAGATGCATTCATTTCTCGGCCGAGCTGAGTTCCAAATAGGAACTCGAGCTCGTCACCTTCCTCCGCGCCAACAAGGGCATATTCGCCTGGGAACCCGTGGACATGCCCGGCGTCCCAAAGGAGGTGATCAAGCACAAACCGCAGTCGCCGATTGTCGCTCCGCGCGCAGGTTACGCTGCTTTCTCAAGAGAAAGTCGCGATCATCAAGGAGAACCTTGACAAGCTATTGAAGGCCGGCTTCATTCGAGAGATCGACCATCCAATGGTTGGTCAACGGCCATCATCCGTAATAGTGCGTAAAGTGGAGGATGTGCGACCACACGGGTTGAACTCGCCCGCCTGGCGACAACTTCCGCCCCCACGCGATCGATCAGATCGCCGACTCCACCGCGAGCGCCAAGATGTTAAGCTTCTGGATGCCTATTCGAGGTACCATCGATCAAGTCAAGTCCGGTCGACGACGAGAGCAAGATGTCGCTCATCACGCCGTCAAGCACCATCGCCACACGCACCATGTTGTTTGGCTCACGCAATGCCGAGCCACGCTTTCAGTTGTTCGATGACTAAGACGCTCGATGCCCAGATCGCCAAACCTTGAGGTCTACGTGGATGACATCATCACAAGAGCCCCACCGGCGCACTCACATTCGGATCTCGAGGAAACCTTCACCAACTGAGTAGACACAAGATCAAGCTCAACCCCGAGAAATGCGGTTCGACACAAGGCCGTGGAAGGTGCTCTGACACATGATCGGGGCCTGGGTAGGTCTTAACCTAGAAAAGATTGAGGCGACGAGAAGATGGCGCCCGACCTTGGCCAAGTAGGTGCAGAGCCTCACCGCCGCATGGGCCTCAAGAAGTTCATCTCGAGGTTCGGCGAGCTGGCCCCATTCTTCGTGAGCTCTACACAAACAAGGGAGTTTTGAGTGGTCTCCAGAGGCGCAGTTAGCTTCTTCGACGAGTTGAAGGTATACCTATCAACCCCACCCCACTCACGACTCCACGTACCTAGAGAGAGATTGTCGCTTTACCTAGCTGCCACCACCCAAGCCGCCGCTGCCGCCTTGGTGGCTGAACGGGATCACAAGAATATCCGATCTATTATGTCAAGTCCTCAGACGCCCAAAGGAGCGCCACTCAGAGGTACAAAAGCAGCCAGATGCTCTCCTAATGGCTTCGCAAGAAGCTTCGCCATTACTTCCGTGTACACTGTGGTCGCCCCGAGCAACTTCCGCCGGGACATCTTATGAACTCCGGAAGGTGGCGTAACGAATCGCCAGCGGGCCATGGAACCGGCAGATTTGATGTCCGTGTCGAGCTCGACGGCAATCAAATCACAAGTGCTTGCCGATTTCGTTGTCGAACAGACGTCGCAACCTTCTTCTGAGCCCGAGGTCGAGGAAGAGATGCCCTCGATCATGTTCTTTGACGGATCGAGATCTTTGCCGCCGGGGCCGGAATCCTTATTCTTACCGCACGCGCGACGATTGAGGCACGGGTTCGCTTTGGGTTTCCGCCACCAATAACGGGCAGAGCACGGCTTCTTTGGCGGCCTGCGAGCGTAAAGCTTTGGGCGTGAGACGCTTGGTCGAAGGGTGACTCCTAGCTCGTCATTAATCAAGCAACGAAGTACCAAAGGTTCTGGAGACTCGATGGCAAAGTACCTTGCCGAGGTGCGCAAATGGAGAAGTGGTTTCGTAACCTAGAGCTCAAGCACATACCGCCGACTTCCTTCCAAGCCTGCTCTCCGACGACAGATCCCTCCGATGTCATCCTCGAGACGCCGACGGCCCTCGATCTCCGATCAAGAAGTCTTGTTTCGCCGTGGGTCGGTTGTATTCCTCCGGCCGAGCCTATTCACAATTTCCTTGCAAAGGGCGACCACCGCCCGACCCCCGAGAGGAGCATGATCAAGCACCGAGTGAGTTTGTATACGCCGCCGAGAGGAAGCTCTACAGCGGAATGTGTCCGGTGCTAGCAAGGTGCGCCACCACTAAGAGGGTGGCATCATAAATGACATCCACTCAGGCCTCTATGGAGCGCACTCTTCGTACAAGACAATGGTTGGCAAGGCCTTCCGCATGGGGTATTATTGGCCGACGGCACTTCAGGATGCCCGCGACCATCCGCGACTGCCGAGCATGCCGCCACGCCTCAAAGTCGATCACCGCTCTACACGCCTCGCACCATCCCGCCGCTGGCCTTTCTCGACGGGGGCCGGGACATCCTCGGCCCTTTTCTCTCAGGTCGGGGTAAGAAGTTCTGTCGTTGTTATTGACACTTTTACTAGTGGATAGAAGTTTAACCGTCTTACTCATAATCGCATCGGGCGTCATTCATTTCTTCCACTTGTTCGTGGTCACTGTGCACGGGTTCCATGCAAAATTATCACTGACAATGGTACACAGTTTACTAGCGAGTTGTTCCAGGAGTTTTGCAAAGACCTCGGCACCAGAGTATGTTTCGCTTTAGTGGCTCACCCTCAGAGCAATGGAGCAGCAGAGATGCACCAACGACAAATCGTCTGTGGTGTCAAAAATGAGTTTCAGATGAGCTCGAACGCTATGGCAGACTCGGTGGATGAACTTCCCACCGCCTTATGGTCTACTCAGACGACGGCCACCGAGCAACAGGTCCACACCCTTCCAAACTGTGGTTCGCAGATCAAGCCATCCTACCTCCCGAGGTTACTGGCTCGCCAGGTCAGCCTTGACGACCAAGTCGATTTCGAGCACGAGCGGCTCTCGACCTTACCTCGCAGAAGAAGTAAGATGCCATGCATCGCTATGATCAATGCACTACCGAAGCTCTTCGCAGACATGCAGATCTAAGACGACCTAGGGAGCTCCTTGTTGGGACTTAGCCCCGAGACGGATTCTGTGCACCGCCCAACACCAACAAGTTATCCCTACTGGGAGGGCCCCTATAGAGTTGTTTCAACAGACGCCTGGGCTTACTTGGCTAGCGATGCCCGACGGCAGAGAGCTCTCTAGCTCGTGGAACATAGATCAGCTTTGGAAGTTTTATGTGTAATCCTTAAACCTTAAGTTTCAATATAGTTGTTCTTCAATTCTCACCCTTTACACCTTTTTCTTTTGTGGTGCATTCTGTCGCTTTTTGTTCGAGACTTCTTTGAATACGACCGATGTACAACGTGCACTCGCTCTTGGTCCGAATGTCGCGAGCTTAATGTTCAGCCCCAGTGGTCGAGCTGAACGTTAACCGAATCTCTTCACAACCCAGCCTTCGTCGTCGCTGCGAGCAAAAAGCCTCGCAGTTTGGACCATTGACCAGTGCACAAGGTCGTGATTCAAATATTAGTCTGGGCGTGACAATCACTGTCGAGCTCGTTTTTGTCACGTTTCCTCCCCCTGCGGACCTTTTGTCGACTTTTGCAGGTCGTTGTCATTCGCTAGCATCTAAATCTTGCGCCCAAGGCCGCCGTTGCTCAACCTTGGACCCAACGGGGGCTGGATGAGGACATGCCACCGACGAGTGACCTAAAGTACATATCTATGGGCAAAGGAGGCATACACCAAATATCCTCGACCAAAAAACTTGAAGCAAGATGCATTTGATGTCCCCAAAAGAAATTTAGTCCCGATCAAACATTTCGTCTTAATGTTTTTTTACAGGTTATCCAGTCTAGGATCTATCTACAGATCGGTCATCTCGTGGGTAAGCTTCTCCTGCTCGAGCTCGGCGACTTTGGCCCTTAGGGTCGATAGCTCGCAGGATAATGAGGGCTTCCTTGAGGCGCCCGCGCATGGCGCCGCCATCCCGAGTTGGGCCAGAGCGCCTTCACGCTTTGCCGGCTCGTCCGAAGTTTCTCTCAAGCCCGTGACCTTGGCTTCAAGCTCTGGGACGCCTTCACCGAGGAAGACGCTTGTTCTGGGTGGTCTTCTCTCGCACTCGGCCTTGGCCGATCACAAGACTTGCTCCATGGCCTTGTAGGCATGGTCGCACTCCTGGCTCCGCCTCGCTCGATCTCGCCACGGGCAACCTCCCTGCCTTCATCGTCTCGGGCGCAGTCGCCGAGCTCTTGCCCTCGTTCGCCTCTTCTTCCGCCGACCTCCAAGGTCTCGATGAGCCTAGAGCGCCGACCTCCAAGACTCCACCATGTTCAGATGCCCTCAAAGACATCGGGCGTGTTCCTCAAGGCATTGCGCCTTGGGAGACGCTATGATTGCCTTCGTGGCAAGAAAGGTGGTCCAAATAAGAGCAGCAGCAAAGAGGGCTCGGGCTAGCATACTACAGGATACGCGAGGGGGTCCTTACCTCACGAAGACGGTTCTCAACGCGTGCACAGGTGAACTCTTCGCCAGTCCATCAGTTCCTGCCCGCCGAGCCTCGACCGTCAGCAGGACACGGGGTTAGGATCTTCTGGGCACGCTTATGGCGGCCGGGCTTGCCGCCACCCCCTAAGGGCTCAGCTCGCCGCCAGGGATGGGCTCGGCAGCGACACCGGTCTCGACTTCCATGGTCGCGTTCGTCCACCTCCGGCGCTTAGGGAGCACCGATCGTCCATCACAAGAATTTCGCTGGGTCATCATCAAGGACTCCGGTGCCACGACCAAATACCGATGTAATTGTGGTTCGGCAGGCTAGGTGCTTCTCCGATGTAGCCGGGGCCCTGGCACCTTCTCTCGGCGCCGGGCCCGCGCCTAAGTTTCGACCATGGTCGGACCGACCGACACGACCACTGGTACGCCAAGGCGCCTGGCACCTTCTTCGGCGACCGGGACGGTCAGCGACATACGGCTCGGGTCACGCCGTGTCGAGTCCTCATCGGTCACGGCTGGTTCTGGGGAACCGAGGAGGTCATTGAGTTCAGCATCGATTACATGGATCTCAAACCGATTGTTGTGCCCAGATCTCGCCATGAAGGAGGCTACAAGGAAAGGGACACTAGGTCGTAAATCGATCCGCATAAATGATCGTGGTTTCATTCACGCAAGCACATTTTACGCTTCAAGACTAATCAGCCAGAAGCGCCTCAGATGTCAACATGCACAAGAACATGCTACGAAGAAAAACCCATGTAAGTCCTGGAGGTTTGATCGCTAGAGATTACAGAGATAAGTTTGGAGATTGGTTGTTTAGACACATGATGCATACGTTAGACAGAGTGCGCTTCAATCGAAAGGCCGCTAAGGACCATCATATACAATTTTGACATTTGAAGGATACGACATCAATGGATATACATTTTATACGAGAGCACAAGATAACAAGAGTACCAACTAGATTAGTGGGGTCCGTGATAGATGCCTATGACAAAGAATGGTAATATGCGACGCATTACGGATTCATAGAAGATATTTGGGAGCTTGACTATAGGCCTTTGAAGGTCCTCTTCCGCCGCTAGTGGGTCAGCTACGAGGGCGGAACATCGACAAGTACGTATCACTACTGTGGACTTCAAACACGCGGATACAAGAGAAGAACCATTCGACTTGCTAATGTCGTTACACAAATTTTCTTTGTAAGGGATCTGGCTGACAAGGAACGCCACGTGGTTCTTCAATCAAAAAGAAGGATTGTGGGAGTTGAGAATGTAGTCGACGAGGAAGACTATAACTAATTCGATGAGCTTCCTCCTTTCGGTGAGAACATCGACCTAGGTCTCATGGAAGACATAGAGGAAGCTACATACATACACCGCGATCATAACGAAGGTCGGATCGTAACTTAGTTGTATAATTAAGGATATGCTTTATTTTGTATGAAGGTCAAGCTTCAATTTGTAATATAAACATTTTGTACGAAGGACATGCTTCAATTTGTAATGTATGGAGTATTGATTATTATAATCATTCAGAAAAAGTAAATGTCCAATGGATGAAAAAGTATATAATTGATGTAAAAAGGCCATGCATAAAAGAATGATGTTCCTCATCCAATACTCCTTGATAAAATAGTACTCAAATGAGAGAAGAGGAGACAAATTGATTTATCATAATATTATATGGAGTAATCAATAAAAACTTGCTCATAATATTACCTTGATGAGATAGTAAGAATCATATAATTGATTTATCATAATATTATATTGAATGTTGGAGAAGATGAGATAGTAAGAGCAAGTTTTTATTGATTATTCCTAATTAACTGAAATTTAAAATAAAACAAAAAAGGAAAATTAAATTACTAATTAGGCACTTCGAGCAAGCTCCCATGCACATTAACCATCCATAAATAATGATTAAATGAAAATTAGGAAATTAAAAGAAAATTTTCAAGTCAACGACAATAAAAAATAACTAACATTCAAAATAAAAAGTTGAAGAAAATTAGCAATTTGGTTTTTGTATGAAGTCCAAAGCAAAATCTTGAAATAGCTTTAAAACTGGTATGACAATTTTCCTTGCCACGGCAGAAAGTCCTTGGCGCTAACTACCTGCCGTCAGGAAAGATTTGCCATCACACCACTCATCGCCACAACAAAGACTTGGCACGGGGTGGCAGGAACATCAAGGCAAGTTGATATATTTAGCGCCAAGACTAATAAAACACATCAGTGCCACATCATAGCCTCCACCCGGCACAGATAGTAATAACATCACTGCCGATTATAATTCCAAGTGGCAGTGATATATTTACATCACTACCGGATCATATTTAACCGGCACTGATAGTTTTATCATTGCCGATCTTAACTAACCGGCACTGATAGTAGGTTATATCACTGCCGGGTAACAGTTGACCCAGCACTGATAATTTTATCACTGCCAGGTTGGTTTAAACCCGGCACTGATAATTTTATCACTGCTGGGTTGGTTTAAACCCGACACTGATATTTTTATCACTGCCGAGTGGGAAATAACCCGTCACTGATATTTATTATCAGTGCCGGTTGTTTTTCTTTAACCGACAGTAATGTTCATCTCTATATAAATATGGCCTCTTCCCCTCTTTCCCGCACTTAGGCATTTTTTCGGTTTTCATCTCACACGCCTCAACCAAACTGGCTCCTCGCCTCCCGGCTCGGCCACCTCAACTCCGCTGCTTCTCCCCACTCCATCGTCCTCTCCTGGCCCGGCCACCCCCACTAACGCCTTCGCCACTGCTGTTCTCTGACCGCTCTGGCTTCACCAAAGGAGTGTGTGCGCCGATTCAAAAAGCCCTTATTGCTCTCTGATGATATTAGGGTTAAATTACTCTATGATGAATGTCTATGACTTGATTCGGTACTGCACTTGTTTCTTGATGCTTGCTGGCTGGAGGAGAGGTAATGCTCTGTGATGATACTGGGTTTATTGTGAATTTGACAATTGATGAAATGAATTAGGCCTTCAACTGGTAGTTCACTTGAAACTAAAGAATTGTTTCTTGTCTGTTTGCTCATGATTTGATCGACAGTAAGCAAAATAATAATCAATTCTTGTTCATTCTAAGGTGGTAAGGGTTCAAGGCCTATTTCGTTGAATTGATTAGTCTTGCCGATTCGTGATTGAGGTGAAGATTCTAATCTTCATTCAAACCCAATAATCTGAGAGCAATCATACATAATTATCTCCATATTGCCATGCTAGACATGATTAGTTATATGAATGACATAAAATTGCCTTTATGCAATCTGTTGCTATTTATGTCTTTTCGAATGATCATGGTTTATGTGTTCTTGCTCATAATATTATATAGAATAATCAATAAAAACTTGCTCTTACTATCTCATCTTTTCCAACATTCAAGCAATTTCTATGCATATGTGAGATTTTGAAGCAATTTCTATGTATATGAGATTTTGAAGCAATTTCTATGTATATGTGAATTTTGAAGCAATTTCTATGTATCATGTCAATGTGAAATGCAATGTATTTGAATTTTGAAGCAATTTCTATGTATATGTGAGATTTTGAAGCAATTTCTATGTGTCATGTATATGTGAAATGCAATGTATTTGAATTTTGAAGCAATTTCTATGTATATGTGAGATTTTGAAGCAATTTCTATGTGTCATGTATATGTGAAATGCAATGTATTTGAATTTTGAAGCAATTTCTATGTATCATATCAATGTGAAATGCAATGTATTTGAATTTTAAAGTAATTTCTTGTTGGTGATATGCCCTAGAGGCGATCATGTGAGATGATTGTACCATACGTCTATGTTCATGTACTTATCAGTTCCATGAATAAATGTCACTCCTTTGTTCATTGAGTATGACTTAATTGTGAAACACATTGGTTATATGATATTATTCTAAACGATCACTAGTCACATATCATTATGTGGGACAATAGTGATTTGACCAAAGACATGTATTGATTGATGGTAATGTTTCACATACCACGTATATGGAGATATCAAATCAATAATGTGGGCACATGTTAGAGAACATGGGGTTGATAGACTCGCCCGAGACATTGATGAGATTGTTATCTTAGAAGTGCCATCAGGTGTAGTCTCGAGTGGTATACCCATACGATTCTTTGACTCGAGATTCTTATTGATTCTCAACATGTGTAATTGTATACTTTGGGGCTATCAAACGCTTCTCCGTGAAAGGGAGTTATAAAGGTAGCTTACTGGTATGCCATGAAACATGACGTGAGATATAAGAGGTCAAGATGGAATTTGCTCCTCCTTGATAACGGAGAGATATCTCCGGCCCCTCGTGGATGGATAAGGAAAAGTGCATGGGTATGCCAAAGTGATTAAAGTGTTAATCACGAATTATATCCATTACATTGACGAGTGAATGGGTCGAGCTACCACAAGGATGGCACGATCTTGCCTTCAGCCTTTGATTGGTATCGCGTGGCAAAAGGATCGGTATATGAGTATATCAAGGTTCAGCCGATACGATCACTCAGGTATTCGGGGACAACATGTCCTCGCTAGGAACCATCGTTGTTTGATGGTCTCAAAAATAGGTTTCAGACCATGGCCGCTTATGCATGAACCTAACGGGTCGCACACTTAACGGGTTGAACATGCCAAAATGGATTAGGATCCATTAGTGGGTTTCATGGATATGGATCTGCTGGGACGAGGTTCCTAATGGGCTTCTATCATAGAAGGCCCATTAGCATGCGCCTATATAAAGAGGCGGGGTGGTGCCGCAGGCGAGTTTTTCCTTCCACCACGAAACCCCAGCCGCTGACTCCTTCCTCGCCAAAACCCTAGCCGTCAGCAGCTGGTGCTAGCACACCGGCACGGCGTTCCACCCCGGACGGTGGATACCGAGAGACATCGCAGTATCCTTTCGGCCGACATGGCAGAACGCCTACTTCCTCTACAATACTAGGCGCGCGATCGCGAGGAGGAGACGATCAACTCTAGCATCTACTACAAGATTTTGAGTACGTGGGGACGCTTCACCCACTCTTCTTCCGCCGCTAACGGCTCCAAGGGTAATGATCCATGATCTACTACTCGCATGTATCCTGTTGAATGCGTAGAAAATTTTGTTTTCGCCAGCGAGCCAACGCTGCTCCCTTCATTTCTATGTATCATGTTTATGTGAAATGCAATGTATTTGATCATGAGCACCACCTTATCGTAGTTCTTGTTACCGCTGTGAGGACCCGACCACTAATTCAATCCATCGTGTTTTCACCGACTAGTCCCTGGATCAATCGCTAGTGCACACAGCTTAACATCGTAAGCATCATATCATACACAACGATAAGAATAATAAGACTTTAATTATTGAATATAACTAGTGTATGATATTATGACCACTTACAAGATTCAGCCTCACAAGGCAATAGTAAGAACAATGAGACAATTGCAGCGGAAAGACAGTAGAAAACGTAGATGTCCCATCAAAGACACCACAAAGGCCTCGACAAGGATCGCCTAGTGACACGGTCCACCTGAAAGTCCTCCTCCAATAACAATGACGATTCCTCCACTGTTGTTTGTTAAGCAAGGGTGAGTACACCAACACGACGCAACAAGTTGTGCACAAAATGCAATTCTATCATAGCTATATGCGTGCTTATTCCAAAGGAAAGGTTAAGGGTTCATTTGCAATAAAGCAGCATTTACGAACACATACGATACATAGATTGAAAAGACATTAAAACAAATAACCAGTAAATAGATTCAGTGATTCTCAAATAAACCAAGTTGTCCATCCTAAATAAAGTTCCATTATCCACATGGCATTCTGCCATCCCATAACAGTTGTTCATTTTAATTAACTACCCCTTGACTGTAATTCCCGAGCTTTGCTCAATAACGTGAGCACGGCTATCCTAATAGTTTGTACACTGCAGAGGTTATGCACTTTACCCACATGATACAACCATGCACCACACAGTGAACGATTATAACAAAGCCTTTACAATGCATCCTCTAACCCAAGCTACCCGCTAAGGTTTCAACATCAAGGGTTACACCACCACAACAGGCCCCCTTCTTGCGCCATGTGAGCCACCCCAAGCATGGATCGGTTACACACCACCGGGTCTCACGCCACCACGATAGCACTCAAGTTAAGCATTTGCAAATTAGTCACTAGGTCCCCATAACCGCATATGTGGTAGCATGATAGACTCAGTCAAAGGCTCGCAAGGTTAAGTCCTTAGGATTGATTGAAGCAAGACATACACATACCCTCGCCCTCCGAGCCCACCCCGCACACTTGCCCTTTCCACTTGCTTCAATCATAAAGTGATTACCACCCGGTTGGTTACCAAGCACCACGTGTTACTCACAAATCAACATCGTTGTGTGACCTCCCCGCCACGACAACTCAATCTCTTTGTGTGACCACACATGACACACAAGTCATCATCATTGTTCCACATTCCATTAGTCAAAATTAATAATCAACATTTCATGTACATGTGATGACGTGGCATGGCTAAGCAATTCTATCCCAGTCTAACCATCCATGTCGATTTCAGTATTAACCAACTATAATGAACCAACCTAAGGTGACAAGTGGATTATGGCATACAAAGAGCAAGGTAGGGTGTAATTCAAAGGGTACATGGGTGCAACATGATCAAAATAGCAATTTTGCGAACATGGGTGCAACATGATTAAAGCACAAATTGCCTTGCATAAGCTCCTGGTATTGCTCCGAAGATTGCTCTTGAAATGATAATTCCTCCTCCGAAACCTCGCTCAACTCAACGTCTACGCGGATCGAGAAGAAATAGCAAATAAACACCAAAACCAAATATCAAATGAACTCAAAAATTCAAACAAAAGCCACCATTGGAAAGATCTCAATTTTACAAATTTTTAGGAATTTGAATTACCTCAATCGGAGTTCGTATGCAAAAGTTATAGCATTTTGAAATTTTAAAATCCTGAAAAATCCCTAAAATCATAAAATCCGAATTTATCGAATTATTTTTATTAAGAAAAATATGAATTTCCCGCCCCGGGTTGTACGGACGACATGTGGCCAAATCTGGTTCCTTAATTACCGATCCAACGCTTCCTATTTAACTATCGACGTTGCACTACCGTAGCCACCCGATCTAAATCCGATGGCTAATAGTTGACCGAGGTCTTTACTGTTCATTTAAATGACGTGTCCCCAATACCAGCCCTAAAATCTAAATCTGACGATCAAGATTAAACCAAGGGTTTTACTGTGCACTTAACTGACGTGGCCCATCCGAGTCTCTACGATTTTAATCCAACAGCTAAGGCTTACCCTTGTACTTCACTGTGCACAAAGCGACGTGGACGATCTCCGGCCGTGCGATGACGATCCAATGGTCAAGGCTTCTCCCGATCAGCAATGAAGTGATGGCGGCTCGAATCCACCGGAGGCGAAGACGACGACTTTGACGACAGCGTTCCGGTACTTCCTGGCGTCCAACGGACGGCAAGACGGACATCGCAACGGTTCGCGAACTCGAATCCGCAATCCTTTCTGGCGAAGAAGTCCTCGGCGACGAATCTGGCGAACTTCTTTGGGAACTCCAGGCGAGCTTATGCGGTCTTCACAAGATTCCCATGACGGCGCGGCAGGAAGAGGTGCGGTAGCTCAAGGTGAGTCTCACGATGGGGGTCTGGCTTTAAATACTCGCGGTGGTGCGGAAAATAAGGAAAGTACAATGGCGGCGGCGTTGTTGGACCTTGACATCGGCGAGGAATCCTTCACGAAGACGATGAGCCACGGCCACACGATCTTCATCCGACGGCCGATAAAAGATTAAACCGAATCGTATCGGTTAATGTTGTTCAGGCGATCATGATCTAACGGTCGCCATCTCCTAGGGTTACTTAATCGACGTATGCGGACGAGGGCCCTGATTCCAATCCAAAGCGCATGTTACTCCTCCCAATTCCAACGCGTCCACATAGTGTTGAGCCACGACCCGTGTAACATCCCAAAATTTCAGCTATTTAATTAATTAATATTATTTTATTGCCATTTATGAATTTTATGATTTTTCTGGATTTTATTGGATTTTCTGAGATTTATTTGAATTCTTTTGAATTAAAATACATTATCTTTTGTCAAGAAATAATTATAAAAAGATATTTGCAAAATAAAGTTTTTGTGAAAATATTTTATTAAAGTCCAGAATGTCTCAAAGTATTTTTGAGAATTTTATGGAATTTTAGAGTATTTTAAGGCCCCAAATAAATCAAAACATTTAATCGAATTATTTAAAATAGAAAATTCGGGAAAATAAGGATGAACAGTAGAGGGCCGACCCAACTACTGTGCAGGCCAGCGGATTAAAAAGCAAATTCGTATAAATTAGGAAACCCTAGAAGCGATTCCGATCGTTTGATGCAAGACGGATAGTCCGTAGTCGCTGCCTCCGATTTGAATTTTCTACCACCGCCGTCTCGGATATTTAACTCGCCACCGAGTTTCCTTGTTTAAGCTACCACCGGTATAAATAGAGGCCCTGAGCCCTCCGATACTCACCTTGAGCCACCGCGCTTTCCCTCACGCTTTCACGGGGAGACCTCAGAGCACCGGGCCACCACGGAGTTTCAAGAAGAACTCGTCGCTCACCGCCATCGAGCCCCCATCCGCCGCACCGTGTTAATTAACGAAGCTCTTTGCGTCGCTACCGCATCGGATTCGCTACTTCTTCACGCTGAGCTGCGCCGCCACGCCGTCAACGGGTCATCGCTTCGCTTCACGGGAAAGCCGCCGCGCATCTCGCCGTCGCCACTCGGGAGCTTTACCATCCGTCCGATCTCCAACGGAGCGCCCAGATCACGCCGCGTCGGCTCGGGTAAATAGGAAAGAGCTCGGTAAGCAGGAGCCGTCGATCTTTAGATCAACGGTCCACAAATTGCCATGTCGCGTCCGTACGGATCGGGCGGGAAAAACCGGATTTTTCCATATAAAAATAATTCACTAAATTCGGAATTTCTAATTTCAGGGTATTTTCAGGAATTTCCAAACTTCAAAACCTTATAACTTTCGCATACGAACTCGAATTGAGGTGATTCAAATTCCTAAAAATTTGTAAAATTGAGATCTTTCTAATGGTGGCTTTTATTTGAATTTTTGAATTTGTTTGCTCTTGGTTTTGGTTTTTATTTGCTTTTTCTCTCGATTCGTAGACGTTGAATTGTGCGAGGCTTCGAAGGGATTTTTCTGCTCAGAATTATTTCGCATCGAGCAGGAGCTTAACGAAGGCAAGTTGTGCTTTGATCATGTTGCACCCATAAATTATATTGCATGCTATTTTGATTTACTTTATCACATGTTATTTTATATGTACAAATGATTTTGACCTAGATTGGGATTTAGATATTATACCCTTTTGAATTACACCCTACCTTGTTAAATTGTATGCCATGATCCACTTGTCACCCTAGGTTGGTTAATTATAGTTGGTTAATAGAAAATCAACATGGATGGTTAGAACAGAATAGAATTGCTTAGACATGCCACGCCATCACATGTTCATGGAATATTGCTTAATAATCTTGACTAATGGAATATGGAACAATGATGATAACTTTAGGGCCATGTGTGGTCGCACAAAGAGATTGAGTTGTTGTGACGGCGGAGTCACGAACGATATTGATTTGTGAAAAGCACGTGGTGCTTGGTAACCAACCGGGAGGGTAATCACTTTAGATTGAAGCAAGTGGAAGGGGGGTGTGTGTGTGGTGGGCTCAGTGGAGCCGAGGGTATGTGTATGTCTTGCTTTAATCAATCCTAAGGACTTAACCTATGCAGCCTTTGACCTGAGTCAAACTTGTACCACATCGCTCATATGGGGCACTTAGTCGACTAATTTGCAAATGCTTAACTTAAGTGCTATCTTGGTGGTGTGAGTCCGGGGGTTACGGAGGAAACTCACAAGGCGCAAGAGGGGGGCCCTGTTGTGGTGGTTTTAGCCCTTCAGTGTTGAAACCTTAGCGGGTAGCACTGGGTTAAGAGGATGCATTGTAAAGGCTTTGTTATAATCGTCACTTTGTGTGGTGCATGGTTATATCGTGTGGGTAAAGTGCATAACCTCGCAGAGTGTACAATCTATTCGGATAGCCGTGTTTCACGGTATTGAGCAATGCTCGAATTACAAATAAGGGTAGTTAATTAAAATGAACAATCGGATGGGATGGCGGGATGCCATGTGGATAATGGAACTTGATTTAGGATGGAGAACTTGGGTTTGATTTGAGAAACAATGGAATCTATTTACTTGTTATTATTTGTTTTATCGTTTTTCAATCTATATATATTGTTTATGTTTGAAAATGTTGCTTACCGCTTATGAACCATAAGCCTTCCTTTGGAATAAGCCTCGCATATAGTTATAATAGAAATGCATTTCAGGCACAACTTGTTGAGTACGTGTTGGTGTACTCACCCTTGCTTAACAACCAACAACAAAGGAGGAGTCATCGCTCATGCTTGAGGAGGACTTTCGTGGACGCGAGTCACTAGGCCAAGCCTTGTCACGCCTGTGGTGTATCGATGAGTCACTACGCCTTTCTACGAATTTTCCACGCATTTGTTTTATTTCATCTTAGTCTTGCCCTATGAGGCTGAATAAATGTAAGTGATCATAAGATCATATACTAATTACATTAATTAAATAAAGTCTTATTGTTATTATCGTTAGTGTATGATGTGATGCTTACCGATGTTAAGCCGTGTGCACTAGCGCTGATCCCCGGAATAGTGCGGCATACACGGTGGATCCGAGTGGTGAATTCGCCGTTGCGCTGCGGCAGTCGCTTTCAACGGGCTGGTTGGACTCCACGGAGGCGGCGGTGGAGCACTGACCATCGCCAAGGCTAGGGTCAAGAACTCGATCCAAACGCACCGACACCGAACAAGGAACGTCGGGCACGGAACACGAGGAGATCAACCGTGCCTGCATCGACGAGCTGGACGAGGAGTTCACACACGCGCGGATCAAGAATCGCCTTCGCGAGGTAAGGGATCCCCCTGCACACTTTATAGCTTGTTAGGCCGAATCTCGTATGGCGCTTTTTCTTACCGCATCTATCCTTCCTGATGTGAAGGCGGTCGGCGACATCTCCCGGGGGCTCCAAGGCCTTTATCAGCATTCCGATGTGCTGAGGGGCCTCCTGGACATGGTCGTGCTGTGGGAGGCTGAGCGTGCCAGGCTCACGGAGACCATTGAGGTCGAGCAGGGAGAGCTCAAGCGAGCGACCAAGGAGCTCGACGATCTCCGCGCGGTGATGAGCGCGCTGGAGGCAAACCACGCGGCCGAGCTCGAGCAGGCCAGGACTTCCGAGCGCGAGCATGGCTTCAATGCCGTGGAGCAGGAGCGCGCCCGGCTGACCAAAGAGCTCGAGGCAGAACGAGCCAAGGTCGAGGCGCTGGAGAAGGCCGCCGCAGAGCAGACCACGTCCTCGGCCAAGGCGGTCGAAGCAGAGCGGGCCAAGGTCGAGGCCCTGAAGAAGGCCGCCGCTGAGCAGGCAATGTCCTCGGCCGAGGCGCTCAAAGTGGAGCGGGCCAAGGTCGAGGCCCTGGAGAAGGAGGCTGCAGAACGGGTGCCTTCGTCGGCGGGAGCGACCCCCGAGCTCGAGGCCAAGATCTCGGAGCTCGAGGAGAAGCTCGGGCGCGCGAGCAAGGCGGCGAAGAACGCAATGGCCCAACTCCAAATCGAATGGTGCCGGGCCGCGGACACCTCCAAAGAAGCCGTGCGATGCCAGGACGAGCTCTCGACCTTGAAAGCCAAGGTAGCCGAGCTCAAGCAAGAAAAGATTGCCCTTGAGATGGGCGACCTATAAAAATGTTATGAAACAAGAGCTGTAATGAAACTACATTTCTTTTTGGGAAATATCAAACCCTTTGTCTCAAGCACGCTGGTCGAGATTCTTTGGTGTGTGCCCCTTCCGCCTTTAGATTCGCCCTTTAGGTCGTTTGCCGATAGCATGCCCTCATCCAGCCCCCGTTGGGTCCAAGGTCTAGCAGCGCTGGCCTTGGGCGCAAGATTGAGACACGAGCAAACGATCGCAACCTGCAATGTCGAAAAACAGGACCAGAAAAAAGGGGGGAGACGAGACGAAAGCCAGCGAGATGGTCATACCCGGACTAGCGTTCGACTCACGACCACAACCGTGCGCGCTGCTCATTGGCCGAAGCCACGAGCTTGGATTCGAGCCTAGGCACAGGGAAGAGCTGGATTGCGAAGAGATTCGGCTTACATTAGCTCGACCACTGGGGGCGAACACTAAGCTCGTGTCGCTTAGACCAAGAACGTGCACGTTACGCATCGAGGTCGTGTGTGGAAAGAAAAAATTTCGGACGACAGTTGCAGCGCGCGGTTAATAAAAAGAAGTAAAGGTCGGGAGCAAAGAGCAGCTTTACTGAAATGTAAGATACAGAGATTTACACATAAAACTTTCGAAGTTGATCTATGTTCCACGAGCTAGAGAGCTCTCGCCATCGGCGTTGTTAGTCGGTAAGCCCCGCGCGATCTGTTGAAACAACTCTATAGGGCCCTCCCACCGCGGGATAACTTGTTAGTGTTGGACGAGCTCGAATCCGTCTCAGGGCAGTCCCCAACAAGGAGCTTTAGGTCGACTCGATCGAGACGCATGTCGCCAAGAGCTTGCGGTGTAATGCGTTGATCGTAGCAAAGGCACCTGCATCTTACTTCTTCGCGAGGGTAAGGTCGAGACCGTTCACGTCAAGTCGACTGGTCGCACTAAGCCGACTCGTAGAGCCCAATGTTACCTCGGGGAGGCGGATCGCTTGCACTCAAACACGAGCTGAAAGGGTGTGGACCCTGTTGCTCGGCTGACTATGGTACGAGCAGACCATAAGACGGTGGGAAGTTTGTCCACCCAGGTCTTGCCGTAGCGTTCGAGCTCATTTGAAACTCATTTCTTGACGCCCTGGACGATTTTTCCGTTGGTGCGCTCCGCTGCTCCATTGCTCTGGGGGTGAGCCACTGAAGCAAAGCACACTCTGGTGCCAAGGTCCTCGCAAAACTCCTGGAACAATTCACTGGTAAACTGAGTACCATTGTCAGTGATAATTTTGCACGGACCTCAGACCGTGACCACGAACAAGCGAAAAGCGAACAAGACTCGAAAGGGCTATGGTCGAGACAGCTCGGCTTCTATCCACTTGGTGAAGGTATCAATAGCAACTAACAGAATTTTTACCCCGACGGCCTGAGGAAAAGGGCCGAGGATGTCCAGCCCCCATGTCGAGAAAGGCCATGCGAGCGGTATGGTCTGCAGCGCGTAGGCGGGTTGATGTGAGTTCCGAGCGTGGAACTGGCATGCCCGGCAAGTGCGGACGATGTCGCGGGCATCCTGCAGCGCCGAAGGCCAATAGTATCCCATGCGGAAGGCCTTGCCGACCATCATCCTGTACGAAGAGTGCGCTCCACAGAGACCTGAATGGATGTCATTCAAGAGGTACTTACCCTCCTCCGTGGTGACACATCGTGTTAGGACTCCGGAGACGTTTCGCCTGTAGAGCCTCCCCTCGACGAGCGCGTATAAGCTCGCCCGGCGCTTGATCCTGCTCCTTTCAGCAGGGTCGGGCGGCAGGTCGCCCTTTGCAAGGTAGTTATGTATAAATTCGGCCTAGGGTGGAATACCTTCGACCACGGCGAGCAAGACCTCTTGGTCGGAGATCGAGGGAGCCGCCAACGTTTCCAGGATGACATCGGGGGGAATCTCGTCGCCGGAGGAGCCGAAGCTTGGCGAGAAGTCGGCGCCGAGTTGTCCCGCCTGGTATGTGCTTGAGCTCCGTGTTCTGGAACCATTTCTCCATCTTGCGACTTCGCCAGGTACCTCACCATCGAGTCTCCCGAGCACTGATACTCCTTGTTGTATTGGTTCACAACGAGATGGGAGTCGCCCTTCACGACCAACCGGGCGCAGACGCCCAAAGACCTTGCATGCTCAGAGGCCCGCCAAGAGGGCCTCAGATTCGCAACATTGTTGGTCGCCGAACCCAAAACGAACCACATACCTCACCGTCGCCGCTTGGGTAAGAATTAGGATTCCACTTCCGAGCGCTTGAAGGACCTCGAGCCGTCAAGAACATGGTCCAAGGCTTTTTTCCTCACCTCGAGCTCGTGCAAAGCCGCGACGCCCGCCGACCACGAAGTCGGCGAGTGCTTGGGATTTGATGGCCGTCCGAGCTACGACCTGGACATCGAACGCTGCCAGCTCCATAGCCCACTTCGCGATCCGTCCGTCGCCTTCCGGGTTCTGCAAGATGTCACCGAGAGGGAAATTGCTCGGGACGACCACATAATGCGCCTGGAAATAATGTCAGAGCTTGCGCGAAGCCATGAGAAGAGCGACAGCTTTTGCACCGCGGTAGCGCCGCTTCGCCGCGTAAGACTCACGACGTAATAGATCGGTGTCGCCGACCTTCCCGCCACCACCAAGACAAGATCGATACTTGGGTGGTGGCCGCTAGGTAAAGCAGCAACCTCTCACCGGGTTGCGGTGTCGTAAGCAGGGGTGGGGTTGATAGGTATACCATCAACTCGTCGAAAGACCGCTGCGCCTCTGAGGTCCATTCGAAGTTCCCCTGCCTGCGTAGAGCTCGAAAGAATGGGAGACCGCGCTCACCGAGTCTCGAGATGAACCTGCTGAGGGCAGCCATGCGACCGGTGAGGCTTTGCACCTGCTTGACCGAGGTCGGGGGCGCCATCTTCTCGATCGTATCGATCTTCTCCAGGTTTGGGCCAACCCCCGAGCCCCCGATCATGTAGCTCAAAGACCTTGCTCGACACAAATACCAACACGCACTTCTCGGGGTTGAGCTTGATCTTGTGTCTGCTCAAGTTGGCGAAGGTTTCCTCGAGATCACGAACGTGGTGTCCCTCGGAGGAGCTCTTGACGATGATGTCATCCACGTAGACCTCGAGGTTCCACCGACCGGGGTCGAACGCCTTGGTCATCGACGCCGAACGTGACCTCGCTATGCTGCAGCACCAAACGACATGGTCGTAGCAAGAGGTGCCAAATGGCGTGATGAACGACGCCTTGCTCTGCTCGCCAACCGCCAAATTTTGATCTCGATGGTAGCCCAAATAGGCATCCAAGAAGCTTAGCATCTTAGCTGTCATGGTGGAGTCGACGATCCGTCGATAAAGTGGAGCGGAAGTTGTCCTTCGGCAAAGCCGAAGTTCAACCCCCGTGGTCACACACATTCTCCACTTTCCGCCTTTCTTCTGGACAATAACCGGGTTGGCCAGCCACTCGGAGTAGTCGATCTCACGAATGAAACCGGCCTTCAAGAGCTTGTCGAGGTTCTCCTTAATGATCGCGACCTTCTCTGGAGAGAAGCGATGCAACTTCTATCGCGACAGTATGGCAATAAGCTTAACTCGCAACTTGTGCTCGATCACTCCCTCGACGACGGCATGTCCGCAGCTCCCAGCGTAACATACCCTTATTAGCGCGGAGGAAGGCGACGAGCTCAAGTTCCTATTTGGAACTCAGCCGACCGAGATATGGACGACTTGGCCGGTCGTCCTCCTCGAGCAAAGACGCCTTCGTCGCCTGGGCTAGGGTGGATCGCCGCTCCGGCGAGCATTCTTCATCACGCCGAGGGCTCATTGGGCAAAGATGACGGGCGAGGGCCAAGGCCTTGGTCTCAGATCCGCGCCGCCGCAGACGCCTCGCACGTTATGATGCCGTCGCCGGGCATTTCATGCACCGGCAATATAATGGTTGGCCGCCATGAACTTGACTAGGGCGGGTGTAGGATCAAGGATACCGACTAGAGGGGGGTGAATAGGAGGTTTTAAAATTTTCTAAGCTAAATTCCACGTTTGGTTATTTCTAAGCACAATTGACAAATTTAGCAACTTTAATACCTAGCAATAGTAATGATCACAAAATAATTCTTATACTTGAACTACTTTAATGGATGAGCAAGCAATACACACAATGATCAAAGTGCTAGAAATGAAATAGTAGAAACAACGCAAACCACACAAGATGAACTCTTGAATTTTTATCCCGTGGTCTCGGAGACTTGCCGGTCTCCCCTACTCCACGTTGAGGTGACTTGAAACCTTTCAAGCCGGCTCCACTCGCTTGAGCCTTCCTCGATCACTAGAAGTAGCTCTTCCCCGCTCCGGGTAGGCGAGCTCCTTGCCTTCACAACGATTGGGCCTTCTCACAACCTTCTTTGAGAAGATCACCAATCTCGATCGCCTCCAAGCCGTCTAGGAGGCGGCAACCTCCAAGAGTAATAAGCTTCGACGCTTGCTTGAGGTTGAACTAGAGTGTCTAAGGCTCAATCAATGAATGCACACTCAATTTTGCTTCTAAACCTCTCAAATGTGTGAAACTAGTGCTCAAGTAGTTTAGAAGGCTTGCAATAACTCAAGGGTATTCAATGTGGTCAAGAAGAACCCCTCATACTGCAGCAAGGGGGTATTTATAGCCTTCACCAACCAAAACTAGCCGTTTGGAGTTTTCATCAGATTTGCCGAAGATTGGTCCGACCGACTCGGTTCGGCCTGACCGCCACCACGGACAACGGTCGGAATAGTGAAATTAATGCTCTGGTCGCTGACTGTTGGACAATGGTCAGGCGACCGCCAACCGGCCCGACCGCACGAGCAAACCCTAGTTTTTACACTTTCTCGAAAATGCAAGCCGACGGACAAAGTGGCACCGCCGTCCGGCCCGATCAAGACAAGCCCGGTTGCACCACCAATGAAAATGCGCCAAGACACCAAGAATCGCTCTCGAAAACACGCCGCTCTGCGGCCAAATTGGAGCGGGTCGGCCGACCGCTTCCACCTCGGCCGCACCGCCAATCAAAGAAAACAAACGCGCTTCTTCGAAATAATGCACCGCGACGGAGGTTTGCCAATTGCACCGACCGATCGGCCCAAGATCAGCCACGCCGGCCAGAAACGCCCACATCGAAAAAATCAAGCGGTTGACCATCGATCGGCCGGATCAAGACAAGCCATGGTCGGACCGCCCAGCAAAATGTCCGGTTGGACCGCCCATGCACTCGGTCCAACCGCCAGGGATTCGGTCCAACCGCCAGGGACCCGGTCCAGCCGGCCAAGCCAATATTTGCACAGACTGATCAAGATTTCTTTAAGAGTAATTTGTGCAAGTGCCTAACCAATGTGATTGTAACACCCCAATTTTTGCTTTTCTTGCATTTTATTGGTATTTTGAAATTTTGAGAATTTCTGGAATTTATTTGGATTTATTTGGAATTATTTGAATTTATTTTGAATTAAACCATTTATCAAATTAATTAAATAATGGAAAAGTTAAAATAAATTTTTGCTGAAAATATTTTATTTGAGTCACAAATGTCCTAAAATATTTATGAGAATTTTTCCAGAATTTTCCTGATATTTTTAATGCCCCAAATAAATTATTTTAATTTCGGGAAATATTTTTAATCGAAAAAGGATTAAAAATCCAAATGAACAGTACTGGGCCGAGTACTGTGCGGCCCGCTCCGGAAAAACCCTAACGTGCCCGCCGTTCGATCTTCATCCGACGGCTCTCATCGCGCCACGTCACCCACCTCGATTTCCCGTCGGATTCCGCCGCCGCCGCGGGCCTCGGTTTCGCAATTTTCACGGACGCCGAGGGCCCTATTTAAGGCGCCGCCACCCGTGTCGTGATCTCACCTCACGCCGCACTCCGTCCGCATACTCATCACGCCGCCGAGACGCCGCCGCCACGACGAAGCTCGCCGGTTCCCGGCCACCGCCGAAGTTCTTTCGCGTCGTTCGCCGCCGCCGGTGATTCTCCGCCGCCCGCGCCACCATTGACTCAGAGCGCCGCGCGCCGGAAGCATTACCACGACGTCGCGGAGGGTCACGGAACGCCGCGCCGACGCCGCCGCCCTCATCTCCGGTGCTGCCGCCGCACTATCGCCGCCGAAGTCGAAGCTTCCACGACCGTCCGATCGCAAGATCAACGATCCAGATTCGCCACGCCGCCTCAAACAAGAAAGCCCATCTTCTAAACCCCACCGTTAGATGCAACCGAGGGACGCCGCCGCACCACGCCGCCATGCATCGCAGACACGGACGCCGACAGGCGGACCCACCCGTCACCCACACGTGCACGGGTCACCGAAGTCCGACGAAGACGGGCCCACTCGTCACCAAGACGCGATCGCGGCGCTGACGTCACCACGACGCTATGCCGACGCCACTATGGGACCCACTTGTCGAGAAATAGCCGGTCAGGCTGACGTCAAGAGGCCACGTGTCACTCTCTGGTGGCGACACGTGTCACAGATGACGCAATAATTGATTTTCCAAAAAGAAAATATTTATTTAATTCGGTATATTGATTTTAAATATATTTTGAAACTTCAAATGCTTATAACTTTTATGCGTTTTAACTCCGATTTGAGTGATTCCAATTTCTATAAATTTGTAAAATTGTGATCTTTCTGTTTATGAATTTTAATTGAATTTTTGAGCACTGTTTGCCCACTGTTTATTTATTTTATTGTTTGTGTTTACGCTATGGCAGAGACGTTGAAGTGCCCGGTTTCGAGGAGAGGTTCGACCAGTGAGCAAGCTCAGAGCCGAATCAAAACTTTTTGAAGGCAAGTTGTGTTTGATCATGTTGAACCTATTAGAGCAAATTATTTTGATTTAAACTATTGCATGCTAATTTGATAGAAATGATTTTGAATAAGTTTTGGGATTAGTTAAATGCCTAAGTTGCTGTATGCCACCTTGTCATATATAATTGTAGGCCATGAATCTTTTGTCACCCTAGGATATGGATTAATAGTTGGACTTTTATAATTTGCCAACATGGGTTGAGTAGACCGAAGTAGTATGCTTAGCCCTGCCACGTGGACATTTCATGGTTTTGGAATACCAAAGTGAATACTGACTTAATGAGATATTGAACATGCTTTGTGAATGAGACATGTGTTATTGAGTTGATGATGGCACGTGGTGCAATGGTAAAGAACCAGGGTGGGAAAATGATTTAGACTGGGGCAAATGGCAAGATTGTTTCGTGGGCCAAGAGTGGCAAGCTCAAGGTCGATTTGGTTTTTATTGGTTTTGGATAATTGAGATCACACTTGGTTAGTCTTGCCTCGGTCAACTAAGGACTTAACCTTGCGAGCATTTGAACTGAAGTCTCTCACACCACAAGCTCCGTGAATGGGACGGCTTAGCTGAGTAAACCGGGAAATCTATTCTTTGGTACTCGTCGTGGTGGTGTGAGGCCCGAGAAGCGGAATGAGAACTCACATGGCGCAAGAGGGGGCCCCGGTGTGGTAACCAGTCCCTCCAGTGTTGAAACCTTAGCAGCAAGATCGGGTTTAGATGGAACTTTGGAAAAGCTTCACACGGTTATTTGCCTTGGTGGTATTTGATCAGTATCTTGTGGGTAAAGTGTATAACCTCCGCAGAGTGTACAACCTATTCAATAGCCGTGCTCACGTAATGAGCATCGCTTCGTGATTACGGTCAAGGGTTAGATTTTCATGAAAATGAATTGTTTATGGAAAATGCTTGGGGTTGGTAATGAGGAACTTGACATAGGATGGAAATATGATTGTGATTAAAATGTTTGTGAAAGCTACTATTCTTATTACTGTTTTTTTGCTTTGCAAATTATTATCAGTTATTCTTAAATGTCAGATCGCTCATGAACCATAGCCTATCCTTTGTACTAAGCCATGCATGTAGAATATTAGAATTGCATTACAGGCATGACTTGCCGAGTGCTCAAAGTACTCACCCCACAACAACACAACTTCAGCTTGAAGAAGAAGCAAACCCCGCCAGAGGAGGAGTATCAGAGGAGCCGACAAACTAGGAGCGAGCCCGGTCGGTTGCTCGTGGCAAATTGGTTGGCGCCACGAGTTTATTTTATTTCATTGCATTTGAATATTTTAATAAGTCTTCGCCTCATGAGGCGTATCTTTGTAACTTGACCATAAGGTCGATCAACTAGTTTGAGTATTTAATCAAAGTACTTATTATTTCGTTGGTTATGACTGTGATATGTACCAATGTTGAGACTGTGTGCACTAGCGTGATCCTGGACTAGTGCTGAATACATAGAGGGTCCGGATTTGCAAATTCGGGTCCCGACAGAGGTGGTATCAGAGCCATCCTGACTGTAGGACTGGCCCTTAGTTAGAATGGTCTGTAGTGAGGATAAAACTATTTTCTAAAAGCTAAAATGTGCCAAGATGATAATGCAATCTCGACTTACCCCTTCTCTTCTTTCATACCCCTTGCTGAATTCAACACATATTCGCTTTGATTAAAATATCTGAGTTTCACGTGAGTGTCCTTTGGCAGATGAGGATGATCCACTCTTTTGGTGAGCGCACTGGAGGGTACGCCGCGGAGCTTTGGCGTATGATGCAGCTGCTTGGAGGATATGACAGGCCGATCTACCGGGGACTACTGTGGATCGGGCAGATCGATATTGCCTCGATGTCACCATCACGTTTTACGCCGGATAGGGCAAGGGCGAGCCGTCAGATCCGTGATCACGCCCAGAGGTTGTCATTTGACGCTGGGATTCAGGAGACATCGCGTCTGGCGATGAGGCAGATTGCTCGTACCTACCCCAGAGAGTTGGATGGCACAGTGTTTCGTCACCACCCACGTAGAGACACTCGCTACAACCGAGAGCCCATCGAGGAGGAGGATGCCACGATCACCCACCTGGCCAGATATGTCATCGCTCAAGAGGATGCTATCGACGAGACGGTTCAGGAGCTGCAGAGGTCTCGTGACGAGTTCACGCAGCTTAGGGCTCATCTGTTGCAGACTTGTGAGTACTTGGCCCACTCTATCCAGAGGATTGGGGAGCTGGAGCAACAGACTGACGGACGAGCCGAGCTGCTGGAGCTACACGACCTGCACCGGAGGAGCCACAAGCAGAGCCGCACAGAGCGAGCGAGAGCTGGAAGTGAAGTCGAGCAAGTGGAAGTGAAGCCCGAGCTGTGGAGGTCAAGCAGAACCAGTGGAGGTTGAGCCAGGCAGGAGGCGATCCGGCGGAGGATCGTTGGGATAGGTTTGTACCAAGACCAAGACACCACGGTGTATCCACCAGGAGTTCCTGGGGGTTGGCTCGAGGAGTGAGCGTTAGGATTAGTAGTTGAGACTCTGCGTTGAGTCGCGCTCTGGAATAAGAGTCACCTTAGAGGCGTTTGACTCCAGAGTGTTAGTTCGATTTGCTTCTTTCATGCTTAGAGTGATTGGTATGTGTTGCATGGCCCATAGGCATTGTGAGCAACCATACCCGATATTAATAAAGTAATAAAGTTAGATTTTGTGTTATACCTTTGTCCTCGTGATAAGTACTCTATTACTTGTCTATTCTTATTTCCTCTCGCTCTAAACCATGGAGCAATCGGCAGATGGTGAACACTGAGGAAACCAAGGAGGAAATGGGAGCGGTTCTCGCCACCGAAACATCGATGGGAAGGACTAGGACCTCAACCGGTACCGCCAGTTGATATGCGTAACTTTGGAGCCTTTATTGCTGCACAAACCCAGTTAATGCATGCCATGATGCGCAGATGCAAAGCAGTCATCGCCAAGCCGCCACGCCTAAGCTAACCAGTCAACCCAAAGGCAGAGACCACACTCGAGGCTATCGAATTCATGAGGACACGACCGCTTACATTTTCTGGAAATGCCAATCCATTGGAGGCAGATGATTGGTTGAGGACGATAGAGAGAAAGTTGCACATTACCCAGTGTGAAGGAAATGAGAGGGTACTCTATGCCTCTCATCAGCTTGAAGGAACCGCAGCTGAATGGTGGGAAAACTACTGCGTTGCTCATGAGCACCCGCAGGACATCAGCTGGGAGGAGTTCACGATCGCTTTTCGGCAGTACCATGTGCCCGAAGGCATCATGGAGCTGAAGAAGGAGGAGTTTAGGGCATCAAGCAGGCAATCAATCGCTGTCCGAGTATCTCAATAAGTTCACATTACTAGCACGCTACGCACTCGAGGACGTAGCAACGATAAGGCCAGCAGCGGTCTCGATTCATGAAAGGACTGAATTCAGGGCTGCAGGTGGGACTCATAACCCACACTTTTCCTGATTTTCAGGAGCTAGTGAACAAGGCGCTGATATTGGAGGACAAGCGCAAGGAGCTGGAGGACAACCGGAAGCGCAGGATGGCACAGCAGGGAGCACGCCAGGGAGCGCAGCGTTTGAGGGTTGCACCAAATCAGTTCTTCAGATTTCAGCCAAGGAATGTGATGACGACGCCACCGCCAGTACCAAGACCTGCCGGACAAAATTTCCAGACACCAACACCAGTTGGGAATGCAACATTAGGAGCTGAAAGAATGACAGTTAAACGTTGTTTTATCTGTCACGAGCCAGGGCATTTTGCCAATTACTGTCCTAAGAAGGGAGGAGGAGTGACACCAGTTCGCTTCAATCTTGGAACTACTCCAACGAAGACACCTGCGCCAGGAGCAAGCCGGAGCTACACAATCTGAGCTGCCACACGATCGTGGTAAGAGGCGAGTCAATCATGTCACCGCCGATGCGCGCAAGGAGAATACATCGGACGTCAGATTGGGTAAGTTACTTGTCAACTCAGTACCTGCAACAGTTTTATTTGATTCTGGAGCTTCGCATTCGTTTATATCTCGGATTTTTGCTGTGAACAATGGGTTGAAAATGGTGAACCTTAGGCATGTATTGCTAGTACAATCCCCGGGATCAGAACTCCGATCTGATGTAGGATGTTCTGGGGTAAAGTTGCTTATAGATGGAACTGAGTTCTTAGCAAACTTAGTGGTGTTAGATACCCAGACCTTAGATGTTATTTTGGGAATGGACTGGTTGTCTAAACACAAGGTTGTATTAGACTGTGGACGAAGAGTCATATCAGTCGAGAGTCCTTGTGGGAGAAAAGTAGAGTTTCAAGCCACTGCCGTTCGGGATGGACAGTTGATGGTCAATAGTGTGAAGGCCGTCAGCATAGAAGATGTACCAGTTGTCAGAGAATACCCGGATGTATTTCCAGAGGATTTACCTGGGATGCCACCAGACAGGGACATAGAGTTTGTAATCGAGTTAGTACCGGGAACAGCCCCGATAGCTAAGAGACCTTATCGGATGTCAACCGATGAGCTAGTGGAAATGAAGAAGCAGATAGAGGAGTTAATGGATAAGGGATTTATTAGACCTAGTTCGTCGCCATGGGGAGCACCGGTTCTGTTTGTCAAGAAGAAGGACGGAAGTTCTGGGATGTGTGTGGATTACTGAAGCTTGAATGAAGTCACTATAAAGAATAAGTACCGCTACCCGGGATCGATGACCTATTTGATCGCTTGAGAGGAGCCGAGTTTTCTCCAAAATTGACCTACGATCGAGGATATCACCGGTGAAGATTCGATCGGAGGATGTGCCCAAGACCGCATTTTCGTCAAGATATGGGCATTATGAGTTTACAGTGATGTCTTTTGGTTTGACAAATGCACCTGCATATTTCATGAACATGATGAACAAGGTTTTCATGGAATACCTGGACAAGTTCGTTGTTGTGTTCATAGATGACATTCTAGTTTACTCCAAGACCAGGGAAGAGCATGCAGAGCATCTGAAGCTAGTTCTGGAGAGGTTAAGAGAGCAGCAACTTTTCGCTAAGTTTAGCAAGTGTGACTTCTGGAAGAACAAAGTGGAATTTCTTGGACATGTGGTGACCGCCGAAGGAGTCGCAGTTGATCCAAGTAAGGTAGAAGCAGTGTTGCATTGGGAGCCACCCAAGACGGTGACCCAAATCCGTAGTTTCCTTGGAATGGCCGGTTATTACCGCCGATTTATTGAAGGATTTTCAACGATTGCGAGACCTCTTACGCAATTGTTGAAAAAGGAAAAGAAGTTCGCATGGACGCCGGAATGTGAGCGGAGTTTCCATGAGTTGAAGAAACGTTTGACAACGGCGCCAGTGTTAGTACTACCGGATTTAAGCCAGAGCTTTGATATATACTGTGATGCATCGCGCCAAGGACTAGGATGCGTGTTAATGCGTAATGTAAAGGTCGCTATGTATCGCCAAGGCGCTTGAGGCCGCATGAGGAGAACTACCCCACACATGACTTGGAGTTAGCAGCCGTAGTGCATGCTTTGAAATTATGGAGGCACTATCTGATTGGAAACAGATGTGAGGTGTACACTGACCATAAGAGTCTTAAATATATATTTACTCAATCGGATCTGAACATGAGGCAGAGGAGGTGGTTGGAATTAATTAAGGATTATAATCTGGGGATTCATTATCACCCTGGAAAAGCCAATGTGGTGGCCGATGCTTTAAGCCGAAAAAGCCATTCGGTGAACATGTTGGTGGAAGCAAGTCAGGTTGAGTTATGCAAGGAATTTCAGAAGCTGAAGCTGGAGGTTGTGCCTAAAGGATTTATAGCCGCTCTAGAAGTGAAGCCTACCCTGGAAGATCAGATTCGTGAAGGACAGAAAGACGATGCCAAAATTCAGAGAATTAAGTCCAAAATGGAGGAAGGCAAGGCGAAGGATTTCAAGCTGGATGAGCAAGGTACATTATGGATCAAGAAGCGCATTTGCGTACCGCACAAGAAGGAACTGAAACAGCTGATTCTGGAGGAAGCTCATGACTCCAAGTACTCCATTCATCCAGGAAGCGCTAAGATGTATCAAGATCTGAAGGAAAGATTTTGGTGGCCAAGCATGAAGCGTGAAGTTGCAGAGCATGTTGCGTTGTGCGACATATGCCAAAGAGTCAAAGCAATGCATCGAGGCCGGCGGGGTTACTCTACCATCGAAGATACCTGAGTGGAAATGGGAGGAAATCGGAATGGATTTCATTACCGGTTTACCGAGGACCCAGACAGGGTATGACTCCATATGGGTTATAGTGGACCGTTTGACAAAGGTTGCCCATTTCATCCCGGTGAAGACTACCTACTCAGGGGACCGCTTAGCAGATTTGTATATGTCAAGAATTGTATGTCTACATGGAGTTCCGAAGAAGATTGTGTCGGACCGAGGTACCCAGTTTACCTCAAGATTTTGGGATAAGTTGCATGAGGCCCTAGGAACCCGCCTGAACTTCAAGATCGCATATCACCCACGCATGATGGGCAAACGAAAGAGTTAATCGATCATCGAGGACATGTTGAGGGCATGTGCATTGGCTTATACAACTTCGTGGGATAAGTGTTTGCCATATGCCGAGTTTAGCTATAACAATAGTTACCAAGCAAGTTTGCAGATGTCGCCATTTGAAGCACTATATGGAAGACCCCGGTCGAACGCCGTTGAATTGGAATGAGACCGAGGCGTCATATGTTGGGCGGACATTCTTCGAGAAGCTGAAGAGCAGATAGCCATGATCAGGGAAAGGTTGAAAATTGCACAATCAAGACAGAAGAGTTATGCTGATAATCGCCGCAGGGATTTGAGCTTTGAGCCCAAGATTTTGTGTATCTCGAGTTACACCACTCGGAGGAGTTAAGAGGTTCCACACTAAAGGGAAGTTAGCACCAAGATATGTTGGTCCGCTCAAGATCCTAAGTCGAGAGGCGGCGTAGCGTATCATTTGGAGTTACCGCAGTCTTTTAGCGAGAGTGCATGATGTGTTCCACGTGTCACAATTAAAGAAATGCCTCCGAAAGTGCGGAAGAGCAAATGTTAGAGTCGATCGAGCTGCAGGAGGATTTGACCTATAAAGAGTACCCGGTGAAGATCTTGGATACGATGGATCGAGAAACGAGAAATAAATCGACCCGCTTCTGCAGAGTTCAGTGGAGTAACCATTCCGAGAGCGAAGCAACCTGGGAGCGTGAAGAAGACCTGAAGAAGGAATATCCCAACCTATTCCTTAGTCAGCCCTGAATCTCGGGGTCGAGATTCCGTTAAGGGGGGAGGTTTGTAACACCCCAATTTTTGCTTTTCTTGCATTTTATTGGTATTTTGAAATTTTGAGAATTTCTGGAATTTATTTGGAATTATTTGAATTTATTTTGAATTAAACCATTTATCAAATTAATTAAATAATGGAAAAGTTAAAATAAATTTTTGCTGAAAATATTTTATTTGAGTCACAAATGTCCTAAAATATTTATGAGAATTTTTCCAGAATTTTCCTGATATTTTTAATGCCCCAAATAAATTATTTTAATTTCGGGAAATATTTTTAATCGAAAAAGGATTAAAAATCCAAATGAACAGTACTGGGCCGAGTACTGTGCGGCCCGCTCCGGAAAAACCCTAACGTGCCCGCCGTTCGATCTTCATCCGACGGCTCTCATCGCGCCACGTCACCCACCTCGATTTCCCGTCGGATTCCGCCGCCGTCGCCGTGTGGGCCTCGGTTTCCGCGATTTTCACGGACGTCGAGGGCCCTATTTAAGGCGCCGCCACCCGTGTCGTGATCCTCACCTCACGCCGCACCCGTCCGTACTCATCACGCCGCCCGAGACGCCGCCGCCTCGCCGCACGAGCTCGCCGAAGTTCCCGGCTACCGCGAAGTTCTTCGCGTCTGCCCGCCGCCGCCGGTGATTCTTCGCCGCGCCTGTGCCACCATTGACTTCTGAGCGTCGCGCCGCCGTCCGAAGCATTACCGCGACGTCGCCGGAGGGTCACGAAACGCCGCGCCGCCGCGTCGTCTCTCATCTCCGGCAAGCCGCGCCGCCGCACTATCGCTCGCCGAAGTCGAGCTTCCACGCACCGTCCGATCGCAAGATCAACGATCCAGATTCGCCACGCCGCCTCAAACAAGAAAGCCCATCTTCTAAACCCCACCGTTAGATGCAAATCAGGGACGCCGCCGCGCGCATCGCCGCCATGCATCAAGACACGTGACGCCGACAGGCGGACCCCACCCGCAACCACACTGCACGGGTCATCGAAGTCGCCGACGGCCACGGGCCCACTCGTCACCAAGACGCGATCCTTGTGCGGCGTGACGCCACTGGCCGACGCATATGCCGACGCCGTGGGACCCACTTGTCAGAGAAATAGCCGGTCAGGGCTGACGTCAGCAGGGCCACGTGTCACTCTCTGGTGGCGACACGTGTCACAGATGACGCAATAATTGATTTTCCGAAAAAGAAAATATTTATTTAATTCGGTATATTGATTTTAAATATATTTTGAAACTTCAAATGCTTATAACTTTTGCGTTTTAACTCCGATTTGAGTGATTCCAATTTCTATAAATTTGTAAAATTGTGATCTTTCTGTTTATGAATTTTAATTGAATTTTTGAGCACTGTTTACCCACTGTTTATTTATTTTATTGTTTCTGTTTACGCTATGCGAGAGCGTTGAAGTGCCGAAGGTTTCGAGGAGAGGTTCGACCTCAGAGCAAGCTCAGAGCTAGAATCAGTACTTTTTGAAGGCAAGTTGTGTTTGATCATGTTGGACCTATTAGAGCAAATTATTTTGATTTAAACTATTGCATGCTAATTTGATAGAAATGATTTTGAATAAGTTTTGGGATTAGTTAAATGCCTAAGTTGTCAGATGCCACCTTGTCATATATAATTGTAGGCCATGAATCTTTTGTCACCCTAGGATATGGATTAATAGTTGGACTTTTATAATTTGCCAACATGGGTTGAGTAGACCGAAGTAGTATGCTTAGCCCTGCCACGTGGACATTTCATGATTTTGGAATACCAAAGTGAATACTGACTTAATGAGATATTGAACATGCTTTGTGAATGAGACATGTGTTATTGAGTTGATGATGGCACGTGGTGCAATGGTAAAGAACCGGGGTGGGAAAATGATTTGGACTGGGGCAAATGGCAAGATTGTTTCTAGTGGGCCAAGAGTGGCAACTGGGCGGTCGTATTTGGTTTTTATTGGTTTTTGGATAATTGAGATCACACTTGGTTAGTCTTGCCTCGGTCAACTAAGGACTTAACCTTGCGAGCATTTGAACTGAGTCTCTCATACAGGCCACAAGCTCCAGAATGGGACGGGCTTAGCTGAGTAAGCTGGGAAATCTATTCTTTGGTACTGTCGTGGTGGTGTGAGGCCCGGAGAAGCGGAATGAGAACTCACATGGCGCAAGAGGGGGGCCCTGGGTGTGGTAACCAGTCCCTCCAGTGTTGAAACCTTAGCGGGCAGTACTGGGTTTAGATGGAACTTTGGAAAAGCTTCATTACGATTATTTGCCTTGGTGGTATTTGTTGTATCTTGTGGGTAAAGTGTATAACCTCTGCAGAGTGTACAACCTATTTGAATAGCCGTGCTCACGGTAATGAGCATCGCTTCTGTGATTACTGATGAAGGGTTAGATTTTCATGAAAATGAATTGTTTATGGAAAATGCTTGGGGTTGGTAATGAGGAACTGGACATAGGATGGAAATATGATTGTGATTAAAATGTTTGTGAAAGCTACTATTCTTATTCTGCTTTTTTCGCTTTGCAAAATTATTATGTTATTCTTAAATGTTGTCTCGCTCATGAACCATAGCCTATCCTTTGTACTAAGCCATGCATGTAGAATATTAGAATTGCATTCTCAGGCATGACTTGTCGAGTGCTCAAAGTACTCACCCCACAACAACACAACTTCAGCTTGAAGAAGAAGCAAACCCCGCCAGAGGAGGAGTATCAGAGGAGCCAAGCAAACTAGGAGCGAGCCCGCTCGGTTGCTCGTGGCAAATTGGTTGGCGCCACGAGTTTATTTTATTTCATTGCATTTGAATATTTTAATAAGTCTTAAGCCTCATGAGGCGATCTTTGTAACTTGACCATAAGGTCGATCAACTAGTTTGAGTATTTAATCAAAGTACTTATTATTTCGTTGGTTATGACTGTGATATGTACCAATGTTGAGACTGTGTGCACTAGCGTGATCCTGGACTAGTGCTGAATACATAGAGGGTCCGGATTTGCAAATTCGGGTCCCGACAGTGATTTTTGAGCCTTGACACCTTTTCAACCTTAAACACAGCATCAAAAGCCCCTCTTAATAGTACGGCACTAAAACTAAAGATCCGATCTTTTCCTTCGAACATCCGAGATCGGTAAAAACAACAAAGAATACTCTTAAACTTTTATACCTTTGTTTCTTTTGCTTTTCTTAATGCATGTTCCACTTTTTGCACTTGAGATCATCCGACATCTTCTGAAGAGTACATTTTCCTGTTTTCAACTTACTCACAAACAACATTAGTCTTTTAACCTTGATTGTCATTAATTGCCAAAACCTAAACCACATGGGGTCCTAGATGCTTTCAGCGGGCCGCCCAAGGATGGTGTTGTACGTGAGGTCTCCTTCGACCACTTCAAACGTAATCAGCTCGGTGCGGAAGTTGTCCGAGCCACCGAAGGTGACAGGCAAGACCACTTGCCCCAAAGGCACGGTCGAGCTTCCAGGGAAGATCCCGAAGAAGGGAACGGCTATGCTCTTGACCTTCGACCTGGGGATTTGCATCCGGTCGAGCGCTCCCGCCTGAAGCAAATTGAGGGAGCTGCCGCCATCGACCATGACACGCCCGACCATAGTGTTGCTGATGGTCGGGGTCACGACCAAGGCGGTCTTAAGATCACGGGTCATACCTTGGAGAGCGTCTTCTGGAGAAAACGTGATGGTGGCTCCCGCCCACTTGCAGTGGTGCTCGACGGGCTTCAATGAGTGACTGGTAGATGGTCCGTGAGGCGGCTCTTGAGTCAGGCGATCGGTAGGTCAATCAGCCGCCGAAGATGACATCGATGCGGCGCTCGCCCTGCTGGAACTCCAAGTCGAGGTCGTCTTGGTCCTCCCCAGCGTTCACCCTGTCCGGCTGGGCATCCTCCTTCGGAAGCACGGGCATCTCCCCACGACCGTCATAGAAGGCTTCCATCTTGTTCTGCCAAGCCCTGCAGGATCGCAGGTCGTGGTCGGCTTCCCTGTGAAATAGGCAGAACTTCGCTTCGTCGTAGCCTGGGTGCTCCTTGGCTCCTTGCGCCGAAAGCATCGCCCGCCGGGCCCGGATGCCGCCCTCAGCTGGGGCGGCTTGCGCTCGGCGAGGCCAAGGCTGACCTTGACGAGGTCGGGACCCCTCCCGAGCATGACCTCGAACTTCGAGGACCTCGCGTCGGCCGTCCGCAGAAACGATCACACGCGGCAGGCCACCACCGCCCTTGCGATCACGCTTCCTCTTCTTGGCGGTGGCGCCGTGGTCGGTGCCTTTGGAGTTGGATGGGCCAGCCTCCGAGTTGTTCAGACCAAGTTTACCTTGGTCGTAGTCGCACTTCCAACGAACGGCGTCATCCGCATCCGCATACCGCTCCGCCATGCGCGAATGTTTTGTTGACGCCGAGCCTCGCCGTGATCTCGTGTCTTGATAAGGTGCGGTCGCGACGCCGAACTTGAAGGCCTTGATCACACCTCATTGAGATGCTCGGGATCGTTCTCAGACGGATGAAGCGCCAAGACGCTTGATCGCGGAGAGGCTCGCTCTTGCCCTGGATGACGCGATCCAGGTCCTTCTCTCTCCTCGGGCGCTCGTAACAACTCTGGAAGTTGGAAGTCGGGTCGGCGCCGGCGGGATGGCAACGTGGCGACGTCGGAGTCACATCCCGAGGTCGACGTGGACGAGAAGGTGCCTCCGGCGTGGGAGGCGACCGTTGAGCGTGCTGGCAACGGCGCGACGAGTTGTCGTCACTTCTCAGGGAGTGGGTCCCCGAGTGGTGACTTCGGTGCTGCGGAGGTACGACCTCGGTCGCGGCCTGATCAAGCTCTTCGGCCAGGGCTCGGCCAAAGAGTTCAGATTTCGCCCTATCGGGATCGACCTTGATCCGGGCGATAGCGCGGAGACGCTCCCCCGAGGGAGGGAGCCTAGGGTGACCTGTCATTGCGCCGGTCTTCTCCTGGTCCTCCCGCCAGAGGGTGGTTATGGCTTGGTTGATGGCGACATGCACCATTCGGAGGGCATCCTCAGGGGTCTTCGGATCGCGACCATCCGTCGGTGCATCCCCTCCATGGCTGTCTGCCATCAGAATGTGCGGCTCGTGTGGCGGAGGCGAAGGTGAGAACAGGGACGCGGAGTCAGAATCTGCGCCCGAACCCACGCTCGAGGAACGTCCGTCGATGAAGCTCGCCATGCTCCTGAGGTCTTGATGTTCTCCCCGTGAATGAGCCAAGCTATCGGGCCCCACGGTGGGCGCCAGCTGTCGACAATCGGGATCGCCAACCGCAGAATTGGAATGGGGGGTTAGTGAGATTTGGGACCCGAACAGAGCATGACTCAGCGAAGGGAGGGACGATGGCGTCGTGAAGGTCGGAGCTAGGCGACAACGAGCGTGAGAAGAGAGTTTAAACTGGTTCGAGCCCCCGGCGAGGGTAACAGCTCTACTCCAGTCGCCCTACGGCGGTGATCTTTGCTATCTTCTCAGTACAGCGATGAGTTACAACTTGAGCTTTACAATGCTGGTGTCTAGAGCTAGAATTCTGGTGTCTGTGCTATGTTGCGCGCGTGTGTGTGCGAGAGGGCCGCACATTGCA
Source organism: Guadua angustifolia (assembly GCA_036346375.1). Lineage (NCBI taxonomy): Eukaryota > Viridiplantae > Streptophyta > Magnoliopsida > Poales > Poaceae > Guadua > Guadua angustifolia. The sequence goes on from JAYEVE010001104.1 coordinate 63,805, forward strand.
CGCCCTCTGCCTTTTATCTTCCTAGCTCATAACCGCCGGGCGATGCTCCCGGGTAGCGGTCTTCGTGCGCATTGAGGGCTCGCAGCAACTGCTCCAGCCTTGGCGCCGCTTCTGCATCACCCCCACGATCCCACGTCTTGATAACTGCCAAGTAAACGACGCCCCGAATCCAAGGATCTGCAAGACGCATCGAACGTCCCGAGCTCAAGGTCGCGCGGGACCGAGCTCGAGGCCATACGCGCCCCTCGATCGGGCGGGGCCTTCCGAGCTCGGGGCCATTTACACTCTTGGCCGTGCTCCTCCGCGCACCCTCGGGTCGAGGCCGGGGCCTACCGAGCTTAGGGGCACCTTGACCGCGCGTTGACCGGCCAAGGGTGACCCAGCCCTCGTCAATAATAATTCAAATTAATTCAAATAAATCTCAGAAAATCCAATTAATTCCAGAAAATTCACATAAATCATAAATTGCAATAAAATAATATTTAATAATTAAAAATTCAAAAATTGGGATGTTATAAACCTCCCCCCTTAACAGAATCTCGACCCCGATATTCAGGGCTGACTAGAGAATAGGTTTGGGAATTTTGCCTTCAGATCTTCTTCACACTCCCAGGTTGCTTCATTTTCTGAATGGTTACTCCATTGAACTCTGCAAAAACGAGTGGACTTATTTCTGGTCCTACGCTCCATTACATCCAGAATCTTAATCGGCTGCTCTTTGTAAGTCAGATCCTCCTGTAATTCGATAGCTTCTAACGGTGTCTACTCTGCTGGCACTCTGAGACATTTCTTAAGTTACGACACTTGGAACACATCATGAACTCCTGGCAATGATTGTGACAACTCCAACTGATATGCAACCTCTCCTCTACGGCTCAGGATTTTAAATGGTCCTACATATCTAGGCGTGAGTTTCCCCTTAACGTTGAACCTTTTTACACCCTTCAAGGGAGTGACCTTGAGATACACAAAATCATTAGGCTCGAAACTCAATACGCGACGATGATTATCAGCATAACTCTTCCGCCTAGACTGGGCTGTTCTTAGCCTTTCTCTGATCATGGCAACTTGCTCTTCAGCCTCTCTGAGCAACTCAGGCCCAAATACCGAATGCTCCCCCGTTTCATTCCAATTCAACAGGGTATGACAAGCACGACCATATAAGGCTTCAAATGGTGACATTTGCAAACTAGCTTGATAGCTATTGTTATAACTGAACTCTGCAAATGGCAAACATTTATCCCACGATGTACTGTACGATATCGCACAAGCTCTCAACATGTCTTCTAAAATCTAATTAACCCTTTCTGTCTGACCATTGGTCTGTGGATGATAAGCAGTACTAAAATTCAGACAAGTTCCCATTGCTTCATGCAATTTATCCCAAAATCTTGAGGTAAACTGGGTACCTCGATCCGATACGATTTTCTTAGGCACACCATGTAAACATACAATTCTTGACATGTATAACTCTGCCAACTGATCCCCCGAATAAGTTGTCTTTACCGGAATGAAGTGAGCAACTTTGGTCAACCGATCAATGATGACCCATATGGAATCATAACCTCTCTGTGTCTTGGGCAATCCCATAATAAAATCCATACCAATCTCCTCCCATTTCCATTCCGGAATTTTCAATGGCTGCAAAAGTCCTGCAGGCTTTTGATGCATTGCCTTTACCCTCTGGCACACATCACATAATGCAACGTGTTCTGCAACTTCACGCTTCATACTCGGCCACCAAAATCTCTTCTTAAGATCCTGATACATCTTGGCACTTCCTGGATGAATTGAATACTTAGAATCGTGTGCTTCCTCAAGAATTACTTGTTTAAGCTCTTTCTCATTTGGCACACAAATTCGACCTTTAAACCATAGGGTTCCTTGCTCATCTATCGAGAAATCTTCGGCCAAACCTTCTTCCTTCTTAGCCTTGATCCTGTTGATATTCTCTGTCTCATATTAAGGTCTGACTAGGTAAATATGTACTTTAAGCTCTTATGATCCGCGTATATCTCACATCTATTTTCGATGAGATAATGACGCCATATCTTTAAGGCATGCACTACAGCTGCTAACTCTAGGTCATGCGTCGGATAATTTCCTTCATGCGGCCTCAATTGCCTTGATGCGTAGGCTACAACTTTGCCATTCTGCATTACTACGCAACCAAGTCCTTGTCTTAACGCATCACAATAAATGTCAAAGCTATACTGCACATCTGGCAATACTAACACCGGTGCAGATGTTAATTGCTTCTTTAACTCCTCGAAACTCTTTTCGCACTCGTGCGTCCATGCAAACTTCTTTTCTTTCTTCAGCAATTGCGTAAGAGGTATCGCAATCGTTTGAGAATCCTTCTATGAACCGACGGTAGTATCCCGCCATTCCTAGAAAACTACGGATCTGAGTAATTGTCTTCGGCTGCTCCCAATTCATCACAACTTCCACTTTACTTGGGTCCACGACAACTCCTTTAGCAGTTATCATGTGGCCAAGGAATTCCACTTTCTTCTTCCAAAAGTCACATTTTACTAAATTTTGCGTACCACTGTTGTCCTCGCAACTTCTCCAAAACTAATCTCAGATGTTATGCGTGCTCTTCTTCTGACTTAGAGTATGCGAGGATATCGTCTATGAAGACAATCACGAACTTATCCAAATATTCCATAATTACTTTGTTCATCATGCTCATGACCCTAACTAGGTCAATAGCTGTTACGCACAGATCATAGTAGTTTGGACCACAACTCGGTAGTAACTTAAAATTTCACTGTCAAAGCACTGTTTGACATATCCTCTTATTACAAAAGTCGGACCCATAGGTCATATAGCGACGGGGTCATTAGCTGTCACCTAAACCTTAGACTAGGCAAAAACCGAGAAAACACGTGATCTTAGGCGTCTGGCTATTCCTCCTCTTCACCACCTTCACCGCAAATATCGAATGGCGGATTGCAGGCTCTAGGATAGCTATCTTCGTTCTCCAGATTTTGGTTAGCGAAGAGAGAGTCGTCCTCTTGCTGATCGGCGATGGTGTCGACGTCAGGTATTTCTAGCACAATTTCCACGGCGTCCTGGGCGTCATCCATCGTGATGTGGTTGATCCTTCCACGCATTGTCATTTGAGGTGATGCTCCTGACTGCACTGGTACTCGATTACTCCCTATCACTGGGGTTTTAGCTGGGGTAGTTCCTAGGTTGAAATGAACTGGGGTAACATTTCCTTTCTTCGCACACTTGTTGGCGAAATGTCCTGGTTCGTTACAAGAGAAACATTTCTTGACAACGGTTTGCTGACTTCCTGCTGGTGCATTGTTTCCTGGTGCTGGTGTTTGGAAGTTCTGATTGGTGGGGCGAGATGACGGTGCTGATGTCTTGTTGGTCCACTGGGGTTGAATTCTGGTAAACTGTTGCGGTGTCATCCTTAGTCAAAGATGATTAGGCCGTCCTGCCCGACTAGCCATCCTACGCTTACGATCTTCTCCTATTTCCTTGCGCTTATCCTCAAGGATCAAAGCTTTATTAACTAACTCCTGAAAATCGGGGAAATTGTAGGTGATCAGTGTGAGGAGCCGCCCAGACCGTCCTCGGGTTATTTGAATGACCAGTCGCCCTCATCGGATTTGGAGGCTAGCAACGGATCACCAGAGGTGTTCACAGTGCTAACACCCAAGCCCAATTAGGACAACAAGTATCCCATTCGAATAACTCGATAACAATCCCGGTATTCCCCCGGTATGCGACCCAAAGCTCGCCCAGGATCGCCCCGCATACCGGTTTCCATTACCATATCAATTCAATTCGCATAAAAGGGGCAACGAACCCAAAACTTTACTACCAGACATGCAACGCGGAAGCACAACGAACAACACCAACTCAAGCACAAAGACAAACTAGACAACCACACAACTAAAACAACACATCTAGCATACAAGAAGCATATAAAACATGACTAGATCGCAAGATAAAAGTTCAAAATTTCGGCATGACGCCTCTAGAAGTACGGACATCCACTCAGCAGGCAGAAGAAACAATTAATTAACCAAGTATATCACAACCACAACCACAATATAAACAGACATGCATAAAAAAACAACAACCCAGACCTGAGTTAAGCATGGCGATACATTAAAGTTCAATAACAAAAATAGCCAAGTGATTAAACATGGCCATAACAAGTTTTAAAGATAACTTTACAACAAAATAAACGCACAACCACCAAATTAAACCAAAAGTAAAACATCTCCGGAAGTGTCCTGCCCTTGAACACTTTCGGCTGCTATCATCAGGCTAGCTTTTACTCAAGGTTCCGCCCGACCACCGAGAAGCAAAACGGACAGAACTCACACCCATCGGGGTCCTCACCTGAAAACCACAAAGCAGAAGCATGAGTACAGAAGGTACTCGCAAGACTTACCCGTGGTCCATATATGACCGACTCGAAAGAATATGCATTTGGATGTAGCAAGGTATAAGCTTAAGGTAAAAGTGCGGAAAAGCTTACTTTGTTGCATAATCGTATTCAACTACACAAGTTTCAAGTTTATAGAATTTATGGACAGCACCTATTGCTAGAGTGAAATTTGAAATTAAACATTAAAGAGAGCAAGTAATAGCATAAACAAGTATCAACATCAAGTATACCAACTAGTTTCAATTTAAGTTATTACTACGTTGAAGTGTCGGATGATACAAGCGTGCTCATATCCGAGAGCGCGGCAATTCGAATCGCTTATTCACCCTGCAGGGGATCATCAATCGCACGACATGTGCCACAAGGAACCTCATGTCAACCTTCCTCCTATCCATATCTACTCGTTGAACCATCCTCATGCGGCCCGAGAACCTAGCAACCTCCCTCAAGCGGCTCAAGTCTCGCTTAGCCCTCGATAGAGGCCTAGGCCTCGCCCTCAACCACGTCCAATCGCATGAGGGCATGACCCATCGACTAGTATGCCATGAAAGGGTGGCTTACCGTACCATTATATCGGGCATGCGATCAACAAGGGGTGCTCGATCAACATGGCAAACAACGGATCGGTCCTTAACCAACACAGGCGAGACTACAACATTTGAGTCTCCACACCCAAATGATCCAACCCTCTCGCCCGGTCTCAATTTTACATTTCAGAACATAACCATATCCATTGCAACCCAATAGTGTGAAGTAATAAATCTCAAGTGATGGAGCCGTCCACCACTTGGCCCATACCCGACCTCTAAGCATACTAAGCGTGGACACAATATAATTACCCATATACTGGCTCCAAGGGAGGTGTTCGACAATTATCAATGAGTGTATGTGTAACAATTAGGATCTAGCCCTATCCCACATTTCAATTCCTAATGCAAGACGTAATCATCCAATAAGCAGTTTATTCGCAAAAATACAATTATATATAAGGTTGAAAAATGCTTAGGTGTTTGCCTTGTGCTTCTGCTGGGTTCTCAACAAAGGACGACTCTCCGGTAACCCCCTCGGTCACCGCCGCGTCACCCTCCACGTGCTCGGTCTCTACACGATTACAATGCATATGAAATGAGGTGCATGCAATGCATATGAGATGAAACACTAAATGCATCAACCAAGGTAGTCTCCAAAAGTGCAAGCATTCAATTCAATTAAAGAATGAAAGTGTAATGGTTAAACCCCACTTCTAATCTATAGCCAAAAATCTGAAAATAACACGCATACATCTCTAAACAGGCATAGCTTTTGAATGCTTAATCGAAAAACTAATTTCTTGGACTCTAAAAGACCACAAGAGGGTGATACAAATCTACCATGCATCATAACATATCAGAAAATAATTTTAAAGTTTGCAATTAAACTCTGAACTTCAGCCCCAAAGTCTGAATTTTTCGCAAAACTGAATTCAGGACAGTATTGATACAAATGGTCATAACTTTTGATCACTTAATCAAATTGAACAAACTCAGATCCTAGACGACCACAAGACATAAACCTACCACTTAGCTTTGGCCAATCCCCAGATTCTGCACAGAGAATTCCCAGTTCGACCAGGAACAGAGAACAGTTTTAGTGTTCAGAAGTTTCAGGGTTTCAGAACAGCATGCACAAATTTCATCATATAAATTGCTATACTTAACGGAATTGAGTAAAGGATGACATTTTTACAATCTACACGAAATTTCCTACAACTCCACAGAAAAAATTAAATCCTAATTCGGCTTCTAACTAATTTTAATTCGCAGCTCAAGTTTCTACCCGAAATCTTCAGCATTTCCAGAGCAGCACACACCAAAATCGCCATAACTTTCAGTTGGATTAATGAAATCGAGTGATTCCAGTTGGAAATTAAAGATAATTCCATTACCCACAATTTTCTCTATAGTCAACCTAGAGAAAATGCTCGTAACTTGCTCGAATCAGTCAAGAACAGGAGCTACGAAATCTGCTCGAAAATCTGAATCTTTCCCCAAACCCTAGAATGGTTGTTCTCCATCTAAAACTCAAATCTCTACTCACCATAGCCCCCAACACCACCATTGCTGCCCCCAAAACTAGAAATAAAAATCAAACCCTAGGGGAGAGGTCTCACCTTAAGAGCTCACATGGGGATCAAGAGAGGAGGGGAGGAGGGAGCTGCTGTTGGAGAGGAAGAGGGTGGCGCCACCAATGGAGGCTGCAGGAGGAGTGCACCGGCCAGGAGATGCTGGGAGGGGAGGAGCCCAGGAGGAGTTGCAGGAGGGAGGCTTCGGCTTGGGGAATGGCTGGCTTGGGAGGAGAACTCCAGAAAAAGAAGGGCTGCACGGTTTGGGGCTGGAGGAAGGGCTGCTTTGGGGAGAAAAAGAAACCAGAAGGAGAGTGTGTGGCACTGCATTTGTTTTGCTGCCCCTAAACCCTTTGTGCTGATTTGCTTTGCTCAATTAGCCCCACTAGTAAGCAAGAGATAATTGGCTAAGTCTCCAGACTTTTCAACAGGGGATTCATTTTTGACGCTATGATTTAAATTAGCATTTGATGCTAGATTGAACTCAAAACTCAACCATTGCAAGGGAAAAAAATTCCTAGTTTGTAACCCACTAAAATGCACACTGAAATTTCTAGCTCTTAATTTTTGCTAAATTTGGAAATTCTTAAATGGTAATTTGTGATAGACTCTGAAATTAGCAACGGATCTCAAATGCGGCCAAACACTTGGTTGGTGCTAATGTTAGCCGCATGAGCCGATTCCGAATTTGGGGCCATGACAATCAGTCCCACTTGTAATCCAAAAGTTAAACCCTTCAAGAAACGAGACTGTCTAGCCTTATCTGTAGCTACATCTTCCGATGCATATCGTGCTAACTGGGTAAACTTGTTTAAGTATTCAGCCACTGACTGGCCTCCTTGCTTCAGAGCCCTAAACTCTTCCTTCTTAAGATCCATCATCCCTTCAGGTACATGATACTGACGGAAAGCGACTGTAAACTCCTCCCAAGTGATCTCCTGCGGGGCTTCGTGTGCTGTGCAATAGTTCTCCCACCATTCCGCGACAGTTCCTTCTAGTTGATGCGAAGCATACAATACCTTCTCATTGCCTTCACACTGTGTGATATGCAGTTTTCTCTCAATGGTTCTCAACCAATCATCGGCCTCCAAATGGTTAGCATTGCGCGAGAATGTTGGAGGACGGGTTCTCATAAAGTCTGACAACTTGGAATGAGAACGCGGACCATTATTGCCTTGTTGCACATTGTTGTGGCCTGCAGCCTGATTGGTCATGTTCTGCATTTGTTGCATCATTGCTTGCATAAGCTGGGTTTGCGCGGCTAGGAAAGCTCCTAGGTTCTGCATATCTACCGGTGGTGTTGGCTGCGGTGACGCTTCCTCATTGAAACTGTCGTTCCGGCGAATGCCACTTCCTGACGCTCCATTGTTACCACGAGTGTTCACCATCTGCTGAGTCCTTTTGGTTAAGTAAGGTAGAAAATAGCATAGATAAGATGCAAGAATCTCTAATGCGGGGGAATAGGTTAAACCCAACTTTATATCTTTTGTTAATTATACTTGGTATGGTTGCATACAAAGCCTAAAAGCTTGCAACACATACTGCACACTCAGCAAACATTAAAATCCAAACTAAACACTCAACCTTAACGTCTATTACATTTGGGTAAGACTATTCTATTTGACGCGACACAATATTTGAGTCTCAACTTAAACTAAGATTCTCACTCCTCGAGCCATCCTCCGTGGGAACTTCCTGGTGAATATACTGGCAGATGTGCTGGCGCTGGTACAAATCGATCCCAACGTTCTCCAGCTGGTTGCTTCTCGGACTCAGATTTCATCTTTTTCGATTCTGCCTCTTCTGATGATGTCGGTGTAGCGTGGCCTTCCTCCTGTAATACCTCCTCGAGCTCCATGATCCTCTCCTCGTAAGCTACTCGGGTCTCGTGCAGTTCCTTCTCCACAACTCTGAGTGCTTCATAGACCATTCTTAATTCTGTATCGGTGTCATAGGCATGAGCTTCTTTGAGCAGCTACAAATCATGCTAAATGCACTGTAGTAGCATCCTCCTTTCGTGTGATGTATGAACGCCAAGCATCTCGAACCATGGGGTGAAATCGGAACACGGTGTCCTCCAGCTCATGGTAGTAGTCATAGCAGATCCTCCGTAGAGCCAGTCGCGATACCTCCTGGATACCGATCTCCCAAGTGGCTCTCCTCACCGTGATACTGATAGGTTGGCTTGCTCTTTCACCGTTTCTGGCGTAGATTAGAAGCTTGCACACCATTCCTCTCGTGACTCCATTGACGATCCAATCTCGTCCTCGATACGTTGGTTTGGCGAAACCTCCCAAAACTTGGAGCACCCTCCAAAGCTCTGTTGCGTAGCCACCCTCGCACTCTACGTATGATTGTGTCCTCTTCATCTATTTAGAAGAGAAATAGGTAAGTTTTCCATCTTCAAATGTCTCCTCCAGAAAATTTTAGGTTGTTTTCGGCAAAGGTAAGGAGCAGAGAATAAGATGAGTTGGGAGTGTTATCTTAATCCGGTTTAGGTTTTTCCTTTAGAAAATAATTTTTGGACACTCTACCAACTAGGGCCAAGTCCTACAGTCAGTATGCTCTGATACCACCTCTGTGAGGACCCGAATTCACCAATTCGAATCCACTGTGTTTTACCGCACTAGTCCCAGGATCAATCTCTAGTGCACACAGCTTAACATCGGTAAGCATCATATCATACACAACGATAAGAATAATAAGACTTTAATTATTGAATATAACTAGTGTATGATCTTATGATCACTTACAAGATTCAGTCTCACAAGGCAATAGTAAGAACAATGAGACAAATGCAGCGGAAAGACAGTAGAAAACGTAGATGTCCCATCAGCACACCACAGGCGTCTGACAAGGATCGGCCTAGTGACACGTGTCCACCTGAAAGTCCTCCTCCAATAACGACGACGATTCCTCCACTGTTGTTGTTTGTTAAGCAAGGGTGAGTACACCAACACGTACTCAACAAGTTGTGCACAAAATGCGATTCTATCATAGCTATATGCAGGCTTATTCCAAAGGAAAGGTTAAGGGTTCATTTGCAATAAAGCAGCATTTACGAACACATACGATACATAGATTGAAAAGACATTAAAACAAATAACCAGTAAATAGATTCAGTGATTCTCAAATAAACCAAGTTGTCCATCCTAAATCAAGTTCCATTATTCACATGGCATTCTGCCATCCCATAACAGTTGTTCATTTTAATTAACTACCCCTTGACAGTAATTCCCGAGCTTTGCTCAATACCATGAGCACGGCTATCCGAATAGTTTGTACACTCTGCAGAGGTTATGCACTTTACCCACATGATACAACCATGCACCACACAGGTGAACGATTATAACAAAGCCTTTACAATGCATCCTCTTAACCCAGTGCTACCCGCTAAGGTTTCAACACTGAAGGGTTATACCACCACAACAGGGCCCCCCTCTTGCGCCATGTGAGCCACCCCCAAGCATGGACTGGTTACCACCACCCGGGTCTTACGCCACCACGATAGCACTCAAGTTAAGCATTTGCAAATTAGTCGCCTAAGTGCCCCATAAAGTACATGTGGTAGCATGATAGACTCAGTCAAAGGCTCGCAAGGTTAAGTCCTTAGGATTGATTAAAGCAAGACATACACATACCCTCAGCTCCACTGAGCCCACCCTGACACACTTGCCCTTTCCACTTGCTTCAATCATAAAGTGATTACCACCCGGTTGGTTTACCAAGCACCACGTGCTTCTCACAAATCAACCTCATTGTGTGACCTCCCCGCCACGACAACTCAATCTCTTTGTGTGACCACACATGACACACAAGTCATCATCATTGTTCCATATTCCATTAGTCAAAATTAATAATCAACATTTCATGTACATGTGATGACGTGGCATGGCTAAGCAATTCTATCCCGGTCTAACCATCCATGTCGATTTCAGTATTAACCAACTATAATGAACCAACCTAAGGTGACAAGTGGATTATGGCATACAAATAGCAAGGTAGGCTGTAATTCAAAGGGTACATTAACTAATCCCAAAGTTAAGTTGAAATCATTTGTACTCATAAAATATTATGCAATAGAGTATATCAAAATAGCAATTTTGCGAACATGGGTGCAACATGATCAAAGCACAACTTTCCTTGCTTAAGCTCCTGGTATTGCTCCGAAGATTGCTCTTGAAATGATAATTCCTCCTCCGAATCCTCGCTCAACTCAACGTCTACGCGGATCGAGAAGAAATAGCAAATAAACACCAAAACCAAAGATCAAATGAACTCAAAAATTCAAAAAAAAGCCACCATTGGAAAGATCTCAATTTTACAAATTTTTAGGAATTTGAATCACCTCAATCGGAGTTCGTACGCAAAAGTTATAGCATTTTGAAATTTTAAAATCCTGAAAAATCCCTAAAATCATAAAATCCGAATTTATCGAATTATTTTTATTAAGAAAAATATGAATTTCCCGCCACGGGTTGTACAGACGACACGTGGCCAAATCTGGTTCCTTAATTACTGATCCAACGCTTCCTATTTAACCACCGACGTGGCACTACCGTAGCCACCCGATCTAAATCCGATGGCTAATAGTTGACCGAGGTCTTTACTGTTCATTTAAATGACATGTCCCCAATATCAGCCCTTAAATCTAAATCTGACGATCAAGATTAAACCAAGGGTTTTACTGTGCACTTAACTGATGTGGCCCATCCGAGTCTCTACGATTTTAATCCAACGGCTAAGGCTTACCCTTGTACTTCACTGTGCACAAAGCGACGTGGACGATCTCCGGCCGTGCGATGACGATCCAACGGTCAAGGCTTCTCCCGATCAGCAATGAAGCGATGGCGGCTCGAATCCACCGGAGGCGAAGACGACGACTTTGACGACGGCGTTCCGGTACTTCCTGGCGACCAACGGACGGCAGCACGGACGCAGCACGGTTCGACGAACACGAATCCGCAATCCTTTCGGCGGAAGAAGTCCTCGGCGGCGACGTAACTTGGCGCAACTTCTTCGAACTCCAGCGAGCTTGCGCGGTCTTCACAGTACTCCTCCGGCGACGATGCGGCAGCGAAGAGGTGCGGTAGCTCAAGGTGAGTCTCACGATGGGGTCGGGCTTTAAATACTCGGCGGTGGTGCGGAAAATAAGGAAAGTACAATGGCGGCGGCAGTGTTGGACTCGGACACGGCGGCGAGGAATCCTCACGAAGACGATGAGCCACGGCCACACGATCTTCATCCGACGGCTGGGATAAAAGATTAAATCCGAATCGGTACAGGTTAATGTTGTCCGTGCGATCATGATCTAACGGTCGTCATCTCCCACTACAATAGAACCAATCTATTCTAACACATACTTTGCAACACATATAGTTTGTGTTGTAGGAAAACTCAACTGCAACACATGCTACATGTTGCTAACACCATATGTAGAATTCTCAAACATATAGTACCTATTGAATTACCCTACAACACTTGATGGTCATGTTGCTACACTTGTCAGATGTGTTGGTAGGTGAATAAAGAATCGAGATAAGAAACATATATAAATTTTGGATAAACAAAATAGGGTGATGGAGGCTGTTGCGCTAATTAATTTTCGTCGAGATGTGTGATGCCTTGACTTCTCCTTGTCTGAGTATCCTGCATTGAAGGTAGGCGTGGGAAAAAAACTCGAAACTCGCGAGTTTAACAAGTACTCGAAAACTCGACTTGAACTCGTTCTTTAACGAGTTGAGTCGAGTCGAATTTTGAGCTCATTAAGTTAACGAGTTAAACGAACGAGCTTAACGATGAGCTAACGAGTTGAGTTTAGAGAGTTGAAAAAAAAACCGCTGTAAGAGCAACTCCAGCAACGCTCTCCAAATCCCACTCTCCAAAAGCCACTTTTACAGTAACTCTCCAAAAAATGCCTCTCCATATCTCCTCCTCTCCAACAAAGACTCTCCATGTCACACCCTATCTTTTCTCTCCTATATTCTAATCATATTCCACATAACAAACATAACAGCAACCGTTTTTTTTACCGATACATTCAAACAACTATATTTAAATATGGGAATTTAAAAATTAAAATTTATTATGACGATCACATTGTAAATTCGAATGTCTATATTTGAACGTGGGAGTTTTAAATTTGAATTTTTCTGTAACGGTTATGTTGTAATGGTGATTATTAAAATTATTGTACTGAGTGAGTCATGTCATAACGGTCGTCGCAACGGCTATATTGAAACGGTCGTCGCAACGGCTATATTCTAACGGTCGTCGCAACGACTATATTCTAACGGTCGTCGCAACGGCTATATTCTAACGGTCGTATGACAAGGTCATCAAGCCAGCGAGCAGTGTCTTCCATCGCAAGCAAGACTCGGTTGAGTTCATTCGCGCGTTTGCTTGAGGAAGGAGAAAAATTATCGTTCACTATGTTCTTAATATCACATGAGATTTTCTCTATGTGATTAATTGTCCAAGCATGCACTTCACTGAGTTTCTTCGAATCTTTATCCATCTATATGCAAGTAAATAGAACGCTAAGACATAGCTGTGTAATGCAGATAGGAAATATATAAGACTAGATGAGGCAGAATCTAGGAGCTATACACCAGTCATCCATGCTAATGTGTACCAGACAATTAAAGTTTGCAATACTGGAAAGGGTGTGTTTATATGACTATGCATTCTGATGTTTTTCATTGACATTCACTAATCACTAGGAGCAAGATCAGCAAACTTAGTAAAGGAAGATTGACTTCATCAGATCCAACAATTCAAAGACAAAGATCAGAAAACTTAGAAGAGCGACAAACTTCAATGCCTTCAGGTAAATCGATGGAGTGTGGCTTGTTGGTAAGATCCCAAAGCGCCAAGTGATCAATCCGCAAAGATACTAATCGTAAGACAAAAAACAATAGACCTGTTATATCAGTTGGTAAAATTTTAAACTAAATCAACAAAATTACAATATGCCAGTCATCAAGCAAAATTATTATACATACAGAGTTTTCAATCAATTCACAAACCTAAGCAGAGAAATAAACGATTATCGACTTGACCATGAGTCCTCGACAAGTAAAACTCCAACACGGCAAATGAGAAGGAGCGCCAAGAAGTTCTCGAGGTATGAAACATCAAAAGCTTGCCCTTAGCTTTGATCTAACTTGGGACTCCTCGAGGAAAACGAAACATGCAGAGTTCGAATAAATCATACTACCCGACTATATCGGTGCAGCTAATAACTAAAACAACCATCCGCTTGTTGAATAAGTAAAAGAACATATACATATCCAACAAAAATGTCGCGTAAAACAGATGTAGTGAGATCCTCCTTACAGATATACAAAGAAGTGAGAGATAAAAGAGTCTTAGCTTATGTTCTATATCCATTACTTGAATTCTAGAATTTAGGTGTCCTCCTGTTTTTATATGCTTTGAGATTTCAAATACATTCAGCAATTCAAATAAAGAAATACATGCCAATATTGTGATGTCTGCTTCTGAATGTCGAGCCTCGAGGAGCCACTTGGTCTTGGGGACTCGCCAAAGTTGAGTATTAACAGACTTGAAAGGTTACGTCCAAGAGCTTGCAGAGCAAGAGCCGATGACTGCAACACCGCAAGTAAGTTTTACTAGCCATAAACCATGCATGGCTAAATTTTCGTTCTGATATTTTTATCACTATTTAATCATACTTATTTTTATATTTTGTTTTGAACAAAACTTGTTCTTTACTTCATGTGTCAAAAGAGTTTCATTTATTCATCCTCCCAGATGCTCTTTCACAACAATTCTCATTCATGGCATCTTCAAGGGCCTATCTCCTATCATTTGTTCATCCTCCCGTAAAGTGACATCCATAGCGCGGATGAACTCGATGGCTTCAGCGTCGAAAACAAAGACAGAGCTAGAAGATAATCTCAGATATTACTACAGTGTTCTTCAATCATTTGCTCTTCAACAAGTTCAGATATTACTAGAGTGCACACAATATGAATCTCCATCTATAATATGAAAGCGCTATGTGTTGTTCAAACTTGCTTCTCCCTAACAAAGAGTGAACAATTTTAGTTTTCAGCATGAAACTATTCAGATTTATATACTAATCTTAAGACAGTTCACCTTTAATTTAACCTTTCTTGGTTCATCTCTATATTATTAGACGGTATGTATGTTTTAGTTCCATCAACAGCAATGCACTCTCCAATCTCGAACGCACTCCTACCTATACAATTTCTTAAAGTCTGCAAGGAAGAAATGTTTGTGCCAACCCTTTTTCCTCCTCGCCCACTTCGCCCACCCGTGAATGGCCTCCCATCAACAGATCTAAAGATTCAAAAAGAAGATTGCAAAGGAGATCGCAAGGAAAACTTACTTCTACCCAGAAATGCAAGAGATATGAACTCTGAAACTACCTCCATCCGAACCAACAGGGGAAACCTAAACCCTAAACAAATGGATCTGGGGAGCAACTCACCCGTTGGGACCAGAGGAGAGGCGAGGCGATCTTTCAGCTGCGTCGGGTCGCAGGGGGAGACGGAGCCGCGATGCCAGGCGGAGACGGAGCCGCGATGGGAGGGGGAGACGGAGCCGTGATGCGCCGCCGCCTTGCTTCGGCCTGCTCTCGACCTGGATGTTCCCCTCGGACACACGAACGCCCTCCCCAGATCAACAGCCAAGTAATAGCGAGTGGAGAGAAACTCGCCAAAAGTAGGGAGTCTCTCTCCGCTCGCCAATTTTCAGGAGGACGATGGCGAGTCTGCTGGAGGGTCTACAGTAGCCGAGAATCGCTAAAAAATGGGATAGCAAGCGGGATAGCGAGGCTGCTGGAGTTGCTCTAACCCTAACTCCCTCAGCCTGTTCGGTTCAGAGTGAGCCACCGACGCTTCGCCCCGCCCGGCCCGAGCCCGACGATTCTCATCCCCTACCCTCCGACGCCACGCCCGCCCGCCCGCGTCCGCCCCGCCGCCCCTCCGACGTGCCGCTGCTTCCACCCCGTCCCGACACTTCTCCTCCTCCTCCTCCAAGCGCTTCCCTCGGCTCGCCAAGCAGTGATCTCATCCTCACTTGCAGCAACCCCACAGATCCGAGCTCCTCCTCCGGCTCCCCATCCACCCACCGGCTCGTCCCCTCGGCGTCCCCAAGGTTAGCATTTCCCATTTAGCCATGTTTTCTCGCCATGCGTGTTTGTAATTTGTTCATCCGCGCATGGCATGTTTGAAATTATGATCGTTGTTCAAGACTCTGTCTTGACTAATCTTGTTGGAGCTAAATCGATGTGCAAAGCTAGAGGTAGATGTCAATTTTGTTTTCCTAATATTGTGCATTTTGATAAGTTCATATACTTTGTTCTGAAGAAAGAGAATCAATCGATGATCGCAGACTACGGTGACAAACCATAAAATGGCATCGGTGTTTTTTTGAGATCGACATCGATAATAGTTAGCCAAGCCATGATATGACAATATCAAATGGTAAATGTCAGCTCTACGCTTTTTTTTGGGATCAGACACTGATAATAGTTAGCGGAAGGCCTTGAGGTTGGGCGAAGACCGCTTGATGTTCGTCCAGAAGAGCGGACAGCAAGTCTGGTTCTTTGGCTGCCCAAGCGGCGCTGGCAGGATGCCGAGTGGCAATCCCTTGGAGAGTGATCTGATCATGCTCGTGCCCGAACGTCATGGTGAGTTGCTGGAAATCCCAAGTGATGGGTCCGAGTGTCAGAAGCCATTGTACGCCAAGGACGAGGTCAACTCCGGGGATAGGTAATGTGAAAGCGATCCAGAAACCTTGCCACCCCAATCTCGATGGGTACTTGATGACATGCGCCATTATCACGATATGGTCGCCATTTGCATCAAGAACTCGTGTGGGTAGGGTCGGTCGCACCACTGTCAAACCTCCCCGTGCCGCCACTGAATCAGCGATGAAGTTGTGGGTGGATCCAGAATCGACAAGCGCCACAAGCTGCTTGTCATGGCCCCAAATTTGAATTCGTCTCATGCGGCTAACATTAGCACCAGCCAAGTTTTTGGCCGCATTTGAGATCCACTGCAACTTCAGAATCTATCCCAAAATTTTGCCACTTAAGAATTTCCAACTTAGCCAAATTTAAAAGCTAGAAGTTTCAGTGTACAAATATGGTTTTCATTAAAGTTCAGAGCCTTGTAACTTGAGAATTATAAGGACCTAGAGTGTGCATGTTAGTAAAATGAAAACTAGAAACTTTTGTCTATAACATGGTTTAGTTTTGAGCTCAATCCAACTTCAATTGCTAATTTAAATCATAGCGCCAAGATTGAATCCCATGCTGAAATTATGGGGACTTGCCTCTAGCTTGCCTACTTGTGGGGTCATGTGATCTCAATTTGCAAAAGATTTGGGGCAGCAAACAAAAGCGCAGCAGCACCTCTCCTGATTTTTTCCAAGCAGCCTCCTCCCTCCACCCAAACCGGCCAGCATTCTTTTCCTGGAGTTCCTCCTCCCAGCCATTCTCCAGGCCGTGCCTCCCTCCAGCACTTCCTGGCGCCTCCCTCCCCTGCTGCTCCCCAGGCCAGCACCTTCCTCCAGCTCCTTCCTCCTTCAAGCAGCAACCCTCCTCCTCCTCTCTCTTGATCCCCATGTGAGATCTTAAGGTGAGACCTCTCCTTAGGGTTTGGTTGGTTATTTCTGGTTTTGGGGGCAGCAATGGTGGAGTTGAGGGCTATGGTGAGTAGAGATTTGGGATTTGGGTGGGGAACAACCAATCTAGGGTTTGGAGCAAAGTCTGAATTTTCGAGCAGATTTCGTAGCTACTGTTTTGGGTTGATTTGAGCAAATTCTGAGCATCTCCTGCTAGGTAGGCTGTAGAGAAAGTTGTGGGTAATTAAATTATCTTTCATCTCCAACTGGAATCACTCAATTTCATTAACTCATCTGAAAGTTATGGCAATTTTAGTGCTTGCTGCTCTGAAAATGCTGAAGATTTCGGGTAGAAACTTGAGCTGTGAATAAGAATTAGTTAGAGGCCGAATTAGAAATTAATTTTGCCTGTGAAGTTTTAGGAAATTTCATTTATATTATAAAAATGTCATCCTTTACTCAATTCCATTAAGTATAGCCATTTATATGATGAAATTTGTGCATGCTGTTCTGAAACACTGAAATTTCTAAAACTCTGAAACTGTTCTCTGTTCCTGGCCGAACTGGGAATTCTCTGAGCTGAATCTGGGTGATTGGCTAAATCCAGGTTGTAGGCCTATGTCTTGTGGTCGTTTCGAGTATAAGTTTGCTCAATTTGATCAAACGGTTCAAAAGTTATGGCCATTTATATCAACGCTGCTCTGAAATCAGTTTGTGCTGAAAATTTCAGACTTTGGGACTAAAGTTCAGAGTTAAATTGCAAACTTTAAATTTGTATTCTGAATGTTATGATGCATGGTAATGTTAGATCACCCTCTTGTGGTCTTTTCGAGTCCAAGAAGTCTTTTTTTGGGTTAGCCAAATAAAAATTATACTTGTTTAGAGGAATGTGCTTGTTATTTTCAGATTTGTGCTATAGAATAGAAATAGAGAGTAGCATTGTAGTTTTTGTTCTTAAATTGAAATGAATGCTTGCACTTTTGGATTGGTCATGAGGATGCATTTAGTATTTCATCTCATATGCATTGCATGCATCTCATTTTCTTTTCCATACATTGTGATCGTAGAGAATCTAACCCAAGATGGTTAACGCGGCGGTGACCGAGGGGATTACCGGAGAGCCAACCATTACTGAAAATCCAGCAGAAACTCAAGGCAAGCACCTAAGCATTTTTCAACCTTATATATAATTGTATTTTTGCGAATAAACTGCTTATTGGATGATTACGTCTTGCATTAGGAATTGAAATGTGGGATAGGGCTAGATCCTAATTGCTGCACATACACTCATTGATAATTGTCGAACACCTCCCTTGGAGCCAGTATATGGGTAATTATATTGTGTCCACGCTTAGTATGCTTAGAGGTCGGTATGGGCCAAGTGGTGGACGGCTCCATCACTTGAGATTTATTACTTCACACTATTGGGTTGCAATGGATATGATTATGTTCTGAAATGTAAATTTGAGACCGGGCGAGAGGGTTGGATCATTTGGGTGTGGAGACTCAAATGTTGTAGTCTCGCCTGTGTTGGTTAAGGACCGATCCGTTGTTTGTCATGTTGATCGAGCACCCCTTGTTGATCGCATGCCCGATATAATGGTACGGTAAGCCACCCTTTCATGGCATACTACTCGATGGGTCATGCCCTCATGCGATTGGACGTGGTTGAGGGCGAGGCCTAGGTCTGTCTCGAGGGCTAAGCGAGGCTTGAGCCGCCGAGGAGGTTGCTAGGTGCTCGGCCGCATAAGGATGGTTCAACGAGTAGATATGGATGGGAGGAGGGTTGACATGAGGTTCCTTGTGGCACATGTCGTGCGATTGATGATCCCTGCAGGTGAATAAGCGATCGAATTGCCGCTCTCGGATATGAGCACGCTTGTATCATCCGACACTTCAACGTAGTAATAACTTAAATTAAAAATAGTTGGATTACTTGATGTTGATACTTGTTCATGATTTTAATTGCTCTCTTTAATGTTTAAATTCAGCTCTCACTCTAGTAATAGGTGCTGTCCATAACTGCTATGAATTTGAAATTTGTGTAGTTGAATTTGATTATGCAACAAAGTATGCTTTTCTGCACTTTTACCTTAAGCTTATACCTTGCTACATCCAAATGCATATTCCTTCAAGTCGGTCATATATGGACCACGGGTAAGTCTTGCGAGTGCCTTCTGTACTCATGCTTCTGCTTTGTGGTTTTTCAGTGAGGACCCGATGGGTGTGAGTTCTGTCGCTTTTGCTTCTCGGTGGTTGGGTGGGACACGAATGAGGCTAAGCTCGACGTTAGAACGCCTCTAAGTGTTCCAGGCGAGTGACACTTCCTGAGATGTCTTACTTTTGGTTTAATATGTTGGTTGTATGTCATTTTGTTGTATAGTTAGCTCCCAAATCTATGTCATGGCTATGTTTAATTACTTGTCTATTTCCGTCGTTGAACCTTGTTGTATTCTCGTGCTTAACTCATGTTTAGTGTTGCTTCTAGCTATGTTGATCCTTATGCTTGTGGTTGTGGTTGTGATATAATTGTTTAGACAATTGTTTCTTCTGTCTGCTGAGTGGATGTCCATACTTCTAGGGCGTCATGTCAAATTTCTTAACTTTTATCTTCTTTGTCTAGCCATGTTTTATATGCTTCTAGTATGCTAGATGTGTTGTTTTAGTTGTGTGGTTGTCTAGTTTGTCTTTGTGCTTGAGTTGGTGATGTTTGTTGTGCTTCGCTGCGTGTCTCCGGTAGTAAAGTTTTAGGTTCGTTGCCCCTTTATGTGCATTGAATTGATATGGCAATGGAAACCGGTATGCGGGCGATCTCGGCGAAGTTTCGGTCGCATACCGGGGGAATACCGGGATTGTTATCGAGTTATTCGAATGGGATACTTGTTGTCCTAATTGGGCTTGGGTGTTAGCACCGTGAACACCTCCGGTGATCCGTTGCTAGCCTCCAAACCGGCGAGGGCAATCGTCGCTCAAATAACCCGAGGACGGTCTGGGCGGCTCCTCACACTGCTGGTCACCGAGAACAACCGGTAGTCGCATTTTGCGCCCAGCACTAATGCCCGTAAGTGCCAAAAGCGAGATGGACATGGGACCCTCGCTCGCCGCCATGTCGCCAGTGTCCACAGAATCAGGGATAACTTCCAAACAGAAGGCTTGCATACATGTATGGCCCGGAAAGTACTTATCGTCGCAATTGTAACACAATCCTTGTCGGCGTCGTTCCTCCATCTACGCCCGGTTGAGTTTTTTGATGAACTTGGGTCCCGGGTTGATGCTATCTCCTCCCTTGGCTGGTTGTGCATTGACAGCCGGAGCACTCACAAGTGATGCACTGGCCGCCGATCTCGTACTACTCCCCTTGAAGGTGGGTTTGCTTGATCACACCCTCGCCATTGCCGGGTTGCAACAGGCGCTCATGTGCTCGGGCCAGGCTCATGGCCATGGCTAATGTCTGTGGTGCTGCCATGTCTACTGCGATGGCGATCCGCTCCTTCAACCCAGCAGTGAACATCTCAATCCTTTGGTCTTTCCGTAGATTAGCACGGGGAAGGAGCGCTTCAAATTCCCTTTGGTACTGCACGATCGTCGGTTTGCTCGAGTGCTTGATTTCGTGGAGATGATTGCGGCGTGCCGGCGGTCCAAAGCGCAGGTTGACATTTTCCTTGAAGTGCGACCAGGACGGTTCCCCGCCTTCCTCCTCCTGCCACATATACCACTGCTGGGCTTCTCCCCGCAAGTGGTATGCCGTGGTGCGGACCTTGTCTTCTTCTGCTGTGTGCTGTCCCCGAAAGAAAAGTTCACAGGAGTTGAGCCAGGGTAGCGGGTCGTCGCTGCCGTCGTAGACCGCGAATTCCCAACGCTGGTGCTTAGGTGGCCGCGCTTCAATGGTTGCCCAGGGGCCGCCGTTCAAACCTCCGTCGCGGCGGCCTGGAGGCACGTAGATTGGATCTTCATATGCTTTTTCTTTTCCCTTGTCCTTATCAGTGGCGCCCATCTTGGTATTGACCAGGATGTCCGCCTTGGCGATGCGTGCATCGTGGCGATCCAAGCGGGTGGTGACCATAGCAAGCTGCGCCGTGTGAGCGTCCTGAACCAATGCCATCTCCTCCAACTTGCGCAGGATGTCCTAGACCATCGTCTTGACCGTCGCCTCCTCGGATCGTTCGCCGTCATTGGTAGCCATGTGGCCAGCAATGGTGTGCTCTGATACCAAGTTGGTATGTGCACGGTTGCGGAGGTTGTAGCGTGCACAAGACGGTGGATTGGTGGCTTTGATCGATGGCGAGTCGACGCCGTCGATGGAAGCAGATGAGGCGACGACGGTTGGAGCGCCGCCAGACGACGCGGCGCGAGGTGGAAGCAACGAGTGAAGGTAACAATGTGTTATTCCTTCTTACTTTATTTCCTGATTGCATACAGCTTTTATAGCCAATAACAAATATGGAAAACCCTAATCATGGTAATCATCGATGTTAAACATGGAAACTACTAAATAGATAAGTAACTAATGATAAACTTCCAAAGAGATAAACTTCCAAAACACCTAGGACCTGCCTTAACGCATATATCGCCAAAGGCCTAGTTAGGACGAGTCAGGTTACGATCGCGCGTGTATCGCGCGCCATCGAACTCCGACAATAGCCTTCTCCTATATTATTTTGAGTTATAACAATTTAGCAATTCGAAGTAATCATGATAAGTAACATCCGAGGGGTATAAAGATTTCAAGCTTTTTTAGAAATGTGACAACAAGGTACACCAAGTTGGGATGTGATTGAGCTAGTAAATTTGGTCAAGACCGTAATCAATACTTGAAGTTAACCAACATTTTTATCGTTATCTAGAAGGCCATGTAAAAGTTTTATCTGCTAGTTTAAAATAGTTTTTTTTTCAATCACATATACTTTTACTTTGTCTTCTCGAGTTAACCAGCCTTTCTATCCTTACTCTTGATCAGCATATTTGTTATTATGATGAAAAGCACATAAAAAGGAGTATTATTTACTTGCTGGTGACTTGTCAAATGAAGATAACCGATCATTTTAGATGTTATGAGATATGATGTCGCCTTTCATTTAGAATACGGACTAAAATGGTTGTGAATTATTCAAATCCTTAAGATCTGGGGCAACATAAAATACGGCAAATCACTTGTTGGATGTCAAATGTCCTTGGGATGGTGATCTTGAAGCATCAGCTCACTGATAAAAAGTCTATCATTATTTACAGGATGGGACTCTGGTTTTCACGAGTCCATGGAATGTGCAGAACAAAACTATGTTATTTCCTTTTCAATTTTCCTCGTTAGGTCACGTTTTTCTACCTTTTATTGTTGACTTGAGAGGTCAAATATCCAATTGAATGTGCCTATCAATTTCATTTTCACTGCATTTGTTCTACTTGGGTACTTTAGCATTTTATTCAATTTGTCACTCTTTTCTTTCCGTGTCATCCCCTCATGTTCTGTTATAGGTTATTAGGTTACCTTCCTCACGAAGATACATTAGCATTATTCATTATCTACAGTATGTGACCCTCGATTGCATGAGATTATTTTTCCCGCATGTAAGGGATAAGGTTCAAGAGGAAACTTCTAAGAGCGATCGTATGCACCTAAAGGCTAAAGTTTGTTGTAATGAGTAGTAGACCAATATTGGACCACATATATATATGTTTACATGTTAATGGAAGGTAAAATATTATGAAAGTATTCTAGATGACAAACCTATTTATGTCATTTTTCTTGTGGCAACGCAAATGTCTTTATGTATTTAGTGGTCAAAGTTTAAGAGATGTTTGACTGTCCATATACCATGATAATGCTGGAAAAATACTTATAATGATAATGCTGGAAAAATACTTATAATGATATACGATGATAATGCTGGAAAAATACTTTAAAGTTTAAAACTTATCACCAGCGTTATAAGTATATTTACATTCATGCAATTTTCTTGTTATTCTTGCAGGTTGAAAAGATCAATGGTTGAATTGTTGTATTTGGATGTTTACCTCATCAAGGGATCAAGAAGCAAGGAATTTCAAGAGGAAAAGATAGTGCTAGTAGTGTACTAGTATTAGTAGTAGTAGAATTTCATATGGTAGGACTCAAATTTTACTCTTCTTCTCAACAAATGAGATGTATTCTATGTGGAATGATGTTCAATACTTATATTTATTTCCTTAATTAATGCAATGCAATCTACCTTTTGATCATTGCTCGTGTTGAATCGTATTATATATCATCTAATATGAATTTCTTAATTATCAAATAAAATTATTTGCGTATAATTATATTTTGTATATATATAGCAAATAAATAAACCATAATTTACGCTACTTAGTTGTGTTGCAATAGACTAATTATGTGTTTCTAACAAGCGCTACATATGTGTTGAAAATATATGTTGTTATATATAAAAACACATGTTGCTACTTTGCAACACCTTTTCTTTTGTTTAACAACATCTAGTTTGTGTTGCAAGATATCTACCATAGCAACATGACCAATAACATCATTTTATCACATGTGTTGCTATCTATTCTAGCAACACATATGTGTGCATATAGCAGCATATACCTATGTTGCTATAGCTCATTCCTGGTGTAGTGTCCTAGGGTTACTTAATCGACGTGGCGGGACGAGGGCCCTCGGATTCCAATCCAACGGCGCATGTTACTCCTCCCGATTCCAACGCGGTCCACACAAGGTTGAGCATGACCATCTGTTACGGGAATTTCGTGGTTTTTCAATTAAAACAATTCGAGAAAATAAACTAATTCATTTAAGGTAGTAAAAATACTCTAAAAATTCGCAGAAAAATCTCAAAAATACTTTGAGACATTCTGGACTTGAATAAAATATTTTCACCAAAACTTTATTTTAAATTTCTTTAATAATTATTTCTTAACAAAAGACATTATATAATAATTCAAATTAATTCAAATAAATCTCGAGAAAATCCAATTAATTCAGTAAAATTCACAAAAATCATAAATTGCAATAAAATAATATTTAATAATTAAAAATTCAAAAATTGGGATGTTACACCTGCCCTCCGTCACCTAAAGTAGGTTGCCATAGGATCGATCCATGCGATTAAGATTTTGAAATTTAGACCATTAATATATATGTACATTACAAGAAAACCTCACATGGAAATATTTTTCAGAGATATTTTTATCTATCTCTACATATTACCATTTTAAATTGTAAAGCAATCTTTTGAGGCACTTTACAATGTGCCATAAATGGAGACGCTATTATTTGAGATACTTATTTGGTTAAAGAGTGTAGAATGAAACTGTAGAGGCGTTTTTTGAGGCATTGTAAATTGTCAAAACAAAGATCTGACATTTTTTCTAGACACTTATTAAATTGACCTGATCTTATAGAGGTATTATTTGAGGCACTTTCGATTGTCTAGAGACATTTTTTATGTTTGAGATGTTATGTACCACTCATAGCAATTACGATATGACACTATTGTGGCATTTTACAAGATATCTTTAAGATCACATAGAAACAAAAAAAAGTATATCTCTAACGCATGACAAAATGGTGATTACGCCTTATATATGCACAACGGTGATATTAGCAACTCTAACGCATGACAAAATGGTGATTACGCCTTATATATGAACAATGTTGATATATATGCGAAGATTCATCTCATGACTTTGTTAATTTAAAATTCCAGAAAACATGCTGCACATGGCCTCTCATAATGGACAAGTGTCGAATGGCGCTGAGCCCGTGAACCAGAGCCCAGATCAAAGCTCGATAGGGTTCCTCAACCTGGAACAACCTGAGGCAACAAATGTACATGAGGTAAGTCTTTAGTAGGATTCTTTCGTAGGATGTGCTTCCCGATGAAATTAGAGCAGAGCCAAACGACTAATGAAACAATCAAAATGTGGTCGACATCCGTGCACCGAGCCGTCGTGGGTGAGGTCCCAAGAAGATGTGCACAGTGAACGAAGGTGATAATTGAGCTTAATGTAGTCTGGAGAACCAAATTTATACCAAGATCATTGCTTGGGCCATATCGGATAGCATGCGAGGACTGCTAGAGATAATGTGCCCATCACCTACAAATCATGGACACGCCAATGATTGTTCGTCAGATGTTCCCGGCGACATCAAGGAAACATTGTGGACAGAGTTGATAATAAGTTTCAGCTTCAAGATCGCTTGAGATTGCGAAACGACACTAAGCGTTATAGGATTTGCATGGAAGAACCGGAAGACAAAGCTGAATAAGGAGTATGTCAAGAAGGATCAAATGCCGATTTTAATAGATACCCGAGGTTAGAGCAATTTTGGGATGAATTGCAGCAAAGATAAGAAACTGATGAAGCCCAAAGCTATCACCAACGTAACAAGGCAAATTCGACAAGAACATTTACTCCCATGTGCTAGGCACCAGAGATACGTGAGGAAAGTACCCAAGTGATGCACGGAAGACACAGCCTAACTCAGAGGGAGTTATTACTCGACGCCCGAGATGGCCCCAAGATCAAAGCATGGTCGCTTGAGATGGGAGCTACTCATAGATGATGGTAGCTTAAGCTTCGTGGTTAAAAAGATGAGGAAATCTCGAAGAAGATCGCAGATTATCACTCCCAAACTATTCAAGGCTCCTTCCAGCCAAGAAGGGAGAACGATGAGCTAACACGCAGGGTAATAAGGAGCACCCTAGTCGCACTATAGGGTTTGGCTTGTTGCCCTGGAAAGCAGCATTCCCAAAGGATGCCGAAATTTATAATCGACCAAAGAGATCCAGATAACAACAGTTGGATGAACGTGTACGAGAAATAGAAGACCAGATGCATGTAAGGAAGTCAAATTTGTAGAAACATACCGAAATGATGCGGAAATGGTAGCAAAGGTCCTTAGCTTAACGCTACCACATGACGGCGGTCAAGAAGACCATAGTCCCGCCGGCTCATAAAGCAGCCAAGCTGTCTGCGGGCGCCTCAAGAGGACTCGCGGTAGTTTTCCGTGGACAAAATCATAGAACCGACACTCTGTAGTCTGCACCTGCCCGTAGTGAACATTACCATCAAGGTGGCTGAAGGGATGGTTTGGCCATGCATCGAGGGGCAGATGTTGCATAACCGCCCAATTCCTCAGGGATACGCCAGTTTTTCAGTTGACAGCGTGGTTGATAGATACCGCAAAGTGGAGGTTGAGGTACTGGGTGAGGAGGGGAAAAATAATCTTGGACAAAGCCTGGGCACATTCATCGCGTGGCGCAAGTGCTATATAAAATTTGCCTCAGATGATGACAATGACGATGATCTTAATAATGATGACGAGGCAGACTCTCCACCCAAGAAAAGTCCTCCTCCTCCGGCGTCCCCCGAGAAAGCTCATTCTCCTGCTCCAGCGCCACAAGACGCACCCAAGAAAGCTCCTTCTCCTGCTCTAGCGCCACAAGACAGTAAGCAAAGAGCACCATGATCTCAACATTCTACACGGTCAGGGGGGAAAAGTTCCTCATCCGTGAAGCCAGCCAAAACTCTTAGCAAGAAATGAGCATATGAACTCACCGAAGAAGAAACAAGAGAAGAAGTACACGCCAGTGTAGCAGCGCACTTCAAGAAGACGCCACCACCTGCTAAGATTGAAATCGAAGCTGCCAAACGGGATTTCTTCCTGGACTTAGCGACGGTTAAATAGACAGGACGGGCAACTGAAGCTCCTCAACTTAGCCAACTATCAGACTACGATCGTATATCTAGGAAGAAATCTAAAGGAGATGGTGGTAAAGTAGCTGTTGCTGGAGGCCAAAGTGGTGCTAAAGGGCAGAAGCCCCCTCTAAAGTGGCCATTCATTAACGGGAAGCTTTTTTCGATCCAAATGAGGAGCCCAAATGACCACACGCTATTGGGCTACATCAATGGTACAAGCAAGATGTCCAAGAGAAAAAACGATGCTTTCCCCGTCAAATACAAAGATATGGATTTTCACAACATGGACGGTGTTTTCTGGGTAGAACACCTAGAACTATATCAGTTGTACCAATGAGATACCCTAGACGTGTCTATATTAAGAATGTGGACTCTATAAGTCTCTTGTATAATTCGTGTTGTATATTCACGTACTCTTAAACTGAGGTTCTAACTTCTTTTTTTATGTAGAATGGAGACAATGACACTTAGAGCGGACAAAAATGAAAAGATAGGATTCCTCGACATGGGTCTTGTCAACTGTAAACTTATTCTAGATCCAAGAACGATAAATGAAGTTGAGGAGTACGTACTCAAGGCGTTGCTAAAGCTACAACACAAGACCTACATACTTTTACCCTACAACTTTCAGTACGTGTTTCCCTACCTACTAGTCTCGCATATTTGACGCGCAACACAATGTGACGACTAATTGGCTTCTGCAACTTTCACTGGATGTCCTCATCATCATGTTAGACGGAAGCAACATCACTGTCTTGGACTCAATGAGGAAACCGACAAGCGATCACAAAGAATTAATAGACTTGCTATATAGGTAAACTCGGTCGTTACATTATTGCTCCAGTAATCTTCCATCACATTGCACCTAATTAATTTTAATGACTACTCGAAACCATGAACAGGGTGTACGCAAAATACCACAAGAAGAGCCAACAAGGTCGCCCATTCACGGCCAGTTCGTAATAAAACCGATTTTCCATGCCCGAGACAACCCTAAGGAACAATTTATGTGGATACTACGCAATGACACATATCCACGATTCATCAACGACAAGATTTAATTACAACGGCGAAATGGTATAGTGCATGCCTTGATGATCGACGAGATGGCCAC
This sequence comes from Guadua angustifolia, assembly GCA_036346375.1. Taxonomy (NCBI): domain Eukaryota; kingdom Viridiplantae; phylum Streptophyta; class Magnoliopsida; order Poales; family Poaceae; genus Guadua; species Guadua angustifolia. Next base: position 91,753 of record JAYEVE010001104.1, read on the forward strand.
TCAGAGTGTAGTATCGTTGAGTTCGCGACCTATCGATGCGGTGCCGATTTCAAGTTGACGACGATCCGCCATTGCCTCCGAAAGTGTGCTCTGCTGAAAGATCGATAAAGTCGCCTAGAGGGGTGAATCGCTAACAAAATTTAAAACTAATAAGCAATGAAAACACCTGACTATCCGATATTGATATCGGATCGTTCGATCAGATCGGATTATCCGATATGCAAAGTCGACTATCCGATCGAGCGCAGTAAAACCCTAAAAAGTAGATCTCGAGAAAATAGAGAGGCTAGATTACTACCAAAAGAAATTTACGAGCTAAGGCAACTATCGAGGTGCAAGATCAACCAATTTCTACCACGAGTAGCTACCAAGAACTTGAATCCCCAGAAGATTTAACCCAATCACAAAAGGGACAAGAGAAAACTCACAAACCAAAGAAAGGCAGCGATTTGTTCCCGAAGTTCGGATCTTTGGGGAGATCCCACGCCTCCGTTAAGGAGGCACAAAGCCCGGGTCCCTCTCGACCACGATCCTCCCTGTTGCACAAAGCACTCGCCGGTTTCACTTCTTGATTCCTTTCCTTGCGGAGGTGGAATCGACCTTCTCAAACTCCGCAGCCTTCCCACACTTAGATCGGGAGCTCACCGGTGACTCTAGCCGCCTAGGAGACCCCAATCTCCAAGAGTAATAAATGAAGTGTAGATCCGCTCTTGAAAATCACCCTAGTGCTCACAAGAACTTTAACGGTTTGCAACAAAGCACTAGAAGGCACTTGCTCAACTCTCTCAACAAATTTCACAAAGACAAACTCAAGAGAGAGCAAGATTTGACCAAGAAAATAGCAAGAGGAGAGTTAATGCACAAGACACTTCGGGTTGGTGAGAGTCAATGAGGAGAGAAAGGGGGTATTTATAGCCAAGACACAAAATATAGCCGCTTCCGCTTGTGTCGACTTCACATCGGACTATCCGATGTCCAACATCGGATTATCCGATCAGAGCAAATCTCCAGATCAACTCCACTCGAAAATTCAAACTATGCTGAGAAAAGGCATACATCGGACTATCCGATTTCACACATCGGATGTTCCGATGTTTCCAGAGATTTCAACAGACTCAGTAATAATGGAAAAAACCCAAGTGTATATCGGACTATCCGATATTGACATCGGACATTCCGATAATACCAGAGAGTTCCAGTCCAAGGACTTAGAAAAATTTTCAATTTACATCGGACATTCCGATTTTAACATCGGACTATCCGATGTTTCCCGAGAGGTCCAGGGAAAAGACTTAGAAAATTTTCCAAACAACATCGGACATTCCGATATGAAGCATCGGACTATCCGACATTTCCCGAGAGTTCTCAGACAGGCACCCACACTCACACCGGAGAGTCCGATATTATCGGACTATCCGATGTATACATCGGATGTTCCGATATTATCAGAACGAAAAGAAAACAGGGTGAGCGTCGTGCTAGAAGACTTCGAAAACTTGTTTTGTAAAAGATGTTCTTCTGAGCACTAAGATCATTTCTAAGACATCTACATCCCATCCTCTTAATAGTACGGCATTCCTATTGACTCAATAAAATAAAACAATCCACGCTTAGTCGACGCCATTCTTCTTTTCACTTTTGAGGGTCACCTTGCCCGTAGATGCATTCCTTTTGGGACAAATACCTGCTCATACACTTATTTAAGCCATTAGTCCCTTAATCGCTTGTCATTAATCAACCAAAACATAATTAGGGGCCTAGATGCACTTTCACCTGTGAGTTCACCTACAGCCCCCGAGGCCCCCGATGAGGATAACACGCGCCAACATGTACGTAACATCGGTCCGGACTAAACACACACTCATCGTGATTACTCAAATCACAGAGAATATTGCCGACACGGTGTTGTGGATCGACCTCCAACCCGACAAGGCAGCATGCAGACAGCCCATCAGACCCCTTGCCGGTGACCTGCGATTGTTCGAATTCTTCACCAACAAAGTTCATAGGCCCCTGATGAGGAGACTAAAGCTACAAAGTCCCAGGAGGAGAACCTTGACGAGCCTGACGCCGACGAGGTTGAGCGCGAGGCTGATAGGGAAGACTCCAGCTCTGGCTCCGATATTTTTGGTACTAGTCCAAGTACGGACGAGTAGTTCTTTGCTTAATGCGCCACTTGTCCTTTTGGTTGTTATGCACACTAACTTGCTTGATATGTCGTATTTCGATTTCGCTGTGTTCGCCTAGATTGGAACGATGCATTTCATGACAATTTTATTTAACTTTGTACTCTTTCATGACAATCTGTACCGAAGGCTTTTTGCCAGTAGGATGGTTCGGTAGATATATATTTACACATACTGGATCATCCTGATTTGTAGTTCCGTTGTAGCCCACGGTGAAAGTTGTACACATAGAGGATGATCCGGTGCGTTATCCTAACCATTGCCGGATCATCCGGTGTGTGGAATCGGCTCCCCGAGCTTGAGGAGAGAACCTAGCTAGACAACATGTGTAGAGCTTTGGTCTCCCAGCCAACCACTTACTTATGTGATTGCTATGATCACAGAGAATAAGGCTGCTATGGGTTTTTATGGTCCGAGGGTGGACCTCGTTAGTCTTGGCGAGACAACTCCCGGAGACCCCAAGCCCATGGCCCATAGCCCGCTCCTACGACATCACCGCTAGCCCATCAGTTCGATGGTGACGATAGTAGACCATTTCAGTATCATGACCACCACGAGCCTACTGGCGACTCTATTGCAGAGCACGAGGCTGATCCAGCTCCGGCTCTGATCTTTAGGCATTCCATGCCGAGAACGTATGGACACGTAGTGCTGAGTTGATTTTAGTGGTGTTAGCTCTTGTCGGATCTTCATGTAAGGACGAGTTATCTGAATGTTGCGCCACTCGTAGTTGTTCCTTTCGGTGTAATCGATCGATCCAAGTCAAATTTAGTGCCCCCCGTGAACGATGTGAACATTTAGAACCGTGCGGGTGATTAATTACTTCAACACTAAATCTGTACCGAACGGTATGGACATTTTCCGTTACACTCTTTCGCTTGTGGAGTTCGGGCACGCAAGATAACTTCAAAGGCTTTTTGCCAGTAGGATGGTCCGGTATACATATATTTACACATACCGGATCCTCTAGATTTGTAGTTCTGTTGTAGCCCACGGCGAAAGTTGTACGCATAGAGGATGATCCGGTGCGTAATCCCAACCACTGCCGGATCGTCCGGTGTGTGGAATCGGCTCCCCGTGCTTGAGGAGAGCACCTAGCTACACAACATGTGTAGAGCTTTGGTCTATCGGCCAATCACTTACTTCTGTGATTGCTATGATCACAGAGAATAAGGCTGCTATGGGTTTTTAGGGTCCGAGGATGGACCCTGTTAGTGCGGCAGAGACAACTCCCGGAGACCACCAAGCCCATGGCCCATAGCCTGCTCCTACGACATCACCGCTAGCCCATCAGTCCAATGGTGATGAGAGTAGACCATTTCAGCATCATGACCTCCACGAGCCTTCCGGCGACTCTGTTGCAGAGCGCGAGGCTGATCCAGCTCCAGCTCTGGTCTTTAGGCTTTCCCAGCCCGAGAACGTACGGACTCGTAGTGCTGAGTTGATTTTAGTGGTGTTAGCTCTTGTCGGATCTTCATCTAAGGATGAGTTATCTGAATTTTGAGCCACTCGTAGTTGTTCCTTTCGGTGTAATTGATCGATCCATGTGAAATGTAGTGCCCCCCGCGAACGATGTGAACATTTAGGACTGTGCGGGTGATAAATTACTTCAACACTAAATCTGCATCAACGGTATGGCCATTTTACGCTGCACTCTTTTCGCCAGGAGTTCGGGAACGCAAGATAACTTCGAAGGCTTTTTGCCGTAGGATGGTCCGATACATATATTTAAACGCATCGGATCCTCCCGATTTGTAGTTCCGCTGTAGCCCACGACAAAAGTTGTACGATAGAGGATGATCCGCTATGCTATCCCAACCACCGCCGATCGTCCTGTGTGGAATCGCCTCGTGCTTGAGGAGAGCACCTAGCTAGACAACATGTGTAGAGCTTTGGTCTCCCGGCCAACCACTTACTTCTGTGAATGCTATGATCGCAGAGAATATGGCTGCTATGGGTTTTTATGGTCCGAGGGTGGACCCTGTTAGTGCGGCAGAGACAACTCCCGGAGACCCCCAAGCCCATGGCCCATAGCCTGCTCCTACGACATCACCACTAGCCCATCAGTTCGATGGTGACGATAGTAGACCATTTCAGTATCATGACCACCACGAGCCTACTGGCGACTCTATTGCAGAGCACGAGGCTGATCCAGCTCCGGCTCTGATCTTTAGGCATTCCATGTCGAGAACGTACGGACACGTAGTGCTGAGTTGATTTTAGTGGTGTTAGCTCTTGTCGGATCTTCATGTAAGGACGAGTTATCTGAATGTTGCGCCACTCGTAGTTGTTCCTTTCGGTGTAATCGATCGATCCAAGTCAAATTTAGTGCCCCCCGTGAACGATGTGAACATTTAGAACCGTGCGGGTGATTAATTACTTCAACACTAAATCTGTACCGAACGGTATGGCCATTTTCCGTTACACTCTTTCGCCAGGAGTTCGCACGCAAGATAACTTCAAGGCTTTTTTGCCAAGAGGATGGTCCAGATACATTTATTTACACATACCGATCCTCCAGATTTGTAGTTCTGTTGTAGTCCACGGCGAAAGTTGTACGCATAGAGGATGATCCGGTGCGTAATCCCAACCACTGCCGGATCGTCCGGTGTGTGGAATCGGCTCCCCGTGCTTGAGGAGAGCACCTAGCTACACAACATGTGTAGAGCTTTGGTCTATCGGCCAATCACTTACTTCTGTGATTGCTATGATCACAGAGAATAAGGCTGCTATGGGTTTTTAGGGTCCGAGGATGGACCCTGTTAGTGCAGCAGAGACAACTCCCGGAGACCACCAAGCCCATGGCCCATAGCCTGCTCCTACGACATCACCGCTAGCCCATCAGTCCAATGGTGACGAGAGTAGACCATTTCAGTATCATGACCTCCACGAGCCTTCCGGCGACTCTGTTGCAGAGCGCGAGGCTGATCCAGCTCCGGCTCTGGTCTTTAGGCATTCCCAGCCCGAGAACGTACGGACTCGTAGTGCTGAGTTGAATTTAGTGGTGTTAGCTCTTGTCGGATCTTCATCTAAGGATGAGTTATCTGAATGTTGAGCCACTCGTAGTTGTTCCTTTCGGTGTAATTGATCGATCGATGTGAAATGTAGTGCCCCCCGCGAACGATGTGAACATTTAGGACCGTGCGGGTGATTAATTACTTCAACACTAAATCTGTACCGAACGGTATGACCATTTTACGTTGCACTCTTTCGCTTGTGGAGTTCGGGAACGGAAGATAACTTCGAAGGCTTTTTGCTGGTAGGATGGTCCGGTATACATATATTTACACGTACCGGATCCTCCTGATTTGTAGTTCCGTTGTAGCCCACGGCAAAAGTTGTACGCATAGAGGATGATCCGTTGCATTATCCCAACCACTGCTGGATCGTCCGGTGTGTGGAATCAGCTCCCTTTGCTTGAGGAGAGCACCTAGCTAGACAACATGTGTAGAGCTTTGGTCTCCCGGCCAACCACTTACTTCTGTGAATGCTATGATCACAGAGAATATGGCTGCTATGGGTTTTTAGGGTCCGAGGGTGGAACCTGTTAGTGCGACAAGGACAACCCCGGAGACCCCCAAGCCCATGGCCCATAGCCTGCTCCTACGACATCACCGCTAGCCCATCAGTCCGATGGTGACGAGAGTAGACCATTTCAGTATCATGACCTCCACGAGCCTACCGGTGAATCTGTTGTAGAGCGCGAGGCTGATCCGGCTCCGATCTTTAGGCATTCCCAGCCCGAGAACATACGGACACGTAGTGCTGAGTTAATTTTAGTGGTGTTAGGTCTTGTCGGATCTTCATCTAAGGATGAGTTATCTAAATGTGGCGCCACTCGTACTTGTTCCTTTTGGTGTAATCGATCAATCCGTGTGAAATGTAGCGCCCCCCGCGAACGATGTGAACATTTAGGACCGTGCAGGTGATTAATTACTTGAACACTAAATCTGTACCGAATGGTATGGCCATTTTACGATGCACTCTTTCGCTTGTGGAGTTCGGGCACGCAAGATAACTTCGAAGGCTTTTGGCCGGTAGGATGGTCCGGTATACATATATTTACACGTACCAGATCCTCCGGATTTGTAGTTCCGTTGTAGCCCACGGCGAAAGTTCTACGCATAGAGGATGATACGGTGCGTTATCCCAACCACTGCCGGATCGTCCGGTGTGTGGAATCGGCACCCCGTGCTTGAGGAGAGCACCTAGCTGGACAACATATGTAGAGCTTTGGTCTCCCGGCCAATCACTTACTTCTGTAATTACTATGATCACAGAGAATAAGGCTGCTATGGGTTTTTAGGGTCCGAGGGTGGACCCTGTTAGTGCGGCAGAGACAACTCCCGGATACCCCCAAACCCATGGCCCATAGCCTGCTGCTACGACATCACCGCTAGCCCATTAATCCGATGGTGACGCGAGTAGACCATTTCAAAGATCATGACCTCCACGAGCACCGCGGCGATTCTGGCAGAGCGCGAGGTCGATCCACTCGCTCCGATCTTTAGGCATTCCCAAAGATGAGAACGCATTTTACACGAGTGTTGAGTTGATTTTAGTGGTGTTAGCTCGTGGTCGGATCTTCATGTAAGGACGAGTTATCCAATGTTGTGCCACTCGTAGTTGTTCCTTTCGGTGTAATCGATCGATCCAAGAGAAATGTAGCGCCCCCCACGAACGATGTGAACATTTAGGACCGTGCGGGTGATTAATTACTTCAACACTAAATCTGTACCGAACGGTATGGCCATTTGACATTGTACTCTTTCGCTTATGGAGTTCGGGCACGCAAGATAACTTCGAAGGCTTTTTGCCGGTAGGATGGTCCGGTATACATATATTTACACATACCGGATCCTCCAGATTTGTAGTTCCGTTGTAGCCCATGGCGAAAGTTGTACGCATAGGGGATGATTAGGTGCGTTATCCCAACCACTGCCGGATCGTTCGGTGTGTGGAATCGGCTCCCCGTGCTTGACGAGAGCACCTAGCTAGACAACATGTGTAGAGCTTTGGTCTCCCGGCCAATCACTTACATCTGTGATTGCTATGATCACAGAGAATAAGGCTGCTATGTGTTTTTAGGGTCCGAGGGTGGACCCTGTTAGAGCGGCAGAGACAACTACCGGAGACCCCCAAGCCCATGGCCCATAGTCGGCTCCTACGACATCACCACTAGCCCAACAGTCCGATGGTGACGAGAGCAGACCATTTCAGGATCATGACCACGACGAATTGCCGGGCGACTCTATTGCGAGCGCGAGGTCGATCAAGCTCGACCGATCTTTAGGCATTCAGCCATGAGAACGCACGGACACATAGTCTTTGAGTTGATTTTAGTTGTGTTAGCTCTTGTCGGATCTTCATGTAAGGACGAGTTATCCAATGTTGCGCCACTCGCATTTGTACCTTTCGTGTAATCGACGATCCATGTGAAATGTAGCGCGCTAACGATGTGAACATTTAGGACCGTAGGGTGATTAATTACTTCAACACTAAATCAGACTTAACGGTATGGTCATTTTACATTGCACTCTTTCGCTTGTGGAGTTCGGGCACGCAAGATAACTTCGAAGGCTTTTTTTCTGTAGGACGGTCCGGTATACCTTTATTTAGACATACCGGATCCTCCAGATTTGTAGATCCGTTGTAGCCCACGGCGAAAGTTGTACGCATAGAGGATGATTCGGTGCGTTATCCCAACCACTGCCGGATCGTCCGGTGTGTGGAATCGGCTCCCCGTGCTTGAGGAGAGCACCTAGCTAGACAACATATCTAGAACTTTGGTCTCCCGGCCAATCACTTACTTCTGTGATTGCTATGATCACAGAGAATATGGTTGCAATGGGTTTTTAGAATCCGAGGGTGGACCCTATTAGTGCGGCAGAGACAACTCCCGGAGACCCCCAAGCCCATGGCCCATAGCCTGCTCCTACGACATCACCGCTAGCCCATTAGCCCAATGGTGACGAAAGTAGACCATTTCAGTATCATGACCTCCACGAGCCTGCTGGCGACTACAGCAGAGCGAGGTCGATCCACTCTGCCCGATGAGGTATTCGGCAAAGACGAGAACGTGTGGACACGTAGTGCTGAGTTGATTTTAGGGGTGTTAGCTCTTGTCGGATCTTCACGTAAGGACGAGATTTTTGAATGTTGCACCACTCGTAGTTGTTCCTTTCGGTGTAATCGATCGATCCATGTGAAATGTAGCACCCCCCACGAACGATGTGAACATTTAGGACCGTGCGGGTGATTAATTACTTCAACACTAAATCTGTACCGAACGGTATGGCCATTTTACGTTGCACTCTTTCGCTCGTGGAGTTTGGGCATGCAAGATAAGTTCGAAGGCTTTTTGCCGGTAGGATGGTCTGGTATACATATATTTACACATACCGGATCCTCCTGATTTGTAGTTCCGTTGTAGCCCACGGGGAAAGTTGTACGCATAGAGGATGATCCGGTGCGTTATCCCAACCACTGTCGGATCGTCCGGTGTGTGGAATCGGCTCCCCGTGCTTGAGGAGAGCACCTAGCTAGACAACATGTGTAGAGCTTTGGTCTCCCGGCCAATCACTTACTTCTGTCATTACTATGATCACAGTGAATAAGGCTGCTATGGGTTTTTAGGATCCGAGGGTGGACCCTGTTAGTGCGGCAGAGACAACTCCCGGATACCCCCACGCCCATGGTCCATAGCCTACTCCTACGACATCACCGCTAGACCATCAATCCGATGGTGACGAGAGTAGACCATTTCGGTATCATCACCTCCACGAGCCTGCCGGCGACTCTGTTGCAGAGCGCGAGGTCGATCCACTTGCTCCGATCTTTAGGCATTCCTAGCCCGAGAACGCATTTGACATGTAGTGCCGAGTTGATTTTAGTGGTGTTAGCTCTTGTCGGATCTTCATGTAAGGACGAAGTTATCTGAATGTTGTGCCACTCAGAAGTTGTTCCTTTCGTGTAATCGATCGATCCATGTGAAATATAGCGCTCGCGAATCGATGTGAACATTTAGGACCGTATGCGAGTGATTAATTACTTGAACACTAAATCTGCATCAACGGTATGGCCATTTTACGCTGCACTCTTTCGCCAGGAGTTCGGGCACGAAAGATAACTTCGAAGGCTTTTTGCCGGTAGGATGGTCCGGTATACATATATTTACACATACCGGATCCTCCAGATTTGTAGTTCTATTGTAGCCCACGGCGAAAGTTGTACGCATAGAGGATGATACGGTGTGTTATCCCAACCACTGCCGGATCGTCCGGTGTGTGGAATCGGCTCCCCTTGCTTGAGGAAAGCACCTAGCTAGACAACATGTGTAGAGCTTTGGTCTTCCGGCCAATCACTTACTTCTGTGATTAGCATGATCACAGAGAATAAGGCTGCTATGGGTTTTTTGGATCCGAGGGTGGACCCTGTTAGTGCGGCAGAGACAACTCCCGGATACCCCCAAGCCCATGGCCCATAGCCTGCTCCTACGACATCACCGCTAGCTAGCCCATCAATCCGATGGTGACGAGGGTACACCATATCAGTATCAAGACCTCCACGAGCTTGCCGGTGACTCTGTTGTAGAGCGCGAGGCTGATCCAGCTTTGGCTCCGATGTTTAGGCATTCCCAACCCGAGAACGTGCGGACACGTAGTACTGAGTTGATTTTAGTGGTGTTAACTCTTGTCGGATCTTCACGTAAGGACGAGTTTTTTGAATGTTGCACCACTCGTAGTTGTTCCTTTCGGTGTAATCGATCGATCCATGTGAAATGTAGTGCCCCCCGCGAACGATGTGAACATTTAGGACTGTGCGGCTGATTATTTACTTCAATACTAAATTTGTACCGAACGGTATGGCCATTTTACCTTGCACACTTTTGCTTGTGGAGTTCGGGCACGCAAGATAACTTCGAAGGCTTTTTCCCTGTAGGATGGTCCGGTATACATATATTTACACATACCGGATCCTCCTGATTTGTAGTTCCATTGTAGCCCACGGCAAAAGTTGTACGCATAGTGGATGATCCGGTGCGTTATCCCAACCACTGCCGGATCGTCCGTTGTGTGGAATCGGCTCCCCGTGCTTGAGGAGAGCACCTAGCTAGACAACATGTGTAGAGCTTTGGTCTCCCGGCCAATCACTTACTTCTGTGATTGCTATGATCACAGAGAATATGGCTGCTATGGGTTTTTAGGGTCCGAGGGTGGACCTTATTAGTGCGGTAGAGACAACTCCCGGAGACGCCCAAGCCCATAGCCCATAGCCTGCTCCTACGATATCACCGCTAGCCCATCAGTCCGATGGTGACGAGAGTAGACCATTTCAATATCATGACCTCCATGAGCCTCGCCAATGACTCTGTTGCAGAGCGAGGTCGATCCACTCGGCCCGATCTATAGGCATTCCCGCCCGAGAACGCATTTTACACGAGTCTTGAGTTGATTTTAGTGGTGTTAGCTCTTGTCGGATCTTCATGTAAACACGAGTTATCTGAATGTTTTGCCACTCGTAGTTGTTCCTTTCGTTGTAATCGATCGATCCATGTGAAATGTAGCGCCCCCCTCGAACGATGTGAACATTTATGACCATGCGGGTGATTAATTACTTCAACACTAAATCTGTACCGAACGGTATGGCCATTTTACGTTACACTCTTTCGCGTGTGGAGTTCGGGCACGCAAGATAACTTCAAAGGCTTTTTGCCGGTAGGATGGTCCGGTATACATATATTTACACATACCGGATCCTCCTAATTTGTAGTTCCGTTGTAGCCCACGGTTCTACTCATAGAGGATGATCCGGTGTGGTATCCTAACTAGGGACGGATCATCTGGTGTATGGAATCGGCTCCACTTCCTAGGCGACGTTTCGCCTCACGCATAGAGGATGATCCGGTGTGGTATCCTAACCAGGGCCAAATCTTTTGGTTTGTGGAATCGGCTCCACTTCCTTGGCTTAGGAGACGTTTCGCCTCACGCATAGAGGATGATCCGGTGTGGTATCCTAACCACAGCCGGATCGTCCGGTGCTTGGAATCGACTCTCCCGAGGCGACGTTTCGCCTCCCAAAGGGTTATATTACCTTGTTTCTTCGGCGGTTCACAAATTCTCCGCTTTTCCTCCCACACCAACAATGTCGCTGCCTCGCCCTCATCCTCCTCGGGAATCTTGGCGGAGATCGAGCCCGCCGCTAAGCTGGCTCGACTCGGCCGCCACGTGATTCTGTGTCCGCCAATTGGGAGCCCCAGTTACTGGGAGCACCTGAGGAGGAGGAACTTCCGGTACCGCAGGTGGAGGAGGCCATCCACGGAGGCAGCGGATGGCGGTGGCGGCAATGGCGGCAATGGCGGCGGCGGAAGGGAAGCGGTAAGGGCGGGCAAGGCGAAGGAGGCGGCAAAGAAGAAGCGAGGAGGAGGAGGAGGAGGAGGAGAAGCCGGAGGAGGAGGACGAGGAGGCGGAGAAGCCGGAGGAGGAGGAGGAGGAGGAGGAGGAGGAGGAAGGATTCATGTGGGTGGGGAGTGATGACGACGGCGTTAGCGACGAGGACGCCGACGACTATGACCCCGTCCTCTACCACTAGGACACCTCTTCCTCCTCTGGCTCCTCCTCCGCTAACATGTTGTTATCGCCGATGAAGATGACGCAGCGATTTATTGACGATTTCTCGTCAGATAGAGTAGTTTAGCTAGGTATCTAGTTGGCGATAATTCGATGTACTATCTGCACCTTTTGGATGTATCGAACATCGATTGAACATTTACATTTTGTGTGTTAGAATCGTAATAGAATCTATAATCTATTTGTTTTGAAAATGTTAATGTTATCTCGCATTGCATTGTTCCCATGGATCGATCAAGAATGCTTTTAGATTGTGTGTTAGAATCAAGAATGCTTTTTGTGTGTTAGAATCAAGAGTGTTATCTGCATTGCATTGTGTGTTAGAATCAAGAAGGTTTTTGTCTCGACAATGGTCCGTGTACACATATTTACAAGAACCGGATCATCCCGCTCAGCATAATCCGAGGCTATCGGGCAAGCAAGATACTTCAAGGCATTTGGTCGAACGGATTATCGGTGTACAAATATTTACACCGACCGATAATCATTTGGAGATGCCCTTTGTCTCTACCGACGCCGCTCAAGAAATCGCTTGGACCGCCAGGAAATCTTGTGCACCGCCTGTGCAAATCCCTTAACTCCTAATATCAATAGGCGGAGATCGAGTGCTCCCTCGTCCAAAGCCAAATTTCGCCGACTCCTCCTCGGTGACATCCTCGACTCGCCCGACAATCGTTCCGCCACGCCGGTGACCTCTCGCGGGCTCAAGGCCCTACGACTGCCCGCCAGACTCGGTGGCCGCAGCTGACCTCATCGACGCGACGCTCCACATTGCCTCGCCGGTGACCTCTCCGCCTCGCCTCGCGATGAATTTTTCGCCAGCCGCCAATCGCCGGGCTCACTCGCCGATGCGGACGCCACCGACGCCAAGCAAAACCTAAGACCAAGGTAAAATTTCGCCGACGCCGCCCCACCGCCTCGCTCGGCCTAGCAAGGCAAGTATTTTGGTTCAGGCATTTGCTCAGGAACTGGACATTCTCAGGTAACTAGTGTTTCAATGAGTAATGTTCGCCCTCCTATTCCTTTCAGTCTGCCAACTGGTACTCCTCGTAGTTCCCTAGAATCATCTGTTTTTGCTGGAAGAAATGAGAACACGTTTGGGGTTAGTGTTTTTCCACCTGTTATGGTTACTGGTACTTTTGCTCCACAATATGTCAGCACCAATCCTCCATTTGTGCCATTACATCGGCCACCTATTAATCATTTTTATCACCCTGCTGTTTATCCACCTTATGGAAGACCGTAATGGTCTGCATTTGAATGATGATGAGTTAACACCATCGCTAGTTTTGGTAAAGGTTCAAAGGTGGAATTTCCCAAGTTTGATGGATGTAATCCTGAGGCATGGATTCGAAAAGCAGAGAGATGCTTTGAGTTGGGAAAAACTCCGGAAGGACAGAAAGTGGCAATAGTAGAAATTTATTTGACTGGAAGGGCTGATCAATGGCTTAGCAGTAATAGAATAGATACAAGTGTTATAACCTAGCCCTAGTTCTGTAATATGGTCTGCCAAAGATTTGCAGCTGAGACAAGGGTTGAGATTACAGAATATTTCAAAGGGTTGAAACAGATGGGAACAGTGGAGGAGTATGTTGACAAATTTGAAGAGATGATGAGCTTAGTAAAAAGAAACACCCCAGGATTATCTGAGGGATATTTCATTGATTACTTCATTTCTGGACTAAAGAATCATATTAAAATTCCATTGAAATCTCTCAATTTGGAAACATTAGTGGAAGCCTATTCACATGCCAGAAACTATGATGGTGGTACTATTTTCAGGAAGTAGTCCACTTGGGATCTAGGCACTAATAGCAAATATGGTCAAATTGGAAACAGTAGCAAAAAGGCTGAGGATATCACCCACAGGAAAGAAGGTCAAGAAATGAGTAAATTGACCAAGGCAACAAATGGGCTGGAGGAAAATGTTATAATGCTATGAACCCCGGTGCTGTGTCATGGTAAGATATGTAAGTTTCAAAAGCAAGTTCACTTAATTACTATGGATGATGAAGATGAATGTGGTGAACATCAAGAAGCTGATTATAGTATTATCACCCGAGTTCCTTGAGGTCAAGGAACCAAGGAGGGAGAATTTTAGGAAGTGAAGTTGAATCAATGACAAGAGGAAAACTTCAAAGAAAGAAACGAGGCAAGCAGAGTATCGTGAGTTCATGGTCTTGGTCAATTGAAGGTGAAGGAGGAATTAAGTAGATCCAAGGGTTGAAAGGAGCTAGTGTCGATTAGAGTAATCGGAGGGCTATAATTTAATCTAGTAATTACTGTTTACTTTAGTGTAATTTTTGAAGTTAACTCTGTTGTCGTATGTGTGGGGTGAAAACTTGGCTTTAAAAAGCCTGAGTTTGTTACAGTTCTGGTATCATCTTGAATGAGAAATTTTGCTTGCTTTTGCTTTCCCCTCTATTTCCTGTGTTCATCTACTTTCCATTTTTCCACTTATTTCCATTTTCCTGCTTGATTTGATCCTTGCGATTCTGTCTGGAAGTCGGATTCCTCTTGGTTCCTGACATCATATAATCTCACTAAAGAGGTTTCTTTTTTCTTAGTTGTTTCCTTCGAATCAACCATCCATATTTCTTGTTTCCTTCGATGTAGAAAGCATTCCCTCATCTCAGAGAAATAGATTGTCGATTGATTCAGATAGAATTTTAACCAAAGAGTTTGACGTGCTAATTAATAAAACCGTAATGAATTCCCAATCAAATATTAATAGGCTCAAATTGATGTCATTGCAACTGCTTTGTAGTAAAATGGGAGATAAAGAATTGCTCGCCAAGAAGGCGCTTAAGAGGAGCCTCGCACAGAGCTCGTGGTAATATGTCACACGAAGAGGAGGGCGATGCCGAAGGCGCAAGACTTGGCCGAGAAGGATGATGCAAACCACGCTCGAAAGAACACCGAGCCCATCGTTGTCCTTGGCGTTGATGGTTCCTCGTCATCGCATAAGAGCCCAAGCCAGCTTCCATGCCCACTACTGTAACGGCGACGCGGGGAAATCGACTCACTATGATCCCAATGAAGAGGTATTAAGAAGAGTGAGCTTGTTTTATTTGTAGCTTAGCGTGACATAATTGCATTTCCTTATATTTGCATATTCCTCGTGTTTATTTCTATGAAGAGGCCGAAAGGCGATCATGCCGACTAGTCTGTAGTTCAAGAGGTAATTGAAGATACCTCCGCATGTTCCCTGGATTCCTCTCTGCAACAACCACGACCTCGCATAAACAAAAAACGGGGAACGAAGTAGGAACAAGTTATCGTAGGCACTTGGCATATCACGGAGGTCGGTCCTTTAGAGAGCCCCTAGCACCTCGTGAGGCACTATCCAAGTTCCAAATAGTTGCGTGCTGTTTTGTCAAGGACAATGTCTCCATCACAATTGATAATCGACAAAGGTGGCCGACGCGACAAAGGCGCACCTTTGGACCGAAAGCAGAGAAAAACATAAGGTTCCACCTAGAGTATGAGGCCATCGCTAAGAAGAATACCTTGATGTGATGGGGAAGAGCTCCGAATCGGAGGTATGAGCTGAACAAGTATTTTGTGAAGACGGGCGACACCATTCCGTAAATATGGAAAATCACCGCTGGTGAATGGGGGAGTTTGTCCGATAGAAGACCACAAGCTTAAGTCAGAGCATTGAGCGAGGTGTACAAAGGTTCTCGCCAAGAAGAACAAGTACTCCATCACCGGGCATGTGGGTATGCCCCTAAGATTGTTGAGTGGAGGAGAAGAAGAAGAGGAAACCCTGCCGGGATAGAGAACCCAATGACGAAGTCAGAGCGAAGCGAGGTAGAAATTGGGTCCTAGCTCGCCAACCCAAAGAAGAAGAAGGGTCACAAAAGCACGGTGGACCCCGCAGTCCCGAAGTTTGCCAAGCAGAAGATCTCGCATGAGTAAGCGGAAGGATCTTTTGCGCATGCATGGAGAACCGGAATATCAAGACCAATACAAGTTATGCAAGAAGATATAAGAGGACCATGGTCGATACAAGAAGACAAATGGCCCAACAAGAGTTTTTAAGACTGTGGGAAGAGAAGGAGGCGAAAGGGCGTTATAGCACGGCCGGATGACAACCCGAGCCCGGCCAGATCCCGAGTAGCGCCGTCCGCACTAGCCCCAACGCCGATATCCTCGTGGATGATATCACAGAGGCAACCAAGTGCAAGCTCAGGCACATCCGGAGCAAGGGCTTGGTCGCCGAGCTTATGGGGCGCGGCATATCCGCATCGTGGATACACAACCAACTCCGTCTCCGATTGGTCACGCAAAGGTGCAAGTGGACATCGCGGCTTGTTCCGTGCCTTGGCTTGTGGAAGCTACCATTCAGCACCCCGATGACGAGAGACCATCCAAGATGCAGCTAATATTTATTGTATGGCCCAAGGAAGATATTGCATTGATACAAGAGAGGTCGAGACGCCAAAGAAGAAGTCAAGACGCCCTACCTCTTCCAAAATTGCCTACACCACAACAAGACATCTTCACGGCGGCACCTTCACCACAGTGATCTTCTCTGCCGCAAGGCTTACACCAGAAAGGCAGCATCTTCTCGCCGACGCACCTTCACCACAAATACAAGATCTCCGCTGGTCGGTGCCTTCACCACACACAGATCTCCACACACGGCGCTTTGTGCACCGTGATGCACCACCTCCATTGTCAAGAATCACAACACGCCTCATCTTCGGCGATGTTGTTGGTTGCAAAGAAAACAAAGAAGTAGATTGCAATCAATGGAGTACCACCAAGTCAAAGAGGAGTGCCAACTCCACTCGTGCATGCACTATGCCTTCACTAGAGACTTATGAGCATGGCAAGCCATTTCTCCCCATGGAGCAGATCAACGAAGGACCATGGAGTTGAAGAGACTCCATGACCGGTACTTGAGGGCATCTCGCCTTGGGGTGAAGGGCATTCAAGCTGCCGCCCCTCCAGATGTCTACAAACACGAGGGTACTGCTACGTCTCGATCGATTTTGGTGATTTGCAACAGATGTTCCGCTTTTGGAAAACTCAACATCAACTTGATCACCGGTGGTGCTTGTAAGTTGGCCATTGACTATTTCTTGATTGTTATATCGCTCTTGCAAGAGTAAGTGCCGATATAACAAATTATGACAAAGATATCATTATATTGCATTCTCGATAGCTTAATAAAGAAAACCCAAATGTATAACAGCTTGAGTTCCTCTTTATAGTAATGGCTTGTTAGATCATTCAAAATTGGCAGAATCCATATAATTTTTACTAAATCATAAGTTGGCCGATTTTAGTGGGTTTTTCCTTTTAAATAAAGTTAACTTCTACCAAATCTGTTGAACAAGATGCATTTTGCCAAAATCTGATATTTGCCAAAATGTCATATTTTCCAAAGATTCAAGATATAAATTGGCGATTGACCATTGTCTTCGTAGAATGCAATATAACGATGCTAAAAGGATGGGAAAACGGTCGGGTTCCTTGACCCCGCACGGATTAGCCAACCGAGCTTAAGAGTCTGTACTCAATGAAAAGGAGTTGAAGGATAAGGATGACGGAAACAGAGATAGAAGAAAAGCGATACCCCTAATTCGAGATTGCCAAGTAGATGTGGGTCTATACATATCAAAAGCAATGCTCCAGATGCAAGACAAGGACGCTATAATGGCTCTTTACAATTTTAAGTAATCTTCTCACTCAATCGTTGCTAAAAGTTTAGTTTGCACCATAATCACTGTGAAACTTACATAAGTTTTCGCAAATGATCACTTCATTTGTTTCATGTCAGACTAAAGCAGAAAGCAGATATATGGTCCTTGACTCATCCGTAACCCCACCGAATCTTACAATGAATTCACCCGCCTTTAAATGCGTGAAGAAATATATATACACAAACATACATAACATAACGAATTTGTTTTATCATATGATAGTTACTTGTTGTTGTTGACATTCGAGTAGGGCTTTCAAGAATTACACGCACCAAAAAAGGGGCCAACATGATCCTCGCGAAGGGGTCAAATAAGATGCTTTGCTATGTCCACCCATGGGTAAGAAGACCGCCAGATTTTACGCCAGGTACCTCTTCGCCGCACAAAAGCATGCGTGGCCCACGTGGCGCTTAGCAGTGGTGGGTGTTTACACCCCGCTCATCGATGTCACCACGTGGCGACGGGCGAAAGCAGTGGGCGGCCACGCCGCCGGGCGCCAGCCACCACGCGGGCGGCTCGACGGGCGCGGCGAGCACGCTTCGCCACCGGTGCCGGCCCACGTGGCGCGCGGCGAAGGTGGGCGTTACGCCAGACTTTGGCGCCAGCCCATATGGTGGCTCGGCGTAGTTTCCGCGAGCACGCTTTTCCATCGGGTGCCGGCCCACGGGCGCGCGGCGAAGTGGGCGGCCACGCCGCCGCCGGCGCCTACCCACGGGCGTTCGGCGGCAAGGGGCGAGCACGCCTCGCCCACCGAAAGTGCCGGTCGCGTGGCGCGCGCAGTAGCAGTGGGCGGCCACGCCGCCGCCAGCCGCCAGCCCACGGGCGGCTCGGGCGGCGCCGGGCGAAGCACGCTTTGTCCACCGGTGCCGGTCCACGTGGCGGCAAGTAGCGGTGGGCGGCCACGCTTCGCCGGGCGCCACCACGCGGGCGGTGGGCGAGCACGCTTTGTTCATTCCGGCCGCTATGCAAAAGGTGGATGCGGTGGCTTCGCCCCGGTTCTTCCCGACGCATCGCTCAGAGACAGCTGCTGTACTGCACGCCGATTCCAAGGAATTTCGCCATAAGCCTGCTCTCCGGGCGCCACACCTACCCGCCGCAGAGGGGTCACATTCCGGAAGAACCGGGCGAAGGCATGCGCTAGCATTGATTAGGGCTGAAGGAACAGGACAGCGCATAAAGGCGAAGTAAATGCATGTAAGATAGGCATGATGACGATCCCTCCTCTAGCTGGCCCATGTAAGCCCGTGCATATAAGGGCACTTGAGGCCATACGAGGGGGGGATCGGAAAAAAGAGAGAAAAGAAAAGAAAGGCTCAACAGAAGAACTGGTCATCGGCAAGCTCTGTAACCAAGCCCAAGATACTCAATCCAAAATCAAGTAGGACGTAAGGCTGTTACCCTTCTTGGAGGGGGCCTGAACTTGGGTAAAATCGTGGTGTCCATTAGATGGAAGGGGCACTAGAATTCGTTAGTGTGAGAGGCACCGGGTTTCTCCGCTAGGGTTTGCCAATTACCAAAGCCAATTTCTATTGAACTAAACCCTACTGCTGGCTTGGGCCTGTCAGTGGAATACGCCGGCAGGGCGCCTGTAGGGGTTTGTACTTGGTTTTTCCGATTGTCTCCCATGAAGTTCTCGTGTTTTTCGCCTGCATCCGGAGATGGAGGGTTCGCAGATTAGGAAGGAGAGGTGTCGGCCATGCTCAGAGTGTGTCTTGGCAATCTGCCGATCGCAAGACTGCCTCACTCCACCGCAGGTGCCGCAATGCTCTGCGGCGGCGGCGGGCATCCGGCGACGCCACCGCTGCATGGAAGCGCCACCCAACGTAGATCTACATGCAGCTTGTCTCTCTGACCACCCCGGAACTTGCGGAGATCTGCCACCCGTGGTCGCGGGATCTTGACGGCCTTGTTGGTGTGGCTCAACCGGTAGGGCCTCACGGCAGAGCATCGGTGGTACCACGCCACCTGTGGCACGGGCCGGGGCTCGCAGGCTCTAGCTGCCTGGTGGCAAGCGCCCCGCCAGTGGGCAGTGTTGTGGAAGAGGCGCAAAGACGCCGATCCCGGTTCCGAAAGGAACCGTGGGGACCTAAGGAGTCATCTTGACGAATCCCGCCGGTGGCGGTGATTCGCGTCAGAAGCCACGCCGCCCGGCCAGAGCAGGGCGCAAGCCGGTGGCCTCCGAAGATGGAAGTTCTCCGACTCACCGAGAGTCCTATCTCGCCTCCGGCCGAGCCCCTGGGCGGCTGCTCGCTTATGGTGTTGATATCGCGCTTCCCGCGGTTACGCCATGTGGAGGGCTCAAAGTTCCGCCCGACATCTATAAAAAGTTACGACGGCACTACCAATCCGGAGGAGTTTTTGCAAATTTATACAATGGTGGTACGAGCGGCCGGCGGGTCCGGAAAAGTCATGGCCAATTATTTCCCGACGGCCTTGACGGGCTCTGCCCGTTCTTGGTTGTTGAACCTCCCGCGAGGGTCGGTGCACTCGTGGGAGGAATTGTGTGGCCTCTTTGTCGCCAACTTTCAGGGCTCCTTCGCGCAGCCGGGCGTGGAGGATGATTTGCATGCCCGAGCAAGATAAGGGGAGTCGCTATGCGGATTTCATCCGACGGTTCCGCCATTGCCGCAACACGATCCCCCATATCTCTGAGCAATCGGTCATCATCGCCAAGAGGCGCCCGCGACCGCGAAGATGAAGGAGAAGATGGCGACCGCAAGATGAAGGAGAAGATGGTCGCTGGCGAAGTGCTGGCTGGCGCGGAGGCAAGGGGACCAGATCTAGTCCCTGTGGTGGCCGAGGTAAAGATGAAGCCGACCTCGGCGGTTCCGGTCCGCTGGCAAGAAGGCGCGAAGCGAGGCGAGAGAGACCGCGGTCTTGGCCACCGAAGCGTGACTCATGATGGTTCGGTCGCCAGAGCGCGACCGCCGGGATTAGCGCGGCAATCACCGTGACCGACGAGACGATGATCGCCGTGACCAGCGCGATAACTGCCGCAGTCGTAGGAACGATCGCCGTGGGCGGAGGGAGAGAGGGCCTTGGTGCCCGATTCATCGAACTGACACCCATGACCTGGACAATTGTCAGGTCGTGGACCGAATGGTGGAGCGCCGGGTCAAGGAGCATCGCTTTGCGCATTTTGAGCATCATCTCATGGGCGATCGTAGAAGACCCCGCCTACCGCTTTCCAACAAAGCGGATCATACCTTGGCGATATCTATGGCGGTTCGTCCGCTCTTCGTTTCTAATACAGCTTGCAAGCGTTGAAGAGGGAAGTGTGCGCCACAGATCGTGTTCGGTCGCGCCGATGCTGAAATGGTCGGAGGAGACGATCATCTTCAACCAGTCGACCACCCCGATTGCGCCACCGCCCGGCATCTCTCGACAGGTGTCGCCACGCTGGAATGTCCGGCCTGGTCGGTGTTGGTGGACGGAGGGAGTTCTTCAAAGATCTCCGCCCTCTACGGCATTTCGCTCTTCAAATCCCGTGGCAGATCTCGTGATCCGCTGCTGTTTTTTTTGAATAGCCCCGGGTTAGTGCAATCCTCGGGCCAAAAGCCTCCCCGCCTCTTTTGGAGAAAGGGATAATTATCGCACCGAGCCGGTGGACTTTGAGGTCACCGATTTTGATCTCCCTACAATGCTTTTGCTTGGCCGGCCAGGCCGCCAAGTTCATGGCGTGACCCATTATGCATACATGGTGGTGAAATGCTGTATTCGCCGCCCCATAACCATCCGAGTGGACCAATCAAGCTTATACCGCCATAAGTTCGCTTGATATGAGGGTGCCACCTGCCCCGCGCGGCCGATGCCGCTCGCCGGGAGCCCTCAGTTCGACCCGCCCGCCTGCTCGCTTGGTGAGGTTAAGGTGGTCGCCCGAGTGAGGGCGAGCCCCGCAAAATCACAACATTGGCGCCACTCGCCAAATAGGAAGACGCTACTGTCACCTTCCTCCTGTAATTCCAACGGTTTGCTCGGCAACCGTCCGATATGACCGGGTCCCTGTGGAGGTGATCGAGCACTGCTTGGCCACGCCTCAAGCGCCTTTTGTCAGGCAAAAGATCCGCGGCAAGCTCCGGAGCGGCAAGATGCTATTCGGCAGAGGTGGAGAAATTATTAGACGCAGGAATCATCAAGGAGGTCACTTCACCCCGAGTGTCTTGCCAATCCTGTGTTTCGCCAAAAGTCCAACGAAGTGGCGTAATGTGTGTCGACTTCACCGACCTCAACAAAGCTTGTCCGAAGGATCCTTATCCTTGCCACGAAGTTGATCTCATTGTGGAATCCACGGCAGGTTGTGAGTTGTCAGGCTTTCGGATGCGCATCGGGTACTAATGATTAGCATGGCGTAGGAGTTGAAGAAAAATCGCTTTTGTAACCCCTATGGGTGTTTATTGTTATATTAGGATGCCTTTTGGTTTAAAGAATGCCGATTCTATTTACCAAATGTACATGCACATTACTTTTCGTCCACGATAGGACGAACCTTGAAGTATATGTTGATGATCCGTTGTGAAAGTCAAAAAGGTGAAGACTTGATTCAAGACTTGAGGAAACCTTCTTCAATCTTCTAAGAATTGCCCGGTTGAATCCAGAGAAGTGCGTGTTTCATGCTCCTCCCAGAAATTATTGGGGTTCTCGGTGTCCAACCGGTATTGAAGCCAATCCATAAAATAGCAAAGAATTGAGCATATGAAGCCTCCGCGACTTAAGCAGGTCCAACGCTCGATCGCCGTCTGCCTCCTCGGCCGTTCATCGCCCATCGGGAGAAAGAAGCTTACCCTGCTCAAGCTGTTGAAGAAAACTAACCATTTCGAGTGGATCGAGCACCAGAGGCCTTTGAAGACTTGAAGTGGTACTCACCTCTCCTCCAAAGGTTGGTTTCTCGCACAAGGTGAACCTTGCTTTATATATTGCCGCTACTCCTCGGCGGTGGTCCAGGCCGTATGAGAGGAAGGTATCCAAAAGCCGCCTATTATGTCAACAAGGTGTTGCATGAAGCCGAAACCCGATACCCATAGGCACAAAAAATGCTGTATGCAGTCCTGGTGGCGTCTAGGAAGCTGCGGCATTATTTCCAAGGGCGAGAAGTTACTGTGGTCACGGCCTATCCGCTGCGAGAAATCTTGTTCAACCGTGAAGCAGAAGGTCGCATTGCCAAGTGGTCAGTGGAACTGGGAGAGTTCAACCTTAAGTTTGTCCCCCGCACTGCCATCAAAAGTCAAAAGTTGGCGGAGTTCGTCGAAAGGGACTTCGCCACTCCCGAGGGAAGAAACCCCGCCGCCCATGGACCTTATTCTTCGATGGTTCGCTCAGCCAAGGGTGCGGGCCGGTGTTGTCCTAGTCTCCCCGACCGGTGACGTTTTTCAAGATATGTTGTTGCTCTTGATTTTAAAGCCACTAATAATATTGTCGAATATGAAGGCCTATTAAGGTGGTTGCGATTGCCTGGCGCTTAGGCATCCGCGCTCCAAGTCGGCGACTCACCGGGTCATCAATCAAGCGAGAAAGGAATTTCATTGCCTCGACCCCACCATGGCGCGATTTGGGACGCCGAGAAAAATGGAGAGATGTTTTGAAGGATTGGGATATATTCATATCCCTACGTGATAATCACCTTTTGCGATGGGCTCGTAGCTTTGCGCCCTCAAGGGCTTCTGTCCCTGCCGAGTCTTCGAAGAGAGACTATCGCGACCGCCCATCACACCACGATCCGTGGGAATGATGGTGTCGCATTGCCGCAGCCCCGATTCAGAGGGGACGATGGTATGGTTGCCGTGGCCTCCGACCAGTGGGAAGGTGACGCTGCAACCACCACCTCCGCCGGGGTGGAAGGCCGCTGCCTACCTCAAATTTCAAGTCCGGAGGAAGGGCGGCGGTGCCGATGCGCCAGGGGAAATGCTTGGCCTAGTTAGAAGTACCGCTAACACCGAGTGCTCGCCACACTTGGCCGAAGATCGTGGATGGATCCGATCCTAGCCTTCCTCAAGGACCAAGTGATCCTCGACGATGATGCTCAAATGAGAAGATAGCACGAAGGCCAAGTGCTATACCGTGGATGGGAACCTATACCACGGAGCGTAAACGGAATTTCATCAAGTGCATCACTCGAAGAAGGGAGCGCCGCTTCGATATCCATGGAGGCATGTGCGGAGCCATATGTCCGGCCGAACGCTAGTCGGCAAAGCATTTCGCCAGGATTTTATTGGCCTCATCGCCTCCCAGATGCTTGCGAGTGGTGAGGACATGCGGCTTGCCGCTTCTTCACCGTGCAAGTCCACCGACCACCAAAGCCAGAAACCATCCCGCCTTCTTGGCCGCTTATGTCCTGGGATCGATATCTCGTGTCCGCTCTCAAGGGCCACGTGGGGCTTCACCCACCTTTTCATCGCCATCGACAAATTCACTAAGTGGGTTGAAGCCGAGGCAAGATGCGCTATTACGCCTTCGCCGCTATCAAATTTATGCATGGGATATTCACGCATGGAGTCGCTAACCGCATTATCACCGACAATGGAACCTGGGCCACCAAAGGCGGCATTCCCGAGTTTTGCGGCGAGATGGGCACCAGTATGCTTTTGCTTTGGCCGCCCACCCCAAGAGTAACGGTCAAGCCGAGCATGCCAATGCATTAGTATTGAAGGGCCTCAAGACAAGGGCATTTGATCGACTCACAAGCGGGTGCGCTGATCGAAGAACTTCCTACCAGGCTGCAGGTCACTCCGCACCACACCCAAATGCCACCGTGAGACGCCTTTTTCTGGTGTATGGGGTGGAAGTCTGCCCCTCCGAATCGCTGCTCGCTCTCGGCTCCCGCCAAAGGAGGAAGATCATGAAGACCTCCGCAAGAAGACGCCAACCTCCGGAAGAAGTTCGTGATCGGGCCGCCCTTCGCCGCCGATACCAAAGAAAGCCTCAAAGCGATACCATGCCACCCGGTTTCGAGAGAACACTAGCGGTGGGGACCTGGTCTTATGCAGAGTTCAGCAAGATGCCGGGTTGCATAAGTCGCTCTGGAGGGCCTTTAAGGTGGTCTCAGATCTCGACCCGGGTGGTCCGTTAGCCATCGAGGATGCATAAGAATTGGCGAATTCCTACAATGTGGAGTTGTTGCGAAAGTTTTATCCATGAAAAACTGTAAGTACCCGGTGATTTGCTTTGATCAGCCCCGGGATAAACTTGTCCCCCATCTGATCGGCGGTCATCGGTTGTTGATAATGTTATTATCTTGAGGATTTTTGACCTTGTCATTACTCCTCTTTTTGTCTCCTACGGGGCAGTTTGCTGCATGGATACTATTGGTCCTTAGGTTTTGGCAATCCCTTGTAGGTCCATAATTATGCCTGGTATCTGTGTCGGGTAAGGACGGGCAACCAGGGAGCGGATTTGGCACGGTGCTCAAATGTGGTTTGTACACCTCGGGTTGGCTCTCAGAAGCACCGCAGGTCGTTGCCGCAAGCACTGCTGGCCTAATATCCTTCCTGGGAGTTCGCTGCTTTACCACATAATGCCATAGGCCGTGTTTTGGAAAAACGGCAACAACATGGAGGCCAAAACAAGTGAACCAATATTACCCCATGCGCAGACTTGTGTTGTCATAATTTATATTGTATGTGCCTTGCATGGTATTCATCCGCCCTTGCAATAGCTGTGTATGTGCATGAGTCAAATTTTACAGCGTTGGCTCGATTCGAGAAGAAAATTTTAATAGCGCCCGAAGGCCTACTGGTCGCCAGCCGCTTGGGGGTCGGTCGCCTCAAGGCTCGGCCTGTCGCCTGCTGCTTGGGGGCTGGTCGCCCAAGGTTCGATCGGTCGCCCAGCTTGGGAGCCGGTCGCCGATCGCTGGGTTGGGCACCACTAATACATAAGCCGATAAGTGTTTCAAGTAACACTCCGATTATTTGCTTACGCAGATGCTAAAATTGATCAAATTATGCATGGTTATCACGGCCGCAAAACCCGACGGCTCCTTGGTGATAAAGGAAAGTCTTCAGGTGAGCGCTTAGTAAGGCTAATGACCGAGTGTAAGTTTGGCACGGTGCTCAAACACGCTCAGACACCTTGGGTGGTTCTTGAAGCACCGCTGGTTGTCACCGATTGAGCACCGCCGCCCAAGACCACTCCAGGAACTTATCACCTTCTCGCCTTACATCGGGTACAATTCTAAGAGATCACAAGGATTTAAGTTCGAAAAGGTTTCAACCAATGACAACCCTCAGATAAAATCTTGATGGCGAAACTATTTTGTGCTCAAGCACGACTACTACGCCTCAAAGTTGTCTTTGTCTAAGTTCTATGTAATTTGGCGCTGCATTATACTTACGCCAGGTCGTGCATGCGACCTTAACAGAGATTCCGGGACGCTGTTCGACCCAAAAGCCTAGCCGGGCGCTCAATGGAATTTTGAGTTGGCCGCCTAGCAATTCCAAAGATGCAATATCAAATAAGTACAAGAACGAGCATGAAGGTAAAACCGAAAAACATCCATTACTGACTAAAGTTTGTTGAAGTGTTTATACAGATATAAAAGACCTGACGCCAAAAGAAGTAAAACAAAAGTGGAATGGCGGCCCACTTCTTCACTCATCACCCACGCCGATGTCGCCGGCGTCTTCTTCCTCCGCCACGGGTGGCGACGTCCATGGCCGGTCGCTGCACCGCAGCCTGCCTCGCCAAGTGCTCGGCGATCGCTTGACGCTGCTTCGCGCCTGGCGGCGTCCCCACGATTCCGGCCCCATCGCTCCATCGGGTCCAGAGAAGCATCGCGGCCGCCCAACAAGCTGCTGAAAGGTGGCGGTCATCATCAAGAACCTTGCCCCTCGGGCGGAGCGCGGCGGCGCGGTGGGCAATCCCCGAGTGCTTCCGCGGCCGGTTGGTCGCGGAGCGATTGTAGGGCGGTCCCGAGGGGCGCTCCAAAGACCACGCCCAAAGGTTCCATGCATCTTTTGATGCGCTGGAAGGCTCTCTTAAGCATGGTGGCGAGATTGCGCCTGAGGCGGTCAGCCTCGTACTCAGAGGTCCTCTGCGCCTCCACGGCCCTCTCCGCCCGCTGCTGCATGGTAGCCAAGGCGTCCGTGGTGGCCCTTTCTTATGCCACCATCAGATCCACCTCTCCCGCCCTGCCCCATTGCCGATGGCCCCTCACAATTGCCTCGCCGTCTGCCCATGCCCACGGCCGTGGCTGGTGCACCGAGTGAGTCAGGTAAATTACTAAGCTCGTGGAAGAGCTCAGCCGAACGCACAGCAGAGGGTGACGGTGCCGGGCGGCGAGTGAGCGAGGTGCGCCAGGTCAGGCCGCCTCGCCCCGGTGGTAGTGGCTGCCGGCGTGTTCGGGCGAGGCTTCGCCGCAGCGCAGTGGCGCTCGCTCCTGGAGAATCTTGAGGGTCGCCTGCCGAAAGCCGCCTTGGGAACCTCAAGCCCGCTTTGTCGAGTGGCGGCATGGGTCCCCGTGGCGGATAGGTGGCGCCGTGGAGGATGAGACCGCGCCACGAAGGAGTCAAGAAGAAGAAGACAACGGAGTCGGCGCTGCGGCGCTTGGCGCCAGAGTCGCCGCGAGCCGGCGCCGCCGCATTGGCACCGGCGAGCGGCGAGATGGCGGCGCCGAGGTGAAGATACTGCCGCCACGGCGGCGCGGTGGTTGGCGCTGCAATTGGGGCGCTAGTGCGACCGCCCATGTAAAGTCACCGCCACTTTGGGCCGGTGGTGGCGAAGTTTCGCCCGCATGGCGGGTTTCTTCATGCCTGCACTGGTGTCCGGATGAGCGCCGCTGCCCATCGCCCGACGGTGGGGGGGAGGTGCGCCTCGACGCTGGGGCGCATGGTGGCACCACGGCGAGGCCGGTGGAGTCCATTGGCGGCAACAACCTGACGATCCTCAGGCGCTACGCAGGCTCCAAGTCAACGAGTGGCCGGGCCGATGAAGGAAAATTCAGGCCGGCTGGGACCGACGGCATGAGCCCGGAGAGCCACCTGCTGAGGCGTGGCCCGTCCAAGTTTCCCGCGGCTGGCCAAAGTTGAAAAAAGAGAGAATGCCGGTTGGTAGGGAGCAACACAAAGGAGACGTGAATGCAGAAAAAAGCCAAAAAATAGCAATGAAGTCTTACGGCTAGGGAAGGTGCGGGTGATGTCGCTGTCACCTGTATACTGCCATGCTGGGCGAATACGGCGATGAAGGGGGCTAAGTCTTCGGGATACGAAATCCCTAGCAACTAGCGCCCCAGTTAGCCCGGCGTCCCGCAGGTTGTTGATGCGGGTAGCCATTGCCAGGAGCTCCGCCGTCTCTTCGACGGGCGAAGTTCAGCTTTGTGACCGCCGCTGGTCCGACGGCACCTCCAGAGCCTCAACGCCATTGTTGCCGCGGTTTGAAAGCTATTCGCGCGCCAGCTTTCCGCTTTGATCTGGCCGAAAGGTATATAGCGGCGCCATCCCATCCCGAAGACGAAATGGCAGCTCCGATGAGGACATCACCAACATGGATACGACCAGCGGACCACGCCCTCCTTCCTCTCCCGCTTCTCCAATGACTACCGACATCGCTTCCATCTTCGCCACAAATGATTGACGCCGAGGCCACTTCGCCGCCGAGAGGCCTTAATCCAAAAGCTCAGCTATTCAAGCCCACATCAATGCACAAGGGCCTCAAGCACACACCCCGAGAACAGCCCACGCGTCAAGAAAGGCCCATATGGAAGCCCAAGATGCCAAAAGCCCGGTTCGGCCATCCAGCAGCATGCCAACTTCAA
Organism: Guadua angustifolia; assembly: GCA_036346375.1. NCBI lineage: Eukaryota > Viridiplantae > Streptophyta > Magnoliopsida > Poales > Poaceae > Guadua > Guadua angustifolia. Next base: position 120,023 of record JAYEVE010001104.1, read on the forward strand.
ACGGGCATAACTTGGGCTCCCGGACTCCGTTTTCAGCGTGCGACCACCCGTTTGAAAGCTTAGGAGATAATCTTTCCAATGGATCCAGCCCTACTTCCAATTTCCTTCTAAATCGAAGGGGAAATCACAGAACTATCTCACGGGAATTCGTCTCCGAGTCCGGTTCGGCAATCCAGGAGCAGCAGTACTTCAAACGGACATAACTTGGACTCCCGGACTCCGTTTTTAGCGTACGACCACCCGTTTGAAAGCTTAGAAGATAAGCTTTCCAATGGATCTAGTCCCACTTCCAAATTCATCCTGAAGCAACAGGAAATCACAGAAGAATATCACGGGACAGAGTTTCCAAGTAATGCGTCACCTTCCTTTTGGGCCTATGGCCCATGTATCTTAGGGTTTTGGTGGCTACCGCTGTTTTGGCTGCCCTACACCTCCTGGCCGCCGCTATATATGTGGCCGTCGTCGTTTTTTTACGCTTAGGTTTTGTTGTGTTTTGGTAGACCCTCAGCGCCCCTCCTCGTGTTCAAGTGTGTCGACTAGACCACCCGTGACGAGAAATGTAACCTCACCCTTGTATCTTTGAGATTATTGATTGAATTGCTCTCACCTTGTTCTTGCATGTTCTCGGTTGCAGCAGGTACAAGGATCGATCGGTCTTTGATCCGTTGATCGCCTCGTGTGGTGACGCTATGATTGCTTGGTTGCTAATCTCGTGGTTAGTAGCCGATCCATCTACATCGCGGCGCTATCAAACCGACGATCGTTCTCATCGAAGATCGGGCGACCTAGTGCGCATCAAGTGGTATCGAGCGACGGTTGCTCGGTGAGAACACCCTTATCCTTGTTTAGTTCTTCTTGTTCGCCCTAGAGTCCAGAAAAATAGCCACAAAAAATTCTGATTGTCGGTGTTAGATCTAATCCGAGCCCTTTTGGCCTTTTACTATTACTACCTAGTTTAATTCTTGTTGAATTTGCGTTGCATCATCGTGTCGTTGCTGGTCTTAGTGTTTTGATCTTTAGAGTTTCGAGTTCTTGTCACGTTCTTGTCACCGAGTTGAACTCCATCGCGTCATCACGTCCAATTCGGATCCTCCTCTGTCCAGTTCGGTATTTTGGTCATAACTCCCTCATACGAACTCGGATTTTGCTGTTCTTGTACTTTCCTGAAAGCTTGAGAAATTATCTACAACTTTGTCCATTGTGAAACTTTCCAGAAACGCCGTATTCTTGCCCAAAATCCCGTCGGATTGGAATCTATTTTCGTCCTGGATTTTCTGAGCAGTCTGTATTTCGGGGTCAATATCTCTGGCTTCCCTTATCCAAAATAGACGTTCCATATATGCAAATTGATCAGCTCGAAAAGATCTACAACTTTTCAGTTATACGTTTTTGCATTGGAAGCTGATAAAAACTCAAAAATAGCGTTTGAAATTTCTGCATAGTAGATCTGTTTGCAGCAGGAAAAAAGTTTGAGTTGTAATTCATCATATGTGCCACTTGTTGATATAGAAGGAAGAAAATTAAAAAAGGCAAGTGCATATAAAAGAGCCGCACTAAAAGGTGGAAAAGAAGCCCTAGCTATTTGCTTGTGTGTGTGGGTCATTCTGTTGCTGTTTTGTGACTTCATTGGTGTCCGTGCTCAAGGCTCTAGTACGGTTCAGCCTAGGACCAAGAAAGTACCGCCGCTGAACGTTCTTTCAACTTGTTTTGGCTAGTGTGGTTCTACTATATCTCCTTTGCTACATATTATACCTATCCAAGCTCCACCTACTATTAACCACAGAGAAGCACCTTGCAATCGCTTTGTCACCCCCGAGTGTAGATTACCATCATCCACCGATTGAAACTTGAAAAGTCGCAAGGTAAGAACGGTAAGAACTTGGTGTAAGCTTGAGCGCAGGAGATCCTCCACCGCCCACATATTAGTAATTCATAGGAACTAATTCTCTTGTGAGTTCTCTCGCTTGTTGCCCCTAACAATGGCAGTTCACAAAGCAAGACAACTTACGAGGATGATATTGAGGATTGTCCATGCTTGATGAAAGAGAAAAGAAATACTAGCTAAAAACTTGCGACTTGAGTCCCTCGCAGAAATCAAAGGGTGAGACGGTCGAGCATGGGATTATCCTTCACCAAGAATGAGAACACACCATCAAGAAAGATTTGAAGCCTACCTCACCCAAGAAGAAGGATAGTAAGTGTATTTCAATTTGTAACGATAAGAATGTGCTTGCTATTCCTCGCGACTAACCCTCAGAGGCAAGAATGACCAAGATGGTGTGCACCGAGTCAGCAATGACGACAACTACATGAGCCTCATGTCTCATCGCCTACTTAGTGCACCAAAGGAACATGCCAATGAAACTCAACGCAACAACTTATTCCAAACTAAGTTTGTTGTGCAAGAACGCCTGTACACGCCATCATTGATGGAGGAAACAGAGCAACCTCACAAGTCTACACATGGTCGAGAAACTTGGCTTGACCACGACTCCACTTCAAAGCAACCTTACTCAATGGAATGGTTCAACTCAATTGGTAATGTTCGTAACACAAACCGTGCAAGTTCCTCGTCTCCATTGGTTCATACCATGATCATGTTTGTTGTGATGTCATACCTATGGAATCATGTTCACTTTTATTAGGTAGACCTTGGTTATATGATGTTGATGCTATTCACTATGGTAGAACCAATCAATATACTTTCAAGTTTAATGGAAAGAAATTGGTTTTGAATCCAATGACTCTCGCCGAGCTAGCCAAAATTAATGCAAAAAGAACTAATGGTAAAGAACATGAGGATGACAAACTTGTTAGTGGTGTACAACAATCTAAACCAATGTTCAAGAAAGAAATTTTTTAAATAAGATTGTTTCTCACAAGATATTGCTTTGCGCATATCTGCTTCCGTGCCTTCGCTGCTACTAACCTTTTGCAGGATCATGAGAAGGAGTCGAGGACGACTCCAATTCAAGAAGGGCAGGATGATGAGGACATCACCAACATGGATACGACCAGCGTGACCACTGCCCCTCCTTCCTCTCCGGCTTCTCCAATGACTACCGACGCTGCTCCATCTTCGTCACAAATGATTGACGCTGAGGCCACTTCGTCGCCGAGAGGCCTTAATCCAAAAGCTCAGCTATTCAAGCCCACATCAACAGACAAGGGCCTCAAGCACACACCCCGAGAATAGCCCACGCGTCAAGAAAGGCCCATATGGAAGCCCAAGATGCCAAAAAGCCCGGTTCGGCCATCCAGCAGCATGCCAACTTCAAACGGACATAACTTGGGCTCCCGGACTCCGTTTTCAGCATGCGACCACCCGTTTGAAAGCTTAGGAGATAAGCTTTCCAATGGATCCAGCCCTACTTCCAATTTCCTTCTAAATCGACGGGAAATCATAGAACTATCTCACGGGAATTCGTCTCCGAGTCCGGTTCGGCAATCCAGGAGCAGCAGTACTTCAAACGGACATAACTTGGACTCCCGGACTCCGTTTTTAGCGTACGACCACCCGTTTGAAAGCTTAGAAGATAAGCTTTCCAATGGATCTAGTCCCACTTCCAAATTCATCCTAAAGCAACAGGAAATCACAGAAGAATATCACGGGACAGAGTTTCCAAGTAATGCGTCACCTTCCTTTTGGGCCTATGGCCCATGTATCTTAGGGTTTTGGTGGCCACCGCTGTTTTGGCTGCCCTACACCTCCTGGCCGCCGCTATATATGTGGCCGCCGCCGTTCTTTTACGCTTAGGTTTTGTTGTGTTTTGTAGACCCTTTGTGCGTCCCTTACCGTGTTCGCGGTGTCGACTAGACCACCCGTGACGAGAAATGTAACCTCACCCTTGTATCTTTGAGATTATTGATTGAATTGCTCTCACCTTGTTCTTGCATGTTCTCGCTGCAGCAGTACAAGGATCGATCGGTCTTTGATCCGGTTGATCGCCTCGTGTGGTGACGCTACGATTGCTTGGTTGCTAATCTCGTGGTTAGTAGCCGATCCATCTATATCGCGGCGCTATCAAACCGACGATCGTTCTCATCAAGATCGGCCGACTTTAGTGCGATCGCCTCTCAAGAGCTTCGGCCGTCTAAGAGGCACGGCAGAGGAAAAAGTCCATATATGACACAAATAAGCATTTTCACAGGCGCGGGCTTAAGTCGTCCGACTGTACAGATCTAGAGAATCTTTTTTTAATATTTTTATGTTAATTATATTATAATAGTAATAAATGCATACATTCTATCAATCACATCATCGTTTCAAAGACAAATCCATACATAACAATGACAAGGTTATATATACCAAGCACATATAAATCATTATTACATTATGTATATATATACAAGGTTATATACACAAGGTTATATATACCTCCGATATTCTCCTTGTAAACTCTCCAAAAAGATCTCGTGCCATGGACTCCTCTCGATATTCTCTATCTAATATAAATTACATTCTATACTACTATCTTTCAAAAAATATATACATCGTTGTTCACGCCCGCCTATCCTCGCTCCCAATTACAAAGTTTATAATGCTTCGCCACTTCACCTCCCGAGTAAAAGAAACAACCTCTCTCATGGATGAGTTCACGATTTAATGAATCGGCACATGTCCTTTTGCACATTGCAAAGGTCATCATCATGAGTGCCAAAGTGGTCTTTGCAATCTTCACCTGCGATAATAAAGTAGGCAATAAAGAGGTTAAACAATAGTGAAATCGAGAATATATGCGTTGCAACACATATATGCGTTGCTAAAAGTCCATATATGCGTTGCTAGGGTCTATACCAACGCATAATTATACGTTGCCTATGCTGCCGTTGCTAGGGGCTATTGCAACGCTTATATATGCGTTGGAAAACCCTACTAATAACCGTTGCTAAATTGCAACGAATATTTATGGGCTACAGCAACGCTTACATGTGTTTGTGCCGCCCATAGGCACCTTACCTCTAAAGCTTGTTGCAACATTTAGATTCGAATTGTGGTAACGCTTATATATGCTGCAAGAAATTAACCATTGAAAAAACAATTAATATTTATTTGGAGCCAAATAATTATAGTACAGATGCTAATGCGCATTTGAAACTTTTCCAGATCATCCAAGGCACACACATAGGAAATAAGCACAAATCAGTCTATATTAAAAACAAATATTCACATTATAGAGTAGCATCCACAAATTAATTCATCACATAATCTGTGTTCAAACATTTTTGCTATGATAGCAAGATATATACAAAGGAATCCTCTTAAATCAAAGTCATGACAGATCTTGATCCAAAGTAAATGAGAAGCAAAGCACTAAATTCAATGGAAGCCCTCACATCCTCAAGTAGTCATGTCACGGGTCCCAAATCGAAAACAAAATGGAAAGAAAATATTCAGGCAAGTCAATCGAACCAACATTAATTATTTTCGAGGTACTATATTCAAACTGAGAGGAAGTGTAAAAGTTAGAAACAAGCAAAGTTAGAAACATCACCTTGTGGTCAAATAAAACAAAATCCCCGTGTTGCTATTCATCTGATGGGACCAAATAGTTGTTTCAATCTGCAAATAGAATTGGAATACTTTAATTCAATGCAATAGTTAGGAAAACAATGCCCTGTTAAGTATCATGATAGAACATACACAACTTGAAGGCCATGTTATAGGACTGCCGCCACGCCTCCAATAACCTCGGTTGTTGTATGGTCGTATTAGTGGTTCATCACCACAACAATAAGACCGACACGCACCATCCAACATTCTTTACCTAATCAACACCTCCAACTTTATGTTTTGGGTCACAACCAAGTATTGTGCCTAAGGCAACCTTCTTATTTTGATTCCTCCACTCTTCAATATAACGTGAGTGCCAACCTAATCCACATGTCCAAGTATATGAATAAATATATGCATAGTATTAACATAGTTATGACAAGCAAGATCAAGTGTACCATTATTGAGTTGTGAGCTGGCCGCTTGGTTGTACCAGTCGATGTTTGAACAAAAGAATGTAATCAAAAAGTAGGCTACAAAAACAAGATGTAGAGTCCAAACCTGAAATCCTCGTGACTATATACAACTTGGTTGTGGCAAAATAATGTAACCTAAAACAGTTATTAGAAACAGGACTACAACCAACAAATGTTCAAAAGAGTATCAAGTTCTGAATTTTTACAGCCTAGTGGAATGATTAGATATCCAAACAACCTTGTCAAAATCTATTCCTATCTTATATTCCAACTATTCTCGAAGTCTAAATGAAATTAATTCAAATAGTCTAAATGAAATTGGAAAAGAGCAATTAAAACATTACTTAACAGATCATGGGAAAGGAAGAAGCACACATACCAGTTGAACTGTTAGTTGAACAACTTGTTCTTCCAGAGTGATGTTTCTACAAAGGTATACTTTTATGAGTAACCGCAAACGCAAAACCATATCAACAAATAACAAGAAAAATGCATGTGGCATTAACTATTTTGCTAACAACTGCTTACATTACATTTATATGGTTCATGATTTGAGGAATTGGGAGTTGTTAATATGTGATAAGCATAGTTAGATATGAATGATTTATGTACTGGAAATGGCATAAAAAGTGACCTTCAAATGATGTAGAAACTCTATTAGCATGTAGTAGTATTTCGGTGCATTTGGCACTTTGCTCGCATTTAAACAACACACAATTACATTGCTGAACTGAATCAATACAAGGCCTACCAAGATGCCTATATTACAAAACGAGAAACATATCCCACCAGATGCCAATTTTTACAATTACAGCATGAAAAAAAGAGAAAAGCAAATGTAGTCTGACTAATGCAATTGCTGCACCACATGGCCGCAAATGCATGATCCACAAACACATGGCCGCAATTGGTATCTACAAATAATACAAACATAATATATTATTTTTCATCCATGTTGAGTTAGGACAAAGGCTATGATGTTGTCCAACTGATGCAGGCACAACCATATTTAACACAATCAACCTGTACTAGCTTGTGACTGTAAAGGGTGTAAAGTGCCTGGACTACATTGCGACACTTTCCTCGAGGGAATCTAGTTTACGCAAAGTCCGGCATTTGTTTGTCGATAGATGGACATCGGCATTAGCATGGGTGGTGCTTTAGATCTTTATGTTCTGCAATATGCTGAACTCAAAGCATAAGATCTTTCTGGATGGAGCATTGACTTTCAAATCTTTTTCTTGGCAGGAGATAAGCAGCTCTATTCTCAAAGGCATCTACTGAGGCATGTCTAGGCTTTAAGCATACCGCGTAGATCATGAAGATAGGTAAGTGAGTATTTCACCTATCATCTGCTACCTTAAATTTTGTGTTCACGAAATCATTCGCTTAGCTGCAAGGAATTAAGCGCGGGCGTTGCATTCTGAGGTCCGTAATGGTAGCCTGGTTGTATGCGGTGGCAAAGGTTGGTCTGCTTTGAAGTATGAAACGGTAATTGGTAGATAGACTGCAACCTTATATATTCAGATATTCTCATTAAATACTAGATATTTATCAACATATTTGCGTTGGGTCTTACACACCTAATTTGTGGGGCTTTGAAGAACTGACCTTATTTGGTTTTGCGCTATAGATTGATAGCCTAATGTGTTCCATCGTTCTGCCAATTGAATTATGGATTGTATGTGTCTGTGTGCACATTGATAGGCCATGCAATGCAAGTACTAGAAATGTGCCTCATCATACTTTTTTTTATTCTTACACTATATGGCATGAGATATGCTCTGAGGTGAATTGAGAACTTCTTGTGATCAACACCCTCTGAATTATTCATCGACCCAATGGTCAGCATGCTCTTTTAGAATTAGATGGTTCATTACCTTAGATCTTACTGTGATAACTTGTATAATGCGCCAGATATACATCCATGACCTGAGTAAATGAAACATCTAGTCACGTAGTGACTTACTATGTCAGAATATCAGATATCTTTTCTGATTTGCTATACCTTAATCCTCCGCTAAATCTGGCTGTTGTGCTAACAGTTCCTTCAAATCACCCTTGCAAAAGCATTAAAGTACTCATTAATTATTATAGAAGAATTATTTTTAAAAACAAAAGAATCACAATTTGACTAAAATTATACCACATGCGCATTTGTGTTCTTCTTGTCGTTAGTCTGGTGTGTATGTATGTACAAAACAGCTCTGTGAGGGTATTTCTTTTCAGGATCTTTTTCCTCTGTTGAACATGTAAATTAATGAATATCAATGAGGAAAAGACTTAATGTCGATGTATGAGATATGGATGCAGCAAGGTGTATACAAATATAGTTGTAAAAGAAGTACCAAATCCTCTCTATTCGAGCTTAAACTCTTTGTTCCAAATTGTATGGGTTGCCTTCTTTTTTGCACGCTTTATCCTATTCGCCTCACTTATATCCTACCATAGAATGAGTAAATAAAGATACATAAGTTGCCTAGATGTTGCATCGAGAAATCGGTAAAAGCTAATTCTAACAATAGCCATGTACCGTGCTTTCGGGTCATCCAATTATTGACAAGCTTAATCCATCGATCGCGATTACACCTTGAGGAACATTGCTATAATTAGCTTCCTTACTCTTATGCGCCAAAATACATGGATTTCATATTAGACTTGTGCTGCCTCCATCTCTCCAATGGTTTGCGAGACCCATTTTTCCATGCAAGTGGTAAAGGAATCTCATCTACATACAAATTACAAAAGGCATATGAAAGTTTAGTCTTAAAGGTTAGCAAACAAGATTATATGATGTCAAATAAAATTTACATACCTTTACTTGCTTAAGTATATCGTTTTATTTTTTTGTTCATTGGTGTTTCTTTCTTTCTTTCCTATCAAAGTCTCCAATCTTTGTAGCCCAAGCTACACAAGCACCCATTCTCGCAACCATGCCAAGGAATTTTCGAAGAACTCTGCCTCTTCTCCAATCAATTCGGTCGAGCTCATTACATGTAACTACAATCCTATGGCCTCTAGGAAGGTTCCAGACATCTTTTAGTTTTGTCTTTCCACGCTTTGCTATCTCCTCAGTTTCATCTATGCAGTGTTGCATTGAAAAAAACAGATTGAATGATCAAAATTTGATAGAAAATACATTCTGTGAAATAAAGATAATTTCTTGTTCACTACCTTGGACATTAACCTCAATATCACCTTCACTATCTAATTGGTTTCCTCCATTAGAAGCTGTTGCAGCCAGAAAAACATATTCAAGTTAATACAATTTTTTTCTGACTAAAGAAGCCAATACATGCCATTTGCGAATTAGCGAAAGGGCTAGGCTAGATTATCATCGCAAATTCAAGGTTCAATGCAGATTATCATCGCTATGACATAATGCCTTTTATCATAAGTGAGTTTTGTAGCAGCGCTGTCAATTAAATATAATAGATTACTACATACCTTGGACATTAACCTCAAAGGCAGCATCGGTATCTAATTGTTCTGCACCAGTACTAGGATGAATATTAGATGCTGCAACATGTTTCCGAGGACTACCTTGCCCAATATGCTCCTCTAACATGTATTCCTGAAAGCTTTGAATTGTGCGCATTCTCGTACCCCTTGCCATGTCCGCTAGACGATGACATGAATGAAAATGATCAAGTCAGTAGTGTCCTACAATTTCTTTTTGATGATCAAGTGATTTTGATACGACTGTGTTTATAATGGTCTTTATTATACTAATGGTTGCAAAAAAAGAAATGTGAGCAGGGCAATTTGATAGTAGCTCATCACTTTTCAAGCAAGGTGCCCCATTAGCTTGTGAATTGTCACGGCATCCTGTTGTCCTTAATGTTAATGACTGGATATTTTTCCATGGTGGCCTTCTTCCTCATCACAGTGAGCGCTCTCATCCTCTCATGGCATCAAGGCTAGCTTACGCATGTGCTCATAATCTTACTGTAAACATATGTTAAAGGACCTGACATACTGACTGGAACACTGGGTAAATCAAATAATAAAGGAAGAGGCTGTGTAATTTGTGCTTGGCATGAACAGTTGTGCTTCTTGTGCTCTAAAAAAAATTCACATATAATGTTCTATTTGATTACACATATTGCTTTAAGTGATCCATGTTATCTCAATTCTTTTTCATTCTGTTGTTGCTGAACAAACACTGAAAGCTGTGTGCAGCGTGCAAAGCTTCCCTGCAATGTGAGATCTGAAATTTATCTCTGAATTGTGCAAACCACAGTGGAGGGCATTGTGTTGTTCAGCAGAAAAAGCGTGTCACTGTAGAGAGTACTGCAGTGACAGCGTGGACTGTGGAACTGAACCCCCCATTTGCTTCTAGGACAGATTGATATTGGAAGCAGCTCATGCATGCTGGAATCAATTACAAAACTTGTCCAGCTACTTTATTCTCTTTGGAAATTTCTGTGATTAAAGACAAGCATATGCACGTCACAGATAATGAGTTGACCAAATAGGTTCTGCGCCATATTTTGGTGTTTGCCGTGATCATTACGTTTAGTCACGAATCACGACATTGAAATGCTCTACCAGCTAAACAACAAGAAAAATAAAAAGAGAAAGAAACCCATCCATGTGAGTGAAAAGAAAGTAAAAGATTGGCGAGGCAGATGACAAAAGGGATTAAAAGCCAACCAGAACTTTGAACTGAATCATGGCCTTTTGTTCCTAGACTCTACGGGTAAAAAGAGAATGGTTGGACTTTGGAGTTTTGGAGACCAAAAGGACCATATAAAAAAAAAGATAAAAAGGATCAGACAAAGTGGTTGGATTAGATAAATACATCATATATTTTTCATTGAATACCAGGGGTGAACATAAACCTAAAGGCAGATTCTATCTGAAAGGTCTGTTTGCATCAGTAGGGCAAGTTGATCAGGATTTCAGACACAAGCTAAATCATAAGGTGCACATAGTTACGGACTAGAGCTTTCAGTGTTTTGAAGAACCGGATGAACTCATACAGGATTGAAATCACTTCAGAGATATACGAATAACAGACCATTCAATCAGGCATATACGAATAGAGATTTGGCATCCAATAGAACAGAATAACAGATATTTGGCATCCAAAAGAACAGAATAACCTGATCGACGTTCCCTGCTTTCCAATGTCACCGCCGCCGTGGTCCTCCTAGGGCGCCGGCCGGTGGCCACCACAGGATGACAGCAGATGGATGGAGGCTTGGAATTGGGCCTGCTTGGGCGTCGGCGGTGACGTTCAATAGCGAAATCGTCCTCCTAGGGCGCCGGCAGCCGGGCACTAACATGGAAAATTTCAGGCCTAAATGCGGGCGTGGGGGAGCTGAAGATATGGAACGTGGGGGAGCTGAAGATATGGAACCGACGGTTAATTAGTAGATCGGTATCACAGAATATAATCATCCTCCTAACTCTCTATGGAAGGTGGGCCCTTTCGGATTGACAACAAAAAAAAGGGTGGGAAATTTGTTTGTGGCGGAGGGAAATAGCGAGAAATGGAGGGAAATTTCTAGGCAGTAGGAAATTTCTATTATATTTGGTATGCGCCACAGATGAAATTTTTGCGGCGAATTTCCGTGGCATGTCAGCAGTGCAAACGAGAGTTCTCCGTGAAATTTATAGCTCAATTCGATAGCAAATGCTAGCTTGAATTGCTAGATAGTGCCGCTCGTTCAAAGCGGAAGAGAATATGCTGACTTTCGTTAGTTGTCCTATGCGCTAGAGACGGAATTCCAGCGGCGAATTTTCGTGGCATGTCAGCAGTGCAAACGAGAGTTCTCCGTGAAATTTATAGCTCAATTCGATAGCAAATGCTAGCTTGCATTGCCTGATAGTGCCGCTCGTTCAAAGTGGAAGAGAATATGCTGACTTCCGTTAGTTGTCCTATGCGCCAGAGACGAATTCCATGCCAAATTTCGTGGCATGTCAAGAAGGCAAACGAGAGTTCTCCGTGAAATTTATAGCTCAATTCGATAGCAAATGCTAGCTTGAATTGCCTGATAGTGCCACTCGTTCAAAGCGGAAGAGAATATGCTGACTTCCGTTAGTTGTCCTATGCGCCAGAGACGGAATTCCAAATGATTAATTTCCGTGGCATGTCGCAGAAAGGCAAACGAGTTCTCCGTGAAATTTATAGCTCAATTCGATAGCAAATGCTAGCTTGAATTGCTCGATAGTGCCGCTGCTCAAAGCGAAGAGAATATGCTGACTTCCGTTAGTTGTCCTATGTGCCACAGACGGAATTCCAGCGGCGAATTTCCGTGGCATGTCAGCAGTGCAAACGAGAGTTCTCCGTGAAATTTATAGCTCAATTCGATATCAAAAGCTAACTTGAATTGCCAGATAGTGCCGCTGCTCAAAGCGAAGAGAATATGCCGACTCGTTAGTTGTCCTATGCGCCACGACGAATTCCATGGCTAATTTCCGTGGCATGTCAAGAAGGCAAACGAGAGTTCTCCGTGAAATTTATAGCTCAATTCGATATCAAATGCTAGCTTGAATTGCCGATAGTGCCGCTGCTCAAAGCGGAAGAGAATATGCTTGACTTCGTTAGTTGTCCTATGCGCCACGACGGAATTCCAATGCTAATTTCCGTGGCATGTCAAAGGCAAACGAGAGTTCTCCGTGAAATTTATAGCTCAATTCGATAGCAAATACTAGCTTGAATTGCCGATAGTGCCGCTGCTCAAAGCGGAAGAGAATATGCTGACTTCCGTTAGTTGTCCTATGCGCCAGAGACGGAATTCCAGCGGCGAATTTCTGTGGCATGTCAGCAGTGCAAACGAGAGTTCTCCGTGAAATTTATAGCTCAATTCGATATCAAATGCTAGCTTGAATTGCCAGATAGTGCCGCTCGTTCAAAGTGGAAGAGAATATGTTGACTTCCGTTAGTTGTCCTATGCGCCAGAGACGGAATTCCAGCGGCGAATTTCCGTGGCATGTCAGCAGTGCAAACGAGAGTTCTCCGTGAAATTTATAGCTCAATTCGATAGCAAATGCTAGCTTGAATTGCCTGATAGTGCCGCTCGTTCAAAGCGGAAGAGAACATGCTGACTTCCGTTAGTTGTCCTTTGCGCCAGAGATGGAATTCCAGCGGCGAATTTCCGTGCCATGTCAGCAGTGCAAACGAGAGTTCTCCGTGAAATTTATAGCTCAATTCGATAGCAAATGCTAGCTTGAATTGCCAGATAGTGCCGCTCGTTCAAAGCGGAAGAGAATATGCTGACTTCCGTTAGTTGTCCTATGCGCCACAGACAGAATTCCTGCGGCGAATTTCCGTGGCATGTCAGCAGTGCAAACGAGAGTTCTCCGTGAAATTTATAGCTCAATTCGATATCAAATGCTAACTTGAATTGCCAGATAGTGCCGCTCGTTCAAAGCGGAAGAGAATATGCTGACTTCCGTTAGTTGTCCTATGCGCCACAGACGGAATTCCAGTGGTGAATTTCCGTGGCATGTCAGCAGTGCAAACGAGAGTTCTCCGTGAAATTTATAGCTCAATTCGATATCAAATGCTAGCTTGAATTGCCAGATAGTACCGCTCGTTCAAAGCGGAAGAGAATATGCTGACTTCCGTTAGTTGTCCTATGCACCAGAGACGGAATTCCAGTGGCGAATTTCCGTGGCATGTCAGCAGTGCAAACGAGAGTTCTCCGTGAAATTTATAGCTCAATTCAATAGCAAATGCTAGCTTGAATTGCCAGATAGTGCCGCTCATTCAAAGCGGAAGAGAATATGCTGATGGAATTATTTGTCCCGGAATTATTTGTCCTATGCGCCACAGATGAAATTCCAATGGTGAATTTCCGTGCCATGTCAATAGTACAAACGAGAGTTCTTCATGAAATTTATAGCATACTTTTCTTTTATTGCTTGATCTTTATGTTCCGTTGCCAATTTTATTTTCGTAGCAACGCACGGGTATTATTCTAGTAAACCAACATGTCACATCTTATGAAAAACAATTTCCCAAATCTTTCTATTAATATCGCTCAGTAATACTTACAAAATATCTAATAAGACATTTGTTGAACCTATTAATAATAGGAATTGAATATTGTGTCGAGCCCCACCCGTAAAAGCGTTGATTTATCTCCGCTGCCCTCGCCCTTCGCTCCCTTCGCCTCTTCCTGCTTTTCCCCATCGCCAGAGCGGCAAGGCAAGCGAAGAAGTTGCTACGGCCATGTGGACTCAGCGCCCGGCAAGACAAGCAACCGATCCCATCGTCCTCATGGAGACTTCTCGAGGAGCCTTTCGCTTGGACGAGACTTCGCTTGGAGGAGGTCACAGCCATTCTTTCATCTATTCCTTGATCTTAATGACCGAGATTGAACCTGTGTTTTGTTAATCTTAGGACTGCTTATGACATTGAGCCATTCTTTCATCTATTCCTTGATCTTAAAGACTGAGGTTCAACCTAGGTTTTGTTCTGCACTGAGAGACAATGAAGTTCTCCGTAAAAATGCGTCCTGCCGTCCTTGTTTGTCTAGCATTGTCTTGTTTTCGAAAAAATCATTATTTGGCAAATCTAGGATTCAATAATAAACTATCATTGTGTCTATATCAATTTTTGCTACTTATAATACTTCCCTATTACCTGCAAATTGTTTACACATGTATGTCATACTCTTTGCTACACTGCTAGCAGCTTGATTTTTTGATTATTGGATTTATAGATTCAGTGCTCCTGCTTGCTAATTGTAGTGGTTCTTGCTACAGAATTTACTAACATAATTTTGCATTTGTTCCAGGTTACCTCTCCCTACTTGCATTACATTAAATAATAATATAGTGCCCCACGTTACATTTTGTTGTTTTGTTGCAGCTCAACTACCTCAAAGAGCAGACAGAGGAACTGCATGCGGCAGTTGACCATTTGTGGAAATTGCTTGGGAGGGTTGACACACTAGAGCGCCAGAACAAGAAGTTGATTCGAAAGGTCATCACCCTAGCTTGAGCGCGATAACAAGAAGTTGAATGCAAAGTTCGACGACCTTGTTTGCAAGAAGAAGTAGAATATGTGCATATGGCTGATTTTGTGGTCTCTCTCTCTGCCTCACTTGGCCTCGGTCTTTTTGATGCAATCGCTCACGCCTTTTCCGACATTTCGAAGCATATAAAAAAACTTCACTTTGACTTAATAGTCCTAGCGACCCACCAAAGTAACAGAAGTGATGTTCCAGGTTAACTAAAATATGTTCACTGATATTTGTTCTATCTCTGTTACAGGTTAGAAGGGATGCTGAGAACATGGATGAATTAGCTGAGAAGGTCGACATCCTGCTAGTAGTTAGTTATAATTGTCTAAGTGTCTGAGAGGATCTGTGCCTCTCTTTTGGTGATCTGTGTGTAAGGTTCAATGTTTATGGTAGAAGTGTGTCTCGAACTCGTGAGTCTGTGGATCGCATCTTTTGGGCAGCTATATTCGTAAATTGTATGGTAACCGAAAGTGCCTCGAGACTCAGAATGGTCGATCGCTATATTTTGGCAGCTATATGGTCCAGAAATGAATGGTGATCTTCTATATGAATTCATTATCTATGTATTGCCTCTATTCATATGTTGTGTATTTCCATGCATTGCCTACATATTGTCCATATATATTACTTGTCCACAACAGGGAGATGACTGTTCACATCTAATACTGATTCATTTACCTAATCTGGAAAATGAACACCAATTTTCATGTGCATCTGGACAGACCAACACTTCTATAACCAAACCAAAAATTAAACTTGGGCTGCGCACAAAATCCAACTGATGGCAGCTAGCACTCAATTCTCAGCATCTTACAACAGCTTCACACAGAATGTACTCGGCATCTTACCTCATGTTAATTTTTCACCAAAATTCCTATGGAATAACCCAATCCAGAGGAATTTTTTATGGGATTTCAATCCTCTAGAATTCCTCCATTTCTCCCCAGTTCCAAATTGAGCCAAATCACCATATTAACAGGGGAAGAATTTAACACCCTCAAACCTACGCGTTACTGGAAAAAAAAACAATAGGACTTTGCTATGCAAGCGCTGAACACACAATACATCAACATTTTGGCAACCGCTTCTCCGTGATTCCGCATTTCCTTGACCCCTTTCATCTCATGCATTTCATTGCTTGGAGTTTATAACACCCAGCACCCTTTACAATTCCTGACCATTACATTTTTATGACAACAAAAAATTGTCTCTGTTCCAACAAGACACCCATAAATAACACCCCACAGAAACTACTCCAGTATACTCACTCTTCTCAAATCCTGCTGCAAATTATGCAAGGCATGAGGGTGTCCGGCCAAGGGCTTGAATTAGCAATGGACACTGCCACATTCTTTTTGTTAAAAAAAATTACAAGGCTATACTTACATTAATACTGCTGGGATTAGATTTTACAGGTTTCGCTAGAGCTGTCAGAACCAAGAAATCACATGCCCATGGCTCTTGACGAGGAAAGCTCAGCTTCTCCATCCACTTCGCTTCCTGCTCAGCTTCTGCATCCACTCAGCTTCTCCGGATCGGGAGGAGGAGGCGCAGGCGCCGCTCTTGATGAGGGGAACCAACAGAAGGGGCTGGATCGGGAGAACCAACAGAAGACGACGACGCGTATGCTGGAGGCGCATGCCGAGTCTGTTTTGAAGACGACGCGTATGCTGGAGGCTGCTGTGTAAGCCTGGAGTCCTTTGGGCCGTGAGGACACGCCTCGTTCTTAGATCCAATAAATAAATAATGTTAAAGATCCTACGCGCAAACAGCTCGCAGATTGGTTGGTTATCACGTTGTGCCGTTCAGCGCTAGATCTTGTGTTCGAGCCCCAGCTCGCTCTCCTTTCACACAATTATTTTGCTGCCCATGGTCCAGCCGAAAAGAAGGTTCACGCCGGTGGAAAACAAAGGTCTACGGATCCAGCTGAAAAAAATTAAAAGAAATCTACGAATGATTCTTGCAACACTTGATAAACGTTGCCAGTGGTTGCTTACCTCTACGGATAATGCTTGCAACGCTTTGTAAGCGTTACCACCCCGTTATTTGCAACGGATAAAATCATGTGTTGCTATATATCCGTTGTTAAAGGGGTGTTCCTGTTGTAGTGGCTGCTTAAGAAACTGCCTGTACAAATAAGCATTTGTGCAGACGGGTTCTTAAGCCACCACCGCATAAATGGTATTTAGACACCATTTGTACAAAGGGTGGCTTAAGAACCCGCTCGCACAAATGCTTATTTGTATAGGCAATTTTTAACAAATTACCAGCATAAATGCATTTTACAGGCGGTACTTAGAAACGCCTGTGCAAATATACCGATTTACACAGACCTTCAGTTATAGGCGGGTGCAAAAACGCCTGTGAAGATGGGTTACCTACCGCCTGTACAAATGATTTCTGTAGCAATGTGATGGTGATGAGTTCCTCCGGGAAGGAGTCATGCCTCATGGGTAAAACGTGCAACCTCTACAGAGTGTAAAACTTTCTAAAAAGCCGTGCCCACAGTTAAGGGCGGACGACGGTGGTGCTGTCACATGGTAGAATTTCACCTCTGTTTTAAAAATGTTTAAAAAAACCGGCAGGAGCCGTGTTTTTGGCAGGGAGCCCTCGGTGGTTAGCCATTGTGGACTTAGTCCTAAGGTGGTTAGCCGTGAGGAAAATATTTGTTAAAAACCACGGCCGGTGTCGTGAGTTAGAGAATCTCCATCAAGGGCTTCTAAAATAGGGTCTATTTTAGATTTAGGACTTCCCTATTTTTAGGGCCCTGCTTTTCAGAAAGCACAAGTCCAAAGAACATCCCCTAAATCTCATTTCCTATTTTACTTTTTTCTCCTATTTTGACATATCCGCTTATGTATAATCTTCATTTGACACCACTAAAATTCAATCAAAAATATTTGTAATACATAAAACATAAGCATATTAACATTTACAATTTAAAACATGATATTTAAAATTTAAATTTAAAATTTTCAAAACATGATAAATAGAAACTCCGAACAATGAATCAAACTACGGTTACTGTGGAATTGCCCACAAATGCTCAATAAGATCACCTCAAGCCTCTCATGTATTTCCTGTCTTCAATCTCCGTGTATCTTTAAGAACTCCCTATTTTAAGGTTTAGGGGTGGTTTAGGGGCTCCTCGAATTGGGGAATGAGGAGGCAAATTTATGGGCCTCCTAATTTTAGGGCTGGATTAGGGGCCCCACTGGATCAGATTTTTTACTAAACTCCCTATTTTAAGGTTTAGGGCTGGTTTAGGGCTCACTTGGAGATGCTCTTAGCAGTTTGGGCGTAAACCTGGGTAGCCGGAGTTTTGGAAATGATTATTAATATTGTGTTTTGACTCTATCATTCTTCCCAAAACTGCTTTCAAACACTTGGGAAAAACTTTTGCAAAAATTTGCTTTACGCAATCCAGCCCTATCCCTACCCTTGGTATAGCCTGCATTATTGCATTTAGTCAATTTAACTTGCTGAGTATGAAGCATACTCACCCTCGCATATCATGCGGGGCTGCTCATTCCAACGAGCTGGTCTCGAGGTGCAGCAGTTCTATCAGGACGAAGAGGATCTAGATAATTCAATACAGATATGGACACAGATAACTTGATTTGGATACGGATTCAAGCACCGGATAATTTAGATATATTATGGATCATTTCTTTTTTACAACCTTGCTCCGCTCTCAGACCGCAAGATGGGCATCGAACTCCGCAAGGTGGACTGGCCGTGCGTGCGCCACCGTGCACAACAGATCCGCAATCATCATTTATAAACTGCCAAGAATGTAAGAGGCATATCTGCATAGTACTGACCATGCAAAGACCAGAGACTAGCTTAAGAAAGATGCATAACGTTCCAAGCCAACTGACATACACGCTGGCGGCACTACATACAATCTGGTATTACACATGCGTACCATAGGCCCCAGTGGCGAAGCCAGAATTAAAATAGAGGATGGGCTCAAAGCCTCATATGAATAAACTAAATTGAGATAAACATAGCAAGTATAGTATTGTACAATTAAAATTCATTCATAAAGAAAGAAAAAGCATAGAAAAAAGCAAAAAAAAGCAATGAAAGTACCTCACTTAACTAAAAGGTGTCCTGAAATATATGAATATGCATCCAATCCGGCGATCTCAGATATCAAAATTTGCAAATTTAATGATACAATAATAATTTATAAATGATTATGAACAATCAAAATGAAAGAAATATACCACTAATATGCTAGCTTGAATCATGAGGCAAATTCATTCTACGAGTTTTCATGTCTTGAAAACGTTTTATGATTCTAGCATCATCAATGCTTCTAAATATCTCTCGAAGCCTCTTTGGTTGAGTTGTGCTCTCGTCGGTTGGGGGAGTACTACTTGAATTACTTGTGAAATAATTGCGCAAAGTTCGTTTCTCCATTATTGCAAATCTACGAATAAATACAACTATAAATGTGTAAACATAATACAACTATATTAACAAACTATATTAACAACAACAGAGCCTAGAGCATGTTGTATATTTGTATAGTATATTTGTAATTTTTATCAATGTATAACAAATTAACAATATGAGTGTGTAAAGTATAGATACGATATATTGACATTTGACAATACATATTATATTACTAATTTACTATATTACCATTTTACTTATTTACCCATTTACTCAGTGATCTCATCTACCCATTTATAGCCTGTAAGGGATACTAGAAGTTAAAACCATTAACTTTTTGCATTTCGGCAGGAGTGCAATGCAAGACCATTACCTCTATTCATTATTCAGACTAACAGACTAACAACTAATACCTTCAGCCGACCATGACCAATTGACCATCTATCTAGTAATCTATTCATTCATCTAATAGACTAAGTCACTAACAAGTAGTATTTATATACCTTCAGTCTTCAGGCTTCAGCCGAATCAGCCCTCAGGGCTTAGGCCTCGCCGCTTCAATCCCCCAATTATTTAGCGCCTACTTGCTAGTGCTGGAGGCGTGAAGCTTCGGCTGGTCCGCACTGCACCAAATCCACCGAGCAAGGTGCGATTCCTCCACCTCCAGGCTCCATGCGCAGCGGCTCTCCCTAGCGCCAGTGGCCAGCGACCCGGCGCCCAGCGCCCAGCTTCTCTTCACGCTGCACCTTGCGGCTACGCCGTTGTCGGCCGCCACGGTTCCTCAGACCTCAGGTGCTCTCTCAGCTAATTGAATCGGGGAGGGGATTGGAGATTTCTGGTTGGAATCAGATTAGGGATTGGGGAATGGGGAATTAACTGGTAGCGGTGGTGGGAGTGAGACCACAGATGGGCCTTGTCGTGTGGGGGATGGGGGGTTTCCGGGAACAGTGGAGGGTGGGCTCGGGCCTGATGGAGCCCACCCCTTGGATTCGCCCCTGATAGGCCCTATATACCCTTTACTTCTTAGGGCACTTTCCCTAGTTCAGATTCATAAGCTTCCTTAGTTTTCTTAACCAAGGACTCCAGATCCTCTTTTGCCTTAATCCTAAGTTCACGGGCAGACACCACATTTTTGTAGGTTCTCAAGCAAGCGTACTTATCTAAAAAATTTTTGTATTTATCTGCGTCATTCACCAACTTTGATAGTATGTCTTCTGAAAACATCTGAAAGAGACACGATTAAACGAATTACATAAGTGACAAGTTTGCATGATATGCAGCTCGTTGAGAACGCATTTAAAATATAGTAACCATGATTTACCTCATTAGAATCACCAATTTCACGGCTACATATGATCTTAAAAGCTGCTGCAAGTTTCAGAGAGTCCAATTCTCATATTCAATGCCAGACACATCCTTAAGGTAGTGACCAGTAAAGCGCAAGGCTTCATACTCTGTCATCTCATCAACATCACAATCAAACAAGATACTTGCCGTCCGAACAACCTGCTCATTGACCTGGATACAAGAACATTGTTTCATTACCGAAAGAAAAAAATGTGAAAGAAAATTTTATCTCTTACTCTACTATTAAAAAGAGGCTTGTGGTGGTGGTTGGTGGAAGGGCCAGCTGTTGAGAAATTAGACATTTTTCAGATTAAATTCCGAATATAAATCATGAACAGCATCACAGAAACTAGCATGTATATCTCTAACATAGATAGCACGAACATCATGATCATCTTGATAAACATGATTAACCACGAGATTAGGACAGATCGAACGCATCGAAAGCGTAAGAGGATGCGCACAACGAGCTGGTGCGATTCGCGTGTGTTGATGTGGTCGATGTTGGTGGTGATGACGTGATCGACGTTGGTGATGGCGCGTCAGCAGAGTCAGCTGCTACGACGACGCCCAAAGAGCGTGAATAGGAAGACGAGCCATGGTGACGAATCTTGAGCGAAAGCATGAGCGCTTCCTAAAACCTTATTCGCCTCTCCCTGCAGATCTCAAGACGAAGGGTTCCGGAGACATGCTCTCCGATTGCAGCAGATGCACGCCGGCGCCGGGATGGAGAAGGTTACGGCGGCGGCGGCAAGTGAGAGATGGCAAAACCCTAACGATGTGTTCTCATGATATTCCTCACACGGGTGCACGACGCAGATTTATAGGGTTACTCTAGTAATCGCGGACCGAACGTGACTCGAGGACGTGCCACGATCGGAGTCTCATTCTTGAGTCCGTATCTCATACCGCAAATGCGACTATCCCGAGTAGCAAAAGAATAAGCCGCAAAGGAGGTCTGCGCTCTGCAAGGCCCTCGACCGGATTTCGGCGGACCATTCACGCAGTGCCAGACGCCTCGCTCCGCCCCGCCCCGCCTGCGTGCTCGAGCCCGAGCCCGGCCCGGCGAGGCGAAAGTGCAGGGCTTTCTCCTTTCTCCCACATGGTTCTAGGAAGGTGGAGAGAACTCTCCTTATAAGTTGGTCATCCTCCACCTCCACAAGCAATATGGGACTAATGTATGCACACATGTCTCCTCATGAGTGGGCCTTGAGTTTTCTAGGAATTATTCGTCTCAATTAAGTGGGCTTGGCCCAAATAATCCAACAATCCCCACCAGATCTCAAAGTCCATTTAGAGAATTTGCCAATACTCACTATCGCTTAATATACCAAATGCTTCAGCAGAGATCTGTTGAACTTCGCCTAGAGCTCTAACCTACACCCATCCACAACTTGAACAATGGACTATGCCTTGAATTGCAAGTTTTGTGTGAACAGTTTCACTCAAAGTCATAATCGACACTGGCTGCCAAGAGCCTTCTCCGTGAGTGGAGCATATGAGTCGACTATGGTCTCTTCATGAGCTTACTAGAGATCACCCGAAGTCTCATAGATCGCGACTTTTAGACAATCGGGCTCATATAGGTGTGTTCTTTCAAGAATGCTCAGAGAACAAAGATCTTCGCTAGTTATAGCCAATAGAAACACATTAAGGCATATCGCCATCCCGCTTTACAAAGATTTTGAGAGTATTGCATCTTCACTTAGAGAGGGTAACAGACATTTCCTCGGTTCGCTAATAGCTTGTTTTACCCAGACCCAATTCACTGGATCTCCGATCACAAAGGTCGGGTTACCGCTATGGCAACTTATATGGGTCTCATACCCATCTCCTCGATGCACCTTCTATCACATTCCGTGATAGTCCCTTCATAAAGGGATCTCGCTAGGTTTCGCTCGCTTGAATATAAGTCACACTTATTACTCCTGAGTTTCTCAATTTCCGACAGACTTCAATGCGTTTTTAACGTGTCTTGATGACTTCAAGATTATCCTTAGCAATCGCTCACTTTAGCAATCACGCATCGATTATCACAGTTCATAAGGATAGCCAGTATTGGTTTTTCAACCACCGCAAGTCCATCAAGAGCTCACGCAGCCAATCTGCTTACAAAGGGTCAGATCTAAAGCAAAGGAGCTCCGCCTCCATGGTTGACCTTGTCAAAATGGTCTATTTGCAGACCTCCATGACATCGCACCACCACCAATGGTAAACACATATCCACCGGTGGCATAGAGCTCATCTACATCAAATCCAGTTCGAGTCACTATATCCTCAAGCACCGCAGATGCCCCGAATAGTGAATCGCATAACTCATAGTACCTTTCAAATAGCGACACCCTTTCAAGTGCATGCCAATGATCGTAACCCGGTTTGATATGAACCTACTCAATTTGCTCACAAAGAAATGATATATCGTGTCTCGTTGCACCAAAGAAGATACATGAGCGAACCGATAATCTGAGAATATCTCAATTGGTTTAAACCAATTCTCTTATTCTTTCTCGTTACATCGATCATAAGGAGGGAAAGGGCTTGTTGCTCATAAAGCCAAAGCTGCTCAAGACCTTCTCCACATAGTGGGATTGCGAAGAGTAATCCCACTCTCATCCTTAATACGCTTGATGTTCTGAATTACATTAGCTTCTCCTGATCTTTCATATCAAATTTCTTTGATGTAAAAGACTTGACCTCATTGATCACATCAATATTTGTGCCAAAATCAAGATATCGTCCACATAAAGGCACAATATAACTCCTTCACCCCCACCATAGCTTATAGTATACACATCTATCACCTCATTAATGACAAAGGTCGCAGGTCAAAGTGGTGTCGAACTTCTCATGCCATTGCTTAGGTGCTTGTTTCAGCCATACAAAGATTTCAATAATTTACACACCTTGCTCTCTTGACCCTTTACTACATACCTATCAGTCGTTTCCATGTAGATTTCCTCATCTAACTCTCCATTAAGAAAAGTTGTCTTCACGCCCATCCGATGAACGAGAAGACCATATGAGGCAGCCAGTGAAAGTAATACTCGAATGGTGGTCATTCTAGCAACAAAGAATAAGTATCAAAGAAATCTTCGCCTTTTTTTGGGTGTAACCCTTAGCCACAAGCCGAGCCTTGTACTTCTCAATAGTACCATCAGCCTAAGCTTCTTCTTGAACACCCACTTACAACCCATGTGTTTACAACCATAGGGCCGCTCACCACCTCCTAAGTCACATTGGCGAGAATCGAGTCCATCTCATTCTCGATGCCTTCTTTTTCCAATTATCTCAGATCTCGAGATGCATATGCCTCGCAATGGACGTGGGAGTATCATCCACGAGGTACACAATGAAATCATTGCCAAAGAATTTTTCAATCCTCTGCTCTTGCTCTTTCTAGGAGCTTCATTGTCATCCTCCTCTAGGATTTTTCAAGTGGTTGCTCGTAAGACTCAACAGTGTAATAGTCTCGTGAATTATCTCGTAAGAAAATCTAGAAGTGCTATGCATATCTTTCATCGAAATATATTCTCAAAAAACGTAGCATCATGAGACTCCATAATAGTATCAACATACATATCGTGCACATCAGATTTAACTACTAAAAATCTATAAGTTTATGCTCCATTGAGCATATCTCGTAAAGACACAATCCATCGTCTTAGGTCCGAGCTTACGCTTTTTGTTAATCAGACATTGACTTTCGCCAAGCATCCCCATGTGCGCAAGTAAGAAAGTGATGGTTTTTCCAACCCACTCTCGTAAGGGGTCTTTCCATGTTTCATGGGAACTCTATTCAAGACATGACATGAAGTCAACACAGCCTCCCCACCATGCCTTAGATAAACCAAAGAATGTCTAACATGGCGCTCACCAAGTCAATCAACAGGCGGTTTTTCCTCTCGGCAATCCCGCTTGATTCTAAGTAGTAGGGTGGTGTCCTCTCATGAATAATACCATGTTCCACACGTAAATCATCAAAGATTTTGGGAAAAAATTCGCCATCACGATCCGACCTAAGACGCTTGATCTTTCTCTCTAGTTGATTTTCAACTTCAAATTTTATAGATTTTAAAGTAGTCTAGCTGCCTCGCCCTTAGTTTTCAACAAGTAAACATAGCAAAATCTAGTCGCATCATCAATCAATGTCATGAAATATCTCTTTCCACCCTTTGTCAACACACCATTCATCTCGCACAGATCGTAATGTATGAGTTCTAGAGGTGCCAAGTTCCTCTCCTCACCGCCTTTGTGAGGCTTTCGAGGTTGCTTCGATTGCACACAACTATGGCACTTAGAACCTTTGGCAATAGTGAAATTCGAATTAAACTCATGCCGAAAGCCGATTCATAAGACCAAAATTAATGTGGCATAAACGAGAGTGCCAAGTACTCGATCATCATTAACACTACCACGTATATGGTTCATGACTTATTATTGAAATCTGAAGGAAAAGCGAACAAGCCTCCGCGACTCATAGCCTTTACTAATAAATAGTCCATGCTTGGACACAACTACTTTATTGGACTCTAACACTACCTTAAACCCATCTCTCGCATAGAAGGAGCCACTAACGAGATTCTTGTTGATAGAAGGGACATGTCAGACGCTCTCACCACACGATCTTTCCCGGTGAACTTCAGATCCACTGTGCTGCCATGAACAAGCATGTGACCCATTCCCCATCGTGACAGAGGAATCCGAATGACCCGATAAGAAGAGAACATATTGATGTCAAAACACACATGAACATTAGCACCGTGATTAATCCACCAACTAGAAGACTCAAATATCGAGAATACGTAGGTAAATTACTATACCCTCGCTCTCCAAAGATTGCTAGCGGTCATCGTGTTGATGTGCCTTGGACGTCTCATTCCATGTTGGCTTTTTTCCTCGACGATCCGCACGATCGTGGCATTCTTGAAAAGTGTCCGACTCACCACATGTGAAGCAGGTAGCTCAATTTTGTTCATCTTCTTCTTCTTAAAGTTGGTAGTCTTGTTAGGCTTGTTTTTCACTTTGTTCTTGCCGTAGTTCTTCCGAACCATGTTGGCGCCGGATCGCCCTCGCCTCCTTTACCATTGAAATCCTTAGCCCGAGCCTTCTTCAACATCATGGATGCTATCACGTTTTCGATCGATATCTTTGTCCTCTTATGTTTTAGAGTAGTGCCAAATTCCTCCACGAGGGAGGGGTTTTGCAATGATGCAACCGCCACAAAAGGATCGATAAGACACATTCCAGAGTTCGAGTTCCTTGACAATGCATCAGATCTCATGGGCTTGTTTCTACAACAGAGCGATTATCACCATCTTATAGTCATGAAAGTTCTCCATGACATACAGCTTCATCGCCAGATCCGATGCAATCAACTTGGCGTCAAGTATCCCACAAAGACCTTCAAGGTCTGTTATGTGCATGTACACATCACACGATGGTCGGCAAGAACGCTTAAGAATGCATCCCACGAAGAGAGTATTGGCATCCGTGAAACTCTTTCGCCGCTTCGGCAGAGAGACTACCTTCGTGTTTGCCTTTACTAACCCGTAATACATTCATAGTCGTAAGCCGAGCGTGACCTTGACTTGCCACCTCTTAAAGTGCACACCAGAGAATTTCTCCAAATTTCAGCATCGGGCAAAACCAGCCATTGATAATCCAGAAATTGTCTACAATAAGGTTTTTGGATTGTTGAGAAATTAGACATTTTCCGATTAAATTCAATATAAATCATGAACAAAGATCACGTAAACTAGCATGTATATCTCTAACATAGATAGCACGAACATCATGATCATCTTGATAAACATGATTAACCACGAGATTAGGATAGATCGAATGTACTGAGCAGAAGAGGTTGCATACAACGTAGCTGGTGCAGTTGCGATGTTGATGTGGTCGATGTTGATGGTGATGACGTGATCGACGTTGGTGATGGCGCGTCGCAAGAGCCGCTGGCTACGACGACGTCCAGCAGCAGGAACAGGAAGATGAGCCGTGGTGACGAACTTGAGCAGTCGCGCGGAGCGCTTCCTAAAAACCTTATTCGCCTCTCCCGCAGATCTCAAGACGAAGGGTTCCGAGACCGCTCTCACTACAGATAACACGTTTTTGCAAGCGGTAGAACCGCTTGAATTGAGTATTCAAGCAAGAGGACCGCTGAATTCTAATATCTCATCGCTTATACTATTGCTTGCAAAAGTATTCCAAGCGGTATATACATTAAAAGCGGTACTACCGCTTGTAAAACTGTTTTAAAAGCAAGAGTACCGCTTTGAATATTGAATTCCAAGCGATCCTACCGCTGAATATGAATTCCAAGCGGTACTACCGCTTGTAAAACCGTTTTAAAAGCAAGAGTGCCGCTTGAATACTCAATTTCAAGCGGTCCCATCGCTGAATACTCAATTCCAAACGGTCCTACCGCTTGGAAAAACAATTGCATTAGTTTAATATATATCCACTTAATAAATGTTCGCTAAATTTATAATAATATCAAGCACCCATAACATACAATCCAAGTACCATAACATATAATTCTCGAGAAAGCAACGCATTTAAAAGTTTCATTATCACAAATCATCCACAAGTACAACATGTAAACATCACCAAAATTAATTACTAATAAAATTCGTTAGATAAATCAACTAACAACTTGTACCGGATTACTACGATCAAAACATAGTAGGAGCATAGTCTTTCCAAAGGTTTTACAACTCACCTAAACAACGCTAAAAACCCAAACATCATTGACGCAAGTGAACAGCACACCACCTTCACCCTTCTCCACCATATCTTTGTTGCCGCTTTTTCATTGTCGATAATATGACTTGTCCTCCGCCTCTCTCTAGTTTCTTGATGACCGATCCCTAGCTCGATCCGCAAAGGAAAGCACCAGATGATTACTAGTGGATTCAGAGATAAATAATGCATGACATGATTTCAGCTTAAGTTCTTAATACCCTCTCGAATCGGCTAATCGCTGAAATTGGGCATGGCAAAATGGCGCAAGAATGTAGAGTACCATACACAAAAACAATGGTTTTTTTGAATTTCATTTATGAACTGTGAACCAAGAGCAGGAGGTAAACAAAAAGGGTCAAGTAGGATTCACCTTCTCGATTTGGTTGTCTTTTTCCTTCACTAAAACTTCGAGATCGAATTGGAATTTGATGCAGATGCCTAACTCACCTTTGCACAACTCACAAATAAAAGGGTATTTTCGATTGTTCAATGTGGCTTGTCGCACGGCTTAGTGTACAAATAATCGTAGTTCTTGAATTACCTCCCAAAGACTACATGTAGTATGCGTAAGCTTTGAATCTCTATATGGTATGTGTGCATTACTTCCCATACTCGCATAAATGTAAACAAATAACTCAAATGCCACTAGCCAACAAATACTCTCAAAATTAAATAAGCTGCCTCTTAAAATGTGGATTGAACTAAACACAAAGTAACACTATGAGTTGAGGTTGCAACCTTAGTTTCCTAATCACGTGCCAAGGGCAAGCAACCTTAGTTTCAGCCTTTGCGCCACAGACAACGCCGAGATGCACGCCACTTCCTCGCCAGATCAACAAAGTTCTCGCATGGGGAGAATAAATGATGCTTACACTTACTTTTCATACCAAAAAAATCCATAACGAAATGGTGGATGTTCTTCATCAAGACTAGCCACAAGCGTAGTGACTTATCCTTTCCTAAGAACTCACGAGCGTAACTTTCAATACCTCAATTGATTGATGAATGTGTCACCAAAAAAGCACACGCCTATGCAAAATGAAACACATATACAAGAAGAAATTTGTACATATAATCAAGTAAAGAGCAGCACCAATCTAAGTATTTGATGGGATCTTGAGCTTTTTTCATTTAAGAAGGTCTCCCTGCCTTCCTTTGGGCTATTGCAAGCACGTAAAGCACAAATGAGAACAGATATTCACCAGCTTAACAATAATGTAAGCTCCTCTAGTAATCAATATCGCACCTTCACACACGTAAACAAGTCCCTTGAGGTGATTCCATCCCTTAATATTACTTCAGAAGATTCTCCACGAGGTGCCCTTCTCAGAGAATAAACAACACCAAATCATTAGCAAGCATGACCATATCGTAATAACAATTAACAAGGCTAACAAGGAACCCCTTTTCACCTCTCGTGATCATCCCAAAGTCTAAGAGGAGTATTTTCAGACTCAAGATCCTTATAACTTCATTGTATATTTCAATTGCCGAGAATTTCAATACAAATGTTCTCTTCATGTGTGGGTCCTCATCACCGTGTCTCTTTGGATGATCGTAAAATATAAGCGAGAAAGCAAAGACCAAGAGTTTCGCACCATGGAGTCCCAGCCATAAAGATCTCAAGAAAGACTTCAATGCACCCCTGGCAATTCACAAGGTTTTCAACGCAAGGCGAGAAATATTTGAACATAGAAATGCTCACATTTTCACAATATTACTAGTTTCTCCATAGTGTTATGCAACAAGGAATTGACCCCGATACACCCAATTACATCTCTACATATCTATTAAAGAAATAAGATCAAAATGTTGCTTCTTGTTTTGTTTATGCAACCTGAATTGCTTGTTGGATTCTTTTTGTTTATTTCACACACACACACACAAAAGGTATTAGGTTTCTTTACATTTTTAATGTGAATTGGGTATGCATAAAGTAACTAGCAATACCTCAAGAATGTCCAACATTTTAGTCATCTCGAGCAAATAGAAGCACCCGTGATTTTCAACTGAGGTGCCGCAATGCTTTATCTAAGGTATGGAGTTTCCTGTAATCCTGTCATCAAGCATTCCATGTTAGAAACAAGGGGTTACTAAAGCATGTGTAATAAAAAATGTAAAATGGTTCCGCTTTTATATTAAGGTGTTTGCACCAAATTTGTATACCGATCAAGGTCTAGTTTCAAGAAAATCTTCGAAAGCACTTCAAATAGCTCATGAATCTAATTAGATCCATATTGATTTAAAATCATAACTCGAAAGTTTGATGAAATTGGGAAGTCAAAAACAAGCCTAAACAGTAATATATAGTTATGCACAACCAAAAGCATTGAAGACTTCATCAGAAGCATTTTAGCTGGATCAAAATTACTCATAAAGCGAGATGACCCAATATCCTGCATTGTAGTTGCAACATTGGCTCGTGGATGGGAAAATCAAGACATACTTCTTGTATCAAAGGATATTAATAAATCAAGTTCATATCTTCCACAACCTACAAATATAGTACCTTATGGTGTAGCCAAGGAAACTTTAAATCCTCCACAACCAAACACCAATTGTTAACTTCAAACTCACTGCATCAAATATTTGAGATGCATGTAATCAATTAAAATTATAGATATGACCTAATGTTTACCTATCCAAAGATTCCATTCTTGCACAACATAAACATATGATGGAGCAGTAACACAATCCACACCACACCACTACTAACTGCAAACTAGCTCTTAACGCCATCAAATGATACATGAGTTCAAAAAAGAGTTAACAAGGGCATACAAAATCACTCAGGTGTTATAGGCTTAAGGATCACACTTGAAAACCTTCCGGTGACAACTCTAGGAGCTGATCCTAAGTTCCTAACAAACCTTTTTAACACGTACATTAGCTCGAACACTTTAGGACAACACAAATGAAGCATTAGCTCGAACACTTTAGGACAACACAAATGTAAGCATTAGCTCGAACATTTGTGTCACATCACACCGGGAAGTGGACTCATCACCTTCACTGCGGTGGCGAGGGCCTCAGGAGGGAGCTACAGCGGCAGGGGCTTGAGGAGGAGGCGACGGCAGGGGCTCGAGGAGGCGGCAAGGGGGCCTGTGGAGGAGCTACTACGGCGGGGCCCCACCTGCGACGGGCTCGAGGCAGGGGGACTGACGCTGGCAAGGGGGCTCGCGGGCGAATGACGAGGGCTTGAGGAGGCGCGCTGATGCACCGAGGAGCGGGAGCCGGGCTGCCGAGGCGGAGCCGCAGCAGGCCGCTCGAGGGAGGGCGGCGATGCACCGAGGGAGCCGGATTTGGGGGTGTCGGCAGAGGACCACAGAGGAGGCGATCGGGCATCAGCGATTTGGGGATTTGGGGCGCCAGGCCTCTCTCGAGTCTCGAAGAAGAATAAACCCTAAGCCGTCTGGGGCCGGGCCGTGGGCTGAAATCCTTTGTCCATGGGCCGGTCATGGGTTGTTTTGATACTCCCGCACCAGATCCGCCCAAATCCTCGGGTATTTTTCGGTAGCGCTCACTCCAGATCCGGATCTTAATCCGACACTCGCTTATCCGTACTATCCAGATCCGACCCGAGAAAAATTACCCAGATCCAGATCCGAAAAACGGTAAAACACTACCCAGATCCGATAACCCGACGGGTAATACCCGACTTTTCATCTCTAAAATCGGGCACCGATTTTATTATTTTCCAGTACCAGATCCGACCAATATCCGGTATTTACCGCATTTGCTGTCCCAGATCCGAAAACAAAAGTACCCGTAATTACCCGATCCGACCGACAAAGAAATACCCAGATCCAGATCCGATTTTTCGTAAAATAAACGTCGATTCGATACGGCCTGCATTACCCACCTTTCACCTGGTGGTATTACATCGCGCCTATGCCCGCCAAAATAATATTGCAAGCGTCCAATCAGACGTAAACATTTCCATAGCGGTCCCAAGCAGCTTTTAATTAAAATTATTTTTCCAAGCGTATGACAAATTATATAACTTACTTTTCCAAGCTAAGACTACAATTTTTAATTAAAATTTTTTCCAAGCAGATGACGACTTATATAACTTACTTTTCCAAGCAAGACTACTGCCTTTTAATTAAAATTCTTTTCCAAGCAAAGATGACAAATTATATAACTTACTTTTCCAAGCCAAGACTACAGCCTTTTAATTAAAATTCTTTTTCCAAGCGGTAAGTCACTTTTAATTATTATTTTTGAAGCGAGAATACCGCTATGCTTAATGGGCCATCCTGTAGTGTCTCCCGATTGCGAGATGCACGCTTGCCACGGATGGAGAAGGTTACGACGGCGACGGCAAAGGAGACGTGGCAAGACCCTAATGATGTGTTCTGCGTATATTCCTCTATACGGGTGCACGACGCAGTATTTATAGGGTTACTCTGGTAACCGTGACCGAACGTGACTCGAGGACGTGCCACGATTGGAGTCTGTTGTGGAGTCCGTATCTCATACTGCAAATGCGACTATCCCGAGTAGCAAAAGAATAAATTGCGTCACAAGAAGGCCCCTGACCGGATTCGGTGGACCATTCACACAGTGCCAAGACGCCTGCCCTCCTCCTCCCCGCCCGGCCCGAGCCGAGCCCGGGCGAGGCGAGGTGAGCTGCTGCAGGGCTTTCTCCCTTTCTCCCACATGGTTCTAGGAAGGTGGAGAGAACTCTCCCTTATAAGTTGGTCATCCTCCACCTTCACAAGCAATATGGGACTAATGTATATGTGGAAGTCGCGTGACTAGGAGTCTAATTGGCGGGCCAAATTGACCAGCCCATGAAGATAGGCCGAGCCCACCTGGCAAAAGGGAGGGGGTTCTAGAAGGAGCCGGACGGGTGCAGAGAAAGGAGGAGCGGGAACCCCGGGCGCCAGGAGTAGGTGGGTAGCAGCTGCGCCTCTGCAACGAGCGACACTACTCTGCATGGTACTGTGTTTTGTCGAACGCTACAGGACGGTCTTCCCTGCCATCTCCACGACTCCGCCGTCTGTCGGACGGCCACTTACCAAGAACTCCCTCGCTGCGTTTGGGATGCCCTGCCGGTATATAGAGAGAGAGGGTCCCTTGTAAAGAAAAAAACACATCGATACTCTCGCAGCAACAAAGAGAGCAGGACTAGGTATTATTCCATTGAGAGCCCGAACACAGGTAAAAAACCTTCTAGTGTTCTGCTTTACCATCGGGCCAAGATCTTCTGCCTTCCCCCACTCTCTTTCTTCATTTTCGTAATAACCATCGACAGCTTGGCGCGCAGTAGGGGAGCACGTGAAGATCACCTCTTGGGTCTGGCGGCACCTCTCAACTAAATCACCATCTCTTTCGCCCCACCAGATTTTCCGCTGAGCCTCGACTTCATCAACGATAGCCGGCAAGCCGGGTTCCTCTCACCGAGCTCCAGCCGGATCGAAGGGCAACATGGCGTTTGTGCTCAAGAAGCCTTCCGCAGAAGTTTTCGCGATTGAAGACGATCGGATCGACACCGCAGACGCGAAGATGCGCTGACACGGCGGAGGCGGATCGCCAATGCCGCATGCGCGAGAAGAGCGCGCCAAGTCCCTCCAAAGATCGGGGCGCAACGTCAACGAAGAGTTCTCGCAGCGAAGAGGGAGATCGCTGATCTTTCACACGCCACAAAGAAAACATCGCCGCCTCCAAAACGCCGCTGACACCCTTGGCCGATTTCGCCAGACAAAGCCCGCAGCCCCGATCGTGGCTCAAGTGAAAGCTATGGTGACGGGCGGGCGGTCCAAAGAAACCAAGAGGCGCCTATGGAGAAGACACACTCAAGATCCGCGCTACTCTCAGACCGGCAAAGACGGATCGCGCAAAGTCGACCCAGAGGTAGTTTACCGGAGCTCGCCGGGCGAAGACGCCACGGAGCTCTCAACCGAGATCTCCACGCCGAGTTACCGCAAGACGCCGCGATCGGGCGAAGGGAGAGGCGCCGCGTGAGGATTGAAAGTACGAGCGCCGCATTGGTTACGACGACCGCTGATCGCGGGTGGCTTGCGGAGGATCACGCCGATCGCTGGGAGCCACGGCCGCCGAGAGTGACAACGGAACCTCGATAGGACCCTCGCGTTGCCGCGCGCCAAGGCGCAAACAGGCCTATTGATGGGGTTTATGCCACGCCCGCCCGCCGAGTGGTGTGGCCCGACGGTTTCAACTTAGGGGCATCGCAGTTCGACGGCGAGAGACCCCGAGGCGTGGTCAGCAGTATACGCCACCACAAAGCAATGGGCCACTAACGTGATGGCTAATTACTCGCCGGCCACGCCGCTTCCATCGCACAAGCTTGGCTCACGGACTTCTACCGGTTCCATAGATTCGGGTGATCTTCGTGAGCGCTTTATCTCGAACTTCTAGGCACTTTCGAAAGACTCGACGGTGTGGGACTCAGACGCCTTCACCGAAGAAGAGTGAGTCTCGTGAGAGTTCATCCCGCGCTTCATGCGTAAGAAGAATACTGCTCGTGATGTTTCCGAGGCGGTTGTTATAGCCGCTTTTCCGTAAAGGAGTCGGGCGACCCGACTTGATCAAGAAAATGTCTCAAGACCGCCACCACCGCCGTGAGATGTTCGCCTGGCGGATCGCTATGCCACAGCCTCGGGACGCTCAAGTGAGCGCTTAGGAGGACCGCCATGCAGAAGGACAAGAAGGACCACGCCGAGTCCTCCAAGCCAAAGGACAGGAAGCGCGGACCCGGAGAGCTGGTCACGGCGCCGAACGCGCCCGTCTCACGGGTCCGCGAGGCGGCAGCCACGACGGTAATGGACGCCATATGCCCTTTCCACCCCAAGGAGGCACGCGCCAAGGATCGCTACACCCTAAAGAGATTTGCCCGAGAGCCGCAACAGTAGGTCAGGCAAAGGCGGAGGAGAAGAAGCAAGGCCCGCCCGAGGAAGACGGAGGTGACTATCATGACCGAGCGCGTGCTCAACTACATATTCGGGGCTCGGAAGATACGAGTCAAGCGAAGCAAAGCTTACCGCCGAGATCAATACGATAACGCCACCACGCCCGATACCGAGGTGGTCCGAGATCCCGATCACGCTCGATCGCTCGATCACCCCGATCGTTCCCTTCCCGGAAGGTATCCTTCGCCCTGACCCCCGCCATACGCGGCGTCAGCTCAAGAGGGTATCGGTCGACGGGGAGCGGGCTCAACGCCCTTTTCCAAGACCATTGATGATATGAAGATTCCACGCCCGAAAGCAAAGGGGATCGCCACCGCTCCACGGGAGATCCCGAGGACGCCGACAATGCCGCTGGCAAATCACGCCCCCAGAACGCTCGGAGCCAAGGAGAACTACCGGACGGAGTACCTAAACTTCGAGGTGGCTAATTTCGAGATGGCATACCATGCCATCTTGGGAAGGTCGGGTGGCCAGCTCATGGTCGTCCTCACTATGCATACTCGCCTCAAGATGCCGGTCCAAACGGCGCCATCACCATACTCTGGGACGCTACAATCCTTCAAGGCGACAGGAGAGTCGCGACCGCCGAGGCATCGTGGTTTCTGGCCGAGGCCGAGATGATCAAGCAAGCGGCAGCCTCCCACGAGGCGAAGACGATGTTCCGACAAGAAGCAAACCAAGTCCAAAGATGAAGTCTGACGAGGAGTCAAGCGTAGTGATCTCGACCGTCTAACTCGGCAAGAAGCCGCCTCGATTGGGACTGGGCTCGATCCCAATAGGAAGAGGCACTGCCACTTTTCTTCTGCAAACCGACATCTTCGCCAGAAACCGTCCGATATGCCCGTGTCCCTAGGGAGGTGATCGAGCATTCACTCAATGTAGACAGTAAAGCTAAACCTGTCAAGCAGCGGCTCAGGAGGTTCACGCAAGATCGCCGCGACGCCATCAGAGAGGAGATCACCAAGCTTCTGGTGGCTAAATTCAAAAAGAAGTTTATCATCCCGACCGTTGGCTAATCCGTCCTTGCACGCAAGAAAAATAAAAGTTGGCGATGTGTGTTGACTACACAGATCTCAACAAGGCGTGCCTAAAGGACCCCTTTGGTTTACTCTCAGATAGACTGTGGTAGACTCCACCACGGTGTGAACTCGAAGTTTCTTGGATGCGCATTTAGGGTATCACCAACCCGGCTGAAGGAAGAAGACTGCATCAAGACGCCTTCATCACGCCATTCGGCCACAGATATGTCACGATGCCGTTCGATTGAAAAACGATGGCGCGACTTACAAATAGCGCCATTCAACATTGCCACACCCAACTCGGACGCAACGCGGAGGCGACGTGGACTATGTCGTGGTCAAGACCCGGTGAAGGAAGACCTCACCGCCGACCTAGCCGAGACATTCGAAGCTTATGAGCCTTCCGGATGAAGCTCAACCCGGAAAAATGTGTGTTCGGGGCTCCCTCCGGAAAACTGCTCGGGTTCATCATATCATACCGCGGCATTGAAGCAAACCCCGAGAAAATCAACACCATCCTCAAGATGAAGCCGCCGACTTGCCAAGAAGACGTCCAAAAGCTCACGGGTTCTATGGTGGCACTCGGCCGGTTCATCTCCGCTTAGCGATGGGAATGCCATTCTTCAAACTCTTGAAAAACAAGACGACTTTCAATGGACCCCTGAAGCACAACAAGCCTTCGAAGACCTAAAGTCGCTCCTAACCACTCCTCCGGTTTTGGTCACGCCAACACCGGGAGAGCCGCTCCTGCTTTACATAGCGGCCACAACTCACGTGGTTAGCGCGGCGATTGTGGTAGAAAGGGAGGAGGAAGGGCGCTGCAGAGGGTTCAACGTCCGGCCATTACGCCAACAAGTATTGGGCGTAGTCTAAGAGGCAAGACCCACAAGTGCAAAACTTCAGAGCGCGGGTCGCTAACCTCTCGGAAGCTCAAGCATTATTTTCAAGAACATCTCGCCTCTTGATAACATCTTTTCCGATTGGAGAAACATCGCACAATCGGAATCCATCGAGAATCGCCAAATGGGCGGTCGAGCTCTGCGCAGATTTGAAATCTCCTTCAAGCCCGGACGGCGCCAATCTCTGTTACCGCCGACTTCATGTCGAATGGATCGAGACACAAGAGACCGCGCCATAGAGGACCTCGACATCGGACAATGTACTTCGACGGTTCCCTCACGCTGAATGGTGCGGGGCGGGCGTAGTTGATCTCTCCGACGGAGAAAACCTCAACACGCCCTCCAACTCCACTTTTCCTGTCAAATAACGCCACGAAAGTACGGTTACCATACATGGCTTCAGATCGCCATATCGCTCAGATCCGGCGATTGACGATTCGCGGACTCCTAACCGTAATCAATCAAGTGCAAAAGAGTGGTCGTGTGGATGACAAAGATGACGGCCATCGCCAGAGGTGCGAACCGGAAGGCGTGTTCGACGGACTCGAAGCTCTCCCATGTGCTTCACGACAACGAGATTGCCGACGAGCTCGCCAAAGTTAGGCTCGGTCAGCCCCGGTTCCGGCAGGCGAAGGGCGGAGCTAGAAAATTTTATGAGCCTGGGCAAGCTATATATATCACACAAGCAAAATTAAGAACCGCAATAGGTTTTTTTACTAATTAAAGTATAGTCCAATACACATGTAAATTTATGCACAAAAATAAAGAAAGATGTGACAAGTACTTCATTGTGACACTATAAACACTTCGATGATTCATTAACAAAGATCCAACCACACACAAAAAGAGACTATGCAAGATAAAAAACATTGATTAGTGCGTATGACATTGCATAATAAATAATACACTAAAGTATTCTATTTCAAAATCATTTGTATAAGAGATGATAGCATAATTATTCTACTTAAAAAATCAAAAAAAGAAGTTTTTAAAGGGCTCACGCAAGACTACGCAGCTCACCGCCTACCTACACACACACACAAAAAATCAAAACACCTCAACCGATCAACACAACTAGTCACTACACAAGCCGACTTATCTAGTTCCTCAGACTTGCTCTCCCGCGCCTTCAAGCTCTCCCAGACTTAATTGCGGTCGCCAGCGCCACGGCCACCCACCGCCTCCCGGTTTAATTGCCCACCTGTTTCTACCGAGCTACCAATGACCCGAGCCCCTTCCCACCGTCATCGTGGAGAATGTCTTGTTCGTCGCCGGTGAGCCCGCAGCGCCGCTCGCTCGCCCGAGCTGCCTCCGCCATCGCGGCAGGAGTATTCGTGGAAGAGCTTCACAGTCGATCGCTATCGCCCATGAGTCGGGCCAACTGGGAAAAACCACCGGGCGGAGGTATCGGGTCATTAATCCCGATCGACAAAGCCTTACCTGGATTACCTGCTGAGGGACGAGCTCCCAAAAGATCGCGTACGGGCCGAGTGCATCGCACGGCGAAGAAAAAGCTACGCGGTGGTCAGGGAGGAGCTTTTCCGGAAGAGCGCCTCCGGGATCTTAAGGCGATGCATATCGAGAAGAAGGAGGGATCTCTTAAAGAGATCCACTCGAATTTGCGCCACCACGCCGCATCCAATACTGTTTCAAAGAAAGCCTACCAAGAAGGATTCTTGGTCGACCTCATCGCCACAGACGCGAAGATATCGCAGACGACGCGGCAGGGTGTCGCTTTTTGCTCAAGAATTCACATACCGGCTACAGAGCTGCAGACCATCCCGATCACCTG
Source organism: Guadua angustifolia (assembly GCA_036346375.1). Classification (NCBI taxonomy): domain Eukaryota; kingdom Viridiplantae; phylum Streptophyta; class Magnoliopsida; order Poales; family Poaceae; genus Guadua; species Guadua angustifolia. The sequence continues at coordinate 158,117 of JAYEVE010001104.1, forward strand.
GCCATTTGCGGTCTGGGGGCTCGACATTGTCGGGCCACTAAAGAGGGCCCAGGGCGGGTTTGCTTTCCTCTTCGTCGCTATCGACAAGTTCACAAAATGGATCGAGGCCAAGCCGGTCGCAACCATCACCGCGGTCAAAGCCAGAGAATTCTTTCAAGAAATCATCGCCAGTTCGCGCATCGAAAGCAGATCATCACCGACAACGGCGCCCAATTCAGAAGTGAAGAATTCCAGGACTGGTGCGAGGACCTCGGGATCAAAATCTGCTTTGCCTCTGTGAGACACCCACGAAGCAACGGGCAGGTCGAGCGAGCCAATGGCATGGTGCTACAAGGCCTGAAAGCTAGAATATTCGACCGACTCAAGCCATACGCGGCACGGTGGTTAAAAGAATTGCCTTTGGTACTCTGGGGGCTAAGAACTACCCCCAGTAGGGCTACCGGGCAGTCACCTTTTTTCCTGGTATACGATTTGGAGGCGGTCCTACCCACCGAACTAGCTTTCAGATCCCAACGGGTCCGGAACTACAGAGAAGCCGAGTCAGAGGAAAGCCGACTAGAGGACCTCGACAAGCTCGAAGAAGCTAGAGACGTCGCGTCCATCCAGTCGGCTAAATACCTCCAAGGTCTCAGACGCTACCACGCCAAAACATCCGGCCAAGCTTAAAGGAGATCCGATTCTTAGAAAGAATCAGAAAATCGAGCATAAGCTCTCCCCAGGATGGGAAGGCCCTTACATCATCGACGAAGTAGTGCGCCCCGGGGCTTATCGACTCAAACGCGAAGATGGTGTCGCACTCGGCAACACCGAACATAGAACACCACGCCGCTTACACTTAAAATACGATTCCAATCAGATCGTTGTAATCTTAGTCGCTTGACTTCCTCGCTCACCGATCCTCAAGTGAGCAGTAAGTCGGGGGCTACCAACTACCTAACAGTGTTCGAATGCAAACGTTTACCTCTTGACTAAAATTTGTCGCCTTTTTTTGATAATCATGACTCAATCGCAAGGCCATTGACCCCAAGTGGCAGATTCCAAACGATGGAGCGTAGCTGCTCGAGTACATGTCTAATAGTTAGCCATACACTCGGGGGCTACGCCAGTCGTGCGGAATATCCAAATAAAAGAACACTGCACATAGCGATAAAGCCAGGAGGCCATAGTCCATATATATAATATATATCACCATAAGATCGAACATTATGTCCGATCGCATGTTTTTTTCCTACAAAAGCCTCTCCTAAAAACATCCAAACCTACGCAGTACGGCGGGCCCAGGCCAAAGCCCTCGCAAGGGCGTCGGCGACCTTGGCAAGCGCCGGAACAACCTCGAGGAAGACCTCCAAGGCGTGGCGCTGGCGGGCGGCCTCCTCCTCCGCCGCTAACTTCAGAAGGATGAGGTCGAGGTTCCGCCCTGAGCTCCTCCTCGGTGACCTCCAGGGCGGATCGTCATCCCCAAAGTCAAGACCAGGGGAGAGGTCGAGCAGCCGCCATCGAGTGGCGAACTCGGCGAAGGTGCCATCGGCGAGAGGAAGAGAAGGAAAACAAGAAGAATGGGCGTCGTGACCGATGGAACGCTCTTAAGTACAAGCCCGAAGGCAAACAGTCCCTTAGCCGCACCATTACGGAAGTTGAACGCTCGACGACAAGACGGCCACCGAGGCGATGATTAAAATCCACTAGCGTGGGGGGCTAACGAGGCGCCAAAGAACGCATGACGCAGAAAAATCCTCGAGCACGGTGAGGCCACTCATGGCCAACAAAGAATAAATACAGAGAAAAGTAATTACAAGTCTAAGACAAAGACTTGTCAAGGGTCCAATTCTAGATTCTCCACCAAAGAGCGAGGCCATGCTCCGGACTTCTTCAAAAGGGCGCTGCTTGATCATAAATCAGCAGTGACAGCGAAGCCCTCCTTAATGACCTCTAGCTCCACCCTGGGATAGAGCGACTTCACGATGGCTAGCACTTGGCTGGCGCTTGTCGTCGACGTCTCCTGGATATGGGCCCTGAGCCTTTCAGGACCCGCCGATAGCAACGAAAGAGCCTCATCATCGCCGTCTAGCTCGGCTCCTCCGGGGCTCAGGAACTCGGCCATCCCCTTGATGGAGTCACGAAACTTGCTGTGAAGATCATGAGCAGCTCTCACCTCCCTCTTAAGGGTGTCGACCTGCTCCCGTGACTCGTTCTTAACCACTGCATACCCCCAGGTTTGTCATAAGAAACATTACTAACGCGAGGGACACGGTGCTGAGTGAGGAGATAAGCACCTTCCAGTTCCTGCAGCAGTCGGGCGTTGTCGGCTAGGGCCCGGGCTTCAGAGTCCCTCAACGGTTGGATCTATTCGCGGTGAATGCTCTCTAGCTCCCTGCGGCTACTGGAGTTGTCGGCCCAAGATCTGGGACTCCTGAGTCTTGCCACGCTGGTCTACGATCGGCGGAAGCTCGAAACCAGAGGCAAGGTCGGGGACAATAAGGAACGGTCGGCAAACCAAAGAAAGCGAAAGAAAGCACCCACCTTTGATCGTCTTCACGAGCTTGAACTTGGGTCCAAAGCTCCACCGCTTAGCCTTGCCCTCATACGACACGCTCCAAGTTGGCTTCAGACTTCTCAGATTCCTCACCTTGGGAAGTATTTTCTTGAGGAGCGCCCTCTCCTGAGCGTTCTCCCAGCGCTTGAAGAGCACAGAAAATGAGGAATGTATGCCACCCGCTATGAGCATAAGGAAAGGACGACACCACCCTGGACCAGCTTTGGCGCCTTGATAGCGCAGGGTAAAGCTCCTCTCTTAATCTCTCGCCCTCACCGAAGCTTTCCATTTGTCCTCATGACAAAAGAAGATCCGGGAGGGTTGAGAGCTGGATGCGTCGGGTCTGTTGGGGATCTCCTCCACAAAGCGGCGAGGGGTTGATATTCGGTCGGCTGACGGCGGCCCCGTTGTGATGGAGTGGTCATACTCGAACCATCGGACACGGTGGGCACTGTCAGGCCGGCATCAGCTAGCCCCGACGCAGAATCGACACCGCCAGACTCCGGGTTTGGCGGCAAGGTGTTTTCTCCTTCGCCCACTTCGCCGCGGAGTGTGGTGGAAGGGGCCTTCAGGGGAATTCCCACCCTCGGCGCCCTGATCGCCAGGAACAGCTTGAGCATGTGACGAGGAAAGAGGAACAAAGGGGAAAAGGAGAGGCTAACCTGTTCGACCTCCTTATCTTCGCCTTCGGCTCTCTTCGAGTGGCTGAACCGCTCGGGGACAGGTCCGAGGCCGCTGGGGTTCTAGGCGGCCGAGAGGCCGACTTCTTGATGTATGCGCCCAGTGGCTTCCGAGTGGACGGCCCATGGGGCAAGCGGCGACAGCCCCGCTTGTCGATTCCCTCGATGGCGTGCTCCTCCTCTTGGCACTTTCGGCTCGGCCTTGTGGACTTATGATCGCGTTTAATGCGGGCTGGAGGAGGCACAAAGTAGAGGGGATCGGAGGAAAAGGCCACCCGGTCCTGCGACGAACCAAGGGGGTGAACCCGGTTAGCAATCGAACGGTGAAAAGACACAGAAACCCCTACGAGGGCATAGCACTCACCGCAGGAGGCAGATTCGTCAAGTAGTAGGCGCTCGGAGTGTGGGGCGGAAGGATGGTGACGTCCGGGGCCAGGAGGTCACTCATCCGGATCACGAGTAACTCCCGATCGATAGCCTCGTCAACCTCCCGCGTGGGGTCGTCCTACCGGTACTCGTACCCCAAGAATATCCGCTCCTTAATGGGCTGCACCCAATAACAAATGGTTGGAAAGGATCCTCACGCCGGCCACCCCGCCTCTTTCAAGTCGAGATCGAGGCGAGGAGTTCGCTCACCGCCCCATCTCGTGCTCGGGAGGAACCGCAGCCCAAGAAGGGGACACTCTTGGCTCTCCAAGAAGGACGGAAGGCAAGGCTCGAGGTTGGCACAAGAGAACCATCGGTGCCACCCCTTGTTAGAGGTCCTGAAGGGATGGCGAATAGATCTTCCTCGCCTGCCCTCGGTGAAAGCCCCTAAGCGCTTTGGGTGAGCTCCGCCGGAAGGGCTTGAGAAGGAAAAGGTGTCGGAAGAGGTTGAAATGCGCGAATCCCAAGATACGCCTCGCAGAGGTGGATGAAGACGGCGATGTGAAGGATGGAATTGGGGTTCAGGTGAACCAATTTGACTCCGTAGTAGGAAAGGAGTCCATGAAGAAACCGCCACGGAAGCCCAAATTGCTATTTGGAAGAAGGACTCAAGACGACGATCTCTCGCGCGAGGTGGGGGTAGAACTCACCGCAGTAGGCAAGGCCGATCGAGTCGCCGACCAAGATCACTCCCATGGTAACCATCGCATCCAAATGCGCCTCTGGCCGCGGAAGGGACCCAATCGTGGGCCGGGCAGCTTGGCAGGGTCCCGGGTGGCGGATTCGCATTCCTCGACAACATCGGCAGACAAGGAGCGTAAAGCTGGCGGCGGCTAATCCTAGCGACGGAGCTCGCGGGGAGGACGATGGGTTTCTGGAGACGAAGAGGCGAGGGGCGTCGAGCGCGAGAATGGGTTAATCTAGTGCGGCTCTGGGGACTATAAAGGGCGATAATTTCACGGAGGTAGGGCCCGCTGCCTAAGTTTGACCGGGGCGACTCGCCGGTTGGCTCGCACCCATAACGTGTCCCATGCCGGATCGTATACTGGATGCCGCGAAGACGGAATCAAATATTGGGTCACCAGACCCAAATCCAAGGTACGCTCCATGATGAGCCGACTACCGTACATGTCATGTGTACCAATCGCCAAGAGCCAAATCGTGGCGCTTCCATGACGAAGCCACGCTATACCTAAGATGACCGGGTGTAGGCGTCACCGCACGAATCCAAGGTACGCTCCATGATGAGCCGATTGCCGTACATGTACGGGTACAAATCGGCCAAGAGCCAAATGGTGGCGCGCTCCATGATGAGCCACGCTATACCACCGCACGACGGTGTAGGCGCCACTGCACTCAAATCAAAGGCACGCCCATGATGAGCCGACCGCCGTACATGTCTGGTACCAATCGCCAAGAGCCAAATGGTGGCGCGCCCATGACGAGCCACGCTATGCCCCAAGATGACCGAGTGTAGGCGCCACCGCACCCAAATCCAAGGTACGCCCATGATGAGCCGATCGCCGACATGTACGGGTACCAATCGCCAAGAGCCAAATGGTGGCGCGCTCCATGACGAAACCACGCTATGCCCCTAAGCATGACGGGTGTAGGCGTCACTGCACCCAAATCCAAGGTACGCCCATGATGAGCTGACTGCCGTACATGTATGGGTACCAATCGGCCAAGAGCCCAGTGGTGGCGCGCTCCATGATGAGTCGAGCTATGCCCCGGCATGACCGGGTGTAGGCGTCAACAGATTCGAATCCAAGGTACGCTCCGTAAGGAGCCGACTGCCATGCATGCGCGGCTACCACTCGGCCGAGGGCCAAATGGTGGCAAGCCCCATGGCGAGCCACGCTGAGTTTCGGCATGACCGGGTGCAGACTTCTTCCTGCTAAACCCGGGAGCGTACGGTGAAGCTGCCGAGGAAAATTGAGTCCATCGCGACCTTCCCGTCAACACACCCGGCAAGAGAAATAGCCACCGCGGGCGAGGGGCAAACCCACATAGGACGGCTCGGTCTCGAAGCACTCGGGGGCTACTGTGGAAGTCGCGTGACTAGGAGTCTAATTGGCGGGCCAAATTGACCAAATTTCATGAAGATAGGCCGAGCCCACCGGCAAAAGGGAGGGGTTCTAGAAGGAGCCGGACGGGTGCAGAGAAAGGAGGGGCGGAACATGGGCGCCAGAGTGTGGGTAGCAACTGGCCTCAAGAACGAGCGACATCAAGCTCAAGATGGTACTTGTCATGCCAAAGAACTCCTCCACCGTGCCAGGGGATGCCCCACGGTATATAGAGAGAGAGGGTCCCTTGCAAAGAAAAAAACACATCAATACTCTCGCAGCAACAAAGAGAGCAGGACTAGGGTATTATCTCCATTGGAGAGCCCGAACCTGGGTAAAAAACCTTCTAGTGTTCTGCTTTACCATCGGGCCAAGATCTTCTGCCTTCCCCCACTCCCTCTTCTTCATTGTCGGTAATAACCATCGACAGTATGCACACATGTCTCCTCATGAGTGGGCATTTGAGATTTTCTAGGAATTATTTATCTCAATTAAGTGGGCTTGGCCCAAATAATCCAACACCAGCTAGGCATCCTAGCCCTCCACCTCTCTTCAACTCTCTCGTAGCCATCCGATCTGCTCCCACCCCACCGCCTCTCTCCTCCAACCCTCAAGCCGCCTCTCCCCCGGCTCCACTCCCCAAGCCGCCCCCCCCCACGCAGCCCCTCTGCACCCCCGCGCCCGCCCTCACAGCGATGTGATAGGCAACATCCCCCTGCATCTACTGAGAGCCATCTCGCTGCCGATGCCGACGCCTGCACCACCTCCCCCTTGTCATCTTCCCAGCCACTCCCTTCTCGTCGTCGCCGCCACTTGAGCCAGATCACCACGCGGCAGCCCCTAACCATTCTCCCTATGCAATCTCTGATAGGGTCGTGGCACCGGCTCTGTTGTGCTGGTCACTTATTTGACTTTTTTTAATTTTTGGATTCCGTTTTTTTCTAGCTCAAAGGCGTGCCTAAAAGCTCTGTAAAACAACTGACTGATTTGGAATGCGGCATTCGAGGCCACATCGACAAATTTTCGAAGATAAGTAGCTTGTTTATAAGAAGATAAGCTAATGAGTGCCTTACCTTAATGACGTACGTATAGAAATTTTCATTTGCTTCCAGAATGGTAATCATAAGGATCATGATTACTCCATCATGTATACAGGTGGTGGATGTTGTGACTGTGGGGAACTACCGCATGGAAACGTGAAGGGTTCTGCTCAAGGCACAAGGGTGCTGAGCAGACTAAGCCTGTACTCGAGAAGCTTGCAAACTCTGTTGGACCTGTGCAGCTGTGCTAGATGTGCTTTTGCAGTTTTGGAAGGAGAGGATATGCCTGGTGGAACTGTGCAAAGGGTGATGGTGATAGCTTGTACAAGAAGGTTGCGGAAGAGTTAAACGACTTCTGTTGCTAGCATGCTGCTTGAGTTCTGTACATGTAGTGAAAGGCTTCTTAGTGTTGTGTCCCAAAGGATCCGTACGTGAGTGCTCAGATATGCTAGATGCACCAACAAGAGTGGAAATGTTGCTAGACAACAGGGTCATGAAAAAATTGCATAAGTTGCTATTGAAGCTTACCCGTGAACCAGCTTTTAAGTATGAGTTTGCCAAAGTTTTTACACACTGCTATCCTATTACATTTGGTGAAGTTATTAAAGGGTGCAATGATTCATTGCTGGAGACACTACTATCGTGTCACATTTGGTGAAGTTATTAAAGGATGCAATGATTCACTGCTGGAGGATTATCCAGTGATGCCAACTTTTTCTGTGTAAATATTTATTGTGCCGACACTGACTCCAATGCTTGTGCGCGAGGTGAATTTGTTGGGAGTTCTACTTGGGTGCTTGACAGATCTTTTTCTTTCTTGCATTGGTGAAGATGGTCGTTTACAGGTATGCTTGGTTTCTTCCTTCTATGGCTAAAAAGTTAAATGCTTATGCTGTTGCCTTTTGAGTATAATGGTTACAATGGCCAAAGCTGTTGGAGCATGCTGTTCTTGCTGCATGTCTTGTATATTAAAAATATGGTATGGAATGAACCCTGAGTTTGTTGATTTGCCATCAAACATTAGTGTGCCTACAATAACTTATGCATAATAAAAAGAAGACACATAACATTACTTGGATAACTGACAATGGTAACGAATGAACACTAGATAATTCAGGAAAGCACCCTGAATGGTTGCTGTTAATTCTGCATCGATGTATTATACTCATGGATCTCAGAAAGATCGATGATAAGACACACTGATAGGCGCTTTATGATGTTTTTTATGGTTTCATATAGTGTAGTTGGGATCACAGGAGATCTTTCCTATGTCATTTGCAGACAAGCAAATGGGCAAATCTTTATGATGCTACTATTAGATTATTGGAAGATACACCCTATGTTCCAGGTCACGTGGAGGTTTCTTCTAAATATGTTGCTTATGAGAGGCCTGATCTAACAAGGTCATGGATTCAGCTGTAGTCACTTGTGCAAGGAATGGATCCTCAGAAGAGTGAGAGTATTCAAGCTGAAGATGACAATGAAAATTTAACTGCACCTTTTATGCTAGGACATTTTCTTCAAAATGTTCAGAAACTACTCATGAGGGGAGCATTTTCTCCTCCTGAGCAACATCTGTTCCACTTCAATTAAAGGCATTAAAAGTGCTGAGAATCAGCGGCATGCAAAAGTGGGAAGGGTCTCAGGCCTGAAAGCTATTGAAAGCTGGCTGGAACCTGATATAGCTGAGGAGGAAGTTGTCCTCCCTTGATGCTAGATATCAAAACATGGAAATATGAAATTTAGAACATGTAAGGCCTTGGCCGTCATGCTTGTTTAATGCAAGTTTTTCTGTGGACAGGTGGGTAAAAATACTTTAAATTCTTGGAAGCAGGTTCGCAGGAGGGATATTGGGCTTATTCGGAGCTCGCGGAGACAGCTGTCAGTGCTACGTTGAGCTGAACCGAGGTGTGTGGGCCGTGTTTTAGTCACCGTGCTAGGTTCGCACTCCTGGTCACCCGTCCGGACTCGACGCGAAGGCCGGGCATCACTACGGATCAACAAAGAGCGGCCAAGCCATTAGGGCACATGACATTTCCGCGCAAGCTTTCCCGCCAGGGGAGAAACAAAAAAAATAAAGCAAAATCTCTTAAAGTAAACAACTTTACTAACAACCGGCAGCTGCCGATCAGACGGGGGGAAGTTCACCCACGCAGCCAGTCAAAGCGAACCATCGGGAACTTACAGCTTTTTAGGGATAAAACTTTCGCAACAAGTCCACATTGAAGGAGTTGGCCAGCTCTTGATCATCCTCAGTGGCCAACCGGACCGCCCCGGGCCGAGACACTGAGACCACCTTAAAGGGGCCCTCCCATTGGGGAGACAGTTTGTGGAGCCCGGCATGTGTCTGGACTTTACGCAAAACCAGGTCGCCAACTGCCAGTGTTCTCTCGGAGACCCGGGCGGCATGGTATCATCTGAGGCTTTGCTGGTATCGAGCGGCGCGCAAGGCTGCCCGGTCGCTAACCTCCTCCAGGAGGTTGACGTTGTCACCGCGGTGATCCTCCTGCTCTTCCTCGTTGAACGCCGAAACGCGCGGCGAGCCAAATGATAGCTCGGACGAAAGGACAGCTTCGGCACCGTAGACCAAGAAGAAGGGTGTCTCGCCGGTTGCCTGGCTGGGTGTGGTTCGGAGCGACCACAACACAACCGAAAGTTCCTCCATCCACCGCGCCCCTCGCTTATGGAGCCGATCAAATGCTCTGGTCTTCAAGCCTCTCAACACCAGCGCGTTGGCACGCTCAGCTTGGCCATTGCTCTTGGGATGGGCCACCGAGGCAAAGCACACCTTGGTGCCCATCTCTTCACAGAATTCCAGGAAAGCCACGCTGGTGAATTGAGTGCCGTTGTCAGTGATGATACGATTGGAGACTCCAAAGCGGGTGAAGATCCCGTGGATAAACATGATGGCAGTAGAGGCCGTGATGGCACGCACTGCTTTGGCTTCGACCCACTTAGTGAACTTGTCGATGGCGACGAATAGGTGGGTGAAGCCCCCCACGGCCCACGAGAATGGACCCAGGATATTCAGCCCCCAGACCGCGAAAGGCCAAGAGAGCGGAATGGTTTGCAGAGCTTGGGCTGGTTGGTGAATTTGCCTGGCGAAGAATTGTCATGCTTCGCACCTCTTCACCAGCTCGCAAGCATCCTGGAGGGCAGTAGGCCAATAGAATCCTTGGCAGAACGCTTTGCCGACAAGCGTCCCGTACGGACATATGGTTCGTGACATGCCTCCATGGATATCGAGAGCAGGGGCTCCCCTCTTCCGAGTGGACGATTTTAGGAGAATTTATTTCGCTTGGCCAGATAGGTCCCCATCCACCGTGGTGTAGCACGGCCTTTCGTGCTATCCTTTCAACCGTTGAAGCCATTGTCGGGACCTCTCGGTCTCAGAGGAAGGCTAGGATGGGATCCATCCATCGCCTTCCCGGCCAAGAGTGGCGATCACACCTGATCGCCTGCACTCGATTGGGCAGACTTTTCCCAGTGCCACATCGGCGACACCGCCAAATCCTCCCCACGAGAGCGGGGGCAACAATGGTCTGGTCGCCCTCCCGATAGAGAGGGGGCAACGACGGACGGTCGGGAGAGCCTTTCTTCGAAGACCCCAACCGGAGCAGAGGCTCTCGAGGACACGAGCTGTGAAAGCTTGTCCGCCAGATGGTTATCGTGTCGAGGGATATGGATATATCCCAATCCTTCAAAGTGGCGCTCCATTTTCCTGACCTATGCCAAGTAGGCGGCCATGGTAGGATCAGAGCATTAGAATTCCTTCCGCGCTTGGTTGATGACTAGCAGGGAGTCGCCTTTAACCTGGAGGCGTCGGATGCCTAATGCTGAGGCAACGCGCAACCCTGCCAGTAGGCCCTCGTATTCGGCAATGTTGTTAGTGGCTTTGAAGTCGAGGGCGACCACATACTGGCGTATGTCACTGGTCGGGGAGACCAGGACTACCCCAGCCCCCGCGCCTTCGAGCCTGAAGGAGCCGTCGAAAAATAAAGTCCAGGGGGAAGGCGCGGGTACTTCTTCAACTTCAGGAGCGGCAGGAGTCCACTCAGCAATGAACTCCGCCAACTTCTGGCTCTTGATGGCTATGCGGAGTACAAATTTAAGACAAAATTCTCCTAGCTCCACCGACCACTTGGCGATGCGGCCCTCTGCTTCCCGGTTGTGGAGTAGTTCTCGTAAAGGATAGGCAGTGACCACCGTGACTTCTCGCCCTTGAAAGTAGTGTCGCAACTTCCTAGACGCCACCAGGACGGCGTACAACATCTTACGTGGCTTTGGTACCTAGTCTCCGCTTAAGTGTAACACCTGTCGATGTAATAGATCGGCTTCGAATGCCTTCCCTTCGCCACCAAGATCGTGACTCACCACTTCCGGTAGCAAAGAATGTACAGGAGTAAAGGCTCACCAGCCGAGGGGCGACTCAACACCGTGGGGGAGGAGAGTCTCGCTCAAGTCTTCAAACGCTTCTTGAGCCTCCTCACCACACTAAATGGTTCGCCTTCTTCAAGCAGCCTTGAAAGAGGCAGCTTTTCTTCCCAAACGGGCGATAAATCACCCGAGGGAGGCCAGGCGACCAGTTAGGCATTGCACCTGCTTGAGTCGAATAGGCGGCTTCATGTGCTCGATGGCTGCTATTTTGTCAGGATTGACCTCGATGCCCCGCTTGGACACGAGGAACCCTAATAGCTTCCCGGAGGGCACGCCAAATACACACTTCTCGGGGTTGAGCTTCAAACAATTATTCCGGAGGTTGTGTCGGGACCCGAATTTGCAAATCCGACCTCTCGTGTATTCAAGACTAGTCCAGATCACGCTTAGTGCACACAGCCTCAACATTGGTACATATCATACCATAACCAACTAAATAATAAGTACTTTGATTAAATACTCAAACTAGTTGATCGACCTTATGGTCAAGTTACAAAGATACGCCTCAGGCTAAGACTTATTAAAATATTCAAATGCAATGAAATAAAATAAACTCGTGGCGCCAACCAATTTGCCACAGTAACCGATCGGGCTCGCTCCTAGTTTGCGGCTCCTCCGATACTCCTCCTCCCGAAAGGGGTTTGCTTCTTCTTCAACTGAAGTTGTGTTGTTGTGGGGTGAGTACTTTGAGCACTCAAACAAGTCATGCATGTAATGCAATTCTAATATTCTACATGCATGGCTTAGTACAAAGGATAGGCTATGGTTCATGAGCAAGACAACATTTAAGAATAATAATAATAATTTGCAAAGCAAAGAAACAAGAATAAGAATAGTAGCTTTCACAAACATTTTAATCACAATCATATTTCCATCCTATGTCCAGTTCCTCATTACCAACCCCAAGCATTTTCCATAAACAATTCATTTTCATGAAAATCTAACCCTTGGCCGTAATCACGAGCGATGCTCATTACCATGAGCACGGCTATTCAATAGGTTGTACACTCTGCAGAGGTTATACACTTTACCCACAAGATACGATCAAATACCACCAAGGCAAATAATCGTAACGGCTTTTCCAAAGTTCCATCTAAACCCAAGACGCCCGCTAAGGTTTCAACTTTGGAGGGACTGGTTACCACACCTGTGGCCCCCTCTTGCGCCATGTGAGTTCTCATTCCGCTTCTCAGGGCCTCACACCACCACGACAAGACCAAAGAATAGATTTCCCGGTTTATTTCACCTAAGCCCGCCCCATTACGGAGCTTGTGGTCAGTATGAGAGACTCAGTTCAAATGCTCGCAAGGTTAAGTCCTTAGTTGACCGAGGCAAGACTAACCAAGTGTGATCTCAATTATCCAAAACCAATAAAACCAAATACGACCGCCCAGCTTGCCACTCTTGGCCCACGTAAACAATCTTGCCATTTGCCCCGCCTAAATCATTTTCCCACCCCGGTTCTTTACCATTGCACCACGTGCCATCATCAACTCAATAACACATGTCTCATTCACAAAGCATGTTCAATATCTCATTAAGTCAAGATTCACTTTGGTATTCCAAAATCATGAAATGTCCACGCAAGTGGCTAAGCATACTACTTGGTCTACTCAACCCATGTTGGCAAATTATAAAAGTCCAACTATTAATCCATATCCTAGGGTGACAAAAGATTCATGGCCTACAATTATATATGACAAGGTGGCATACTGACAACTTAGGCATTTAACTAATCCCAAAACTTATTCAAAATCATTTCTATCAAATTAGCATGCAATAGTTTAAATCAAAATAATTTGCTCTAATAGGTTCAACATGATCAAACACAACTTGCCTTCAAAAAGTCTTGATTTCGGCTCGAGCTTGCTCTCGGTCGAGAACCTCTCCTCGAAACCTTCGCACTTCAACGCTCTACGCCAGAACGTAAACACAAACAATAAAATAAATAAACAGTGGGCAAACAGTGCTCAAAAATTCAATTAAAATTCATAAACAGAAAGATCACAATTTTACAAATTTATAGAAATTGGAATCACTCAAATCGGAGTTAAAACGCAAAAGTTATAAGCATTTGAAGTTTCAAAATATATTTAAAATCAATATACCGAATTAAATAAATATTTTCTTTTTCGAAAATCAATTATTTAATCATCTGTGACACGGTCGCCACCAGAGAGTGACACGCGGGCCTGCTGACGCCAGTTCCGACCGCTATTTTTCGACAAGTGGGTCCCACCGTGACGTCGGCAAGATGACGTCACGGTGACGCCACGCGATCGCAAGGCGTGGTACCGACGAGTGGGCCCGTCTTTGTCGGCGACTTCGGTGACCGATGCGCATGTGGGAGCGACGGTGGAGTCCGCCTGTCGGCGTCACGTGTGCGATGCATGGCGGCGTGGCGCGACGGCGTCCTCGGATTTGCATCTAACGGTGGGTTTAGAAGATGGGCTTTATTGCTTTGGGCGACGTGGGTCAATCTGGATCGTTGATGCGCGATCGGACGGTCGTGGAAGCTCGACTTCGGTGGCGATGGTGCGGCAATACCGGGCTTGACCGGAGATGAGGACGACGACGCGCGCGCGGGCGTTGCGTGACCTCCGGCGACGCGGCGGTAATGCTTCCGACGCGGCGACGCTCTGAGTCCAATGGTGGCACGGCGGCGGGAGAATCACCGGCGGCGACAGAACGACGCGAAGAACTTCGGCGCATTGCCGGGAACCAGCGAAGCTCGCAGGCGGCGAGGCGGCATGCGTCTCGGCGGCGTGATGAGTACGGACGGGTGCGGCGTGAGGTGAGGATCACGACACGGTGGCGGCGCTTAAATAGGGGCCTCGACGTCCGTGAAAATCGCGAAACCGAGGCCACACTTCGCGCACGGCGGCGGAATCCGACGAAATCGAGGTGGGTGACGTGGCGCGCGATGAGCCGCTTGATGAAGATCGAACGGCGGCACGTTAGGGTTTTTCCGGAAGGGCCGCAAGATTTCGCCCAAGATCGTTCATTTGGATTTTTAATCCTTTTCGATTAAAAATATTTCCTAAATTAAAATAATTTATTTGGGGCATTAAAAATATCAGAAAATTTGGAAAAATTCTCATAAATATTTTAGGACATTTGTGACTCAAATAAAATATTTTCAGCAAAAATTTATTTTAACTTTTCCATTATTTAATTAATTTGATAAATGGTTTAATTCAAAATAAATTCAAATAATTCCAAATAAATCCAAATAAATTCCAGAAATTCTCAAAATTTCAAAATACCAATAAAATGCAAGAAAAGCAAAAATTGGGGTGTTACAAACCTCCCCCCCTTAACGGAATCTCGACCCCGAGATTCAGGTCGACTAGGAATAGGTTGGGATATTCCTTCTTCAGTCTTCTTCACGCCCCAAAGTTGCTTCGCTCTCTAATGGTTACTCCAATCGAACTCGCAAGTTGGTCGATTTATTTTCGTTTCTCGATCCATCGTGATCCAAGATCTTCACCGCACTCTTTATAGGTCAAATCCTCCTGCGACTCGATCGACTCTAACTAAAGATTTGCTCTTCCGCACTCTGAGACATTTCTTTAATTGTGACACATGGAACACATCATGCACTCGCTAAAGGCTGCGGTAACTCAAATGACACGCTACTTCACTTTCACGACTTAGGATCTTGAACGGACCAACATATCTTGGTGCTAACTTCCCTTTAGTGTGGAACCTCTTAACTCCTCCGAGTGGTGTAACTCGAGATACACAAAATCTTCGGCTCAAAGCTCAAATCCTCGCGGCGATTATCGCGATAACTCTTCTGCCTTGATTGTGCAATTTTCAACCTTTCCTCGATCATGGCTATCGCTCTTGACTTCTCGAAGAATGTCCGCCCAACATATGACGCCTCCTGCCTCATTCCAATTCAACGGCGTCGATGGGGTCTTCCATATAGTGCTTCAAATGGCGACATCTCGCAAACTTGCTCGGTAACTATTGTTATAGCTAAACTTCCCCAAGATATGGCAAACACTTATCCCACGGTTGTATAAGCCAATGCACATGCCCTCAACATGTCCTCCAAGTCGATTAACTCTTTCCGCTTGCCCATCTCGTCTGTGGGTGATATGCAAGATCAAGTTCAAAGGGTTCCTAGGGCCTCATGCAACTTATCCCAAAATCTTGAGGTAAACCGGGTACCTCTGTCCGACACAATCTTCTTCTAACTCCATGTAGACATACAATTCTTGACATATACAAATCGCTAAGCGGTCCCCGAGTAGGTAGTCTTCACTTGGGATGTAATGGGCAACCTTTGTCAAACGGTCCACTATAACCCATATGGAGTCATACCTGTGCTCGGTCCTCGGTAGAACCGTAATGAAATCCATTCCGATTTCCTCCCATTTCCACTCGGGTATCTTCATGGTCAGAGCAACCCCGCCGGCCTCGATGCATTGCTTTGACTCTTTGGCATATGTCGCATAACGCAACATGCTCGCAACTTCACGCTTCATGCTTGGCCACCAAAATCTTTCCTTCAGATCTTGATACATCTTAGCGCTTCTGGATGAATGGAGTACTTGAGTCATGAGCTTCCTCCGTAATCATTTGTTTCAGTTCCTTCTCAGCAGACGCAAATGCGCTTCTTGATCCACAATGTACCTTGCTCATCCGCTTGAAATCCTTCGCCTTGCCTTCCTCCATTTTGGACTTAATTCTCTCAATCTTGACATCACCCTTCCGTCCTCACTTAATCTGATCTTCCAAGGTAGGCTTCACTTCTAAAGCGGCTATAAATCCTTTAGGCACAACTTCCACTTTCACTTTCGAAATTCCTTGCATAACTCAACCTCGACTTGCTTCCACCAACATGTTCACCGAATGGCTTTTTTCGCTTAAAGCATCGGCCACCACATTGGCTTTTCCAGGTGATAATGAATCCCAGATTATAATCCTTAATTAATTCCAACCACCTCCTCCGCCTCATGTTCAGATCCGATTGAGTAAATATATATTTAAGACTCTTATGGTCGATGTACACCTCACATCTGCTTCCAATCGATAGTGCCTCCATAACTTCAAAGCATGCACTACTACCGCTAACTCCAAGTCATGTGTGGGTAGTTCTCCTCATGCGGCCTCAATCGCTTTGACGATACGCAACGACCTTTTCGTTTCGTGCATTAACACGCATCCTAGTCCTTGGCGCGATGCATCACAAGATATATCAAAGCTCGCTTAAATCCGTAGTACTAACACCGGCGCCGTTGTCAAACGTTTCTTCAACTCATGGAAACTCCGCCACATTCCGCGTCCATGCGAACTTCTTTTCCTTTTTCAACAATTGCGCGAAGAGGTCTCGCAATCGCTGAAAATCCTTCAATAAATCGGCGGTAATAACCGGCCATTCCAAGGAAACTACGGATTTGGGTCACCGTCTTGGGTGGCTCCCAATGCAACACTGCTTCTACCTTACTTGGATCAACTGCGACTCCTTCGGCGGTCACCACATGTCCAAGAAATTCCACTTTGTTCTTCCAGAAGTCACACTTGCTAAACTTAGCGAAAAGTTGCTGCTCTCTTAACCTCTCCAGAACTAGCTTCAGATGCTCTGCATGCTCTTCCCTGGTCTTGGAGTAAACTAGAATGTCATCTATGAACACAACAACGAACTTGTCCAGGTATTCCATGAAAACCTTGTTCATCATGTTCATGAAATATGCAGGTGCATTTGTCAAACCAAAAGACATCACTGTGAACTCGTAATGCCCATATCTTGACGAAAATGCGGTCTTCGGCACATCCTCCGATCGAATCTTCAGCTGGTGATATCCTCGATCGCAGGTCAATTTTGGAGAAAACTCCGGCTCCTCTCAACTCGATCAAATAGGTCATCGATCCCGGTAGCGGTACTTATTCTTTATAGTGACTTCATTCAGGCTTCATTAATCCACACACATCCAGTAACTTCGTCCTTCTTCTTGACAAAGCAGAACCGGTGCTCCCCATGGCTATTTAACTAGGTCTAATAAATCCCTTATCCATTAACTCCTCTATCCGCTTCTTCATTTCCACTAGCTCATCGGTTGACATCCGATAAGGTCTCTTAGCTATCGGGTCTGTTCTTGTACTAACTCGACATAAACTCTATGTCCTCGTCTCGTGGCATCCTGTAAATCCTCCGAAATACATCAGGGTATTCTCGACAACCGGTACATCTTCTATGCCGACGGCCTTCACACTATTGACCATCAACTGTCCATCCCGAACAGCAAGGGCTTGAAACTCTACTTTTCTCCCACAAGGACTCTCGATCGATATGACTCTTCGTCCACGCCTAATACAACCTTGTGTTTAGACAACCACCATTCCCAAAATAACATCTAGGGTCCGGGTATCTAACACCACTAAGTTTGCTAGGAACTCGCTCCATCTATAAGCAACTTTACCCCAGAACATCCTACATCGATCGGAGTTCTCGATCCCGGATTGTACTAGCAATACATGCCTAAGGTTCACCATTTTCAACCCATTGTTCACAAAGCAAAAATCCGAGATATAAATGAATGCGAAGCTCGTAATCAAATAAAAGCATTGCAGTGTATCGAGTTGACAAGTAACTTACCCAAGACGACGTCCGATGTATTCTCAGACCGTGATCGGCGGTGACATGATTGACTCTGCCTCTTACCACGATCTGTGTGGCGCCCAGATTGTGTAGCTCCACGCTTGCTCTTGACGCGGTGCCTTCGTTGGAGTAGTTCCAAGATTGAAGCGAATCGTGTCACCTCCTCCTCCTTCTTAGGACAATAATTGGCAAATGCTCGCTCGTGATGATAAAACAACGTTTAACTGCCGATCATTGCTCCTCGCACTGCATTCCCAACGGTGTTGGTGTCCGGAAATTTTGTCCCAGGTCTTGGTATGGCGGTGGCGCTGTCATCACATTCCTTGGCTGAAATCAAGAACTGGTTTGGTGTAACCTCAAACGCCGCGCTCTGGCGTGCTCCTGTTTGTGCCATCTCAAGGCTCCTGTTGTCCTCCGGCTCCTTGCGCTTGTCCTCCAATATCGGCGCTTTGTTCACTAGCTCTGAAAATCGTGAAAAGTGTGGGTTATGAGTCCCACCGCAGCCTCAATTCAGTCCTTTCATGAATCGAGATCGCTCGCCTTATCCGCTGTTACGTCCTCAAAAGCGAGGCGTGCGGTGCGTGAACTTATTCAGATACTCAGACACGGATTGATTGCCCCGCTTGATGTTCTAAACTCCTCCTTCTTCAGCTCCATGATGCCTTCGCACATGGTACCGCCGAAAAGCGATCGTGAACTCCTCCCGGTGATGTCTGCGGGTGCTCATGAGCAGCAAGAAGAGTTTTCCACCATTCATTGCGGTTCCTTCAAGTCGATGAGAGGCATAGAGTACCCTCTCATTTCCTTCACACCGGTAATGTGCAACTTTCTCTATCGCCCTCACCAATCATCCGCCTCCAATGGATTGGCATTTCCGAAAAATGTAGGCGGTCGTGTCCTCATGAATTCGACTGACCTCGAGTGTGGTCTCTGACTTTGGGTTGACTCGTTAGCTTGGCGGCGGCGGGCATGGCGGTGACTTCAGATTTGTTGCATCATGGCATGCATTAACGGGTCTCAGGCAACAATAAAGGCTCCAAAGTTTCTCAGATATCAATGGCGGTGCTGGTTGAGGTCCTTGTCCTTCCCCATCGATGTTTCAAATGAGCGAGAACCGCTCCCATTTCCTCCTTGGTTTCTCGAGTGTTCACCATCGCCGATTGCTCCATGGTTTAGAGACGAGAGGAAATAAGAATAGACAAGTAATAGAGTACTTATACAGGACAAAGGTATAACACAAAATCTAACTTTATTACTTTATTAATAACTAGGTATGGTTGCTCACAATGCCTAAGGGCCTTGCAACACATACCAATCACTCACAAGCATGAAAGAAGCAAATCAAACTAATACTCAGGAGTCAAACGCCTAAGGGTGACTCTTATTCCAAGACGCGACTCGCGCAGAGTCTCAATCGCTAATCCTAACGCCACTCCTCGAGCCAACCCCCACCGAACTTCTGGTGGATACACCGTGGTGTCTTTGGTGCCGGTACAAACCTATCCCAACGATCCTCCGCTGGATGCGCCTCGCACCGGCTCAACCTCCATTGGCTCCGGCCACTTCCACTGGCTCCGACTTCACTTCCACCGCTCGCTCGCTCGCTGCGGCTCTGCTTGTGGCTCCTCCGGTTCGGTCGTGTAGCTCAAAGACTAGCTCGGCTCTCGTCCGTAAATGTTGTTTCCAGCCTCCCAATCCTCTGGATAGAGGGGCCAAGTACTCACAAGTCTGCAACAGATGAGCCCTAAGTCGCGTGAACTCGCCACGAGACCTCTGCAGCCTCGAACCGCCTCGCCGATAGCATCCTCTTGAGCGATGACATATCCGCCGTGGGTGATCGTGGCATCCTCCTCCTCGATGGGCTCTCGGTTGCCAGCGAGTGTCTCTACGCGGGTGGTGACGAAACATCGTGCCATCCAACTCTCGGGTAGGTACGAGCAACCGCCTCATCGCCAGACGCGATGTCTCCTCGAATCCCAGTCAAATGACAACCTCTCGGTCAGGATATGGATACGACGGCTCGCCTTGCCCTATCCCGAAGCGTAAACCGTGATGGTGACATCCTGCAATATCCGATCCGCCCGATCCACAGAGTCCCCAGAGATCGGCTGTCATATCCTCCAAGTAGGCTGATCATACGCCAAAGCTCATGGCGCATCTCCAAAGGCGCCACCAAAAGAGTGGATCATCCTCATCTACCAAAGGACACCACGTGAAACTCAGATATTTTAATCAAAGCGAATATGTGTTGAATTCAGCAAGGGGTATGAAAGAAGAGAAGGGTAAGTCGAGATTGCATTATCATCTTGGCACATTTTAGCTTTTAGAAAATAGTTTTATCCTCACTACGCACCATTCTAACTAAGGGCGATCCCTACCAAGATGGCTCGATACCACCTCTGTCGGGACCCGAATTTGCAAATCCGGACCCTCTGTGTATTCAGCACTAGTCCAGATCACGCTAGTGCACAGCCTCAACATTGGTACATATCACGGTCATAACCAACGAAATAATAAGTACTTTGATTAAATACTCAAACTAGTTGATCGACCTTATGGTCAAGTTACAAAGATACATTTAGCAGGCTAAGACTTATTAAAATATTCAAATGCAATGAAATAAAATAAACTCGTGGCGCCAACCAATTTGCCACAGTAACCGATCGGGCTCGCTTCCTAGTTTGCTTGCCCTCCCGATACTCCTCCTCCCGAAAGGTGGTTTGCTTCTTCTTCAAGCTGAAGTTGTGTTGTTGTGGGTGAGTACTTTGAGCACTCAAAGAAGTCATGCATGTAATGCAATTCTAATATTCTACATGCATGGCTTAGTACAAAGGATAGGCTATGGTTCATGAGCAAGACAAAGATTTAAGAATAACAAGAATAATTTGCAAAGCGAAAGAAACAATAATAAGAATAGTAGCTTTCACAAACATTTTAATCACAATCATATTTCCATCCTATGTCAAGTTCCTCATTACCAACCCCAAGCATTTTCCATAAACAATTCATTTTCATGAAAATCTAACCCTTGACCAGAATCATCGAAGCGATGCTCATTACCGTGAGCACGGCTATTCAATAGGTTGTACACTCTGCAGAGGTTATACACTTTACCCACAAGATACAAGTCAAATACCACCAAGGCAAATAACCAGTAACGAAGCTTTTCCAAAGTTCCATCTAAACCCAAGACGCTCGCTAAGGTTTCAACACCGAGGGATCTGGTTACCACACCCTGGCCCCCTCTTGCGCCATGTGAGTTCTCATTCCGCTTCTCCAGGGCCTCACACCACCACGACAGTACCAAAGAATAGATTTCCCGGTTTACTCACTAAGCCCGTCCCATTACTTGAGCTTGTGGTACATATGAGAGACTTCGATTCAAATGCTCGCAAGGTTAAGTCCTTAGTTGACCGAGGCAAGACTAACCAAGTGTGATCTCAATTATCCAAAACCAATAAAACCAAATACGACCGCCCAGTTGCCACTCTTGGCCCACCAGAAACAATCTTGCCATTTGCCCCAGTCCAAATCATTTTCCCACCTCGGTTCTTTACCATTGCACCACGTGCCATCATCAACTCAATAACACATGTCTCATTCACAAAGCATGTTCAATATCTCATTAAGTCAAGATTCACTTTGGTATTCCAAAATCATGAAATGTCCACGTGGCAGGGCTAAGCATACTACTTCGGTCTACTCAACCCATGTTGGCAAATTATAAAAGTCCAACTATTAATCCATATCCTAGGGTGACAAAAGATTCATGGCCTACAATTATATATGACAAGGTGGCATACAAAGAACTTAGGCATTTAACTAATCCCAAAACTTATTCAAAATCATTTCTATCAAATTAGCATGCAATAGTTTAAATCAAAATAATTTGCTCTAATAGGTTCAACATGATCAAACACAACTTGCCTTCAAAAAGTACTCGATTCGGCTCCCGAGCTTGCTCTCGGTCAGAACCTCTCCTCGAAACCTTCGCACTTCAACGTCTCACGCATAACGTAAACACAAACAATAAAATAAATAAACAGTGGGCAAACAGTGCTCAAAAATTCAATTAAAATTCATAAACAGAAAGATCACAATTTTACAAATTTATAGAAATTGGAATCACTCAAATCGGAGTTAAAACGCATAAAAGTTATAAGCATTTGAAGTTTCAAAATATATTTAAAATCAATATACCGAATTAAATAAATATTTTCTTTTTCGAAAATCAATTATTGCGTCATCGTGACGCGGTCGCCACCAGAGAGTGACACGTGGCCTCGGCGACGTCAGCCCCTGACCGGCTATTTCTCGACAAGTGGGTCCCACCGTGGCGTCGGCATAGCGTCGGCGGTGACGCCGCGCCGCATAAAGATCGCGTCTTGGTAGCGAGTGGGCCCGTCTTTGTCGGCGACTTCATTGTGACGTGCCGCAGTGTGGTCGACGGTGGGTCCGCCTATCAAGATCACGCGTGTGCGATGCATGGCGGCGATGGCGCGACGGCGTCCTCGGTTGCATCTAACGGTGGGGTTTAGAAGATGGGCTTTCTTGTTTGAGCGGCGTGGCGAATCGGATCGTTGATCTTGCGACGGACGGTCGTGGAAGCTTCGACTTCGGCGATGGTCTAGGCGGCCGGCTTGACCGGAGATGAGGACGACGGCGTGCGGCGCATGGCGTTCCGTGACCCTCCGGCTGACGTCGCGGTAATGCTTCCAACGGCGCGCGACGCTCTGAGTCAATGGTGGCACGCAGGCGGCGGAGAATCACCGGCGGCGGCGGAACGACGCGAAGACTTCGGCGGTCATAGCCGGGAACCGGCGAGCTCGGCGGCGGCGGCGGCGTCTCGGCGGCGTGATGAGTGCAGACGGTGCGGCGAGGTGAGGATCACGACACGGTGGCGGCGCTTAAATAGGGCCCTCGGCGTCGTGAAAATCGCGAAGCAAAGGCCCTTGGCGGCGGCGGAATCCGACGGGGAAATCAAGGTGGGTGGCGTGGCGCGATGAGAGCCGTCGGATGAAGATCGAGCAGCGGCACGTTAGGGTTTTTCGGGCGGGGCCGCACGAGACTCGGCCCGATCTTGTTCATTTGGATTTTTAATCCTTTTCGATTAAAAATATTTCGAAATTAAAATAATTTATTTGGGGCATTAAAAATATCAGAAAATTCTGGAAAAATTCTCATAAATCTTTTAGGACATTTGTGACTCAAATAAAATATTTTCAGCAAAAATTTATTTTAACTTTTCCATTATTTAATTAATTTGATAAATGTTTTAATTCAAAATAAATTCAAATAATTCCAAATAAATTCCAGAAATTCTCAAAATTTCAAAATACCAATAAAATGCAAGAAAAGCAAAAATTGGGGTGTTACAGGTTGGCAAAGGTTTCCTCCAGTTCTTTAATCAAGTCTTTGCTCTTTTTCACTTTCACGACCGTGTCATCGACATACACTTCAAGGTTGCGCCCTATCTGTGGACGGAAAGTGAAATGCATGGTGCGCTGGTAAGTAGAACTAGCATTCTTTAACCCAAAAGGCATTCTGACATAACAATAAATGCCCATGGGTGTTACGAAAGCAGTTTTATCTTCATCTTCCACCATTATGCTAACTGATGGTACCAGAGTACGCATCCGTAAAGCATAGCGAATCACATTCCACCGTGGAATCAACGATAAGATCGATGTGTGGCAAGGGTAAGGGTCCTTCCAGGCGAGCCTTGTTAAGATCGGTGAAATCGGCCTTACATCGCCACTTCCGTTGGACTTCTTGGACGAGTCTGAGGTTGGCAAGCCACTCGGGATCACGAGACTTCCGAATGATCCCGTCTGCGCAAGAGCTTCTCTACCTCCTCGAATGACATCTGGCGCTCGGTGCCTGGCGTCGAATTTTTTTAGCTAAAGGCGCACCTCGGGGCGTAAGGCGATCGGTGCTCGATCACCTCCTGGGACCCCAATCATATCGGACGGTTGCCAGGCGAACACGTTGAAATTAGACTAGAGGAAGGTGACGAGCGCGTCTTCCTATTTGGCGCTGAGGCTAGCGCCAACGAAGACGGACTTCCCGGGTCTACCCACGCTCAGAGAGACCATTTTTACCTTGCCGGGCGAGCCGGGCGAGACGCGGGTCTGCGCTTGAGGGGTTCCCGGGAAGGCGGCATCAGCCGGCTTCCCATAGGTGGCTCCGGCCAGGTCTAGTGCATGCTTGTGGCAGCGCAAAGGTGGCTCCGGCCAGGTCTAGTGCATGCTTGTGGCAGCGCAAAGGTGGCTCCGGCCAGGTCTAGTGCATGCTTGTGGCAGCGCAAAGCCTCTGGCCTGTCCACCCGGATGGTTACGGGACCACTGGGTCCTGGCATCTTCACCACCATGTAGTCATAGTGGGTTGACGCCATAAATTTGGCCAAAGCTGGTCGGCAAGTATGGCATTGTACGGGAGGTCAAAATCGGCGACTTCGAAGTCGACCAACTCCGTACGAAAGTTGCTTTCCTCCCCGAAGGTGACGGGGAGGCGCACGTGACCTAGGGGGACCATGCTAGCCCCCAGGGCTACGCCATAAAAAGGCAGAGTAGAGCACAACTCCTGGTTTGGCACCTGAAGCACCCGGAAAGCTTCGAAGGATAAGAGGTTGATGGAGCTTCCTCCGTCCATCAGCACTCGGCCGAGCTTCACGTTCCAGATCGTGGGAGAAGCCACGATCGAGAGGTGACCTACACCGGCGGTGCTCTCAGGGTGGTCAGTCTGACTGAAGGTGATCGGCTCCTCTGACCACTTCAAAGATCAAAATGCCCCACGAACTCGACGCAGCAAGACACCTCCCTCCTCAACCGCTTGTAAGAAGCGTTGGAGGAATAGGTGGTTGAGCTAGCATGAATGTACGCCAAAGCGAGGTCCTCCTGCCGGAAGGCCAGCGAAGCAGAGTCTTTGCCCTAGCCACTGCGACTCCCCAAAGAAGCTGAGGAGCGGACCTCCTCCTCGCCATGAAGGTGAGAGTCATGAGAGGAACTCTCACCCCCAGGGGCCATCCGTCCGTCGCGAGCGCGGCTACGCTGCAGGCGATCACGCAGATCACCGCCACGTAGCCGGCGTCGGAGCTCCATATGGGACCTCAGGTCCCCACGGATCCTCACGGAGTTGGGACCTTCTTCTTGCACACCCTTTCCCTTACTCTGGCCCGCTTGGCCAGAGCGCTTCCTGCTAGGGCGGCTGGAAGCTTGGGTGCGCTCTACGGGCACCTTGGGCTGAGGGGAACCGATCGCCTCAGACCGATCGGGCATCCCTACGCGAAGCTAAGCCGCGTCCACGAGGCCTGCAATATCCCGCAGCCACGGAGCGGCCGGGGTGTCTCCCGCAAGTTCCACCAGAGGGTGGTCCAGGAGGAGACGGACCGCATGCAGGTTCTGAGCTGGAGTGGCGGCCTCCATGGCCAGCCGACGCCGAACCGGAAGCTCGGCCACTGCCGTGGGGATGCCACCGCCCTCCAGCGGGGGCGGGGTGAAGCGCTCCCTCGTCTGGCGAGAGCGCCTGGACGTATTCTAGGAGCTGCTAGCCTCCGCCACATCTTGTCGCTGCGAGTGTGAACCCGCCATCACCAAGTGTGAAGTCCTTTCGAACAGAGAACCGAAACTCACCAGAGAGAAAGTCGGATGAGCCAACCACTAGCCCCCTACCTGGCGCACCCCTGTTAGCGTATTTCACTTGACAAGATTCCGCTAACAGGGTGTCTACTTCCTAGATGGAAATTATGGTTCAGTAGAGGGCATCTTCATGGCTGGAAACTCTAATGTCTCTCGACGGTGGATTCCGAGAATTAGCAAGCTGGTGGACACAATGATTTACCCAGGTTCGGGCCTCCGGTGAGGGTAATAGCCCTACGTCCTACTAGTTCTTCATTGAGAAAATGAGGAAGCGTTTACAAGGATGTTTTTCAGTATCTGCTTCTCTATGCTTCTTGTTCTAGCCGACCGGCCCCCTTCTTCATGCACCAGGGCGCCCTTATATAGATGGGCCACCCTGAGCAGAGAGAAGGTGGCGCTATGCTTATCTACAACACATTAATTACATCCATCATTCCAGCTTCCACGTCGACCCACGCATTTATTAAGCACGCCCGCGGGCCTTGTCCTTGAACCTCATTTAATGTCGGTGAGAGGCCTCGTCCGTCCGCTTTCGGACAGGACGCTTCTACGACGGGTTGGTAAGAGGCGTCAGAGGGATAAGCCGTCGTCGTGTCGAAAGTCGAATCCTTCACAATTAATGACCCTGACACGAGGTGCCAGGGGAGGGAAACTTCGAGGCGAAGCCTCCCTCTCATTCCTTTGGTTGCCTTCGTGGCCTGACAAGGGGGCTGAGCACTGCTCGCTCATCGAGCCGCCACGCCGGCAGCTGCGATGTGCAGGGCGTGATCGCCCCTCGCCGCCAGGCCACGTGGGCTTCTCCACAGGCGCAGGCGTGCTTTCGCCGGGCTGCCCACCGTGGTGCCATGCGGCGCTTTCGCCCCGCAAGGCGGCGTGATCGCCAAACTACTTGTCAGGGGGCCACGCGGGTTTCAAACTGGGCCAGGCCACTTCTTGAGCCTATTACTTCTACGGTGGAGAGGGTACCCTGGTGTAAAGTACACCGACAGCTGCACTCCCTGACGTGTTCCCTGTCGTGCCATCCAACGCTTCTGGTTGTCTTCCAGCTCCTTGCGCTTGTCCTTTAGAACTAGCGCCTTATTCACCAGCTCTTGAAAATCAGGAAAGGTGTGGGTTATGAGTCCCACCTGCAGTCCTAAATTCAGTCCCTTCATAAAGCGAGACTGTCTGGCTTTGTCTATTGCTACGTCCTTAGGTGCGTAGCGTGCCAACTGAGTGAACTTATTGAGATAATCAGCCACTGACTGGCTGCCCTGCTTCAAAGCTCTAAACTCCTCCTTCTTGAGGTCCATGATCCCTTTTGGCACATGATACTGACGAAAAGCTATGGTGAACTCTTCCCAAGTGATATCCTGTGGGTGCTCATGGGCAGCACAGAAGTTCTCCCACCATTCGGTTGTAGTTCCTTCTAACTGATGAGAAGCATAAAGTACTCTCTCATTCCCCACACACTGGATGATGTGCAGCTTTCTTTCTATCGATCTTAGCCAGTCATCCGCCTCTAATGGGTTTGCATTCCCAGAGAGGGTGGGCAGATGAGTCCTCATGAACTCTAACAATCTGGAATAGGGTCGTTGCACTTGATTAGCCTGAGCAGCCTGATTGGCAGCAGCTTGGGCAATGACCTGCTGCATCATAGCATGCATCAGCTATGTCTGTGCAGCAAGGAAAGCACTGAAGTTCTGCATATCCACTGGTGCTACTAGCTGGGGTGCCGGTACTCCCTCATCACGGTTCCCAGCTGGGCGAGAGCCACTTCCACTTCCTCCATTGCTTCCACGAGTGTTCACCATCTGCTGATTGCTCCAAGGTTTAGTGATGTGAGGGAAACAAGAATAGACAAGTAGTAGAGCAACTTATGCGGGGTCAAAGGTTTGACACAAAATCCAACTTTATTAATTATTAATAATAACTAGGTATGGTTGCTCACAATGCCTAAGGGCTCTACAACACATATCGAACACTCACAAGCATGAAGAACCAAATCAAACTAACACACTAGAGTTTAACGCCTCTAGGGGTGACTCTTTATTCTGAGACGCGACTCGACACAGGAGTCTCAACCACTAAGTCCAAATGCTCACTCGTTGAGCCATCCTCCATGGGATCCTCCTGGTGGGTACATGGTGGGTGTGACAGCATTGGTGCAAAGCGATCTCCATGCCCCACAACAGCTGTGGTCAACAACGCAACGTCCTCCTCTGGCTCTGGCTGTGGCTGCGGCACAGGTGGTGCCTCCTTTGGGTCCTCCTCAGGGTCTGGGTCGTGTAGCTCCAACACTGGTTCCTGTGCTGACCCGTACAGTGCCATCTCCAGCTCATCGATCCTCCATGAAGAGTGAGCAATATACTCCCGAGCTCTTGCAGATGCTTCCTCACCTCCTCGACCTCACCACGGTCCCTCTGCAACTCCTGAACCGTCTGGTCGATAACATCCTCCTGAGTGACAACAAACCTCGCCAGGTGAGTGATTATGGCGTCCTCCTCCACTATCAACTCCCGATCAAGGTGGTTGTCTCTGCGCGGATGGTGACAAAACACAGTGCCCTCCAACTCTGAAGAGTACATGCGAGCGATCTGCCGCATTGCCCGACACGACATCTCTTGGATTCCGGCCTCAAACGAAGACCTCCTCGCTGTGAAGTAGAGTGGACGGCTTGCCTTCATCTTCTGTCGAGCATACACAGTGAGCTTGATGTCCCACGCTCGGACCAGTCCTGCCTCCACTATGGAGGCCCCCGGTAGAGCGATCTGTCGAAACCTCCAAGTAGCTGCATCATACGCCACTACTCAGCGGCGTAGCCTCCCTCACGCTCAACATAGTTGTTGATCACCTTCATCTGCCAAAAGACACTCACGTGAGAACTCAACAATTTTAAAACAAAGTGAGAGCAAGAAAAATTCAGCAAGAGGGTAAGATCAAGAGAGAAGGGACAAGTCGAGATTTCATTCATCATCTTGGCAAATTTTAACTTTTAGAAAATAGGTTTTATCCTCACTACGACCATTCTAACTAAGGGTAAGTCCTACAGTTAGTATGGCTCTGATATCACCTCTGTCGGGACCAGAATATGCAAATCCAGACCCTCTGTGTATTCAACACTAGTCCAAGATTACGCTAGTGCACACAGTCTCAACATCGGTACATATCACAATCATACTCAACAAAATAGTAAAGTACTTTAATTAATTAACCAAACTGGTTGCTCGACCTTACGATCAAGTTACAAGAATACGCCTCGCAGGGCAAAAACTTATTAAAAGAAATAACGGTAGCGAAAATAAGATAACTTCATGGCGCCATCCAATATACCACAGACAACTGACTATGCTCGCTCCCCTAGTTCGTTGGCTCCTCATGGAACTCCTCCTCCAATGCAGGCGTTGCTTCTTCTTCAACTGATGTTTGTTGTGCAAGGGTGAGTACTTTGAGCACTCAAAGAAGTCATGCATGAGAATGCGATTATAATATTCTACATGCATGGCTTGTTACAAAGGATAGGCTAACAGGTTCATTTGTAGCAAAGCAACACTCAAAAATACAGTAATAGATTGTAAAGCAGTAAAACAATAATAAAGATAATAACTTTCACAATAATTGCACAAGTAAAGCATTGCACAACCTAAGTCCAGTTCACAAGTCCAACCCAAGCATTTTCGAAAGACAGTTTATTTTCATGAAAGTCTAACCCTTGACTGTAATCCCCGAGTAATGTCCAATGTCGCGGACACGGCTATTCGAATAGATTTTACACTCTGCAGAGGTTATACACTTTACCCACAAGATACAGCCAAACACCACAAAGGCGAGAGTCCGTAACAAAGCCATTCCAAAGCTACTTCTAGACCCGGTACTGCCCGCTAAGGTTTCAACACTGAAGGGTTACACCACCACAACAGGGCCCCCCTCTTGCATCATGTGAGTTATCACCCGTACACCCAGAACCCACACCACCACGACAGTACCAAAGACTAGACATCACAGTTTACTCAGCTAGGTTTGTCCCATTCCAGACTTGTGGTTGTATGATGAACTCAGTTCAAAGGTTTGCAAGGTTAAGTCCTTAGGTTGACCAAGGCAAGACTACCTAAGTGTGTCCACAAGTATCCAAAACCAATCAAAACCAAATACATCCGCCCAATTGCCACTCTTGGCCCACCTGAAACAATCTTGCCACTTGCCCCGGTCTAAATCATTTTATCACCCCGGTTGATTACCATGCACCACGTGCCATCAACATCATCAATAACATGCGACACTTTTCCAAAACATGTTCCATATCTCATTAAGTCAACATTAACAACTTGTATTCCAAAATCATGTCAATATCACGTGGTAGGGCTAAGCATCCTACAATGATCTAATTAACCCATGTTGGCAGTTTAATAATGTCCAACTATTTAATCCACATCCTAGGGTGACAAATGATTCATGGCATACAATTATAATAGACAAGGTGGCATACAATAATTAGACATTTAACTAATTCCCAGAATTATTCAAAAGCATTTATAATTAAACTAGCATGCAATAATTTAAATCGATATAATTAAACTAGCATGTTCCTGAGTCAAAACCTCACCTTCGAATCCTTCGGGCACTTCGACGTATACGCGTAACAAGTACAAATAGCAATAAATAATTAAAACAGAGAACAACTAAAGTCCAAAAATCAAATAAAATTCATAAACAGAAAGAGCTCAATTTTACAAATTTTTATAAATTAGAATCATTGAAATCGAAGTTAAAATGCAAAAGTTATAGCATTTGGAAGTTTGAAAATCATTTAAAATGAATAAACCGAATTATTGAAATTATTTTTGTACGGGAAAATCAATTATGACGTCATCCTGACACGTGGCACTTGCTGTTGTCATCCATTGTCGGCTCCCCCAATGACGTCAGCATGACGTCATGGGACACGTGGCCGAACCACTGCCCGACACGTGTCTGGTACTGTGCTGTGGACTCGGTGCACCGAATCGGCTGGTTCACAGTGAACCCGGCGCACAAACCAACGATCGCTGACACGCGGGCCCATCGGTGATGTCAGCGCTAACGTCACCCATGCGGTCGTTGGTTGGTGCTACGTGGCATCTGCGATTAGGCTCGGCCTTGATAAAATCCGCCCGTTGGTTTGAAATCCGACGGCTCGGATCTACTCCGGTGTGCACCGCCCGAAACGACATGGCATGACCCGGTTCTTGCCACGCGGCACACCTACATCCTTCAGATTTAGATCCAATGGTCTGCATCTAATCTAGTTCATTCCGTCTACGAGCTACGTGGCAACATCTGGATCGTCTCTTCTAGATCTAAGGGTTGAGATCTACCCTAGCACGGTGCATCGCAAAGCTACGTGGCACAACACACGCCTTTGGATCTAGATCTAAGGGTCTAGATTGCATCTAAATCTCTACGGGGACGAAGCACGTGGACTCCCCAAGACGGTCGGATCCGGATCAGACGGTGGGGAAGCTTCATGACTCCAGCGATGGCGCGGTGGTGTAGCTCGGCCAGTAGCAAAGAAGACGACCACGGGCGGCGGCGGTGCATCTCCAGCGTTTAAGGTACCTGGCGGCTTGACACAGGGACTCCGGATCTGGGCTCGGTGACAGTGGAGCGGCTCCGTTGGTGGCGGGAAAACGTCACAACACTCGGCGGCGCCTCCTCCAACTTCGGCGAGCAATCGCTGCGAGAACACGACGGCTTGAGCTTCGGGAGGTGGGGGCAAAACATGCGCGCCAAAAAAGTCCTTGAGCGCCGGCGGCTATTAAATAGGGGCTTCACCTTCGTGAAATCCACAGAGAGGAGGTCCACCGACGGCCGGCGAGTCCGGTGGCGACTTCGGATTGGCGACAAGGTGCGCTCGGGGGTTGTCCGCGGCTCGGATCCGACGGTTCCCAAGCGTGCGCGACGCGGTCGGCTACTAGCCGTTGGATCCGATCCAACGGTCAGGAGGGATTAGGGTTAGGGTTTCACGGCATCGGTGGGCTAGTCTGGATTCTACAGCGCACAAGTGTTGGGCTTGACCCCTTCTTTACACTGCAAACCAATTAAATGGGTTTTTCAAAATATAATTATAGAAAATAGATCAAATCATTGGGGCAATAAAATACAAGAAAAATTCTAGAAAAATTCTATAAAATATTTTAGAGCATTTAGGACTCAAATAAAATATTTTTTAACAAAACTTTATTTGAACTTTTCCTTTATTTATATAATCAAGTAAAAGGCTCAATTAGAATTAATTCTAAATAAATCCAAATAAATTCCAAAAATTCCCAAAATGTACAAATACACTTTAAATTCAAGGAAAGCAAAAATTGGGGTGTTACAAAGCACTAAAATGAATGCAATGGCAAAGGATGGGGAATATGTTCTTTTACACCTGTTTGCACCAGAGTTTGGTCATTATGGGAAAAATCGGCAAAATGCACAAGTTTGGATAGCGCACGAAACACGTTTGGAAAGTTTGGATAATGTGCAGCAGGTATTTGAAAACAAGAGTCCAATTAGGAAATTATAGCCGACTCGGATTACACTGTCGTGTTGGATCAGGACTCAGATCGGCTGCCAGGTATATAAGGCGCACCGAGGCTGCTTGAAGGGGACACACAACACAAACACTCATATCTGCTAGTTTTCTTTCATAGTTTTTTAGTCTTTTAGCTCTGTAATCTTCCCTTTGTAAGTCGACATTGATCAAATAAAGTTGCGAATCGCCGATTGTTTGATCATCTTCGATATCTTTAGGTTTGATTTGTTCTGTCTTGTTGCGCATCGCCTTTTCAGAATTGATCTGCCTTTTACCCTCGGATTAGTCGTAATCGACTAATCTATTTACCACCTTAAATCGGCTTTCTGGCTGATTTCTGTTTTAGCCAATTCGCCTCTAGGATCAGCTTGATTGAATTTCACAACTTCCTTATCGATTGCAGGGTCAAATCGATTGGCACGCCTCGCACACACTTGAACCCGGTGTTCGTCCGGTGTGTTGCAAGCCAGAAACCCTCTTCACGTTTTCGGCGTCAACACATTTTTGGCACGTCCGGTGGGACACGATCGACAAGATGACTGCAGGCAAATCTGTTGCACCAGCCGACGCCATAATCGTCCCCACTTTGGACGATTTAACTCGCAACGCAGCAAGGAAATCGAAGATCGGAAAGTCTGCCTTGGAGGAATTAATGTTGGGTTGCTATCGAAAACCCGGCGTAGAGTCACGTGAAGTTGGCGCTTCCAACATTGAATCCACTTGGCGAAGCTAGCATCACGTCGACTCCGGTAAGCCGATATATGCCAGCTCAAGCTGAGTTATCTGTTATGATTGAGCAAGCTGTGCATCATGCATTGATTAATCAATCATCGGCTTTGGTCACGACTTTAAAGCCGATGATTGAAAATAGCGTAAAAATAATTACACAGGAGTTGGTAACATCTGGAGGATTGCTGGATCCATTGCAGCCACTCCCAACATATCCCGTGTATTCGTGGCACCAAATGCCAATACGATCAAGGCATCGGCACCTGCACCCTCACTGATGCCGACCCAACCCACCGTATTGGCACCAACAAATCCTCGCGTAAACCCAGGCCACATTACCATGCATATACTGATGCTGCAAAGTCAGATCCATCGGCGTCAGGCGTTTCTTACGTCCCATCGGCTCCTCAGCTGACTGAATTAGATAAAAATTATAAACCCCAAGGGTCATTTCAAGTGAGAAATCCGGCCCCATATAAAGTGGTTGCATACACAGAACCGTTCGTCCCACTGCCTGAGGTTACGGCTGCCAAAGCCGATGGGTATGAATCATGGCATCAATAGTACCCATCTGCTAGGATAAGCCGACCAGCCGAGTTTGCAGTCGGGGGGCAAGATACTTGGCCAAACCCTGGAGTCCCATCGGCCAATAACATCAATTGGGCCGATCAGATTTCCATGGTCTTGAGAGATCAATTTGGCCTACAGCCCAAAGGGAAAACAATCGGCTATAGAAAGCCGTACCCAGATTATATTGACCGCATGCCGTATCCCCATAACTTTAGGATTCCCGATTTTGCAAAGTTTTCAGGGGATGATTCAGTCACCACTTTAGAACATGTTGGATGATTTATCGCTCAGTGTGGTGAAGCAGCTCAGTCCGATGGGCTGAAGATTAGAC
The DNA here is from genome assembly GCA_036346375.1 of Guadua angustifolia. Taxonomy (NCBI): domain Eukaryota; kingdom Viridiplantae; phylum Streptophyta; class Magnoliopsida; order Poales; family Poaceae; genus Guadua; species Guadua angustifolia. The sequence goes on from JAYEVE010001104.1 coordinate 191,714, forward strand.
TTTTTCCTTTGATTTTATCAGGGACTGCTTTTACTTGGTTTACAAATCTACCTCCAAATTCGGTCCATTTTTGAAACGATCTAGAAAGTCGATTTCATGAATACTTTTTCTCTCGGTAGTTTAGAGTTAAGAATTTCAGACTGAATTTGTCCGCAAAGTTTAGTGAATAAACTTCCGATTATATTAGAAGATTTAGAGAAGTGCAAAATCGCTGTTTCAGTGTAGTATTGCCCGATAACCAACTAGCCGATTTAGCATTTAAAGGGTTGATTCCCCCACTTAAAGAAAAACTTGCTGGACAAGAGTTTACTGATTTAATTCACTTGCTTCATCGCGTATTGGCACAGGAAAGCTGATATTTAAGTAAAGAATTCAAGGACAAAATTAGGCTAAACAGCAATGGCAAGGATAAGGCTAAGGTAAATATGGTTGAATATAGTTCAAGTGAAAATTCTGAAGATGAAGCAGACGTTAATATAGCCGAATGGATAAAGGGTTCCAGAAAACCACTTGTCTGTTCGTGGCTCAAGCCGACTAGGAGTAAGTCGGAGATTAAATACGCTTTTGACGTGTCCAAGTGTGACCGCATATTTGATATGTTGTTACAAGAAAGGCTGATACGACTACCAGAAGGGCATACCATACCATCGGCCGATGAAATTAAAAAGCGACAATATTGTAAGTGGCATCATTCTTTTTCCCATAACACTAATGATTGCAATATCTTTCGGCAGCAGATACAGACGGCTATTGAAGATGGTCGGCTCAAGTTTGCAGAGGAGCCGGCCATGGAAGTCGATGTCAATCCCTTCCCAATAAATATGGTTCAATGCTCTGGCAAAGGAAAACAAATTGTCGACGAAAGACCCATAGCAACGCGGCAAGTCGACATAGAATCAAACTCAAAAGGAGAAACACTGAGGATAACGATCGGCTCACTTCAAATTGAAGCCGATCAAAGTGGGAATAATTCAAGGACTATTAAGCCAAAAGGGGAACTGCAAGTCGGGCGATGGTATAAAGCCGAAAGGTCTTCGCCTCGAAAACCTGTATTCAAACCTAAGCCAACTTTTTCACAGTTGCTTGAGAAGTATGAAAGGATAAACCATCGGCAGAAGCAGCAGGCTTGCCGACCAGATGAGCCTTATCGGCCAAACACCGTAGAACGAGCTCATCAAAGATGTCCCTTCTGGCAATTCTGTTGGGAAAGGGGTGTGGCATTACCGTCTTCAAGGTCATGCCCCATGGAGCATTACCCGCAAAGAAGTTGGCCAAGACAATCGGTAAAAGAGCGTCTATTTAGACCAGTACCAGATCAAAATGAGTCAGGGCAAAAAAAGCCGATGAAGGAGAGGCTAGGTACACCAAACCAAGACAAGAAAGAAGAACCTATGGAAAACCTGGTTGGTAAAATCCGCAAACCGGTTGAACCTAAGCCTAGATGGTGCCCGACGGGACTTAGCCAATCGCAACGCAGACGGCTTCAACGCTTAAGGACGCAGGAGATAAGGGAGGCCGAAGGAGAAAAACAAAGAGATGAAACATTCAATGAATTATGGCCGATGAAACCCGCTAAAAAGGAATGGAAGAGAAGAGAACAAGCCGATGACGAATCAGATTTTTCAGATGATTTGTTGTCGCCAGTAATTCGAAATAACACTCCTCCCATGGATATCAACATGGTATTCACTTTACCAGCCGAATTCAAAATCAAGTCTGAATCGGCTACAGACACGTTTGCTCAACTATGCTTACACTACACCAGGAATGAGCTATAGCAACATAGGTATATGTTGCTATATGCACACATATGTGTTGCTAGGATAGATACCAACACATATGATAAGTGATGTTATTGGTCATGTTGCAATGATAGATATACTGCAACACAAACTAGATGTTGTTAAACAAACGAAAAGGTGTTGCAAAGTAGCAACATGTGTTTTTATATATAACAACACATATTTTCAACACATATCTAACACCTGTTAGAAACACATAATTAGTCTATTGCAACACAACTAAGTGAACATATAAATTATGGTTTATTTATTTGCTATATATATAAAAAATATAATTACGCAAATAATTTTTATTTGATAATTAAGAAATTCATATTAGATGATATATAATACAATTCAACACGAGCAATGATCAAAAGGTAGATTGCATTGCATTAATTAAGGAAATAAATATAAGTATTGAACATCATTCCACATAGAACAATACATCTCATTTATTTGAGAACAAGAGTAAAATTTGAGTCCTACCATATGAAATTCTACTACTACTAATACTAGTACACTACTAGCACTATCTTTTCCTCGTGAAATTCCTTGCTTCTTGATCCCTTGATGTGGTAAACATCCAAATACAACAATTCAACCATTGATCTTTTCAACTTTGCAAAATTACAAGAAAATTGCATGAATGTAAATATACAGGACTTGTGTGACACACCAAAATCAAATCAAGATGACATTAACATACACAAATTGAAGGCCAAGCAATCGATTTTCCTTTCATTTGGCCAATTGTCTTGTAGTTCTCCCATGGCCTTACCAACACTTCATGGTCTTCGATAGGATAATTAACACGCACTTCCCAAAATTAGTTACCTAGCTTGAAACCACCAACCACGTGATACGGATCACTACTCAACAATGTAACAAATGCTTGATCTCTTTGTTTCGATATCTGTTGGCAGACTTGAGGAATCTGATGGTACCAAACTGCATTGGATTTTAATAGTCATTAGAAGTAAAACATGAATTAGATCTACCATTGCAAACTACAACCATTATAATGTTTGAAGAATGTCTGTGAGGATTAAAACACAAGAACTTGGGTTTATTTAGCAATTATTTGCTGAAGCAAAAGAGTTGTGTAATCAGCAACCATAGAGTATAGAACACCGCTAATAGCTATTTAGATTATATTTTAGCCTCTTATGAATTATGATTGAGGAAGTAAATCGCCGGTGATAAAACCATCTTTGACGAATCACAAAACTTTGTCGCACAGACCATGGTAAGCACTAGGCCTAATAATAGAATCAATATTTTGTCACTACAAAATTACAATGACCAAGCAACCAACAATTTCCCAGCGAAGGCAATTAATAAATCGGTTATACGATAAATGCACATGAATGGCACAAACCGGCTTGCTTTTGGCCTAAACCCATAAGGAAGTTGTCCGGCTTGATATCACGATGAAGAAAGCCTCTCGTGTGCATGTACTTTACCCTGTTAATCTGTATAAAAAACAATATGAATGTTAGTGATATGCCCTAGAGGCGATCATGTGAGATGATTGTATCATACGTCTATGTTCATGTACTTATCAGTTCCATGAATAAATGTCACTCCTTTGTTTATTGAGTATGACTTAATTGTGAAACACATTGGTTATATGATATTATTCTAAACGATCCCTGGTCACATATCATTATGTGGGACAATAGTGATTTGACCAGCACATGTATTGATTGATGGTAATGTTTCACATACCATAGATATGGAGATATCAAATCAATAATGTGGGCACATGTTAGAGAACATGGGGTTGGATAGACCCGCTCGAGACAATCGATGAGATTGTTATCTTAGAAGTGCCATTAGGAATGTAGTCTCGAGTGGTATACCTATACGATCCTTTGACACGAGATTACGATTGATTCTCGGCATGTGTAATGTATACTTGGGGCTATCAAATGCTTCTCCGTAGCGTGGAGAGTTATAAAGGTAGCTTACGAGTATGCCATGAAACATGGCGTGAGATATAAGAGATCAAGATGGAATTTGCCCTCCTTGATAGCGGAGAGATATCTTTGGGCCCCTCGGTGTGGATGGATAAGGAAAGTGCATGGCCATGCCAAAGTGATTAAAGTGTTAATTTGAATTATATCCATTACATTGACGAGTGAATGGGTCGAGCTATCACAAGGATGGTGCATCTTGCCTTGAGCTTGATTTGGTATCGCGTGGCAAAAGGATTGGTATATGAGTATATCATGGTTCAACCGATCTGATCATTACGTGCATTGGGGACAATATGTCCTGCTAGGAACCCTTGTTGTCGATGGTGCGGAAAAAGAGGTTTCGGGGCCATGGCCATTTGCGCATGAACCTAACGGGTCACACATAGCAGGTTGGATCATGTCGATGGATTGGATGAAGAGGCGCGTATTCTACACTGGCGAAAACAAAATTTTCTCGCATTCAACGGGATACATGCGCAGTAGAGGATCATGGATCATTACCCTTGGAGCACATTAGCGGTGAAGTAGAGTGGGTGGAGCCTCGGCGTGCTCGAAGCCTTGTCGTAGTCAAGCGTACTCCATTGCTTTCGGCAAGTGCTGCGAGATCACCCCAGTGCTCGCCGAGTAGTCTCGGGCGCCGAGTGCTCGCCAAGTGATCACTGAGTCCTTAGCGTCTCCTCGCCTTGAATGTGCGATGCGCGGATGAAGATGTGCATCGCGAGTTGAGAAGGTGAAACCGATCGCCGATCAGCCGAAGGACGATCTGCAGCGCCTCTCTACGGTATCCACACCGTTCAAGGGTGGAGCAGCCGTCTTGCGGTATGTGCTAACACCACCGCGACGGCTAGGGTTCTGGCGAGGGTAGGGGCGGCGGCTAGGGTTTCGTGGTGTGGAGAACCACTTTCTTTGCATACCCCACGCCCCTTTATATAGGCGCACTAATGGGCCTTCTCACGATAAAGCCCACTAGGACTCACGCTAATGGATCTTCTCTGATGAAGTCCATTAAGGCATGAAGGATCCAAATCGGCGTAAACCCACCAATGGATCCAATCCATCGGACATGATCAACCTGTTAAGTGTGTGACCCATTAGGCTCATGTACAAGTCGGCGCGGTCGAAGAACCCTTTCCCGGACCACAAGTCAATAGCGATTACCTAGCGGCACATATTGACCCCGAATGTACACAATGATCGAATCGGTGAACCTTGATACACTCACATAGGATCCTTTTGCCACATGATATCAGTCAAGCTCAAGGTGAAAGCGTGCCACCCTTGTGATAGCTTGACATATTCACTCGTCAATGTAATGGATATAATTTGTGATTAACACTTTAATCACTTTGGCATAGCCATGCACTTTTCATATCCATCCACACCGAGGGGCAGAGATATCTCTCCGTTATCGAGGAGGGCAAATTCCATCTTGATCTCTTATATCTCACGTCATGTTTCATTGCATACACATAAGCTACCTTTATAACTCCTATTACGGAGAAGCGTTTGATAGCCCCAAAATATACAATTACATCTTTGAGAATCAATAAGAATCTCGGGTCAAAGGATCGTATAGGTATACCACTCGAGACTACACCACGATGGCACTTCTAAGATAACAATCTCATCGGTGTCTCGGGCGGGTCTATCCAACCTCATGTTCTCTAACATGTGCCCACATTATTGATTTGATATCTCCATATCTATGGTATGTGAAACATTACCATCAATCAATACATGTCTTGGTCGATCACTATTGTCCCACATAATGATATGTGACCGAGGATCGTTTAGAATAATATCATATAACCAATGTGTTTCACAATTAAGTCATACTCAATGAACAAAGGGTGACATTTATTCATGGGCCAGTAAGTACATAAACATAGGCGTATGATACAATCATCTCATATGATCGCCTCTAGGGCATATCACTAACATTGGATCCATTAGTGGGTTTACAGTTTGGATCCTCTGGCGTCTTAATGGTTTCTCTTGTAGAAGATCCATTAGTGAGTCCTAGTGGGCTTTTATCGTAGAAGGCCGTTAGTGCACTCTATATAAAGGGCGTGGGTGTGCGACCAGAGGCTCTCCCCACCACGAAACCCTGGCCGTCGACCCTACCCTGCTAGAAACCCTAGCCGTCAGCGCCGCGTGGTGCTAGCTGCACGGCGCCTGGCGTTCCACCCTGGGCGTGTGGATCTTTGTAGAAGCGCCGTTGCATCATCTCCTCGGCGCCGATCGGCGATCGGTTTCACCCTCTCCATCTGCAGCGTGCGCATCTTCATCCATTGCGCCGTCGCACTGCGGCGAGAGCGTCGAGCACTTTCGGGCGGTCCGGAGACCACTCGGCGAGCACTCGGGTGATCTCGCATAGCACTTTCGGCGGCGATCGGGAGTCACGTTCGACTACGTCTGATGCTTGAACGCAGCGAGGAGGCTTCATCCACTCTACTTCGCCGCTAACGTGCTCCAAGGGTAATGCTCCATGATCTTTGACTCGCATGTATCTGGTTGAATCGTAGAAAATTTTGTTTTTTCGGCTAGTGTAGCATCGGCGTTCTCCTTCAATGAAGACATTAACTCGGTGGTAAAAATCAACCAAGCAAGGACTCAAGATTTGAGTTCCCGGATAATTATTTTCTTTGGTATTTAGTTTGAGGCAGGTGGACAAAAGTAACAGCCAAAATGATATGATCTGATATGATAAACTCACCATCGATCGGCAAGCATAAGTCTTGTTTTTAAGAGAGAACTTTTCTGTTGCGATAGTTGAATAAGTCCTTGAGACTTGGACCAAGAAGATCAATGACCATGACATTGTACTCCCCTCCACTCCAAACCACTTAGGATGAGGAATCGGTGAAGTTTGGCATCAAAGATTAAATGAAACATAGTAAAATATATATCTCTAAAAATCCATAAGCGGAACAAATTCTAGTATTGGTACTTACTTCCCCTTGCGAAGCATGTACAGTTTTGACTCATAATGAAGCCGAGGATGCCTTGATTTATGATTCCTAGCAAAATGTGAGAAGAATAAAAAAATTAGCTAGCGATCCGATGCTAGCGAGGCGATAACTTGCCCTATCTGCAATTCATGTTAACAAAATATATGTTCAACTTCGAAAGCGCCTTTCCTATTTTACTAGTACCTACACTTTCTCATAAGTCATAGCGAAATTCTTGCTTCATTTAAGCCAACAACCCAAGGGATCTGAGAGGTAGATATAAGCAATTGAAAAATCGAAACTTGATAATGTTCTATGATCTTCTATCATAAATGACAAGTTTAATGTCTAGCTATTGCTTATCGGCATTGGCATTCATGATTAGAAAAGAAATATTTGGTTCATTAGCTCAAAGTAGCAATTATCAAAAGTTATGTGGAATGTTACTTCACGATAAATGCTATCAAATTATCACACGGAATGTTACTTCACGGTAAATGCTATCAAATTATCACCAATAGTATCGCAATAATTGATGCTTTTATAATGGCATGTAGTTTACATGAACAACTGGGAATAAGTTTTGGATGCAATCGAAGACATGTGAGAAACACAATGAGAGTCTGAGACAAAGGAAGCTCCAAAAGCGAGAGAGTATCCCGAGAATGCATAGAGCTTTCATGAGTTCTATGTAACTAGCATAGTATGAATATCTAAAGGAACAAACATTATACTAGATTATCGGCACTGCTTATTTATTATAGTCATATCACCAATTTTTATTAGGTCTAATTCTACTTGCGGCTATACTAGATTATCGACTGCTACAAGCGAAGAAAATAAATAACGAGAGAAGTGCAAAGATGTAAAGCACGAAGAGTTACGATTGTAGAGTTCAATAAATCATTTGTTCATATCAATCGAGACTCATCACAATTTGTTTTCCTAACTCAAACCAGCATTTTCACATATCGGATATTTATATGCACATGTTTTGCATTATTTACATGCGTACATGTAAGTATTTGGACCTTTGGCCATTTTCTTAAATCCTTGATGGTGATCGATAATACTCTACTAATCGATTGCATTATTAAAGCAAGTGTGCATATTTACAAACTAGTCGAATACTAAAAATAGAAGCATTTGCAAAAGTTATTCGGATCGAAGGTGGCTTTAGAGTTCGAGAATCCATAGCTATTGTAACTTGTGTTTCTTACGCACTTAAGCTAGAGGCGTAAAGCATGAATTTAACTCAAGAACAAACTAGACAAGCGTAACGAGAAAACACATCTATAATGCACTAGACAATTTGCTACAACCTGTACTTTACTTGTGCAAGAAATCACGGCATTCGATAACAAAAGCGGTGTAAGCTAATTTGCTACAAAAATCTACACACCCAAAGTTGATTAACATATCAACCATCGACTCAATTCCACACAAAGTATTTCGTAATATTCCTTGTTACATCATAAAAATAGATAAAAAATATAAGCCAAATAATTTTCTTATAAGCGTCCCAACCCTCGAGAACTTATAAGCGTCCCAACCTCGAGTCTTGAGCTTCATTGTTTTGTTTTGAACAATAAACACACTAATTTTCCATGCTAGTTGCTGACAGTTTATACAACAAGGGATATTCAGGTGGAACCTCTCCTAGTCATTATTTAAAGGAGAAACACATACAACTGAGGTTTTAAAACCAGTTGCAAAATGAATCACGAAGGCAGCCTAGAACCGGTTCGATGAGAGCGGATCTCTCTTAGTTTCCATTTGCAAATTCAAACACAAAAAATAGTGCATGGCGGGTTAAATAATAGTGCATGGCTTTTGGTGTTAGGAGGCGGACGACTCATACGCAATTTAGCAAAAAGAAACCGCAGTGCTCATAACAACACAATCGGCGATCGGGTCTTTTGAGTCTCATGCTAATAAACAAGAACAACGTGTAAAGTAAAACCGCACCAATCCTTAAACAAATATCACAAGTAAACTAATCTGACAACCACCGGCCAAAGTGATGTGGCTAAGCATGATGTGATGGCTGTTCTCTGAATAGATACTACTACTACATCGCATTGCAAAAGATTAATTACCAAATACCAATGAAACATTGCAAAAATATTATACTTGTTATGTGTGTGGTTGTTGCTTTTTTTGGAAGGATTATGACGATATGTGTGCTTCAGTGGTGTGGTGAGCAGCTTGTGACTGAATTTGCCTGGCATCTGAAGTCTGAAGCAGTACTAACGCCAGAAGGATCCTTACCCGAATGCGGCGGGCGATCGGGAGGCAGACGGGCGACGGGCGGCAGGCCGGGCAGGGCAGACAGGCGGAGTCCTCCGGACGGGGACGGGCAGACGAGGGTGACGGAAGGCGGTGATCGAGGCCAGACGGGCGGCGAAGACGAGGAGGGCATGGACGGGCAAAGCAGACGAATGGGTGGGCGATGGGGAGGCCCGGTGGCGGCTAGGGTTGGGATTACTGGGGTGGGGTAGATTCGCAGAGAGCGAATGAGGTCGGGCGGTCTGGCAGGTCGCAGGAGAGGAGTGGAGGCGGCCGGATCGGGCCACTCATGGGAGTATTAGATGGCGGGTAGAACAACGGATGCAGATAGAATATCGAACCCGATCCGAAACTTTTGGGTATCATCCGTCCCATATCCGATCTGAATCCGATTAGACGCGAACGGGTAATATCCGAACCCGAACCCGACGGGTACCAAAAAAATCGGGTTTTCCCTGACCCGACCTGAACCGGGTTGGGTACCCGTCGGGTAGTACCCGACCTGTTTTCACCCCTGGGGGACTGTTGTCTTCAATATTTTTTTTGAGTATGTTATGTTATTCTCATATTGCCTAATGCCCCTTCAATACAGGATACTCAGACAATGAGAAGTCAAGGCACCACATATCTCGAGGAAGATTAATTAGCGCAACAGCCTCCATCACCCTATTTTGTTTATCCAAAATTTATATATGTTTCTTATCTCGATTCTTTGTTCACCTACCAACACATCCAACAAGTGTAGCAATATGACCATCAAGTGTTGTAGGGTAATTCAATGGATACTATATATTTGAGAATTCTACATATGGGTGTTAGCAACACGTAGCATGTGTTGCAGTTGAGTTTTCCTACAAAACAAATTATATGTGTTGAAAAGTGTGTGTTAAAATAGATTGGTCCTGTTGTAGTGTTAGGTGCGCAAGATGCTATATTTGAAAAGCCGCAAGATCCTCATCGGCATCTTAAGCCGTTGTACTTGAAAGGCTACATCTATGGGAAGCCGATATCCAGGATGCTTGTAGATGGTGGGGCTACTGTGAACTTGATGCCACTCACTACTTGCAAGAAGTTGGGCAAAACCGATGAAGACCTGATCAAGACAAACATGGTACTGAATGACTTCACAGGCGATCCTACTGAAGCAAAAAGAGTGATGGTCACAGAACTAACCGTCGGTGGCAAAACTTTGCCGACCGCATTTTTTGTGATTGAAGCTAAAGGGAATTACAGTGTACTCCTTGGACGAGATTGGATACATGCCAACTACTGCATACCCTCAACCATGCATCAACTTCTTGTACAATGGAATGGAGATGAAGTTGAAGTCGTATCAGCCGACACATCGGCTCATATCGCAATGGCTAGTTCAGATGTGAATTGGCCACATGAAGAGGCAGAATGCATATCGAGCAAAGCGCTAGACGATTGCGATTTTTTATGTACTGGAAAGTCAGGATTTACGCCGATCAGTGTCAAGCCAGGCACGTTTGATCGGGCGGATGAAGTCTTAAGAAGATGGAGTCAGAAATGATCCAAATCTTACAGGACAAGGCGAGGAGCTATCGGCATATGGTGAGTTCATGTGAAGCCATTGAGGACTTCCAGAGCGAAAAATTGGGTCAAGGTTTCACTTCTGCCGATATGCTTGAAGAAGTCGATATAGGAGAAGGAGATAGAAAAAGGCCAACTTTTGTGAGTGCAAATTTAGGTCTAGAATACAAAAACAAATTGGCCGAAATACTTAGAAATTATAGGGATTATTTCGCCTGGGAATATTATGAGATGCCTGGATTAAGCCGACACTTAGTGGAACATCGGCTACCCATAAAGCCGGGATATCGGCCATACAAACAACCCCTCGACATTTTAATCCAGAATTATGCGGCGTAATAAAAAGGAGATTGAGAGGTTGCTAGAGGCCAAGTTCATAAGGCCTTTAGCGTCTGTTGAATGGGTATCTAACATTGTTCTGTCATGAAGAAGAGCGGCAAGCTTAGGTATGTGTAACCGACTTGAGATTTAAACAAAGCTATGCCAAAAGCGAATACCCAATGCCTATAGCCGATATGCTCATCGATCTTTGCATCGGGTAATAAGATTATTAGTTTTCTTGATGGGAATCTTTGGATATAACCGGATATTGATGGCGGAAGCCGATGTCCTAAAGGCGCCTTGGATGTTCTGGCGCTCTTGGGTTGTGCGAATGGACTATGATGACATTCGCTTGAAAGCGCAGTGCCACTTATCGATAGCGATGAATCTAATTTTCACGATCTAATCGGCCACATAGTTGAGATATATATTGACAATGTGGTGGTGAAATCTAAAGAAGATTGGCAACATTTAGCCGATTTAGAAAGAGTGCTCCAAAACATAAGGGCTCATGGACTAAAAATGAACCCTTTGAAGTGCGCGTTTGGCGTATCGGCTGGCCAATTCCTAGGGTTTATGGTTCACCAAAGAGGGATTGAAGACAAGCAAGAAAGAGTTAAAGCCATAGCCGATACAAAACCACCGACATGTAAAAATGAATTGCAGAAGCTGATCGGCAAAATTAATTACTTAAGACGATTCATTTCGAATCTGTCTGGTAGGATTCGAGCTTTTACGCCCTTATTAAAATTAAAAGATAATGAAGACATCACATGGGGAGCCGATCAGCAAAAGGCTTTGATGACATAAAACAGTACTTAGCATCACCACCAGTTCTGACCGCACCTCAGAAGGGGATTCCATTCAAGTTGTACATATCGGCTGAAAACGAGACCATCGGGGCTGTGTTGGCACAAGAAGTCGTGGTAAAGAGCGAGTAATATTTTATTTAAGCCGACGGCTTCTGGATGCTGAAAATAGGTACCCTTCAGTAGAGAAGTTATGTTTGTCATTATATTTTGCTTGTACAAAATTGAGACACTACGTATTAGCATCAACCTGCATAGTAGTATGTAGGACTGATATCATCAAATACATGCTATCTACACCGATTTTGAGAGGACGACTTGGGAAGTGGGCTTATGCTCTAACAGAGTTCGAACTGCAGTATGAATCGGCCAAAGCCGTCAAAGGCCAAGCAATAGCCGATTTCATAACGGGACATGATACCATGGCAGGAATGGTCGATGTAGCTCCATGGCAAATATATTTTGATGGGTCAGTTTGTCGAGAAGGGAGTGGAATAGGCATTGTACTGATTTCACCAAGAGGGTATAATGTTGAGTTTGCATATAAACTACGTGCCGATGCTTTAATAACCGAAGTGAATATGAAGCGTTGCTCAAGGGGCTTCAGTTGGTAGAAAGTGTCGGAGCAAGTAATATAGAGGCATATGGTGACTCATTATTGGTAGTGCAACAGATTAAGGGAGAATTCAAATGCAACGATGAGGTATTGTCGAAGTATCTAGAAAATTGCCTTGATATTATCAACAAATTCACGTCGTTCTGTATCGGCCATGTGCCCAGAGAAATGAATAAAAAATAGCGCCTTGGCTCAAGCGACTTCGGGCTATAAGGAGTGCAGCCGTCTGAAGCATTTGATTTGATCGACAAAGCGGTGTTGTGTGTTGATAATGCGGTTGGCGAACGAGATAAAAGCTTACTTAGCAAACCCATCCGTGCTCACCGCACGCCAAAATTCGGCGACAAGCATTGAAGTATGTTGTGATGGAAGGCGAGTTGTACTATCGGACAATGGAAGGATTAGCCACGAGGTGTTTAGGCGATGAAGAAGCGAAAATAGCAATGGGTGAAGTTCATGAAGGAATTTGCGATTGCACATCAATCGGCTCACAAAATGAAGTGGATCTTAAGGCCAGGCGGGTATTTTTGGCGACAATGTTAGAAAGATTGTTTCAAGTATTACAAAAGGGTGCCAAAGTTGTCAAAAGTTTGGGGGCGTACAACTTACACCAGCATCGGCTTTACATCCGATTATTAAACCATGGCCGTTCAGAGGATGGGGTATAGACGTAATCGGCCAAATATTCCCAGCATCAAGCAAAGGCTATAAGTTCATCCTTGCAGCTACAGACTTTTTCTCAAAATGGGTAGAAGTCGTTCCACTCAAGAAGGTTACTAGTGTGGAAGCCATCGGCTTTGTTAATGAGCACATTATTCATCGATTCGGTATTCCTCAGACTATTACAACCGATCAGGGAACAGTGTTCATGTCTAATGAATTTAAAAGTTTTGCAGAAAGTATGGGCATTAAGTTACTAAATTCATCACCATATTATGCTCAGGCTAATGGACAAGCCGAGTTGTCCAACAAAACTCTGATCAAACTAATTAAGAGAAAAATCGATGAAAAGCCTCGAACTTGGCACACTACATTGTCAGAGTCTCTATGGGCTTATCGACTAGCGTTTCACGGATCGACTAAATTATCACCATATCAGTTGGTATATGGTCAGGAAGCCGTATTGCCCGTACAGATAAATATCGAATCGATGCGAGTGGCAAGACAAAACAATCTATCGACCGACGAATACAGAGAATTGATGCTATACAACTTAGATGACTTAGCGAGTTAAAATTTGGTTACACTAAATCGGCTAGAGAAGAATAAAAGAAGAGTAGCAAGAGCATATAACAAGAAAGTCGTACCGAAATCGTTTCGTGAAGCCGATTTAGTGTGGAAAACAATATTGCCGATCGGTTCTAAAGATAATTGATTTGGTAAATGGTCGCCAACGTGGGAAGGGCCTTATAAGATAAATCGGCTTGTTGGCGGAAATGCATATATACTTGAGACATTAGAAGGAAACATATTTCCTAAAGCAATCAATGAGAAATATTTAAAGAAATATTATCCTAGCATATGGATTGGAGCATGAATCATTGAAAGGATAAATATAAAATCGGTTAGACAGCCGATTGAAAGTGACGAGGGTTGGGTCACCCTTGGTCGGGTCCTTAGAGCAGTCAAGGTGCCCCTAAGCTCGGGAGGACCCGACCTCGACTTTGAGGTCTGTGAGGCGCATGACCAGAGTGTATATGACCCCAAGCTCCCAAGCTCGGAAGGCCCCGAGCCGTCTGGAGGCGCGTGTAGCCTCGAGCTCGATCCAGCGACCTTGAGCTCGGGGCGGTTCGTGTCGTGCGGCGTCCCATTGGATTCCGGGACGTGCGTTTACTTGGCAGTTATCAAGACGTGGGATCGTCGGAAGCGTCTGAAGCGGGCGCCAAAGTGGAAGCGATTCTGCGAGCCCTCAATGCGCACGAAGACCACCACCCGGGAGCATCGCCCGGCGGTTACAAGCTAGGAAGACAAAAGGCTGAGAGCATGCAATCTGCGAGGTCTCTCTCTCGCTCTCACACGCGCGCAACATCACACAGACACCAGATTTCTAGCTCAAAACGCCAGCATTGTAAAGCTCAAGCGGTAACTCGTCACTGTACTGAGAAGATAGAAAAGATCACCGCCGCAAAGCGGCGGAATAGTATTTACCCTCCTACAGGGGCTCGAACTAGTATAAACCCTCGTCTCACGCTCGTTGTCGCCTAGCTCCGACCTTCACGACGCCATCGTCCCTTCCTTCGCTGAGTCAAGCTCTGTTCGGGTCCCAAATCTCACTAACCCCCCATTCCATTTCTGCGGTTGGCGATCCCGATCGTCGACAGCTGGCGCCCGCCGTGGGGCCCGATAGCTTGGCTCATTCGCGGGAAGAACATCAAGACCTCAGGAGCATGGCGAGCTTCATCGACGGACATTCCTCGAGCGTGGGTTCGGGCGCGGACTCCGACTCTGCGTCCCTATTCTCACCTTCGCCTCCGCCACACGAGCAGCACGTTCTAATGGGGAACAGCCATGGCGGGGATGCACCGGTGGATGGTCGTGATCCGAAGACCCCTGAGGATGCCCTCTGAATGGTGCATGTTGCCATCAACCAAGCCATAACCGCCCTCCGGTGGGAGGACCAGGAGAGGACCGGCGCGACGTCAGGTCACCCCAGGCTCCCTCCCTCGAGGGAGCATCTCCGCGCTATCGCCTAGATCATGGTCGATCCCGATAGGGCGAAATCTGAACTCTTTGGCCGAGCCCTAGCCGAAGAGCTTGATCAGGCTGCGACCAAGGTCGTACCTCCGTAGCACCGAAGTCACCCCTCGGGGACCCGCTCCTTGAGAAGTGACGACAACTCGTCGCGCCGTCGCCAACGCGCTCAACAGTCGCCTCCCGCGCCGAAGGCATCTTCTCGTCCACGTCGACCTCGGGATGTGACTCCGATGTCGCCACGTTGCCGTCCCGCTGGCGCCGACCCGAGTAGGACCAGGCGCGGATCGAGCTGCACGAGCTCCATGTCGACCAATAGCCGGACCGGGGGCCTCTCCCCAGATGTTCCGCCCAAGCGCCACCGAGTCCAGGACCGTCTGCGCTACCTCGAGCGACTCTACTTTTCGCCGTCATGGTGCTCTCGCCAAAGAAAGCGGTGCCAAAGGCGACCTCGACTCACGATGCGGGCCGGCGAAGACCTTCTTTGACGCGATCCCATGGCGTGCACTGCCTGGCCTATGGTACATGCGGTGTATTCCGGCGACCTCGTCGGGTGCCTTTGCTGGCCCGCTTCAAGCCGGCACTTATAGGCGTTCGATGGGACCAAGAATCGCGAGTTCCTCTCTATCTACTCGACCGCCATTACGGCGGCTGGGGAAACGAGGCTCGTCATGGCCAACTATCTCCCGACCGTGTTGGGCGGCGCCGCGGACTTGGCTCTTCAACGAAGCCGGTTCCTTGGTCGTGGCGCCCGGATCGAGCGCCCTCCGCTCCAACTTCGAGTTATTCTGGCGACCGCGGAGAAGGACTGGATCGCATCATCCAGGGCAAGAGCGAACCTCTCCGCGACTTCGTGCGGTGCTTCATCCGTACAAGGAACCTGATCCCGAGCATCTCCGACGAGGCTGTGATCAAGGCCTTCAAGTTCGGCGTCCGCGACCGGCACCTTACCGAAGACCTGGAGATCACGACGAGGCTCAGTGTCAACAAAGGCATTCCGCATGGCGGAAGCGATGCTGCGGATCGCGAAGACGGCGCCGTTCATTGGAAGCGCGACTATGACCAAGGTAAGCTTGGTGCGAACAACTCGAAGGCTGGCCGATCAACTCCAAAGGCACCGACCACAGCGCCCACCGCCAAAAAGCGTGATCGCAAGGGAGGCGGTGGCACTGTCGTAGCGTGTCGTTCTGCGCGGACGGCCGTGAGGTCCTCAATCTGAGTCAAGCTCGGGAGGTCCCGACCTCGTCAAATCGACCTCGGCCTCGCCGAGCGTAAAGCCAGCCCAAGTAGGAGGCGGCGCCCGGCCTGCGGGCGATGCTTTCGAGCGCAAAGAGGAGGCGCCCGAGCTCGACTCGCGAAGTTCTCTGCACTGTTTCCACAGGCGGCAGCCCACGACCTGCGATCCTGCAGGGCTTGGCAGAACAAGATGGAAGCCTTCTACGACGGTCGTGGGGAGATGCCCGTGCTTCCGAAGGAGGATGCCCAGACGGGCGGGGGTGAATCTTTGGGGAGGACCGAGATGACCTCGACTTGGAATTCGGCGAGGCGGCGCCGCGTTGATGTCATCTTCGGCGGCTCGTCGGCCTACCTGTCAGCGGTGAGCTCAAAGCTTGCCTCGCGGGCCATCTACCAAGTCACCGCCAGGAAGCCCGTCGAGCACCACTGCAAGTGGGTGGGAGCCACCATCACGTTTTTTCGAAGAGCGCTCTCCAGGTATGGCGTGACCTTAAAGACCGCCTTGGTCGTGACCCTGACCATCAGCAACACTTTGGTCGGGCGTGTCATGGTCGATGGCGACAGCTCCCTCAATTTGCTTCAGGCGGGAGCGCTCGACCAGATGCAAATCCCCAGGTCGAAGGTCAAGAGCATAGTCGTTCCCTTCTTCGGGATCGTCCCTGGAAGCTCGACCGTGCCTTTGGGGCAGGTGGTCTTGCCTGTCACCTTCGGTGGCTCGGACAACTTCCGCACCGAGCTGATTACATTTGAAGTGGTCGAAGGAGACCTCCCGTACAACGCCATCCTTGGGCGGACCGCCCTAGTCAAGTTCATGGCGGCCAACCATTATGGCCACCGCTGCATGAAGCTGCCCGGCCCCAACGGCATCATAACCGTGCGGGGCGATCTGCAGGCGGCGCACGGATGCGAGACCAAGGCCTTGGCCCTCGGCCGCATGCTACCCTAGCGAGGCCCGAGGCGCGATGGCCTTCGCCCGGCGGCGATCCCGGCCTAAGCCCAGGCGGCGAAGGCCGTGCTTGCTCGAGGAGGACGACCGGCGAGTGCGTCCATATCTCGGCCGGTGAGTTCCAAATAGGAACTCAAGCTCGTCGCCTTTCCAGCGCCAATAAGGGTATATTCGCTACAAGAGCCAGCGGACATGCCCGGCGTCCGAGGTGATCGAGCACAAAGCTGAGTTAAGCATTTGCCGCCCGTCTTGGCGAAGCTCGTCGCTTCTCTCTAGAAGGTCGCGATCGATGGAGAGAACCTCGACAAGCTCTTGAAGGCGGTTTCATTCGCGAGATCGACTACTCCGAGTGGCTGGCCAACCCGGTCATCGTCCAGAAGAAGGGTGGGAAGTGGAGAATGTGCGTGGATCACACGGGGTTGAACTCGGCCTGCCTGAAGGACAACTTCCCGCTCCCGCGCATCGACCAGATCGTCGACTCCACCGTGAATGCTAAAATGCTAAGCTTCTTGGATGCCTATTCGGGCTACCATCAGATCAAGCTGGCGGTTGACGACGAGAGCAAGACATCGTTCATCACGCCATTTGGCACCCTCTTTGCTACGACCATGTCGTTTGGTCTCACATAATCACGCGGAGCCACGTTCGGCGTCGATGACCAAGGCGTTCGACCCTAGATCGGTCGGAACCTCGAGGTCTCACGTGGATGACATCATCGTCAAGAGCCCCTCGGCGACCCGTTCGAGATCTCAAAGAAACCTTTGCTAGCAGAAGCGGACACAAGATCAAGCTCAACCCGAAGTGCGTGTTGGCGCTCGTCGGGAAAGGTCTTGGGCTAGATGATCGGGGCTCGAGGTTGTCCCAAACCCGAAAAAGATCGAAGCGATCGAAGATGGCGCCCGACCTCGGTCAAGCGGTGCAAAGCCTCACGGTCGCGCATGGCTGCCCTCGGCGAGTTCATCTCGAGACTTCGGTGGCGCGGTCTCCCATTCTTCGAGCTCTGCGATGGCGGCAGAACCGAATGGACCCGGGAGCGGTCTTCGGCGAGTTGAAAGTATACTGTCAACCCCACCCTGCTTACGACCGGCAACCGGTGAGAGGTTCTGCTTACCTCAGCCACCACCCAAAATTTGTCGATCTTGTCTTGGTGGTAGCGGGAAGGTCGGCTGACACCGATCTATTATGTCGTGAGTCTTGCATGGCCGAAGGCGCTACCAGCAGGTGCAAAAACTGCTTTGTCACGCTCTTCTCATGGCTTCAGCGCAAGCTCAGGCAGTATTTCAGTGCGATTACGTGGTCGTCGAGCAATTTCCTCTTGGGGACATCTTGCGGAACGGGAAGGCGGCAGACGGATCGCGAAGTGGGCTATGGGTGGCAGCGTTCGATGTCGGTCGTAGCTCGGACGACCATCAAATCCCAAGCACTTCGCCGACCATTGGTCGGCGAGGCGTCGCGGACTGCACGAGCTGGTCGAGGAAGAAAAACCTTGGACCATGTTCTTCGGCGGCTCGAGGTCGTTCAGCGCTCGAAGTGGAATCCTCATTCTTACCCAGTGGCGACGGTGAGTATGTGGTTCATTTTGGGTTCGGCGACCAACAATGTTGCAGAATCTGAGGCCCTCTTGGCGAACCTCTGGCGTGCAAAGCGCTGGGCGTGTCTTAGGTTGGTCGTGAAGGCGACTCGGCTCGTTGTGAACCAATACAACAAAAGTGCTCGATTACTCGGGGAGACTTCGATGGCGAGTACCTATCCGAAGTCGCGCAAGATGGAGAGATGGTTCCGAACACGGAGCTCAAGCACATACCAGGCGGGACAACTCCGGTGACTTCCTCTCAAAGCTCGGCTCCTCAAGGCAGCAGATTCCCCGATGTCATCACAGAAGCGGCGGCGGCTCCCTCGATCTCCGACCAAGAGGTCTTGCTCGCCGTGGTGAAGGTATTCCTACTGGGCGAATCTATACATAATTATCTTGCAAAGGCGACTGTCACCCGACCTGCTTTGAAGGAGGCGAGGATCAAGTCTTAGGCGAGCTTATACGCTTCGTCGAGGGGGGCTCTCTGGTGAAATGTCTCCGGAGTCCTAACACGATGTGTCACCACGGAGGAGGGTAAGTACCTCTTGAATGACATCCATTCAGGTCTCTGTGGAACGCACTCTTAAATGCAGGACAATGGTTGGCAAGGCCTTCCGCATGGGATACTATTGGCCTTCGGCACTACAGGATGCCCACGACATCGTCCGCACTTGCTGAGCATGCCAGTTCCACGCTCGGAAGTCGTATCAACCCGCCTACGCGCTGCAGACCATATCGCTCGCATGGCCTTTCTCGACATGGGGGCTGGACATCCTCGGCCCTTTTCCTCAGGCCGTCGGGGGTAAGAAATTCCTGTTCGTTGCTATTGATACCTTCACCATGTGGATAGAAGCCGAGCCTGTCTCGACCATAGCCCTTTCGGTCTGCTGTTACGCTTTTTCGCTTGTTAAGTGGTCACAGTCACGGGGTCCGTACAAAATTATCGCGACAGCGGTTACTCGGTTTACCGATGAATTGTTCTAGGAGTTTTGCGAGGACCTTGGCACCAAAGTGTGCTTTGCTTGATGGCTCACCCCGAGCAATGGAAGCGGAGGCGTAGCGGGCAAATCATCAAGGCGTCAAAAGCGAGTTTGAGATGAGCTCGAGCCTTCTGCAAGACACTGGGTGGGCGAACTTCCCGTCTTATAGTGCCTTTCGTACCACGGTCGGCCGAGCAACAGGGGTCCACACCCTTTCGGCTCGTGTTTGGTCTGAAGTCGTCTTGCCTCCTGAGGTGTATTTGGGCTCTGCCGAGTCGACAGTCGACGGTCGACCGAGCATGAATGGTCTCGACCTTACCCTCGCGAGAAAGAAGTAAGATGTAAATGCCTTTGCTCGATCAACGCGTACACTGCAAGCTCTTCGCAGACATGCGTCTCAATCGATGCGACCTAGGAAGCTCCTTGTTGGGGACCTGCACGAGGCGGCAGTTCAAAGCTCGTCCAACACCAACAAGTTATCCTTGCGGTGGGAGGGCCCTATAGAGTTGTTTCAACGGATCATACGGAGGGCTTACCCAGGCTAGCGACGCCGATGGCGAGAGAAGCTCTCTGGCTCGTGGAACATAGATCAACTTCAAAAGTTTTATGTGTAAATTTCTATGTCTTACATTTGATGGTTGCTCTTTTGCTCCCGACCTTTACTTCTTTTTATTAACCACCCACTGTAACTGTCGTCCGAAATTTTTTCTTTTCACACACGACCACGATGCGTGGCACGCATGTTCTTGGTCTAAGCGACACGAGCTTAATGTTGCGCCCCGATGGTGCGAGCTATCATAAGCGAATCTCTTAGCAATCGGCTCTTCCTGTGCGGGGCTCAAACCCAAGCTCGTGGCCCGGCCAATAAGCGACCGCATACGGTTGTGGTCGTGATTCGAATGCTAATCCGGGTGTGACCATCTCGCTGGCTTTCGTCACGTCTACCCCCCTTTCTGGTCCTGTTTTTTGACATTGCAGGTCGTGATCGTTTGCCCGTGTCTCGATCTTGCGCCCAAGGCGGTATTTGCTAGACCTTGGACCCAGCGAAGCTGGATGAGGACATGCTATCGGCAAACGACCTAAGGGGTGAATCTAAAGGCGGAGGGGACATACACCAAAGAATCTCGACCAGCGTGCTTGAGACAAAGGGTTTGATATTTCCCAAAAGAAATGTAGTTTAAATTCTGACTCTTGTTTCATAACATTTTCTGGTCGCCCATCTCAAGGGCAATCTTTTCTTGCTTTCGAGCTCGGCTACCTTGGCTTTCAAGGTCGAGAGCTCGTCTGGCATCGCTGACGGCTTCTTTGGAGGCGTCCATGACACCGTTCGTTCGATTTGGAGTTGGGCCATTGCGTTCTTCGCCGCCTTGCTCGCGCGTCCGAGCTTCTCCTCGAGCTCCGAGATCTTGGCCTCGAGCTCGCACTACAAGAAGCAGGGAAAATTAGAGTGGGTTTTTTTAAATTCGTGGGCCAAAGAAAAGCGCACGAATTTATATATTCAAATTCGTCGGTTTGCAAAAAAGCCCACGTATTTAATTAAATTAAATGGGCCACAAAAATACCCGCAATTTATAACAAAATAAATCGGTTCAAGTAAATGCCCACAATTTAAATAAATTAAATGGGCAGCGTAGCTACGAATTTAACTCTTATCTAACCCCCGCGTCTCCCTCTCTCTTCGCCTCTCCCTTACCCTAATCTGTCTTTTTCGCTCCATCGATCCACCATTGCATGGTGACCCTTGACGCCGCCTTGGCCAGCGCCGCCGCCCTACGCCCGGCGCGCCCGCCTCGCCCAGTATCGCGCCCGCCCCGCCCGCCAGCCAGCGCCGCCTCCCAACCCCCCCTTTGCCCGCCCACTGCCGTAATCGCGCCACCCGCCCTCCCGAACACCCGCGTCGCCCCCCGCCCTCGTCCCCCAGTGCGTAGTGCCGCCACGCCTCAAACCGCCTCTCCCCCGTCCCTCGAGCTCGCGATCGCGAGCCCGTCGACCGTCGGCGCTCTCCTCCTCCATCGGCCTGTGGCCTTCATCCTCCATGGCGGGTGGTGACTCCTCCTCTGCGGCTCACGGCTCTAGTCCTCCTTGTCGAGGGTCCAAGCAACGCGATTGGAAAAAGTGAAGAAATTAGAAACCTGGAAAGACTTTGTGGAAGAAGCAGGGAAGGGGAAAGTAAGGTTCGAGACTAACTACTTTACTCTCTTGAGTCTAAGTATTGGGAAATCATATTACGATTCCATTTTTCCGAATGTTAGGCTTTTATAGCCACTTTCTTCTGTTGATAAAGGTAAAAAGTAGTTGAAAAGTAGCGATGTGATGGTGAAAAGAAATTACATCTCGTGATAATTACTACTTCATTCTTTAACTTTTCATGCAAAGCAAATCCTGATCCTCCATTCTCCCTGTGGTAGTCTGGCTGACTTCATCATATTGGTTGTTGTCTTCTCCTTTCCGAGCACTGGTCTGCTTCTACTCCTCTTCTTGACTGAGCACACCCTCTGACCTCCTCCTCAGGGACCTCCATGGCTCCTCGGTTCCTCGACTTCCGGCTCCGGCCCTAGGCAGCGAGCAACGAGCAATTGAGCAAGGTAATTCCTTTTGGTTGCTTTTGTCTAATTATCGTTTGTGAAAAGTTTGTGGTGGCTCCTAGGTTTTAGCTCATAACTATGAATTGGTAGGTAATCTTTGTGGTAATATGTTATGATGCTTGTTGGATAGTTCTCTTGTTGATTTTTACTGACACTTGGTGAGATTGAGATGGGAGGAACTTCGGTGTTGCGTAGCGAAATGAATTTGCTAATTTATTTGTTAATTTGATATCTGAGGTTATTGGTCCCGACGAGGAGTGGGCTTTGAAGAGTCAAACAATTGCATTAGTAGCGAGAGGTTATCACCTTATGTGGTTATTCTCTTCCACTTTTGTTGAAATCGTGAGCTGTGACAATATCTTTTACTTCAATTCTTGTTTCTTAGCAATTGTCTTATCTTCATAGGTTGTTAGAAGGGAGGAGTTACTTTGTGGAATACTTTATTCCCATCTATTGTTTCCTTTGTTCTAGCGAGGATTTAGAAGGTAAGTTTGATTCTTTTCTTTACGTCATTCCGATTGCTTGAAATTGTATTTATTTGTTCTTGGCTTGCGCAATGCAACCTAGCTCGAAAAACGACGTGGATGTCGTGAATTGTTGAATATGATGCAGCAATGAGCAACATTTTCGAGGTGTTGATGAACACTTCCCAGAATTTTAATCGGATCAAGGATGCAGCCCGATGCTATTGATGAAAGTGAATATGAGTTTGCAATGTGTATTTGTGAGACAATGGTTGCTCTAGGTTCTTCTAACATGCGGTGCATACTAGTGATGGAGCTAGGACTTTGCACTTCCTACAACAATTGAGCTTTTCCAAATACACTTCATATTTTTTTTATGGGAGAATACATGCTTAGTCTTTGCATGCAGCATCTTCTCTTCTATTTATGTTTTAGTGCTAACTAGCTTGTTATGGGAACATGCTTAGTCTTCTTTGAGCATCTTCTCTTCTATTTATGTTTTAGTGCTAACTAGCTTGTCATTGACTAGTTGGATATGTTATCAAAATTTGTGCATGCCTAAAATTTCATTAACTTCATGATTTCCACATGTTACTAGTTGGTCCTTTCGTTGTACCATTCTATTGTTTAATTTATTTTGGTTCCTCCACGAGATCTTTGGAATATTACCAACATTACGAGATTAGCTTCATTTCAATCTTTGTTATTTTGGCTGGTATACTCTGGTCTCTTCTTGCATAGTTGAAATGCATGTCATATCTTCTTGTAAATTAGATTTAGTTAACACAAACTTTGTGTAGGTGGTACAGTACAATTTTGGATGTTGTATTAGGCATTCTCATAGAACAAAAACATGATTGTTATCAGCTATGTCTAATACATATGCCAAGTCCTGCTATTGTTATCCATTTACCTTTGTGTATGTAACATGAAGTTGCATACTTATTCTTTCTTGCAACTTTTCGAATTTGGACATGTGATTTTTTACAATGGCAAGATGTTTGCCATCTTGATTATGTGTATTTTGTTGTATACAATTCTTTTACTACCTATCGGTACTCTGAATTCTTCTGCATTTGGATCTTATAAGAGTCATTGCTTCTCAAAGACACATTATTCTGCAACAAGCATTATCTGAGAAACTATCGTACCAAATTGGTATGTCTTGTTTTCTCTTGACATCTATATAAGCTGTAATGGCCTTTGCCCTTTCTTAATCTTCAACAATTTTACGTGATGCGATTAGCATCCCATTGTTTACAATATAAGCTCGTGACCGTCCAAACACGAAAATTTGTGGTGTGCGCTCTTGTAAACCTCCGAAAAGATGTACGTAATGTTCTTTATTTTATGTGCACACACACGTGATTGATTATCTAAGGATGCATACGGTTTGAGAGATTGATATATATATATTATAACTGCAAATGTTCTTTTGTCTGCTGAGTGGATGTCCTATTTACAAGAGGTCATGCGAAATTTTGTACATTCGGTGACTTAGTTTAGACTCTTGCAAATATTTTCAGATTTAGTTTAGTACTCAGATTGTCCTATAAGAAATTGTCGTTTCAGAATTAGTTAAGTTTACTTCATTTGGTATGACAACTGAAGTTAACATTTGATTGAGGCTATTAATGATTTTGCTAAGTTTTACATTTAAATAAGTTTTGATTTTGCTATAACACTTTGCATCCATGCTTGTTGTGATATCATGAAAGTTGGTGGTTGTGTTTAAAAATTACGGGGATACTATTACTTCCGTTCTTATCTTTAGTAGAATATTCTTACATATTGTTCTGGATTTCTTTTTCTTCAATTCTACAACTATGGTTTTCTTTTTTCTCCCAACTATACGCCATTCTATGACTTTGAGGTAAATATGAATCATAATTCCCCATACACTGCTCATATAACAATGCTCCAAACAATTGAGTTAACTTGTCCAAGACAACAAAATTTGAAGTATATGAACACTAAACAAACCCCTTGAGTATAAAACACAGGTTAAATTAAACCATCACACCATTAATTTTTGTTAGTATATATATATGTTATTCTGATTTTCGAGTTTGGAAAATGGGCTAGTAACTCTTGCTATAATTTGGGTATCAAATTACCAAAATAATAATCGGTGACATCAATGAAATATATATTTTTGTATAATGTCGATAAATTAAGTGGAGCCATATAAAACCCACGAATTTATGTACTAGAATAAATGGGTTTTATTCATTACGCAATTTAAGTCATTAAATTGTGGGTTTTGTCATTACCAATTTAATTAAATTCATGGGTTTTTGACCCACGAATTTAATTAAATTAAATGGAGTTTTTAAACCTAATTTAATTAAATTCGTGGGTTTTGTACCGACCCACGAAATTAGTTTGTTAAATTATTGGGTTTTTGAGCCACAGATTTAACTGATTAAATTCGTGGGTTTTGCTTGATAACCCACGAATTTAATTGATTAATTTAAATCGAGTTAAATTCGTGAACTAAATTGACGGTATACCCACGAATTTAATTTAAATTCGTGGGTTTTGGCCTAAATTCGTTGGTTTTTGGCCCACGAATTTTTTCCTGTTCCTTGTAGTGTCGAGGATCGCTCCCGCCGATGAAGGCGCCTGCTCTGCGGCCTCCTTCTCCAGGGCCTCGACCTTGGCCCACTCCTCTTTGAGCGCCTCGGCCGAGGACGTTGCCTGCTCAGCGGCGGCCTTCTTCAGGGCCTCAACCTTGGCCCGCTCCTCTTCGAGTGCCTTGGCCGAGGACGTGGTCTGCTCCACGGCGGCCTTCTCCAACCCCTCGACCTTGGCACGCTCTGTCTCGAGCTCTTTGGTCAACCGAGCACGCTCTTGCTGCACGGCATTGTAGCCATGCTCGCGCTCGGAAGACCTGGCCTGCTCGAGCTCGGCCGCGTGGTTTGTCTCCAGCGCTCTCATCACCACGCGGAGATCGTCGAGCTCCTTGGTCGCCCGCTCAAGCTCCCCCTGCTCGACCTCAATGGTCTCCATGAGCTCGCACACTCGACCTCTCCCGCAAGCCACGACCACGTCTAGGAGGCCCCTCGGCTTTGTCGGCATGTCGATAAAGCCTTGGAGCCCCCGGGAGACGTCGCCGATCACCTTCATAGAAGGAAGGATAGACCCGGTAAGAAAGAGCGCCATATGAATTCGGCCTAACGAGCTATAAAGTGTGCAGGGGGATCCCTTACCTTGCGAAGACGATTCTCGATCCGTGCGTGGGTGAACTCCTCGTCCATCTCGTCGATGTAGGCACGGTTGATCTCCTCGTGCTCCATGCCCGACGTTCCTTGTCCGGCGCCGACCTCGACCACCGCTGGTGCGTTGGAACAGGTTCTTTAGCCCGCGCGCCGGTGGCGGTCTGGTGCTCTCCCGCCGCCTCCGGAAGGTCCAACTTCATTGGCCCAGGGGCGGGCGCCCGAAGACCTATCGAGCCCGACCTCGTGGTGGGACCCCGCCACCGTGGTAGAAGTACAGGCGTCTTTGGCTGGGTCCGCCGCGTTGTCCTCCACGACCTCGGCGCCCGTGGACGGGCAGACCTGGGGTGCTCCCGTGGCCTGGTCAACCTTGGTGGTTGGGGGCTCTGTGATCTCGCCGCCCGTGACCGCTGTGGTCGAGCGGGCCGCCCCCGCAGCTACATCCAGGGGGCGCTGGATCCCCTCGTCCGCATCGACCTTGGGTGGATCCACGACAGCGACGGAGTCAGCCTCCCCGGTGTCGTAATCCCCGCTGGCCATGGGCTCGGGCTCCTCGAGCGAGTCGTCAAGCCCTTGGTCGTACACAGCAGGTGGCGCCGCTTGATTCGGGCGGGCGAACCAACATATAGGCGTCCTTCTCCTCCTCCTCGGACTCGCCCTGAACAATAGCCATCGTCAAAAGCAGGCAAGTTTCGAGCTCGGGGTCTCGGTCTGCGATCAGGTCAGCAATCGAAGTGGGAAAAGTGTGGAGGAGGACAAAAATGAAAAAGCCAAGAGTGTGCACATGTCGTCGGCCTCCGCCTCGTCGAGGTCGGCGAAGGTCTTCTTGCCCCGTCTTGGGGAGGGCGCCGTTTACACACCCAGGCCTGCAATCTCGGGGCTCGAGTCAGGTCCGCGACGGCGGTCCTGGGCCCCCAATCTTGAGCGCCCTGGGACGGCTGGGGGCTCGGGGTCCTGGCGGCAGCTGCAGCGCTTTGCTGTTGCGAGGAAAAGGTCATGTTAGGCCGCAAAGAACACGAGCACGGGCTCGGGGGATCGGCCATGAGAATCCTTACCACGGCATGGTCGCCCCACTCGGCGTGGGGTTTCTTCACCGCCTTGCGGTCTGATCCTGCTGGGGGGGACCGCTTCTTCCCTCTCCTGCTCTTGCCCCTGCCGGGCAGCGGGAGCATCTGCCTGGCCGTCCCAACCAGTTCCTGGTGGGCCTACGGGCATGCGAGGTTCAGGGAATGGCTTCGCGAGCATTTGGATCGAGAGCTTGGTCGGGAGGGCCTACCTCGGGCTTTCGGTGGAGCACGTTCTTTGGAACAGGGTCGCCGATGGGATAATCGTGCGCCGCCTTCCCGAACATTTCGACCATCCTGGCGGAGAGCCAGGACTTCTTCGGTGCTGTAAGGAAAGTAACCATCAAAGAAGATCGAGGGCCGAGCGCGAGAAGGGCCTTAAGTTCGGAGGCTTACCCTGTGTCCCCTCGTGGGTCGGGTCGTCGCGCCCCGAGATCTCGTAGAACCGGTGCACCCTCCTCCGTAGAGGGGACACCCGGTTCCGCAGGAAGTCGTTGGCGATCCCCTGCCCGGTGAGGCCACGCTCGGCACAGAGGTGGATGATGGCGATGGCCTCCTCGTCGACCTCGAGGTCTTCGGCCTCCGGGGTCTCCTTCTTCTCGGTGATGGGGGTCCCCTCGTACGTCAGAGCGCCGTACTCCCCCTTCTTCAGGTAAAACCACCGCTCGGACCACAGGCCGAGGGAGTCCCGAGCGGCGATCTTGGGGAAGGACCATTTAGCCTGCCCGCAGGAAGTAGAAGCAAACCGACCACGGGGTCCTTCCCGGAGCGGAAGAGGCTGAAGTAGCGGAAGAATAGCGAGGGGGTGGGAAGAATCCCCAGGAACCCCTCGCACAGGTGGGAGAAGATGGCGAGAAGGAGGACAGAATTTGGTACCAGGTTAATAAGTTCGATCCTACAGCTGGAGAGGACGTCGGCCATGAATTCGCTCTCTGGGGTTTGCAGGCCGAAGAGGGCATAGTGCTCAGTGCAGACGACCTCGTCATCCCGGGGATGCGGCTCGGTTTCACCGCCCGGCAATCGCCACGTCACTAGATCCAGGACCCCCATGGCCTCAAGCTCCTTCATCCTTGCGTGCGACAGCGTGCTCTTCCCGTGCTTGGCCATGGCGGTCGAGGCGAGCTTGGTCGAGGAAGGAAAGGGGGAGATTGCTCGAGCGCGAAGGCCGGAAGTCGGGGAGCACAAGATCGTGGGTTTTCTCTGCGATGGTTGTGGGCTCTGGTTCGAGGGCTGTGTCGCTGATAAGCCCTTGGTCATGGCGCCTCAAAACGCAGCCGCTGCAGGGCCGCAGCGAGCTGATACAGGTGTCCGGCGGCTTCTTGCGTCTGTACCAACATCGAGAAGTCCAAAGGTCGCTGGGTGTCGAGGCCGCGGGGTCAATTCCTTTTCCCTTTGTGATCTCCGCTCGACCTCGGCCAAGGGTTCGAGATCTGCAGTGTGAGGCTCGAGGTCATTTCAGGTACCCTCCTCGACCTAGAGCCTCGGGGGCTAGCTGACGAGGGCTGGGTCACCCTTGGCCGGTCAACGCGCGGTCAAGGTGCCCCTAAGCTCGGGAGGAACCGACCTCGACCTGAGGGTGCGCGGAGGCGCACGACCAAGAGTGTATATGACCCCGAGCTCCCAAGCTCGGAAGGCCCCGACTGATCTGGGGCGTATGGCCTCGAGCTCGGTCCCGCGACCTTGATCTCGGGACTATTCCGTCAAGACGCGCGTGCCCCTGGATTCCGGACGTCGCTTACTGGCGATTATCAAGACATGGGATCATGGGGGCGATCTGAAGCGGCGCCAAAGGTGGGAGCATTACTCACGAGCCCTCAACGCGCACGTAAGACCACCACCGGGAGCATCGCTGGCGGTTACAAGCTAGGAAGACAAAAGGCTGAGAGAATGCAATCTGCGAGGTCTCTCTCTCGCTCTCACACGCGCGCAACATCACACAGACACCAGATTTCTAGCTCAAAACGCCAGCATTGTAAAGCTCAAGTGGTAACTCATCACTGTACTGAGAAGATAGAAAAGATCACCGCCGCAAGGCGACTGGAGTAGAGCTGTTACCCTCGCCGGGGGCTCGAACCAGTATAAACCCTCGTCTCACGCTCGTTGTCGCCTAGCTCCGACCTTCACGACGCCATCGTCCCTTCCTTCGCTGAGTCAAGCTCTGTTCGGGTCCCAAATCTCACTAACCCCCCATTCCATTTCTGCGGTTGGCGATCCCGATCGTCGACAGAAAGTATTGCAAAGAGTATAGCAAAAGCAACATTGTTTTAAGACAACCACACCGGCACATTACAAAATTACAAGCCTGACCCAGGAATTCTATCCCCTAAGGCCGATAGTGCCGCAACGGCTTTGGCTAATGTTTCTGTAACACCGTAGATGATGTTTTCATCGGCCTTAGCACTGCCGGGTACTGGGATGATTTTTGCCGATTGATCTTTGACCTTCGCCACGGTTAGACCTATGTCATTCTTCTGGGCCTTCAGAGAGGTCGCCGTGGCTGATACCAAAGCAAGGCTATCGGCAAGTTGCTTGTTTACCTTAGCCAATTCCTCTTCGAGCTGCTGCTTCGTCAATTCGAAGTTTTTGCACGGAGGACTTGGCGGCCTTGAGGGAGGAAGAGTCTTCATCATATTTTTTCTTCTTAGCCTTTGCATCGGCGACCTACTCATTCAGTAAACACTGATCGGCTGCTTGGGCCTCCCGATGAGCTATCCTGGTTTTCGCCGCTTCTACCTCTGCCCTCCTTTCGTCTATGTGGCAGACATTCAAGATGGCTTTCATGGCTTCAGGTGGAAGATCGGCTTCAACGATGGCCATCGCATCCCGGATAGGTTGTGCATTGGCCAGAAGGTCTGCCTCCGGTTGAGAAATTGCTGTAAGAAGCCGATTCAGTTTTTCCTGCATGTTTGGACCCGACTGAACGACTGCGCCGGACGCCTTCTGAGAAATATCAATGATGTTGCGGATGTCTGCTGCATAATCGTCAGGAGTAATCACTTCTGGATCGGCTAGCTCGTCCAAAGTAAAGCCGAGCAAGTCGTCATGGTCTGCTGACTCTTCTAGCACAGGTGCCTGGGGGGTCGGCTGAGGAGACAGGGGAGCGGGAAGCCGTGCTGGAGAAGGCGATATCGGAGGGCTAGCAGCAGGGGCGTCCTAAAGATCGGCCAAAATACCAGCAGCTTGCAAGGACGCCGCTGGCTAAAAATTGATGAAGAATGCGTCAGGAATCGGTATAAGAGATTCCCTTGATAGGAAAAAGTGAAGCAAAAAAGATTTACCTCTACAAAAGCCGATGCGTGAGGAGAACTCTCAGCACTCTGTTGGCGACGGGCCGGAACTTTTGTCGACTTGGGTTTCTCTGCAGGAAATTAATAAAGGGAGTCAATAGCCAGACAATAAGGAAAGAAAACAATTATCGGCTACAAGTACTTACTGGAAAGACGGCCTTTTTCGAGCTTCGAGAGTGATGGGCTTTGAATACGGAGATTACCGGAAGAATAGCCGGATAAGCCGGTAGCCTGATTTGGCCTTTTTCCTTTAGGCCCCCCAGCCGAAGGAGCAGTGGTAGTCTGATGTTCAGCCGCGACATTCTGAAAAAGAAGGGGCAACAAGGAAATCAGTGGTTAGAACACATAGGCAAGAACTCAGGCGCAAAGTATAAAAAAAATAAGTCGATACCTCTACAGCTACGTACGAGTTAGTGTAACCCGATGAGCTGGAAGAATCTGAACTATCTTCGCTAGAACTGCTGCTGCTAGAAGCTATCGTCGGCTCATGGAAATCCGGTAGAAACTTCTCTATAATAGCCGATGGTGTGCGGTCCATATAGAGAGCTTCTGATATGGGTGCCCACCAAGCAGAGAAATGGCTAGCTCGGCGAGAATTTAGAAAAAAGCGTGGCAAGCTGAGAACTTGAAATTCGTCGGCTAGTTCTAAGACTATTTTTGCCGCTGTTCTGTTTGTCACCCGAGCCCTGGGATTAACGCAGTCAAAAAGTGGTAAGGAAGGTATCACTTGGCCAAAACCCAATTGGCGGGCGTACACTGAGGGATGATAGAACTCATACGACGGCTGGAAAGTCCTGTTCCGAGAATTTAAGCCGACATGAAAAATGCAGGTGGAGATGAAAATCTGGTACAAGTCTAAAGTTGATTCTGACATCAAAGAACTGTCGGCATCCAGATGAAGAAACGAGGGCCATTGAAAGTCAGCTTCATTAGTATAAGGGAAGAAGTCCTGTTGGCCGAAAATTGTGTTGTCCAGATTTAGGAAAAAGGACAAGTATTTCTTGAAATCGGCTGGGGTGATTTTGGTATCACCACTAGAGCACATTACTAGTCTCTCTCCGTGTGATCGACTGGCTCTGTACTGTGGAGTGGTGCCTTCTGGGTAATCCTCGCGGGGAAAAGCCGTGTCCTCCAAGGGTTCAGAAATGAGAGATCGGCTGAATATAGTATAAACCCATAGCTGAACGAACCAGAACGGACCACCTATGTTGCCGACGATGAACTGAGCGAAGCCAGAAAAAAGCCGACTTCTGATAATATGCATCATTTGGTAGACAGCCCCAAGAAGCATCTTGCCGAGCGCAAGCCGACGACCTTCCACCAGCTGCTCAGCTACAAATTGGTAAACTTGGGTTGGTCCAAGAGAAGCTCCACATAACAAAAATCTCTCTAGCCAAAGATTAAGGAAAGCCACATGCTCTTCAGCCGATACAAGACCGTTCACTTTGTTGTTATGTCGATGTACTTCGTCCATCCTTCACCTTGATCGGATCGCCTTATACCGGGCTTGCCACTAAAAGTCGATAATTGTTCGCCATCGAGTTCGAGGCAACACAACTCGCTACGCCGAAGTGTTGGGCGATGGGGCGATTTGGAAAAGAAAGGCGTTAAAAGTGCTGGACTAGAAATAACAAGCCAGGCCACCAAGGGCTCGTTGGCTTCGGTTTGCTAAACTTAAGGAAGGCTCTCGCTATACCCATTCTTTTTCCATTCTTCTCTTTTTGAGCCGACACTCGATGTACCATCTTCTCCATCCTTGAGTCTTCACGGCCATGCTCTAAAACTTTTACCCCATTCTGTTATATTGTAACCTTGAGCCGATAGGGGAAGCCTAGGGATTTCTTCATTAATTACGGTATCGGCAGTCGAATTCCCTACTGGCCCTAAGTAGTACTGATCCTCACTTTCAGGGATTGGGATTAGTACCTGAGAAGGGTCCATTCAGCCGATTGATGACTCTTCTGAGCTCGAGAGAAGATGCAAAGAAGACGATCGAAGGATGAAAGCCGATTGCAGAGGGTGCGAGATCCGAAAAGCGTGAAAATGACCGTGGGGGGTCCCGCATATATATAGCACGGTAAAAAGTAAAAAGTGGCAGGAAATGAATTCAAGGCGACACCTGCCATTAAACCGTACCGAGATTTTTTATGGCGCAATTAAGGCAGCGGTCACTACAGCAATTCTTCAACTGATGGAGAAGAAGCCGATGGAGGAAAAAGCCAATTAAATTTTCGAAAGATAACAAGTTATCTTCCAAAAATGGGGGGCATATGTTTGCACCAGAGTTTGGTCATTATGGGAAAAATCGGCAAAATGCACAAGTTTGGATAGCACACGAAACACGTTTGGAAAGTTTGGATAATGTGCGGCAGGTATTTGAAAACAAGAGTCCAATTAGGAAATTATAGCTGACTCGGATTACACTGTTGTGTTGGATCAAGACTCAGATCGGCTGGCGGGTATATAAGGCGCGCCGAGGCTGCTTGAAGGGGACACACAACACAAAAACTCATATCTGCTAGTTTTCTTTCATAGTTTTTTAGTCTTTTAGCTCTGTAATCTTCCCTTTGTAAGTCGACATTGATCAAATAAAGTTGCGAATCGTCGATTGTTTGATCATCTTCGATTTCTCCAGGTTTGATTTGTTCTGTCTTGTTGCGCATCGCCTTTTCAGAATTGATCTTCCTTTTACCCTCGAATTAGTCGTAATCGACTAATCTATTTACTACCTTAAATCGCTCGGCTGATTGCATTTTAATGATTAAGCCTCTAGGATCGGCTTGATTGAATTTCACAACTTCCTTATCGATTGCAGAGTCAAATCGATTGGCACGCCTCGCACACACTTGAACCCGGTGTTCGTCCGGTGTGTTGCAAGCCAGAAACCCTCTTCACGTTTTTGGCATCAACAACACCAAAACCTGTTACTAATCAAGTTTTAGTAAAACCAAGTTTTATTAGTGTGAATGAATGAATATAATAGAATAACCAGAGTCTAGTCAAAGGATGACTAGTCAACTCAACATCCTCATCATCATGGGAGGTGCTTCATCACACCAACACTAATCAAGTTAAGCATTTATAAATCAAGTGAATTCTACCATGTGAGACCTCTCGCCCCGTCCATGACCGTGGACATGGCTATCATGATAGTTTTAACTCTGCAGAGAGTGTACACTTTCCCCACAAGCCTCAACTCATCTCAAGGGAGATTCGATACAAGACTATTCCAGCCTACTGCGCCTACCACTTCACCAGCCCTTTCTTTAGGTTTAATGCGTCAAGTACGGTGACATCGCTCGGAGCTAGCCCCGAAGCGCGCAATCTCGATCCTTCACCAACTGGCCTGAGTGCCAACCGCATTGAGACAATTCCCCATTTAAGCCATTCGTCCTCAAGAACGGACTCGTCCCTCAGGTATAGGTGATCATGCCTTCCCTTAGGACAGAGGTCCAAACATATCCGGCCCACCTACGATCAAGTGGTTAGTAGGTTTCGCAGGGTACTAAACCAGGGCCAAAAGGCACAAGTGATCGTACTGTTTGGTTTGGTCTCGATAAGTCACAAGTGTCAGTCCTTATTAGAGGAGACCTCCATACCCATGCCCACATCCCAATAACCACCTCTTCTTGGTCTCCCTAACCAACTACAATACATTGCTTTTAGTTGATTAGGGTGTTATCCAAAACAACATCACGAAGCTTCCGCTTCATCATGGAACATTTAATAATTCTTTTCCACATGCAAACCTACACTTCTAGTCAAATGATAGGCTTTGGAATAATAACAGGGCTTTCAAGTGAGGTCCAAAGCATGTTAACAGATGACGATAATAACAGGGCTTTCAAGTGAAGTCCAAAGCATGTTAACAGATGACTAACATGAATAGTGTCGATGGTTGTAACCGACAATGAAGAAAAGAGAGTGGGGCAAGGCGGAAGATCTAAGTCTGATGGTAATGCAAGACACAAGGAAATTTTTACCGGCTCTCCAATGGAGATAACACCCTAGTCCTGCATTAATTGTTTCTGGTGTGAGTGTTCTTGTTTACAAGCTTTCTATTACAGATGTCCCTCCCGTCTAGGGCTCTTTCTCTCTATATACAGCAGTGGAAGCGTCGCCTAGGCATGGCCACTGGGGTTTTTGGGGCACAACAGAGCAGTAGAGGCAGTTGGAACCAGCAGAGAATACTGTCCTATAGCAGCCCGACCAGGCACAGTAGCATGTAGGCGCAGCGCCGCCCGTTGCAGAGGTACAGGCGCTGTCTACCTACCCTTGTCACTTCCACTTCCCAGTCCTCTTTTGTCTGGCATGGTTAAGACCTTCCAGAAGCTCTTCCTTTTGGCGGGACAGGCAAGGCTCACCCCCATGGGCTAATCTGTTCAGCTCATTAACTAGGTACCCAGGCCCATATGTTCCACAGTAGCCCCCGAGTGCTTCGCGACCGAGCCGCCCTCCTTTTGTCCGCCCTTCGGATGTCGTGATGCTCTCCCGACGTTATACCATTCGGTGGGGAGGTCGAGGAGGACTCTACTACTTTGCGCTAGCTCTTCCGAGTGGTCCCCAACCCGACTTACCATGACCTTGGGGTCCGACTTCCCTTGGAACGCGTCCTTGTCTGTGAGTGGCAGTCGGCTTAGCTTGGCGAGCATCTTGACTCGGTTTGAGGGTGCCCACACCCGATCATATCTGAGCATAGCGTGGCCCGCCATGGAGCGCACCATTATTTGGCCCTTGGCCGGACGGTACTTGTACATGTACAGCAGTCGGCTCAACATGGAGCATACCCAAGATTAGTTTGATGATGCCTACACCCGATTAAGTCGGAGCGTAGCGTGGCCCGCTGTGGAGCGCACCATTATTCGGCTCATGGCCTCGCGGTACCCGTACGTGTACGGCAGTCGGCTCAACATGGAGCGTACCCAAGATTAGTTTGATGATGCCTACACCTGATTAAGTCGGAGCGTAGCGTGGCCCGCTGTGGAGCGCACCATTATTCGGCTCATGGCCTAGCGGTACCTGTACGTGTACGGCAGTCGGCTCAACATGGAGCGTACCTAGGATTGGCTTGATGGTGCCTACGCCCGACCATGTCGGAGCATAGCGTGGCCCGCTGTGGAGTGCACCATTGTTCGGCTCATGGCCTAGCGGTACCCGTACGTGTACGGCAGTCGGCTCAACATGGAGCGTACCTAGGATTGGCTTGATGGTGCCTACGCCCGACCATGTCGGAGCGTAGTGTGGCCCGCTGTGGAGAGCACCATTGTTCGGCTCATGGCCTAGCGGTACCCGTACGTGTACGGCAGTCGGCTCAACATGGAGCGTACCTTGGATTGGTTTGATGGTGCCTACGCCCGATCATGTCGGAGCGCAGCGTGGCCCGTCATGGGGCGCTCCATCGTAATCCCTAAATCGAACCCCTCCACAATATCTGATTTTGTCTTGCGGCAACCAGCAAGCGACTCGGCATGGGGCATATCGCAGGGGTGCGCTTTAATTTTTAGGTTCGGATGGCGCCCGAACCGGCAACCAAAGAACCCACCTAGCTTCAGTATGCCTCATGCGAACCAATTCTTGTCGGCGATAGTCGTCCGCCCACGATCGTATGCCGCTAACACAGACGGGATGAGTCGTGCTCTGGTCAAACCCGGTTGCAACGGGCATGTTTGAGACGTGGTCCCCACCCCAAGCGGGATCAGTCGTCGTCTTTTATAGTTCCTAGGAGCCGCACTGGGCTTGGGTCTCCCTCGCGCGTAACCCTCCAGCTTCTTCATCTCCAAACAGCTCATCGCCACACCCAAGAGCTCCGTTGCTAGGGTTAGCCACCGCCGCCGCCTTTTTCTCTTCGCGCCACCGATAATCTCACCCGAAAATGTCGACTCTGCCTTCCCAGGACTCCCCCGCGCTGCCTCTGGCTCATGATTGGGTCCCCTCAACGCTGGCAGAGGCGCATTTGGACGCGATGGTCACCATGGGGTCATGCCGCCGGTGACCCTGATCAGCGCCCGCCCGACCTGTGGTGAGTTTTACCCCACCCCTCGCTCCGAGGAGATCGTCGTCTTCGAATCTTTCTTTCAGCACGGGTTTGGGCTCCTGACTAGTGATTTCTTCCGTGGGCTCCTTTCTTTTTATGGCATTGAACTGGTTCACTTGAACCCCAATTCTATCCTCCACATCGCCGTTTTCATTCATCTTTGCGAGGCGTTTCTTGGAGTTCGCCCGCATTTCAATCTTTTCCACCACCTTTTCCTCCTCAAGCCCTTCCCGAGCAGGAGCTCCCCCAAGGCGGTTGGGCGCGCTTAGGCTTCACGGTGAGAGACGGGTGAGGAAGATTTACTTTGCCATCCCTTGAGATCCTCGAACAAGGGTTGTGCAACCGAATGGTTCTATTGCACCAACCTCGATCCTTGCTCTTCCGGCTTTTTAGGGAGCCCCAGAGTTTCTTCTGGACCGCGGTCCCTCGACCACTTAAATGGGGCAAGTGAACGAGCTCCTCGCCCTGATTTGTGATTTGAAGGAGGCGGGTCTGACTGGCGTAGGAATCCTCTCCAACTTCGTCGTTCGCCGGGTGCAACCCATCAAGGAGCGGGTCTTCTTGGGGTATGAGTACCAGGAGGACGACCCGACGCGGGAGGTCGCCGAAGTCATCAACCGAGAGACACTCATCATCCGGATGAGCGACCTCCTGGCTCCGGATGTTGCAATCCTCCCAGACCACACCCCGAGGGCTTTTTGCTTGGCGAACCCCCCTCCCGAGGTGAGTGCTTCGGGCTTTTTGATGTTCCGCCGTTGATTCACCATCCGACTACTGACTGGGTCTATTCTCACGGTTTCTGGCAGGGTCGTGTTGCCTTTTACTCGGATCCCCCCTTCCTTACGCCTCTTCCTGCCAGAGCGCGGCGGCGAAGCGTCCTGCTGAGCCCGCAGTTGAAGAGCCGAGTGCTAAGAGGAAAGTGCCTGCCTCCGAGGAAGTCATCGAGTGGGGGTCGCCGCCGCAATGCCCCTCTGGGGGTCCGCCCATCCGGAAGCCCTCGGGGGCGTACATCAAGAAGCCGGCCCCCCGGCCTCCTAGGATTCAAGTGGCCTCGGACCCCTCCCCGAGTGGTTCGGCCACTCGGAAAGGACTGAGAGCGAAGATAAGGAGGTCGGATAGGTTAGTTTCCCCATCGCTTCTTATCCTCATTTTCTTGGTGTGCGCTTAGTTTTCCCTCGGTGATCAGGGTGCCGGAAGTGGGAGCCCCCCTGAAGGCCCCGAACATTTCGATCGTGGTAGCGCCGGAGACCTTGGAGGTATTTGGCGGTAGCAAGGTAAACAGCTTAGGTTAAAAGTGCGGAAATGCTTAACTTTGTTTCAATTTTAGTCATCTACTCAAGTTTTTCTCAATATAGTTAGCAGCTTGTATATGACACCTACCTCTAGCATGATATTGTAATTAATGTAATGTAAAGCAAGTCATCTCATATCAAAATTTAGCTCAAGCCCAACGGCGAACCACAAGTTCAAGTTGTTTACTACGCATGAGAAGTTCGACCATGCGTGCTCATATCCGAGAGCGGCAATTCGAATCGCTTAATTAACCTGCGAGGAAGCATTGATCGCCACGACACTTACCACAAGGGCCTAGTGTCAACCCCTCCCAATCATACCCAATCGCCAAGCGCCCTCCTGCGTCCGAAACCTAGCACCTCGAGCAGCCCCAAGCCCGGCTTGGCGCCGAGAGTTGGCCTAAGCCTCGCCTCAACCACGCCCAACCACGAGGAAGTTACGGTCCATCGATTCCATATGAGAGAAAGAGTGGCTTACCGCATCATAACGGGCATCACGACCAACCGGTGTGCTCAATCTTATTCCACTTACGGATCGGTCTTAATCGACACTGACGGGCTACACATTTGAGTCTCCGCACCCAAATGAACCAACTCCCCTTGGGTCCACAATTCATTTCTTTCCAAAACCTTTCCCAATTCCAAGTCCGACATAATGTAGTAGTATGTGTAATGATAACAACCAAGAAGTGATGTAACCCTCCGTCACTTGGCCCAACCCCGACATCTAAGCATTCTAAGCACGGACTCATTAATACCCATAGTCTAGCTCAAAAGGAGATATTCGATTTAATACAAGGTGTACGTGCAGCAAATAGGATCTATTCCTATCCCACATGGCAATTCCTAATGCAATACTTAACATTTCAATTAATCACATTATTCTCAAAAATAACGATACATAAGGATAAACATGATTAGGTGCTTGCTGCAGTCTTGGGATCCTCAACGACAACTTGCCCACCGATGTCCTCGACCACGGCCACGCCACCCTCCATGGTTTCGTTTTCACACGAGCAAAGCATATGAATGAGATGCATGCAATGCATATGAGATGGAATGAGAATTAAAGACGATAATGCAAGCACTCATCAAGACAAAACGAAATACAAATGCGAATTTCCACACTAGCAACCTTGATATACCAGTACGCCTCCAACAATCATTGGACCAAATAGCCACAACCTAATTAATTAACCCATCATACTTTGAAGTTGAAATCAAACGTACGGTCAACGCATAGAAGTGAACTCATTCCCCAACCACAACACCATGCATTAGCATTCAGTACACTAAATCACCAAGTTATACCATATTGAGAGCCTCCTAGACAATTTAGCAAACACCTAGCATGCATTAATTTGGAGCAATTTCCCCAAACACATTTCAAACCCTAGCTAGCCATGGAGATGGAGAGGGAGGGAGAGAGAGGAGGGAGGGAGAGCTACCGGTGGCGCAACCGGCGGGAGGACGGCGACGGCGGCGACCGGTGGTCGGGCGAGTGGTGCGGCGGCAATGGGGAGGACGGCTGATCGGAGGAGGCGAGCCGGGCAGGAGGGAGGCGCTGCCGGCAGGGGGAAGTGCAGCCCGGGAGGAGGCGAGGAGGGGAGAGGGGCCCGCTGGAGGAGCAGGGCCATGAGCCGGGCGCAGGAGGCGGGCAGAGCTGGCCGCCCAGATAGAGGAGCCGCAGTGAAAAAAAATGAGGGGAGGGAGGGCTTGCTGGGGAGAGAGAGTAAGGAGATGGGGAAAAGGAAAAGATCATTTACCAGTTTGCCCACATTGCCATCCCACATGGGAAGACTAGCTCCAAAAAGACTAAGCCCCCAATTTGAATCACTGGATTCAATTTTTCTTCTAAGCCAAAATTTTGAGAGCGCTAAATTTTGGTTCGCGTTCAAAAGTCGGAAATCGATCCCGAATTTGGCACAACCCCGGCTGGCGCTAAAATTGGTCATGCGGAATCAAATCCGACTAGGGCCGTGATGCATCCCCAGACCATAAACTAGGAAAATAGGTGACTGCCTGGTAGCCCTGCTGGGGGTAGTTCTCAGCCCCCAGAGCACCGAAGGCAATTCTTTTAACCATCGCGCTGCATACAGCTTAAGACGATCAAATATTCTGGCTTTCAGACCCTGCAGCACCATGCCATTGGCTCATTTGACCTGCCCGTTGCTCCGTGGATGACCCACGGAAGCAAAGCAAATCTTGATTCCGAGGGCCTCGCACCAGTCTTGGAACTCTTCACTTCTGAATTTGACGCCATTGTCGGTGATGATCCTGTTTGGCACACCAAATCTGATGACGATCTCTTGAAAAAATTCTATGGCTTTGACCGCAGTGATCATTGCAACCGGCTTGGCTTCGATCCATTTGGTGAACTTGTCGATAGCAATGAAGAGGAAAGAAAACCCGCCTTGGGCCTTTTTGAGCGGACCGACGATGTCAAGCCCCTAGACTGCGAACGGCCAAGTGATCGGGATGGTCTGCAGCTCCTGCGCCGGTATATGAATTTGCCGGGCAAAAAACTGACAGCCTTCACACGTGCGGACGACATCCTCCGCGTTCGTGACGGCAGTCGGCCAAAAGAAACCTTGCCGATAAGCCTTGCCGACCAGAGTGCTTGATGCCACATGATGCCCACAGATCCCCGAGTGAATTTCTTTAAGGAGACTCTTCCCTTCTTGCTCTGATATGCATCGTCTTAGGACCCCGGAGGCACTCTTTCGAAAGAGCTCCTCCCCAACCACCACGTAGCTTTTGCTTCGGCGCGTGATGCACTCAGCTTGTATGCGATCCTCTGGAAGCTCGTTCCTCAACAGATAGTCTAGGTAAGGCTTTCTCCAGTCGGGGTTGATGATCAAGATTTCGCCAAATTGACTTCTCTCTGATTTGGTTCGACTTACCGTCAAACTGCGATCGACTTGTGAAGTTCTTCCACGAAGACTCGACCAAGGATCTGCGTCTCGACCGAGCCTAGCTTTGGCGAGCTCGTTGTCGCCGTTCCGGCGGAGTACGTGGGTGAGCTCCAGTCCGTCGAACTTGTCCTCTAGCTTGCGCACCTCCTGGCAATACTGTAACATCCCAAAATTTTTTTATTTATTTATTTAATATTAATTTATTGCAATTTATGATTTTTGTGAATTTTCTGGATTTATTTGGATTTTCGAGATTTAATTGAATTATTTTAAATTAAAATATATTGCCTTTTGTTAAAGATTAATTATAAATAGATAAGTTTAAAATAAAGTTTTATGAAAAATATTTTATTTGAGTTCAGAATGACTCAAAGTATTTTTGAGATTTTTCTAGGATTTTTCTTGATATTTCTACTACCCTAAATAAAACAAATTATT
The DNA here is from genome assembly GCA_036346375.1 of Guadua angustifolia. Lineage (NCBI taxonomy): Eukaryota > Viridiplantae > Streptophyta > Magnoliopsida > Poales > Poaceae > Guadua > Guadua angustifolia. The sequence goes on from JAYEVE010001104.1 coordinate 232,740, forward strand.
TTTCCTAATTATTTTAAACCAAAAATCCCGAAAACCCCGGTGGCGTGAATGGGCAAGCCCACTCTGCGGCGCTACCGATGTGAGGAGCCGCTTAGACCATCCTCGGGTTATTCGAATGCCCGGTCGCCCTCATCGGATTTGGAGGCTAGCAACGGATCACCGATGGTGCTCACAGTGCTAACACCCAAGCCCAATTAGGACAACAACAAACCCATTCGAATAGCTCGACAACAATCCCGGTATGCAACCCGAAACTCGCCCAGGATCGCCTCGCATACCGGTTTCCATTGCCATATCAATTCAATTCGCATAAAGGGGGCAACGAACCCAAAACTTCACGACGAGACACGATAGCGAAGCACAAAAACAACACCAACTCAAGCACAAAGACAAACTAGACAACCACACAACTAAAACAACTCACAAACAGACAGATCGCAAGATCCAGCCTAGACTCAGAAATCTACAAAATTTCGGCATGACGCCTCTAGAAGTACGGACATCCACTTAGCAGGCATAAGAAACAAATAATTAACCAAATATAGCACAACAACCACAAACATGGCATAAGGAGTAGCATGGATAGAAGTAACAACTAGACATGAGTTAAGCATAATAATACAACAAGGTTCAACAATGGAAATAGACAAGTATTTAAACAAGCCAAAACATAGTTTTGGAACCTAACTATACAACAAAATGACATACAATCACCAAGTTAAACCAAAAATAAGACATCTCCGGAAGTGTCCTGCCCTTGAACACTTAGGCGCTTGTAATCTTGAGCCTAGCTTCTATTCGGTGTCCCGCCCGACCACCGAGAAGCAAAACGGGCAGAACTCACATTCGCCGGGGTCCCCACCTGAAAACCACAAAGCAGAAGCATGAGTACAGAAGGTACTCGCAAGACTTACCCGTGGTCCATATATGACCGACTCGAAGGAATATGCATTTGGATGTAGCAAGGTATAAGCTTAAGGTAAAAGTGCGGGAAAAGCTTACTTTGTTGCATAATCATATTCAACTACACAAATTTCAAGTTTATAGTATTTATGGACAGCACCTATTGCTAGAGTGAGATCTGAAATTAAACATTAAAGAGAGCAAGTAATAGCATAAACAAGTATCAACATCAAGTATACCACCTAGTTTCAATTTAAGTTATTACTACGCTGAAGTGTCTGATGATACAAGCGTGCTCATATCGAAAGAGCTGCAATTGAATCGCTTATTCACCCCTGACAGGATCATCAATCGCATGACATGTGCCACAAGGAACCTCATGTCAACCCTCCTCCCATCCATATCTACTCGTTAAACCATCCTCATGCGGCCGAGCACCTAGCAACCTACCTCGGCGGCTCAAGCCTCGCTTAGCCCTCAAGAGTAGACCTAGGCCTCACCCTCAACCACGCCCAATCGCATGAGGGCATGACCCACCGAGTAGTATGCCATGAAAGGGTGGCTTACCGTACCATTATATCGGGCATGCGATCAACAAAGTGTGCTCGATCAACATGGCAAACAACGGATCGGTCCTTAACCAACACAGGCGAGACTATGGCATTTGAGTCTCCACACCCAAATGATCCAACCCTCTCGCCCGGTCTCAAATTTTCATTTCAAAGCATAATCATAACTATTGCAACCCAATAGTGTGAAGTAAATAAACTCAAGTGATGGAACCTTCCACCACTTGGCCCATACCCGACATCCAAGCAAACTAAGCATGGACACAATATAAATACCCATATACTAGTTCCAAGGAAGGTATTCAACAATTATCAATGAGTGTAGGTGCAACAAGTAGGTTCTAACCCTATCCCACATTTCAATTCCTAATGCATAACCTAACCATCCAATAAGCAAATTATTAAGCTAAAATACAATTATGAATAAGGTTGAACATGCTTATGTGCTTGCCTTGAGCTTCTGCTGGATTTTGAAGAACAATGGCTCTCCTATTAACCCCCTCGGTTACATTGCGTCAACCTCTCAGCGTTCTCGTTCTCTACACGATCACAATGCATGAAATGAGATGCATGCAATGCATATGAAATGAAAATACCAAATGCATCACCCAAGCCAGCTCCAAAAGTGCAAACATTCAACTCAATTTAAAACTGAAAACACAAATGCTAAACTCCACTTCTATTCTATAGCAAAATTTGAAAATAACAAGCACATTCCTCTAAACAAGTATAACTTTTATTTGGCTAACCCAAAAAATGACTTCTTGGACTCGAAAAGACCACAAGAGGGTGATCTAACTTTACCATGCAACCTGACATTCAGAACGTAGATTAAAAGTTTTCCACTAAACTCTGAACTTCAGCCCCAAAGTCTGAATTTCAGCAAAACCCGGTTTCAGGACAGACATTGATACAAATGGCCATAACTTTTTGATCACTTAACGAAATTGAGCAAACTCAGATCCTAGACGACCACAAGACATAAACCTACCACTTAGCTTTGGCCAATCACCCAGATTCTGCACAAAGAATTCCCAGTTCGGCCAGGAATAGAGAACAATTTTCAGTGTTCAGAATTTTCAAAGTTTCAGACAGCATTCATAAATTTCATCATATAAATTGTTATACTTCATGGAATTGAGTAAAGGATGACATTTTTACAATCTACACGAAATTTCCTAAAACTTCACAGGCAAAATTAATTTCTAATTCGACCTCTAACTAATTTTAATTCGCAGCTCAAGTTTCAGCTCCACATTTTCAGCATTTTCAGAGCAGCACGCACTAAAATCGACATAACTTTCAACTGGATTAATGAAATTGAGTGATTACAGTTGGAGATGAAAGATAATTCCATTACCCATAACTTTCTCTACAGTCAACCTAGCAGGAAATGCTCGTAACTTGCTCAAATCAGTCAAGAACAGGAGCTACGAAATCTGCTCGAAAATCTGAATCTTTCCCCAAACCCTAGAATGGTTGTTCCCCACCAAAATCCCAAATCTCTACTCACCATAGCCCCCAAAACTACCATTGCTGCCCCAAAAACCAGAAAACACCAATCAAACCCTAGGGGAGAGGTCTCACCTTAAGAGCTCACATGGGGATCAAGAGAGGAGAGGAGGAGGGCTGCTGCTTGAAGGGAGGAAGGAGAGGCGCCACCAGGAGAGCTGCTTGGAGGGAGGCGCCACCAGGAGAGCTGCAGGAGGAGGGTTGCTTGGGGAGGTGCTGCTGCTTGTGGAGAAAACTCAAGAAGAGAAGTGTTGGCGGTTTGGGGCTTTGGAGGTGCGGTTGGGGAGGGAAGAAAGAGGGAGGTGAGTCTTGGTGATTGGGAAAAATCAGGAGGAGAAAAACAATGCTGCTTTGGTTGGGGAGGAAAAAAAGTCGGAGGAGAGTCTTCTTGATTCGGTTTCTTGACCACAGTTCACTTGTGTTTTGAGCTCACATGACCCACTAGGCAAGAGTTTTATTGGCTAAACCCCAGAATTTCAGCATTTGGATTCAATTTTGATGCTATATTTTAAATTAGCATTTGACGAAAATTGTACTTGCACACTGATATTTCTAGCTCTTAAACTCTGCTGAGTTTGGAAATTCTTCTAAGTGGCAGTTTAGGATACTCACTGAAGTCGGAAGTTGATCTCAATTGCGGCCAAAACTTGGTTGGCGCTAATGTTAGCCGCATGAAACAAATTAAAAATTGGGGCCATGACACTAAGCCTCGCCCGTTACGGCCCAGCCGAGTAGCCCGCTCAGCCGTCTCCTAGAGTCTTCGACGCGGACCATTGGATCACGATCCAACGGGCTTCATCAAATCGTGCAAGTCGTAAAACCCTAGTCACGATAGCCGTTGGATCTTCATCATAAGGTTCACATCATACCATACCGATTCGGGAACCCTATTCTATCCGGACCGTCGGATCAGGATCGTATGGTTGAGGGTCTTCGTGTCCGAGTTGAACTCGCCGCCACCGCCGTATTCGTTTCGAACTCGCCGCCGCCGCTATACTTTCCGAGTTTCGCGCTGTGTGCAGGGTATTTAAGGCCCGGGGCACCCCTCCCGAGATTCACCACGAGACGCTACTTCTTTTCCCTGCTGCATCGTCACCGGAGGAGCGCCGAAGAAGTCGCGAGAGCTCGCCGAAGTTCGAAGAAGATTTGCGCCGCATTTCCGCCGCCGCCGGTGACTCTTCCGCCGTTCCGAGGGTAGATCCGAGTTCATCACATCGAGACGGATTCGTTTCGCTAATTCTTCCTCACCGGGAAGCGCCGAAACGCCGTCGGGGTGGTCGTCGTCCCAGCTCGATACCCAGCATGCGCCATCGTACCGTGCTTGAGCAAGCGCGCGGTAGTCGGATTGCCATCGGACCGTTAGAATCAAGCCGCGTCGCTTCGGGGCACAGTGCACCGCTCGGGTAAGGTTTCCACCGTTAGATTAAGATCGTGTGGTCAAGAGTGAGCCACGTCGATTAGGGCAATAGTGTTTAGCTCGGGTAAGTCTCAATCGTCCGATCTAGATTCGGTGGCTGTCGTGTTGCCACGTAGCGATTTGGTTAGTAGCCGTTAGATCGGTTCCGCACGGTGGAGATTTGACCACGTGTCAGCCGTACCGGATCAGCGCAGTGCTGACGTCAGCTGACGCATTAATTCATATTTTTATTTATAAAAATAATTCGGATATTTCGTATTTTCCAATTTTATGGATTTTTCAGGAATTTGAATCTTCCGAGGGCTCGTTCTCCCTCATACAAACTCCGATTTGGGTGATTCAAATTTCTAAAAATTTGTAAAATTGAGATCTATCTAATGGTGATTTTTTTGGATTTTTAGAGTTTGTTTGTTCTCTAGTTTTGGTGTTTATTTGCTACTTCTTCTCGATTCGCGTAGAAGTTGAATTATGCGAGGCTTCGGATGAGGAATTGGCAACTCAAGAACCATTTTCAGATCAAGACCAGGAGCTTAACCCAGACAAGTTGCGCTTTGATCATGTTGCACCCATGATTAGATAGTTGCTATTTTGATTTACTATATTGCATGTTACTTCAATCGTACAAATGATTTCAACCTAAATTGGGATTTAGATATCATACCCTTTTGAATTACACCCTACCTTGTCAATTGTATGCCATGATTCACTTGTCACCTTTGGTTGGTTATTATAGTTCGTTAATAATGAAATCAACATGGATGGTTAGAACAGAATAGAATTGCTTAGCTGTGCCACGTCATCACATGTACATGAATTATTATCAATCTTGACTAATGGAATATGGAACAATGATATTAAATTGTGTGTCATGTGTGGTCATACAAAGAGATTGAGTTGTTGTGGTGAGGAGGTCATGCAATGATGTTGACTTGTGGATAGCACGTGGTATTGGAAATCAACCGGGGTTGGTAATCACTTGGATTGAGGCAAGTGGTAAGGGCAAGTATGCCAGGGTGGGCCCGATGAGCAGAGGGTATGTGCAAGTCTTGATTTAATCAATCCTAAGAACTTAACCTTGCGAGCCTTTGACCTAAGTCGATCATGCAACCACATGTCTATTATGGGGCAGCCTAGCTGAATAATTTGTAATGTCTTAGCTTCTGTACTATCTTGGTGATGTGGGTCCAGTGTACGGAGGAAACTCACATGGCGCAAGAGGGGGGCCCTGTTGTGGTGGTGTAACCCTTCAGTGTTGAAACTGTTAGTGATATGCCCTAGAGGCGATCATGTGAGATGATTGTATCATACGTCTATGTTCATGTACTTATCAGTTCCATGAATAAATGTCACTCCTTTGTTTATTGAGTATGACTTAATTGTGAAACACATTGGTTATATGATATTATTCTAAACGATCCCTGGTCACATATCATTATGTGGGACAATAGTGATTTGACCAGCACATGTATTGATTGATGGTAATATTTCACATACCATAGATATGGAGATATCAAATCAATAATGTGGGCACATGTTAGAGAACAAGGGGTTGGATAGACCCGCTCCGAGACACTGATGAGATTGTTATCTTAGAAGTGCCATCAGGGTGTAGTCTCGAGTGGTATACCTATACGATCCTTTGACCTGAGATTCTTATTGATTCTCAGCATGTGTAATTGTATACTTCGGGGCTATCAAACGCTTCTCCGTAGCAGGAGAGTTATAAAGGTAGCTTACGAGTATGCCATGAAACATGACGTGAGATATAAGAGATCAAGATGGAATTTGCCCCTCCTTGATAACGGGAGAGATATCTCTGGGCCCCTCGGTGTGGATGGATAAGGAAAGTGCATGGCCATGCCAAAGTGATTAAAGTGTTAATCACGAATTATATCCATTACATTGACGAGTGAATGGGTCGAGCTATCACAAGGATGGCACGCATCTTGCCTTGAGCTTGACTGGTATCGCGTGGCAAAAGGATTGGTATATGAGTATATCATGGTTCAGCCGATACGATCATTCTGTGCATTCAGGGGACAACATGTCCTGCTAGGAACCACTGTTGTCGATGGTGCGGAAAAAGAGGTTTCGGGGCCATGGCGTTCTTGCATGAACCTAACAGGTCACACACTTAGCGGGTTGGATCATGTCTCGATGGATTGGATCCATTAGTGGGTTTACAGATTTGGATCCTCTGGCGTCTTAATAGATTTCTCTTGTAGAAGATCCATTAGTGAGTCCTAGTGGGCTTCTATCGTAGAAGGCCCGTTAGTGCACTCTATATAAAGGCGTGGGGTGTGCGACCATGAGGTTCTCCCCACCACGAAACCCTAGCCGTCGACCCTACCCCTGCCGAAACCCTAGCCATCGCTGCGTGGTGCTAGCACACCGGCGCCGGCATTCCACCCCTAGGCGTGTGGATCTTGTAGAGGCGCCGTTGCATCGTCCTCGGCGCCGATCGGCGTCGGTTTCACCCTCTCCAACTCGCAGATCGTGCACCAGCGAGAGGCGTCAGGACTCAGCGATCACTTGGCGAGCACTCGGGCGGTCCGGAGACCACTCGGCGAGCACTCGGGTCATCTCAAGAAGCACTCTTCGAAAGCGATGGAGTACGTTCGACTACGTCTGATGCTTCGAGCATGCGGGGAGGCTTCACCCACTCTACTTCCGCTGCTAACGTGCTCCAAGGGTAATGCTCCATGATCTTTGACTCGCATGTATCCTGATTGAATGCGTAGAAAATTTTGTTTTCAGCTAGTGTAGCATACGCGTTCTCCTTCAGAAACCTCAGCGGGTAGTACTGGGTTGAGGCAAAACATTGTAAAGGCTTTGTTATAGTCATTCGCCTGTGTGGTGCATGGTTGTATCGTGTGGGTAAAGTGCATAACCTCTGTAGAGTGTACAAACTATTCAGATAGCCGTGCTCACGGTATTGAGCAATGCTCGAGAATTACAGTCAAGGGTTAGTTTAATAAAAATGGACAACTAAATGGGATGGCAGGATGCCGTATAGATAATGGAACTTGACTCAGGATGGAAACTTGATTTACTTGAGAATCTTTGAACCCATTACTGTTATTATTTGTTTTACTGTCTTTGCAATCTACATATTTTATGTGTTTGTAAATGTTGCTTTACTGCAAGTAAACCACTTAGCCATTCCTTTGGAATAAGCCTTGCATATAGCTATGATAGGAATGCATTATGTGCACAACTTGTTGAGTGCTTTTGTACTCACCCTTGCCTATCAACAACTAACAACAGTGGAGGAATCATCGTCGATATTGGAGGAGGACTTTTAGGTGGACACGAGTCACTAGGCCAATCCTTGTCAGTCGCCTGTGGTGTGCTGATGGGACATCTACGTCTTTTGCTATACTTTTCGCTGCATTTATTTAAAGTTTACTTCAGTCTAGCCCATGTGGCAGAAAAATGTACGTGATCATAAGATCATACACTAGTTATATTAAATAAATGAAGTCTTATTATTCTTTACGTTGTGTATGATGTGATGCTTTCCGATGTTAAGCTGTGTGCACTAGCATTGATCCTGGGACTAGTGCGGTAAAACACAGTGGATTCGAATTAGTGAATTCGGGTCCTTACAGAGGTGGTATCAGAGCATATTGACTGTAGGACTTGGCCTTAGTTAGCATGGTGATGTCCTAGGAGTGTCCAAAACTATTTTCTAAAGGAAAATTTAAAATAGATTAAAACAACCCTCTCGACTCATCTTATTCTCTGCTCCTTATCTTTGCTGAAATTTTCCACAAAATTTTCTGAGTGGCCATTTGAGAGTTCAGGACTTATCTACTTCTCCTATGAATAGATGAGGATGATCCAAGAGTACGGTGAGCTTGAGGGAGGCTACGCAGTTGTCAGCGTACTCTACGCTGGGGTACCCTCTCCGCCGAACAAAATCGGTCCGCATGGCGTTGGGCGGCAGTGGGCGAGACACCTGCCTGCTCGCCCGGCGCCTAGCCCACGTGGCGGCATGGCAATCCGGCTGGCGAGCATGCCTCTGGCCGGTGTCGGCCTGAGGCGTTCGAACAGCAGGTGGCGAGGCGCCCGCCGCCCGGCGCCCAGCCCATGTGGCGGCTTTGGCGGTCGAGGCGGCGAAACACGCCCGCCGGCTAGGTGTCGGCCACGTGGCGTTGAGCGGCAAGTGGCGAGGCGCCTGCCGACCAGCGCCCCCCACGTGGCGGCCTTAGCACGGCGGCGAGCACACCCCCGGCTAGGTGTCACCACGTGGCGTTGGGCGGCAGTGGCGAGAGCAGCTGCTGCGCTTCGGCGCCCACCCCGTGGCGGCTTTGTGTCGGGCGAAACACGCCTCGCCCGGCAGTGTCGGCCACGTGGTGTTCGAGTGGCGGTGGCGAGACACCTGCTTCGCCAAAGACACCAGCCCACATGGCGGCTCGCTTGTCGGGAGGGCGAAACGCCACTGCCTGCCAAGTGTCGGCCCGCGTGGCGTTCGGGCGGCAGGTGGGCGAGGCGCCTGCTCTCGACACCCGGCCCGTGGCGGCACGGCATCGGTGGCGAAGCACGCCCGCCGACCAGTGTCGGCCCACGTGGCATTTGGGCGGCGGTGGGCGAGACACCGCCGCTTCGCCGCATGGCAAAAGGTGGGCGGGATGGCTTCACCTCAAGTCTCCTTCACCTATCGTACCGCCAGAGGCGAGCTTCTGTGTCGAGATCTATCGTGAGGATTTACGCTACAAGCCCATTCCTCGGCGCCTCTCACCTACCCGTCAAAAGGGGTCACATCTTAGGCGGATCCAAGGCGAAGCCATCGCGTCGGCATTTAATGAGGTGGAGGGCAGGACAGACGAGAAGGAGTAATAAATGTATGAAGATCAGCATGATGACCCCCCTTTTACCTACCCCCGTTAGCCTGGCCTATATAAGGGCCCTCTAGTGCATGGAAAAGGGGGGCGAAGAATGAAGAGTTCAGCAAGTAGAGCCTAAGGAAGAACTTGTAACCTGAGAGCTCTGTACTAGCTTCATACAATCTATAAAAAATCTAGCAGGAAGTAAGGCTATTACCCGAGGCAAGGGGGCCTGAACCTGGGTAAAAATCTCTATGTCATCTTAGTTCACAGGCTCCGGAGTTCTTCGTGTGGGAGTCATTAGGGTTTTCACCCACTAGGGTCTGCCGGCCGCGAAGACGCCCTCCTACTGAACCAAACCCGGTCTGTAGACTCGGGCCTATCAGGTGGAATACGCTGACAGGGGCGGGCTAGTGGTTGGTTTTCCCGGCCAACTCCCTAGCGGACTTCGGTGTTCTTTGTTCGGAAGCAAGCCCGCGCATTTGGAGATGGTGGGTTCTCAGCGTCAAGAAGCGGCGGGGGCAAGCGTCGCCCAGGGCGCATCCTGGCAGTCTCGCCGAACGAGGGATCGTCTCACCCCACCCCTGTAGGGTGGCAGTGTTGCTCCTTTGGAAGCGGCGGAGCACCCCGTGCGACGTCGGCTAGCCATGGAGGCAGCCACTCCTGCTCAGAACCTGCATGCGGTTCGCCTCCTCTTGGACCAACCTCCGGTGGAACTCACAGGAGATTCTCCAGCCACCCGCTGCTGTGAGCATCGCCCGGTCTCGTGGGCGCGCCCGGCTTGGTAGGGCTCCCGGCCGTAGAATACCGTCGACGCCATCCCAGGGGTGCATCTTGAGCACACCAGCGTCTAGCCGCCCTAACAAAAAATAACTCTGGCCAGGCGGGCCGGAGCCTAGGGAAAGAAGCGCTAAGATCTTTGGTCCCGGTTCTGCGAGGGACCGTTGGGACCTTCGTTCTCATTTGGATGAGAAGCCGTGGCGCAGTTGATGACCTCCGTAATTACTTTGTCGCGTCACCCGGTCGAGGCTGCCGCTGAAGCGGATAGCCTCTGATGGTGAGAGTCCCTCCCCTAACTCTCACTCTCGGACCAGGGAGGAGGTTCACTCCTCTGGCTCTATGGGGAGCCAGGCCCCGCGCTCTCGGGAACGGTCTCCGGACCGGGCCTCCGATGAGCAGCTGGGCTCCCTCTATGGCGTCGGGTGCCAGGCTTTCTCCCGATGGCTACTCCGCGTGGCGTGGCCCGACAGGTTCCGCCCGGCGTCCATAGAGAAGTATGACGGCACCACCAACCCGGAGGAGTTCCTGCAAATATATACCACGGTGGTGCGAGCAGCTAGCGAATCTAAAAAGATCATGGCCAATTACCTCCCAACGGCCTTGACGGTCTCTGCCCGCTCCTGGCTGTTAAACCTCCCTCGAGGGTCGGTGCACTCGTGGAAGGAGTTATGCGGCCTCTTCGTCGCCAACTTTCAAGGATCATTTGCACAGTCAGGTGTGGAGGACAACCTCCACGCCCTGGAGTAGGAGAAGGGGGAGTCGTTGCGTGACTTCATCCGGCGGTTTTGCCACTGCCGCAACACGATCCCCCTCATTTCGGAGCAGTCAGTCATCATCGCCTTTCGAAGAGGCGTTCGAGACTGTAAGATGAAAGAGAAGATGGCCACCCGCACCATCAGCACCACCTCCGAGCTCTTCTTCCTCGCACATAAGTGTGCGCGGGCTGCGGAGGCAAGGGGGTCAACATCTGGCCCCAAGGGTGGCCGGGACAAGGACGAAGCCAGAACCTCGAAGGGTCTGGGGGCTAGATATCCTGGGCCCGTTCCCGCAAGCCACAGGGGGCTTCACGCATCTCTTTGTCGCCATCGACAAGTTCACCAAGTGGGTTGAAGCCGAAGCGGTGCACGCCATCACGGCTGTTGCTGCTGTCAAATTCATGCATGGGATCTTCACCCGCTTTGGAGTCGCCAACCGCATCATCACCGACAACGGGACCCAATTCACTAGCGTGGCTTTTCTGGAGTTCTATGACAAAATGGGCACCAAAGTATGTTTTGCTTCGGTGGCCCACCCTAGGAGTAATGGTCAAGCAGAACGCGCCAACGCGCTGGTGTTGAAGGGCCTCAAGACTAGGGCGTTTGATCGGCTCCATAAGTGGGGCGCGCGATGGATGGAAGAACTCCGGTGTCTTTGTGGTGGTCGTACCACCCGCCCCAGGCCACTGGCGAGACGCCTTTCTTCCTGGTGTACGGGGCGGAAGCTGTTTTCCCCTCTGAGCTGTCATTCGGTTCTCCGCGCGTCTCGGCGTTCAACGAGGAAGGCCAAGAAGATCTCCGGCGAGAAGAAATCAACCTCTTGGAGGAAGTGCGTGATCGGGCCGCCCTTCGCGCCGCCCGATATCAGCAAAGCCTCAGGCGGTACCACGCCACCGGGTCTCGAGAACAGCGATGGGCGACTGGTCTTCTGCAGAATTTAGACGCATGCCGGATTACTGACAAGCCTCCCGGTGGAGGGCCCTTTAAAAGGTGGTTTGATATCTCGACCGAGGCGGTCCTCATGGCCATCGAGGATGGCGAAGAATCGGTGAATTCCTACAACATAGAGTTGTTGCGGAAGTTCTATCCATGAAGGAATTGTAAGTACACCCAGTAGTTCGCTTTGGTCAGCTTTGGGGTGAGTCTTTCCCCCGGCTGGTCGGCGGCTGCTGGCGGTTGGTAAAGCTATTGCCTTGAAGGCTTTTACTTTACCATTTTCATCCCTCTGTGTGCCCTGAGTGGTAGTTTTTTGCATGGGTGTCGCTGGTCCCATACGTTTGTTAATTCCTTGTTGATCCACGACGGCGCCCGGCGTCTGTGTCCAACGAGGATGGGCGGCCAGGGGGCGGGTTTGGCACGGTGCTCAAACACGGCTCGAACGCCTCGGGTTGACTCCTTGAAGCACCGCTGGTCGTCACCGTGAGCTGCTATTCGATACCCCTCTCGAAGCCGCGCTTTGACACCTGTAGCCGTGGTTCGATTCCCGAAAGGGTCACAAGGACTTAGAAACCAAAGAGAGCGGACCAGGACTATCCCATGCGGGGACTTACATTATTTGGGCCTACCTTCCGTATGCCCTGCCTAGCACCTACTCATCTTCCTGGTAGTTATGTGCGCACGCAGGCTAAGCATAGAAGTGTTGGCCTACTTCACAAAAAGCTCAAGCATCTCCACGGGTTGCCCAGGTGCTTGGGGGCTGGTCGGCCGGCGCTTAGAGCAGGTCGCCCAGATGCTTGGGGGCTGGTCGCCTTGCAGCATATGAGCAAGATAAGTGCTTCGTTTCATGCCGCATTTTTTGCCATTTCCTTATGTGCGTGCACTAAGATGGATCAAGCTATGCGTGATTGTCGCGGGTGTCGAAAACCAACGGCCCCTTGATGGTAAAAGGAAATGTGCTAAGTGTTGGCGTCCGGCCAGGGCAGGTGACCAGAGTGTGAGTCGGGCATAGTACTCAAACACGGCTCGTACGCCTCGGGTTGGCTCCTTGAAGCACCGCTGGTCGTCACCGTCGAGTACTGCTGGCCTAAAAACACTCCCGAAAACCTGTTGCCTCGCCGCGCCACACTGCAGCATGTTTCCAGGAGATCATCGGGATCTAAGTTCCAAAGGGATTCGAACCAGCGATAATCTTGCATAAAAACCTAATGCTAAGGCTGGGCTACGTTCCGCATAATCCGCTGGACTTAAGGTCATCCTCGCCTAAGTCCTGTATGTCTTGTATGATCTACGTTTGTGTTCGTGGCAACTATATGGGACTACTGGCGGGATTCTGGAACACTGCCCTAACCTAAGCAGTTGCCAGGCATTCCAGCCAAGTTAAAAATTGGCCGCCCAGTGGTTCAATCAGGCAAATTTGATCATGCAAGATAGATAAAGCATACGGGTAAAACAAATAAAAACATCCGTTACGCTAAGATTTGTCTAGATGTTGGTGTATGCAGGAAGGTAGATCAACATAAGACAAAAAAAGAAGAAGAAGCAAAAGAACTAAAGCGGCTGCCCAACCCTTCACTCGTCGCCCAGGTCAAGGTCGCCGGCGCCCTCTCCTTCCTCCGCCAGCGGGGTGGAGACGTCCATGACCGGCTGCTCCATTACGCAGCAGCCGCCACGTGCTTTCGCGGTCGCGGCGCACCTCTGCCGTCAAGGCCAAGGCTCGCTAACGCCGGCCGTCACCATGGCCATTGGATCGAAGGCGGCGTCGCGGCTGGCGCAGCAAGCCAGCACGTAAGTCGCGGCCATGATCGCAACTTCCCGCCCCTCTCTGGCGGAGTGGGCGGCTAGGGCAGCGGGCAGCCCCCGTAGTGCCTCTGCGGCCTGGTTGGTCGCATGGGCGAACTGCAAGGTGGAGTCTTCCAAGGGCGCATTCAGAGCCACCCCCAAGGGCTCCAGGCACCTCTTCGTGTGCTGGAAGGCCTTCTTGAGCATGATGGTGAGATTGTGCCGCAGGCGGTAGGACTCATGTTCCGAGAGCTTCAGCGCCGCTTCGGCCCTCTCCGCCCGCAGCTGCATGGCGGCCACATTGGCCCTTTCCTGTGCCAATTCCGCCACCGCCCTCTCCCGCTCCCGTGCGAGCTCGCCTCTCACTGACGCTAACTGCTGGGCCGTCTAAGCCCCATGCCTGGCGGCTGTGGCGAGAACGGTGCCCAGCAAGGCGTGTATCCCGCCAAGTTCGGTGAAGAGCTCGACGAAACGCGCGGCGGGGGCAGCGGCGATGCGAGGGGTGAGATGGCCGGAGGCGCTGCTGCTGGGGTCGCCCTTCTCGACCCTCTCACCGGTAGCGACCGGAGGCACTGGCGGAAGTTCCACGCCCGATGGGCGCGGGGATGTTTGTGCCGGGGCATCTGAAGGCCACCCCGCGGCACCCTCGGTGAAGGCGGTGCCGGAGTATAAGCCCACCCTGTCAAGCGGCGGTGTGGGCTCCCGTGGCTGAAGGTGCTGGCACCGTAGTAGTCGGGGCCGGCGCCGGAGGAGAAGGAACTGGTGGAGGCGACGGAGCTAGCGCCACAGGAGGCGGTGGCTCCGGTGCTGAAATCGTGGTAGGGACGGCCTGTGTCTCCGCCCCTTGCGAAGGTGCCGCCGCGTCAGGGCTGGTAGCGGCGGGAGTCTGGCCCGTGGTGCGAACCTTCTTGGAGTCCGGGCCCGTGGCGTCCGGGCGGGCCGCTTACTCGCGTCCGATCGCTGGCGTTAGTCGTTTTCGATCACTGGCGGGTCACGGCGGCAGCACTACTGTAGGTCGGTGGAGTCCATCGGCGGAGCTGCTCGACGATTCGCAAAGCGCTCGCGTGCTCCATGTCGGCGAGCGGCCGGGCCGCTGCGGGGAAATCCAAGCCACTTGGAATCGGCGACATTAGTCCGGCAAGCCATTTGCCAAGGATTTGCCCTCGGGTTTCGCTACCGCAAAAGATAAAGAAAGATCGCCGGCTGGTAGGAGCCTACGTAAAGAAGCATATATGCGAAAAAAAGGAAAGCGAAGACTTACGACGGGTACGTCGCGCGTTATGTCGTTCGCTGTGTATCGCCATGCAAGACTGGCGCGCCAACGAAGGGGGCTGAATCTCCAGGTCACGAAGTCCCGACCACAGCGCCTGATTAATCCGGCATCCCGATCTGTTGATCATGAGCCACTATTGCAAGGAGCTCGCCGTCTCCTCGCCGGCGAGTTCCGATTCAGAGGCCTCGGCTGCCTGCGGCACCTCTGTAGGCGTCAACTCCGCTGTCATCACTGATGTACAGCCATTCGCTGCGCCATGCCTTCCAGTTAGACTCAACTACAGGAGATCCTAGCTCAATCTATTCAGAGGGTCCGTGAACTAGAGGATGCGTTGTACGGGTCGGAGCCAGAACAAGAGATGGAGCTGCACGACCCGACCTCAAGAATCGAGCCCGAGTCGAGCTTGAGTAGTGAGCGTTAGATTTAGCAGTTGAGACTCAAGTGTCGAGTCGCGTCAATAAGAATAGTCTTACCCAAATGTAATAGACGTTAAGGTTCTGTGCTTAGTTTGGTTCTTAATGTTTGCTGAGTGTGCAGTATGTGTTGCATAGCCCTTAAACTTTTGTAAGCAACCATACCAAGTATAATTAATAAAAATAATGAAGTTTGGGTTTAACCTACTTTCCCCCACCTTAGAAATTCTTGCATCTTGTCTATGCTATTTCCACCTTACCTAACCCAAAAAGAACTTAGCAGATGGCGAACACTCGTGGTAACAATGGAGCGTCAGGGAGCGGCCTTCGCCGGAATGATAATGGGGAAGCGTCACCACAGCCATCACCACCGGTGGACATTCAGAACTTAGGAGCTTTCTTAGCTGCGCAGACTCAGCTTATGCAAATGATGATGCAACAAATGTAGAATATGACCAATCAAGCTGCAGGCCACAACAATATGCAACAAGGCAATAATGGGCCACGTTCTCATTCTAAGCTATCAGACTTCATGAGAACCCATCCACCAACATTCTCAGGAAATGCTAACCCTTTGGAGGCCGATGATTGGTTGAGGACCATTGAGAGAAAGTTACACATCACGCAGTGTGAGGGCAATGAGAAGGTGTTGTATGCTTCACACCAGCTGGAGGGAACTTCCACAGAATGGTGGGAGAACTATTGTGCTGCACATGAAGCCCCACAGGAGATTTCCTGGGAAGAGTTTTCAGCTGCCTTCCGCTAGTACCATGTGCCAGAAGGAATGATGGACCTTAAGAAGGAGGAGTTCAGGGCTTTGAGGCAAGGAGGCCAGTCAGTGGCAGAATATCTGAACAAGTTTACTCAGTTGGCACGTTATGCGCTTGAAGATGTGGCTACAGATAAGGCGCATAATCCCGCTTCTCAAGGGTTTAAACTCGGATTGCGGTGGGATCGATCACCCACAACTTCCCTGATTTTCAGGAGTTGGTCAATAAGGCTTTGATTCTTGAGGATAAGCGCAAGGAATTGGGTGAAGATAGTAAGCGCAGGATGGCTAGTCAGGCAGAGCGGCCTAATCATCTTAGATTAAGGATGACACCGCAACAGTTTGCCAGAATTCAACCCCAGTGGACCAACAAGACATTAACTCCATCATCTCGCCCCACTAATCAGAATTTTCAAACACCAGCACCAGGAGGCAATGCACCATCAGGAAGTCAACAGTCTGTTGTCAAGAAATGTTTCTCTTGCAACGAGCCAGGACATTTTGCCAACAAGTGTCCGAAGAAAGGAAATGTTACCCCAGTTCACTTCAACCTAGGCACTACCCCAGCTAAAGCTCCAGTGACAGGAGGTAATCGAAAGTGCAGCGGCAACAGAGCTTCACCCTGCATAACAATGCGAGGAAGGATTAATCATATCACTGCAGATGGAGCTCAGGAAGCATCGGACATCGATCGGGTAAGTTTTGGTTAACTCAAAGACAGCCTACGCTTTTATTTGATTTTGGAGCTTTGCATTTGTTTGTTTCTCAGAATTTTGCAATGAAGAATGGATTTGCTGTTAAGAATCTTAAATGTGTGCTTTTAGTCCAAGCCCCAGGATCTGAACTTCGATCTAGCCTTGGGTGTTTGGGAGTTAAGTTGCTTATGAATGGGATATAGTTCCTAACAAATCTTATCCTATTAGATACCCAAAACTTGGATATTATCTTAGGGATGGATTGGCTATCCAAGCATAAGGCTGTTTTGGATTGTGGTCAAAGAATGGTATCCTTAGAAAGCCCTAGTGGCAAGAAAGTGGAAGTGCATGCAACCGCAGTTCGTGATGGTCAGTTAATGGTGAATAGTGTGAAGGTTGCTAATCTAGAAGATGTGAGAGTGGTTAGAGATTTTCTAGAAGTATTCCCTGAGGACTTACCAGGCATGCCGCCGGATCGGGACATTGAGTTTGTTATTGAGTTAGTACCTGGAACAGCACCAATAGCAAAAAGGCTGTATAGGATGCCAATAGACGAGTTAGTGGAAATGAAGAAGCAGATTGAAGAATTACTTGAGAAAGGTTTCATTTGACCAAGTTCTTCCCCATGGGGAGCGCCAGTGTTGTTCGTCAGGAAGAAAGATGGAAGTCTAAGGATGTGTATTGATTATCGTGCACTCAATGAGGTGACGATCAAGAATAAGTACCCCTTACCAAAGATCGATGATTTATTTGATCAGTTGAGAGGTGCAGGAGTTTTCTCCAAGATAGATCTCCGATCTGGGTATCATCAGTTAAGGATTTGGGAGGAAGATATACCGAAGACTGCATTTTCTACCCGTTATGGACATTATGAGTTCACAGTCATATCCTTTGGATTGACAAATGCCCCGGTATATTTCATGAACATGATGAATAAGGTGTTCATGGAATATTTGGATAAATTTATGGTTGTCTTTATAGACGATATCCTTGTGTACTCCAAGTCAAAAGAAGAGCACGCAGAGCATTTGAGATTGGTTCTGAAAAAGTTACGAGAACAACAGTTGTATGCTAAATTCAGTAAGTGCGATTTCTGGAAGGAGAAGGTGGAATTCCTTGGCCATGTAATGACCGCTAAAGGAGTTGCCGTGCATCCAAGTAAAGTGGAAGCTGTGTTGCATTGGGAGCCACCAAAGACATTTACCCAAATCCGTAGTTTTCTGGGAATGGCAGGATATTACCGTCGGTTCATAGAAGGATTTTCAACGATTGCGAGACCTCTTACGCAATTGCTGAAAAAGGAGAAAAAGTTTGCATGGACGCCAGAGTGCGAGAAGAGTTTTGAGGAGCTAAAGAAGCGATTAACATCCGCACCTATATTGGTATTGCGGATGTGCAAAGGCAGCTTTTGACATTTATTAGATGCCTCAAGGCGTGGCCTTGGTTGTGTGTTGATGCGAGAATGGCAAGGTTGTGGCTCTACGCACAAGACAGCTTGAGGCCGCATGAAGGGAATTACCCGACATATGATCTGGAGTTAGCTGCCGTAGTGCATGCTTTAAAGATATGGTGTCATTATCTCATTGGAAATAGATGTGAGATATATACGGATCATAAGAGTTTGAAGTACATATTCACCCAGCCAGATCTTAATATGAGACAAAGAAGATGGCTAGAATTGATTAAGGATTATAATGTTGGAATCCATTATCATCCTGGAAAAGCTAATGTGGTAGCCGATGCCCTGAGTCGTAAAAGCCACAGTGTGAATTTGTTGGTAGCAAGCGATCAACCAAGGTTGTGTGAAGAACTTCAGAAGTTGAGGTTAGAAGTTGTGCCACAAGGATTTTTAGCTGCCTTGGAAGTAAAGCCAACCCTTGAGGATCAAATCAGAGAAAGGCAAAGTAAAGATGAGAAGATCAGTAAGATCAAGTCCAAGAAAGAAGAAGGTATAGCCGAAGATTTCTCTGTAGATGAGCAAGGAACTCTGTGGTTTAAAGGTCGAATTTGTGTGCAGAACGAGAAGGAACTTAAGCAATTAATTCTTGAGGAAGCACATGATTCCAAGTATTCTATTCATCCAGGAAGTGCCAAGATGTATCAAGATCTTAAAAAGAGATTTTGGTGGCCGAGTATGAAGCGTGAAGTTGCAGAGCATGTTGCATTGTGTGATGTGTGCCAGAGGGTAAAGGCGATGCATCAAAAGCCAGCAGGACTTTTGCAGCCGTTAAAGATTCCCGAATGGAAATGGGAGGAAATTGCTATGGATTTTATCACTAGGTTGCTAAGACTCAGAGAGGTTATGATTCCATATGGGTCATCATTGATCGGTTGACCAAAGTTGCTCACTTCATCCCAGTGAAGACAACCTATTCAAGGGATCGATTGGCCGAATTATACATGTCAAGAATTGTATGTTTGCATGGAGTGCCTAAGAAAATTGTGTCAGATCGAGGTACCCAATTTACCTCAAGATTTTGGGATAAACTACATGAAGCAATGGGAACTTGATTGAATTTTAGCACTGCTTATCATCCGCAGACAGATGGCCAGACAGAGAGGGTTAATCAGATTTTAGAAGATATGTTGAGAGCTGGTGCGATAGTGTACAGTACATCTTGGGATAAATATTTGCCATATGCAGAGTTCAGTTATAACAATAGTTATCAGGTCAGTTTACAAATGTCACCGTATGAAGCCTTATATGGTCGAGCTTGTCGTACCCCGTTAAATTGGAATGAAACGGGGGAGCGTTCAGAGTTTGGGCCTGAGATGCTCAGAGAGGCTGAAGAACAAGTTGCCATGATCAGAGAAAGACTGAGAGCAGCACAGGCAAGGCAGAAGAGCTATGCTGACAATCGCCATCGTGATTTGAGCTTTGAACCCAATGATTTCGTGTATCTCAGGGTTACTCCCCTAAAAGGTGTAAAAAGGTTCCACGTCAAAGGGAAGCTCGCACCTAGGTATGTTGGGCCATTCAAGATATTGAGCCGTCGAGAAGAGGTTGCATACCAACTGGAATTGCCCCAGTCATTAGCAGGAGTTCATGATGTGTTCCATGTGTCACAACTTAAGAAATGTCTTAGAGTGCCAGTAGAGCAGACGTCGTTAGAAACAATCGAGTTGTAGGAGGACTTGTCTTATAAGGAGCAGCCGATCAAAATTCTGGACGTAATGGAGCGTAGGAGCAGAAACAGGTCTATTCACTTTTGCAGAGTTCAATGGAGCAACCATTCGGAGGGCAGCGAAGCAACCTGGGTGCGTGAAGAGGATCTGAAGGCAGAATTCCCATACCTATTCTCTAGTCAGCCTTGAATCTCGGGGTCGAGATTCTATTAAGGGGAGATTTGTAACATCCCAAATTTTTTATTTTTATTTATTTAATATTATTTTATTGCAATTTATGATTTTTGTGAATTTTTGGATTTATTTGGATTTTCCGAGATTTAATTGAATTATTTAAAATTAAAATATATTGCCTTTTGTTAAAGATTAATTATAAATAGATAAGTTTAAAATAAAGTTTTATGAAAATATTTTATTTAAGTTCGTAATGACTCAAAGTATTTTTCAGATTTTTCTAGGATTTTTCTTGATATTTCTACAGCCCTAAATAAAACAAATTATTTTTCCTAATTATTTCAAACCAAAAATCCCGAAAAACCCTGGTGAGCAGTAATGGGCCGAAGCCCACTACTGTGCATGCCTAAGCCTCACTTGAATTCTGCAAATGAAAGCATTTCGCTCAACCGTCTCCTAGAGTCTTCGACGCGGACCGTTGGATCACGATCCAACAGGCTTCATCAAATCGCGCAAGTCGTAAAACCCTAGTCACGATAGCCGTTGGATCTTCATCGTAAGGTTCACATCACGCCATACGATTCAGGAACCCTATTCTATCCGGACCGTCGGATCAGGATCGTATGGTTGAGGGTCTTCGTGTC
This sequence comes from Guadua angustifolia, assembly GCA_036346375.1. Taxonomy (NCBI): domain Eukaryota; kingdom Viridiplantae; phylum Streptophyta; class Magnoliopsida; order Poales; family Poaceae; genus Guadua; species Guadua angustifolia. The sequence goes on from JAYEVE010001104.1 coordinate 253,317, forward strand.
CGAGTCGAACTCGCCGCCGCCGCCGTATTCGTTTCGAACTTGCCGCCGCCGCTATACTTTTCGAATTTCGCGCTGTGTGCGGGGTATTTAAGGCCCGGGGCACCCCTCCCGAGATTCACCACAAGCCGCCGCTTCTTTTCCCTGCTGCATCGTCGCCGGAGGAGTGCCGAAGAAGTCACGAGAGCTCGCCGAAGTTTGAAGAAGATTTGCGCCGCATTTCCGCCGCCGCCGGTGACTCTTCCGCCGTTCCGAGGGTAGATCCGAGTTCATCACGTCGAGACATATTTGTTTCGCTAATTCTTCCTCGCTCGAAGCACCAAACACCGCCGTGGTGGTCGCCGTCCCCACCCGGACTTCAGCCGACGCTGGGTACCACCGCCGTGCTCGAGCAACGCCAGCAGTCGGATTTCCATCGGACTGTCAGAATCAAGCCGCGTCGCTTCGGGGCACAGTGCACCGCTCGGGTAAGGTTTTCACCGTTAGATTAAGATCGTGTGGTCAGGAGTGAGCCACGTCGATTAGGGCAATAGTGTTTAGCTCGGGTAAGTCTCAATCGTCCGATCTAGATCCGGTGGCTGTCGTGTTGCCACGTAGCGGTTTGGTTAGTAGCCATTAGATCGGTTCCGCACGGTGGAGATTTCACCACGTGTCAGCCGTACTGGATCAGCGCAGTGCTGACGTCAGCTGACGCATTAATTCAGATTTTTCTTTATAAAAATAATTCGGATATTTCGTATTTTCCAATTTTATGGATTTTTCAGGAATTTGAATCTTCCGAGGGCTCGTTCTCCCTCATACAAACTCCGATTTGGATGATTCAAATTTCTAAAAATTTGTAAAATTAACATCCATCTATTGGTGATTTTTGTTGGATTTTTAGAGTTTGTTTGTTCTCTGGTTTTGGTGTTTATTTGCTACTTCTTCTCGATTCGCGTAGACGTTGAATTGTGCAAGGCTTCGGAGGAGGAATTGGCAACTCATGAACCATTTTCAGATCAAGACCAGGAGCTTAACCAAGGCAAGTTGCGCTTTGATCATGTTGCACCCATGATTAGATAGTTGCTATTTTGATTTACTATATTGCATGTTACTTCAATCGTACAAATGATTTCAACCTAAATTGGGATTTATATATCATACCCTTTTGAATTACACCCTACCTTGTCAATTGTATGCCATGATTCACTTGTCACCTTAGGTTGGTTATTATAGTTCGTTAATAATGAAATCAACATGGATGGTTAGAACGGAATAGAATTGCTTAGCTGTGCCACGTCATCACATGTACATGAATTATTATCAATCTTGACTAATGGAATATGGAACAATGATATTAACTTGTGTTTCATGTGTGGTCACACAAAGAGATTGAGTTGTTGTGGCGAGGAGGTCACGCAACGATGTTGACTTGTGGATAGCACGTGGTGCTTGGTAATCAACCGGGGTTGGTAATCACTTGGATTGAGGCAAGTGGTAAGGGCAAGTGTGCCAGGGTGGGCCCGATGGGCAGAGGGTATGTGCAAGTCTTGATTTAATCAATCCTAAGAACTTAACCTTGCGAGCCTTTGACCTGAGTCGATCATGCAACCACAAGTCTGTTAAGGGACAGCCTAGCTGAATAATTTGTAATGTCTTAGCTTGAGTACTATCTTGGTGGTGTGGGTCCGGTGTACGGAGGAAACTCACATGGCGCAAGAGGGGGGCCCTGTTGTGGTGGTGTAACCCTTCAGTGTTGAAACCTCAGCGGGTAGTACTGGGTTAAGGCAGAACATTGTAAAGGCTTTGTTATAATCATTCGCCTGTGTGGTGCATGGTTGTATCGTGTGGGTAAAGTGCATAACCTCTGCAGAGTGTACAAACTATTTGGATAGCCGTGCTCACGGTATTGAGCAATGCTCGGGAATTACAGTCAAGGGTTAGTTTAATAAAAATGGACAACTGAATAGGATGGCAGGATGCCGTATGGATAATAGAACTTGACTCAGGATGGAAACTTGATTTACTTGAGAATCTTTGAACCTATTACTGTTATTATTTGTTTTACTGTCTTTGCAATCTACATATTGTATGTGTTTGTAAATGCTGCTTTACTGCAAGTAAACCACTTAGCCATTCCTTTAGAATAAGCCTTGCATATAGCTATGATAGGAATGCATTCTGTGCACAACTTGTTGAGTGCTTTTGTACTCACCCTTGCCTATCAACAACCAACAACCGTGGAGGAATCATCGTCGATATTGGAGGAGGACTTTCAGGTGGACACGACTCACTAGGCCAATCCTTGTCAGTCGCCTGTGGTGTGCTGATGGGACATCTACGTCTTTTGCTATACTTTTCACTGCATTTGTTTAAAGTTTACTTCAGTCTAGCCCATGTGGCAGAATAATGTAATTGATCATAAGATCATACACTAGTTATATTAAATAAATGAAGTCTTATTATTCTTTACGTTGTGTATGATGTGATGCTTGCCGATGTTAAGTTGTGTGCACTAGCATTGATCCTGGGACTAGTGCGGTAAAACACAGCGGATTCGAATTAGTGAATTCGGGTCCTTACAAATACACCGCCATGTTGTCATCAACGCACGACCACTCTTTCTGTACTTGGTTGATTACCAGCTGAGAGTCCCCGCGAACCGTCAATCGTCGGATGCCAAACGATATGGCGATGCGGAGTCCGTGTATGAGCGCTTCGTACTCGGCGGCGTTGTTTGACGCCGGAAAATGGAGTTGAAGGACATATTTGAGCTTTTCCCCCGTCGGAGAGATTAGCACGACGCCAGCCCCCGCACCACTCAGCGTGAGAGAGCTGTCGAAATACATTGTCCAGTATTCGAGGTCCTCCACAGTTGTGGGATCTTGCAACTCTGTCCACTCGGTGATGAAGTCGGCAAGCGCTTGAGACTTGATGGCGGTCCGGGGCTTGAAGGAGAGTTCGAATGCCCCAAGCTCGACTGCCCATTTGGCGATTCCCCCAGTGGACTCCCGATTGTGGAGTATGTCCCCAATCGGAAAAGATGTCACCACCGAAACAGAATGGTCTTGGAAGTAATGCTTGAGCTTGCGAGAGGTAAGCAGTACCGCGTATAGAAGCTTCTGCACTTGAGGGTACCGTATCTTCGATTCACCCAATACTTCACTGACGAAATAAACTGGACGCTGAACTTTCTGCAGGTGCCCCTCCTCCTCCCGCTTCACCACTATCGCGGCGCTGACTACGTGAGTGGTCGCCGCTATGTAAAGCAGGAGGGGTTCTTCCAGCGCCGGTGCGACTAGTACCGGGGGCGTGGTCAGGAGCGTCTTCAGATCCTCAAAGGCCTGCTGAGCCTCGAGAGTCCATTGAAAGTTGTCTTGCCTCTTCAAGAGTTTGAAGAATGGCATTCCCCGACTGCCTAGGCGAGAAATAAACCGCCTGAGCGCCACCATGCATCCCGTGAGCTTCTGGACTTCCTTCTGGCAGGTCGGTGGCTTCATCTTGAGAATAGCATTGATTTTTTCAGGGTTTGCCTCGATGCCGCGGTGAGACACGATAAATCCGAGCAGCCTCCCGGAGGGAGCCCCGAAGACGCACTTCTCGGGGTTAAGCCTCATCTTGAAGGCCCGCAAGCTCTCGAATGTCTCGGCTAGGTCGGAGGTAAGGTCTTCCTTTACTCGGGTTTTAACCACAATGTCGTCTACATACGCCTCCACATTGCGTCCGAGTTGAGTGTGAAAACACCGCTGAATAGCGCGTTGGTAGGTCGCGCCAGCGTTTTTCAACCCGAACGGCATTGTGATGTAGCAATACGCGCCGAACAGTGTGATGAACGACGTCTTGATGCAATCTTCTTCTTTCAACCGGATTTGGTGGTACCCCGAGTTTGCGTCTAAGAAACTCAGGAGCTCGCACCCGGTGGTGGAGTCTACCACCTGGTCGATGCAGGGCAACCCGAAGGGATCCTTTGGGCACGCCTTGTTGAGATCTGTGTAATCGACACACATGCGCCAACTTTTATTTTTTTAGCGTACAAGGACCGGATTTGCCAACCACCGATGATGATACACTTTTTATGAAATTAGCCACTAGAAGCTTGGTGATCTCTCCCCGATGGCATCGCGCGGTCTTCCGCAAACCGCTTGAGTCGCTGCTTGACGAGCTTAGCTCTTAAGGCCCACATTGAGTGAATGCTCGACACCTCCCAAGGACACCGCATGTCGGATGGCTTCAAGCCAAGATCACATTGAGTGAATGCTCGATCACCTCCTGTTCGCCCTATTGCTGCTCTCACGGGCAAATCTTCGTGGTGTAGCGTCCTGGCCGCATGCCTCCCCTGGGGGTGGAAAGGGCAAACGGCATCCACTACCTCGTCGTAGCCACCGCCTCGCGGGCCTTGGGGACGAGCGCATTCGGCCGCCGCGACTAGCTCCCCAGGCCCACGCTTCTTGTCCCTTGGTTTGGAGGACTCCTGCGTGATCCTTTTATCCTTCTCGCGCGGGCGGTCCTCCCGCACTCCGCCAGTATGCCCAAGTCAGAGATAGCGATCAGCCAAGGCAAACATCTCCTTGACGGTGGTCGGCGGGCTCCAGGACATCTTCTTGACTAAGTCGTGGTCGCTGACTCCCTTCTGGAAGGCAGCTATGACGACCACCTCCGAGATGTCCCGAACGGTATTTTTCTTCTGCATGAAACGTCGGATGAATTCCCGCAGGGACTCGCTCTTCTTCTGATGGAGCTGGTATAGGTCCCATGCAGTCCCAGGCCTCTCGAAGGTGCCCTGGAAGTTTGAGATAAATTGCTCACAGAGATCGCCCCAGGAATCTATAGAACCCACTGGGAGTCCCATGAGCAAAGCTTGGGCTGAGGGGGCGAGCGTGACAGGCAGGTAGTTTGCCATCACATTCTGGTTGCCCCCCACGGCCTTGACTGCGAGGGCGTACACTTGCAGCCATGCCTCCGGGTCTCTCTCACCATTGAACATAACGATGCCCCTCGGGTTGAAACCATCGGGCCAAACCACTCGACGAAGAGTGAAGGCGCGAACCCCATCAATAGAACCGCAGCTGCGCCGTCGAGGCGATCGACGCAGGGGTGTCCCGTCCTGGTGGTCTCTACTGTCACTCTCAGTTCGGCGGCCACGGCCTCTACGGTCGACGCGATCATCACGTCGGCCATCGCGATCGGCCCGGCCGTCGCAGCCGATGTTGAAACACCGTACTGCCCTCACGCTGGTGCTCTCCCTTCTTCCCGATCACGACGCCTAGCAAGAAGGTCCACGCGAGGTCTCTTGCTGAGGCTCCGGCAGACGCTTCGCTCGACAAAGCTCCGTACCGATCGCTCTGGCCGATTTTTGTGCAATCCAACCATTGCCGGTTTGGGTGGATGCGCAGACGCGGGAATGTGTCTTCTCTACGGGCGCCTCTTGATTTTGTTGGACCGCAGCCGCCGTCACCAAGGCTTTAACCTGAGCCACGATCGGGGCTGTGGGGCTGTCTAGACCAAGGATCGGCCCCAAGGTGTCGAGCAGCTTCTTGGAGGCAACAATGTTCTACTGCGGCGTGTGGAAGATCAGTTGGTCTCCTTTCTTCGCTTGCAGAAACTCCTCGTTGACGCTGTGCCCCTGATTCTGAAGGGACTTGGCGCGTTCTTCTAGTGCCGCACGACGTTGACGGTCCGCCTCCACCGTGTCCGCCGCTTCTTGTTGGTGCAGGGTGTTGGTCCGATCATCCTCAATCGCGAAGACGCCACGGAAGGCACCTTGAGAGCGGGCCATCGCGACACTTCTCGATCCGACCCAGAGCTCTGGTGAGGGAGCGATGAGATCTTCCCCAGGGTGGGTCGAGCCCTGCCCTGAGAGAGAAAGCTTGCCAAAGCCGTCGGCGACAAAGTCCAGGCTTCCAAAATGGAAAGCCTGGCTGGGAGCGAAGGAAATGGTGATCCTGCTGGGTGGCGCCATCAGACTCAAGGAGGATGATCTTCACACGCCCCCTACCTGGTGCGCCAACTGTCGATGGTTGTAACCGACAATGAAGAAAAGAGAGTGGGGCAAGGCGGAAGATCTAAGTCTGATGATAATGCAAGACACAAGGCAATTTTTACCCAGGTTCGGGCTCTCCAATAGAGATAACACCCTAGTCCTACATTCGTTGTTTCTGGTGTGAGTGTTCTTGTTTACAAGCTTTCTATTACAGATGTCCCTCCCGTCTAGGGCTCTTTCTCTCTATATACAACGGTGGAAGCGTCGCCTAGGCACGGCCGCTGGGGTTGTTGGGGCACAGCAGAGCAGCAGAAGCAGTTGGAACCAGCAGAGAAGACCGTCCTATAGCAGCCCGACCAGCATGAGAGCATGCAGCGTAGCCACCCGCTGCGTGAGGTACAAAGCGCCGCTCTACCTACCCTTGTCGCTTCCGCTTCCTAGTCCTCTTTTGTCTGGCATGGTTAAGACCTTTCAGAAGCTCTTCCTTTTAGCGGGACAGGCAAGGCTCACCCCCATGGGCTAATATGTTCGGCCCATTAACCAGGTACCCAGGCCCATATGTTCCACAAATAGGTTAAACACGCACACGCTATTCTAAACATGCATGCAATATTGATAAGTAAATAAACATTAAATGAGATTATAAAACTCAGAGAGGAATATGTGGCCTATAGCTTACGCTCAAGAAGTCGAGCTCATGGTTCATCGATCTCCTGACAGCAGCCAACACAACAGACGCAGCACAGACCTATGTGCAACAAGGAGAAGCAACAAATACAAAAGCATCACACTAAAAAAATATATAAATAAATATTTTATAAAAAATCTTGGAATTATTTGTGAAATAATGGCTCTGTAATCACCCCAATCAGAGATTGGATGCTCTCTGGACAATTTCTGGAAGTTTTGAGGAAATCTGGAAATATCTGGAAATTGGAAAAGAGATCTGTACTCAACTTGGGCCGGCTCGGGGAATTCCGGCCCTGGGCCGGTGGCTGCCAGCTCGCTCATGCGGCACACGAAAGACGCCAGTATGGGCGCCACGACCTAGCGCAGCTCTGCAGGAGGCTAACGGATGGGTCCAGGGGCAGCAGCACGGGGTGACAGGGCGAGGCGCCGACAGGTGGGACCCAGCGGTGGTGCGGGTGCAGCACTGCGCACGGGCGAATGGTGAGGCTGACGAGTGAGCCCCACTGGCAGAGAGATAGCACATGCTGTCTCGCGAGACGCTTGGCGAAGGGAGTGCGCTGCAAATGGCGGCAAAGAAAGTTGGCGGGCGCAGGCACTATCGGGACGGCGGGGCGACAATGGTGGCGTGGTGGGTGCTGGTTGGGTGGCACTGACTGTGAGGCGACGGAGTGGCAGCGGTGAGGCAAGGTCATCGTTGGCGATGTCGGCGCGATTTTCGAAGATCTCTTCGGTAGCCTCTATAGGGATCAATCCTCTGCCAAACTAGGGCTTCCATATATCCAAATTGATCGTCTCGATGAGGTCTACAATGTCCCAGCCTTGTATCTAAGATTAGGGTACTGGAATAGGAGCAATACCTTGTTTTATCCTCAGGATGGCACAAAAACCGAGGTGGAGGGGGAGATTTGGGGTGGCTCGGCAAAAGGGCGACAAGGAGGGTCCTAGGGTGCTTATATAGGGGTTGGGATGGCTAGGGTTGGCTGGGATACTGATAAAGTCCTAATTTGGGTCCGAGAAGAGTTTGAATCTGTGTCGAAGTAGAATTTGATCCGGATTCGAACTCGGGGGCTTTGTAGAAGGTTCTAGGGCTGAGGAGGAGTGCATGGTCGACCAAGGTTGGCCATGGAGTGGGCTTTCTAGGGTTTGGTTAGGCTTGGGTTTGGGCTTTCTAGGGTTTAACTAGAGCTAAAACTTCCAACTGAGCCTTTATAAAACCAAAATAATAGTTTTAATAATTTTTTTTCTATTTTAAAACAAGTGACAACTAATATTTATTAGGATGTCACATCCACCACACGGGATGACCATGCCAAGAGTTCGAAGGGTACTTAGTCAAGGCTAGCCCCACAACTAGCACACATGGTTGCACTATAGTACTTAGGTTTGACAACCACAAGGTTCGGTCCTTAGGATTAGAGTGGTTCCCACACTGGGCCAAGATCTCGTGTAGAAACACCCACCAAGCAAACCATCCACTCCAATCGAGTTTTATAAAATAACCCAAACCCAGCTGGTAGCCCCAGCTACATAGAAGTGCCCCTTCTTTAAAAAAACAACATTAATACAAGCTAACTACTTGTAAACAAACAAAGAAGTGACCATAAGATGACAAGGGTAACACAAAGATTAATTAAAGTCCTACCGCTGGTAGCAAGGCTAAGCAATTTAAGTAGCTAACTAACAATGTATGAAGCTGATAATTAAATAACAAAAATAATAATCCTACTGGTTATTAATCAGGGTTAAACCACCCAAGAGTTCTTAGGAGTTAACTAAGCCGAACAACATATTTTCTCAGAATTAAACATAGCAGGCATTTGAAAACTAGTAAAAACAACAAGCTACTGAGTCATGACTTAGTGGTCAACATTGACTTGCCTAGATTCCAAGGAGATACTGCTCTTCTTTGCTGCACCAACTCGTCTTCAGCGATTCCCGAATCTAACGCACGAAAACCGAGAATAAATGCTGTGCAAGAAATAAATCAAGAAAATGAAATTATGCAAATGCGATTTATAAAAAATAGTAGGGTAGAGAATATTTTTCTAAGAATTTAGAAATTTTCTGCATATTTTTCTAATGAATATTTTTAAAGATTTAAAATTTACAAGATCTATAATTTATAGAAACAAATAAAAGAAATCATGAAAAATACTTTTATGAAATTGCAATTTAGAAAAATATAGAGATGTAGATTATATTTTTATGAATACAAATAAAATTGTTTCACAATTTTTGGACATATACATAAAAAGATAGAAAATAGACAATATCTGTTGCACAAATTAATTTAAAAGAAAAAAGAATAGGGGATCCGGCCCACGGCGCGAGCGCGCGGCCCAGGCATGGGGAGCCGACGCAGCCAATCGCTGGCCTGGCCCAAGCGGAGGACATGCATGGCCCAGGGGAGGAAGCAGGCACGACTGCACATGTATTGATTGATGGTAAAGTCTCACATACCATAGATATGGAGATATCAAGTCAATAATGTGGGCACATGTTAGATAACATGGGGTTGGATAGACCTACTCCGAGACACTGCTAAATCGTTATCTTAACTGTGCCATCAGTTTGAAGTCTCGAATAATATTTCTATATGATCCTTTGACCTAACATCCTTATTGATTCCCAGCGTATGTAGTTGTACACTTTGGCACTATCAAACGCTACACCGTAATAGGGTAACTATAAAGATAGCTTACGGGTATGCAATGAAACAAGACGTGGGGTGTAAGAGATCAAGATGGGATTTGCCCCTCCTAGATAATGGGAGAGATATCTCTGGGCCCCTTGGTGTGGATGGATTAATAAAGTGCATGGCCATGCCACTGTGATTAAAGAGCTAATCACATTCATATCCCTTACATTGACGAATGAATGGGTCGAGCTATCACAAGGGTGGCACGCATCTTACCTTGAGCTTGACTAGTATCGCATGGCAAAAGCATCGGTATATGAGTATATCAAGGTTCAGCCGATATAATCAATTTGTGCATTCGGGGGACAACATGTCTAGCTAGGAGCCGCTGTTGTTTAGCAGTATAGAAAATAGTTTTCAGGACCATGGCCAATTGGGCATGAACCTAAGGGGTCGCACACTTAACGGGTTGGAACATACCTGATGGATCTGATCTATCATAAAGGGTTTACACGTGAATAGTGATTCGTGTGAAGGTCGAACACGCGAATAGGGATTTGTGTGAAGGTCGGACTGTCCGACCTAGTCGATCGCAACCTGGGTTTAGGGTGTTTTGGGATTCCCTATGAGAGGGGTCCTAGCACGCCTATATAAAGGAGGCATGGGGTGGCACGGTAGCAGAGAGGAAGATACCAACCATGAAACCTTAACCGCCGCCTCCCACCTCCTTCTCGAAACCCTAGCCGTTGCGTGCGTAGTGCTAGCACACCGGCGCAAGGCGTTCCACCCCTGGATGTGTGGATACCATAGAGGCGTTGTTGCACTGCCTCGATGCTGATCGATGGATTTGGCGTAACTGGCTGAGCCCGATCGAAGCTCGGCGAACCTCGGCGTAAGCTCAGGCAAATCGGCATAGGCTCGCTAAGCTCGGCGTACCTCGACATAAGTACTTAAGGATGTTCTTTACAGCCACCCACTGACCATCACCAGGATTTGATTGGTATCTGCTCATGACACTCAGATCATATGACACATCTGGGCGCGTACATAGCATGGCGTACATGATGGATCCAATGTCCGAAGCGTACGGAATCCAACTCTTTACGCCCAAAATATAAACTTCATCTCCGAAGTCTTTCATCGAGAAACTCTTTCTCAGATAAGCTTGCGCAGCGTCTAACATCAGAATATTATTTTCGATCAACAGTATGTCATCCACATACAAGACCAGAAATACAAGCGCGCTACCACTAGCCTTCATGTAAATACAAGGCTCTTCCTCATTCTTGATGAAGCCAAACTCTTTGAACACTTCATCAAAACGAAGGTTCCAACTCCGAGATGTTTGTAAAATGGACTTTATTTCCAAAAACCAAAAAGGGGTGTCTTTTATTTGCTTTTAGGATTATTTTGCCCTATTATGGCTCAGCTCTTAAAAGACTTCCCTTTTGGGCTAAAATGGAGCAAAATGATGTATCTTGTTTTGTTTTGACTTCCCTGAGCTTAATGAATAACTTTTTATTTGGATCTTCTTTTGATTTGACCTTTTATGAACTTACTTGGAATTATCACAGTAAAGGGGAGCAAATCATCTTCAATAATGACATTGTATCCCTAAGTGTGTACAAATCAATCATTTGCTCTTATGTGGTCTTGTCTTTATTTTCACTTCTCTTTTTGGCCACATGAGTTAAATAAAAAGGGATATTTGAATTCTTTGCACTACTGTGGCCTAATTCTTAATTCTTTGCATCTTCAAGTCACAATAGATATTTGTAACACCCCAATTTTTGCTTTTATTGAATTTAAAGTGTATTTTTGAATTTTGGGAATTTTTGGAATTTAAAGTGTATTTGTATTTGTCATTTACTTCATTGTTTAAACATTTAAAAGTTTCAAATAAATTTTTGTTGGAAATATTTTATTTGAGTCCAAAATGCCTTAAAATGTTTTCCACACTTTTTCTGAAATTTTTTCGAGTATTTTACTATTTTTCCCGAATTAAATGAATTTCTGTGAATTTATTTAATGATTAATCGCTGGAAAACCCAAAAGGGTTATTAATGTTCCTCCGACCGAGCTCGAGTCAGACTCGAGTCCGGCCGAACCCGAACCGCACCGAACCGGCCTAACCCTAACTAGCGCGCCGTCCGATTCCAATCGGACGGCTGCTGTTCGTCCGCGTCGCCCACTTGTCAGAGCCGTTGGATCCTGCCGTGTGGACGGCTGTGCATTGTTGTCCCCGAGCCAGAAACCTCGCCGAGGCCGTTCATGTCCGCCGCTGAGTCGGACTCGGTTCTTGCGCTATTTAAACCATGGACCCCCTCCCAATGTTCACCTTTGAACGCCGCGCCCTTTGCCCTAGGACTCGTAGCCTGCGCCGCCGCCGTTAGCCGCCGATTCCTCGCCGAAGACTGGAGAAGCTATCACGGAACTTCGTCTTCTTCGGCTCCGTCGTGCGGTGATCCGCCGCGTCGAGGGTAGATCCGAGACCCCCGAAGTGAGACACACCCGCAGGGCATCTTCACCTCACCGGAGAACCACAGGAGCTCCGCGTTACGTGTCGTCTTCCCCGACTCCGGTCTGCTCGCACCGCCGCACCGCCATCGTCGCCTGCAAGCTCCCTCCACCGTCGGATCCTCATCGAGCCGTCTGGGTAAGTCCACGTGTGCACTGGCCCTATAGAAACTTAGGGTACATCTAGCCCGTTAGATCCAAAACCAGTGGCTAGGAATAGATCTAGATCTCACTGTGTAGATCTATTAGCAACCGTTCGAGTTAGATCCTACGGTAGAGGATAAGCCACATAAGTTGCCACTGCTGCGCGTTAGAGTAGATCGTAGCCGTTTGATCAAGATCCGAGGGTGCGGGGCGTGCCGCGTGTTGAGCACTGGGTGATGCCACGTCGCCCTTAAACCCCGCCGTGTAGATTTAATCTAAGCTATCCGTTTTTGAATCGATGGGCGGGATTCCACCGCGCCGTAGCCAACCCGATCGTGACGCGTGGCGCACCGAACCGCACCGTGCGGGCGTGCGCACGTGACGCTGACAGGGCGGGCCCGGATGTCAGCGACTGCTAGCCCTTGCGCCGTGTCCACCGTGGACCGAGCCGAGGCCGTGAGCTGGGTCCATGGACCCGAGGCGACGTGGCCAATTCCTATTGGTCCACGTGTTGGCTGCAGAAAAATCAGGGATTTCCTGTAGAAGAATAATTCAAGAAAATCCGATTTAATCTTTTTTTGAATTTTCAAACTTCAAATGCTTATAACTTTTGCATTTTAACTCCGATTTGAGTGATTCAAATTTCTACAAATTTGTAAAATTATGATCTTTATGTTTATGAATTTTATTTGAATTTTTTTAGCACTGTTTATCTATTGTGTATTTATTTTATTGCTTTGTGTGCACGTTACGAGTAGACGTTGAAGTGCCCGAGGGTTACGAAGGTGAAATCTTGACTCAGGAGCCAGCTCAAGACCAAGATCAAGTGCTATTTGAAGGCAAGTTATGCTTTGATCATATTGTTCCTATTTTTGAAAATTAGTTTGATTCAAATTATTGCATGCTAATTTAATTAGAAAATGCTTTAAATAATTCTGGGAATTAGATAAATGCCTAATTGTTGTATGATACCTTGACTATTTAATTATGTGCCATGAACCCTTGATGCGGATAAATCCTCTGTTGTTACATCATCTCATGACCCCAACTCTCCATCTAATCAAAATACTTATTTTGCTGCTGCTATAGTACAAGGGAGTCACAAGGCCGACACAAATTATGTCCATGATGTGCTACTGGTGAGAATTGCAATCACGAATGTTAAAGAGAACAAAGGTGAAATGGCTATGCATTCCCAAGGAGTAAATTCCATTTCATTTGGAGATATGCCACCAGGAGGGAATTCTTATTGGATCCATATTTGTTAGCATTATTGGCATTGATCCGTTAGCATGGAAAGAGAAATGCATGTGCAAGGATGACCCACTGAAATCTGTCCGTCATTTTGCTCGTGATTCTGGTGCTACTCTTGACAATAAACATGGCCATGGTCCATATGAATGGAAAGATATTGAAGTCAAGTTTCACATGCAACAAACCGTGCGTCTTTTGGACTTCCGAGTTGGGAGTAATGACTACTTTAGTGGAAGCTGCACAGGCTATCAAGAGCTGCGCGAAACATGGATATGCTATTCAACTTCCAAGGCTTTAAACCATTTTATCTACCCAAGAAAACCCTTTAGTTTCTTATTTGGTTTCACACCACCCTTTAGTTTCTTATTTGGTTTCACACCATCCTTTAGTTTCTTATTTGGTTTCACACCTAAACTAGGAGGGATGTTCCTAGTATAAATACCTATGTAATCCTATCATTTGAAGGAGAAGAACATGAGTATGAGTTGAGAACACGAGTGTGTCTCCGGCTATGTGCCGCTAGGGTGGATCCCTGAGTTATCGTATGAGTGTTTCCCATCTAGGGTTTGTGTCAGCGTTGTAGAATCAAGAACAAGCAGTTCTTGGGCTGCTCGCTGAATCTATATGATTCACCCTTCTGTATCGTGAGCATAACATACCTTGTTCACGCATCGGAAGATTATCAAGGCCGGAGTTGCATCCAGATATCGTAAAGCAAAACGGTTGGTTATCTTGCTGCGTTCCTGTTGTAACACCGCGAAAGATCGGGCGACCTACGGATTTGATCTCTTGCGAGGTCCGATCCTCATCATTTGGTATCAGAGCCATGGTTGCTCGCGGTGATGATCTTGCTGCTACTATCAAGCCTTCGAAGAAGAGCTTCAGGATGCTTAGTTCCAATATCCTACATGAGGAGGAAGGTGAAGGTTTGGATTGGACTTTTCATTCCCATTGCACTATTGGTGAGAAGACTTGTATCTTAACAATCGATCCTGATAGTTCTATCAATGCTTTGAGTGCTGAAATCATTGAGGGACTCCAGTTAGAGAAGATGCCGCATCCGCAACCATACCTATTGGATTGGTATGATGGTGTTCTCAAAATTTCAGAGCAAGTGCATGTGCTATTATCAATGAAAGATTATTCTTGCAAAGTGACTTGTGATGTTCTTCCTGTGTCATTGGTTTCTTGTGACATTTTGCTTGGAGGATCATGGTGTGATGATCATGGTGTTTCAACCACAAAACAGAATTGGTGAGGATAGGACCTCGCAAGAGATCAAATTCGTAGGTCACCCGATCTTTCGCGGTGTTACAACAGTAACACAGCAAGATAACCAACCGTTTTGCTTTCTGATATACAGATGCAACTCTGGCCTTGATAATCTTCCGATGCATGAACAAGGTATGTTATGCTCACGATACAGAAGGGTGAATCATATAGATTCAGCAAGCAGCCCAAGAACTGCTTGTTCTTGATTCTACAACGCTAACACAAACCCTAGACGGGAAACACTCATACGATAACTCAGGGATCCACCCTAGTGGCACATAGCAGGAGACACACTCGTGTTCTCAACTCATACTCATGTTCTTCTCCTTCAAATGACAGGATTACATAGGTATTTATACTAGGAACATCCCTCCTAGTTTAGGTGTGAAACCAAATAAGAAACTAAAAGGTGGTGTGAAACCAAATAAGAAACTAAAGGGTTTTCTTGGGTAGATAAAATGGTTTAAAGCCTTGGAAGTTGAATAGCATATCCATGTTTCGCGCAGCTCTTGACAGCCTGTGCAGCTTCCACTAAAGTAGTCATTACTCCCAACTCGGAAGTCCAAAAGACGCACGGTTTGTTGCATGTGAAACTGGACTTCAATATATTTCCATTCATATGGACTATGACCATGTTTATTGTCAAGAGTAGCACCAGAATCACGAGCAAAATGACGAATAGATTTCTGGGTCATCCTGCACATGCATTTCTTTCCATGCTAACGGATCAATGCCAATAATGCTAACAAATATGGATCCAATAAGAATTCTCCCGAGGTGGTATATCTCCAAATGAAATGGAATTTACTCCTTGGGAATGCATAGCCATTTCACCTTTTGTTCTCTTTAACATTTGCATTGCTATTCTCACCAGTAGCACATCATGGACATAATTTGTGTCGGCCTTTGTGACTCCCTTTGTACTATAGCAGCAGCAAAATAAGTATTTTGATTAGATGGAGAGTTGGGGTCATGAGATGATGTAACAACAGAGGATTTATCCGCATCAACCCTTGTCACCCTAGTTGTGGATTATATAGTTGGACATTATTAACTTGCCAACATGGGTAATTAGACCGATGTAGTATGCTTAGCCCTGCCACGTGATATGATTTTGAATAAGCAAATGTTAATGTTGACTTAATGAGATATGGAACCTGTTTTGGGAAGTGACATGTGTCATTGATGATGATGTTGATGGCACGTGGTGCATGGTAATCAACTGGGGGTTGATAACTGATTTAGACCGGGGCAAGTGGCAAGATTGGTAAGGTGGACCATGGATGGTTCAAGGAAAGATGTTTTGGTTCTTCGGGTAGTCTTGCCTTGGTCACCCTAAGGACTTAACCTTGCAAGCCTTTGAACTGGGTCAAACATGCAACTACAAGTCTAGAATGGGACGGACCTAGTGGAGTAGGTTGCTAATAACTTGCATGTGATACCTCGGGGTGTCAACTATACCTTTTGTGTAGTTGTAGTGTGAGGAGCCGCCTAGACCATCCTCAGGTTATTCGAATGCCGGTCGCCCTCATCGGATTTGGAGGCTAGCAACGGATCACCGATGGTGCTCACAGTGCTAACGCCCAAGCCCAATTAGGACAACAACGATCCTTATTCGAATAACTCGACAACAATCCCGGTATTTCCCCGGTATGCAACCCGAAGCTCGCCCAGGATCGCCCCGCATACCGGTTTCCACTGCCATATCAATTCAATTCGCATAAAGGGGGCAACGAACCCAAAACTTTACGACCAGACACGCAACGCGGAAGCACAACAAACGACTAAAAACCAAGGCACAAAGACAAACCCGACAACCACACAAGGCAAGAACTAACAACAACAGATAAAGACCCACAAACAGACAATACACAAGGTCCTACTTAGACTCATAAAATCTACAAAATTTCGGCATGACGCCCCGAGAAGTACGAACATCCACTCAGCAGGCATAAGAAACAAATATCTAAACAAATATATCACAACTACAAACACAACATAAACAACGACATGGATAGCAATAACATCACAGACAGGAGTTAAGCACGGTGATACAACGAGGTTCAACAACGGAAGTAGACAAGTAATTAAACATAGCCATAGCAAGCTTTAAAGTTAACTTTACAACAAAATAAATGAACAACCACCAAATTCAACCCAAAAGTCAGATATCTCCGGAAGTGTCCTGCCCTTGAACACTTCCCAAGCGTTATATCGTTGAGCTAGCTTTTACTCGGTGCCCCGCCCACCACCGAGAAGCAAGACGGATAGAACTCACACCGTCAGGTCCTCACCTAAAACCACAAAGCAGAAGCATGAGTACAGAAGGTACTCGCAAGACTTACCCGTGGTCCATATATGACCGACTCGAAGGAATATGCATTTGGATATAGCAAGGGATAAGCTTAAGGTAAAAGTGCATAAAATCTTAACTTTGATTCATTTTCACATTCAACTACTCAATTTACAAATTTTATAGCAGTTATGTATAGCACCTATTGCTAAAGTGAGAGCTGAATTTAAACATTTAAGAGAGCAAAAAAAATCATGAACAAGTAACCGTATCAAGTATACCAACTAGTTTCAATTTAAGTTATTACTACATTGAAGTGTCGGATGATACAAGCATGCTCATATCCGAGAGCGCGGCAATTCGAATTGCTTATTCACCCTGCAGAGGATCATCAATCGCACGACATGTGCCACAAGGAACCTCATGTCAACCCTCCTCCCATCCATATCTACTCGTTGAACCATCCTCATGCATCTCGAGCACCTAGCAACCTCCCTCGAGTAGCTCAAGCCTCGCTTAGCCCTCGAGAGTCGGCCTAGGCCTCACCCTCAACCACGTCCAATCGCATAAGGGCATGACCCATCGAGTAGTATGCCATGAAAGGGTGGCTTACCGTACCATTATATCGGGCATGCGATCAACAAGGGGTGCTCGATCAACATGGCAAACAACGGATCGGTCCTTAACCAACACAGGCGAGACTACAATATTTGAGTCTCCACACCCAAATGATCCAACCCTCTCCCCCGGTCTCAAGTTTTTCATTTCAAAGCATAATTATAACCAATTGCAACCCATTAGAGTGAAGTGATTAATCTCAAGTGATGGGGCCATCCACCACTTGGCCCATACCCGACATCTAAGCAAACTAAGCATGGACACCTTATAATTACCCATACACTAGCTCCAAGGAAGTTGTTCAACAATTAACAATGAGTGTATGTGCAACAATTAGGTTCTAATACCTTTCCCACATTTCAATTCCTAATGCATAACCTAACCATCCAATAAGCAGATTATTCGCTAAAATACAATTATGAATAAGGTTGAATATGCTTAGGTGCTTGCCTTGAGCTTCTGTGGGATTCTCAAAAATAGCTGTCTCTCCGGTACCCCCTCGGTCACCGCCACGCCACCCTCACAAGGTTCGGTCTCTACACGACACAATGCATATGAAATGAGATGCATGCAATGCATATGAAATGAAAATACTAAGTGCATTATCCAAGTCAGCTCCAAAGTGCAAACATTCAACTCAATTTAAAAATTAAAATCACAAACGCTAAATTCCACTTCTAATCTATAGCAAAAACTGAAAACAATAAGCACACTTCTCTAAACAAGCATAACTTTTAATTGGCTAATCCAAAAATTGACTTCTTGGACTTTAAAAGACCACAAGAGGGTGATCTAACTTTACCATGCATCATAACATTCAGAATATAGCTTGAAAATTTTTCACTAAACTCTGAACTTCAGCCCCACAATTCTAAAATTTAGCAAAACCCGGTTTCAGGACAGCACTAATACAATTGGCCATAACTTTTGAACCACTTAATCAAATTGAGAAAACTCAGATCCTACATGACCACAAGACATAGATCTACCACTTACCTTTGGCCAATCCTCCAGAATCTGCCCAGATAACTCCCAGTTTGGCCAGGAACAGAGAGCAGTTTCAGAGTTCAGAATTTTCAGAGTTTCAGAACAGCATGCACCATTTTCATCATAAAAATTACTATACCTCATGGAATTGAGTAAAGGATAACATTTTTACAATCTAAACGAAATTTAATATAACTTCTCAGGCAAAATTAATTTCTAATTCGGCCTAGAAATAATTTAAATTCGCAGCCCAAGTTTCAGCTCCACATTTTCAGCATTTCAGAGCAGCACGCACTAAAATCATCATAACTTTCAGCTGGATTAACAAAAGTGAGTGATTCCAGTTGGAAATGAAAGATAATTTCATTACCCACAACTTTCTCTACAGCCAGCCTAGCAGGAGATGCTCAGAACTTGCTCAAATCAACCCGAAACAGTAGCTACGAAATCTGCTCGAAAATTCAGAACTTTGCTCCAAACCCTAGATTGGTTATTCCCCATCCAAATCCCAAATCTCTACTCACCTAAGCCCCCAAATTCACCAATGCTGACCCCAAAACCAGAAAACAACAAACCCTAAATCAAGGAAGCATTACCTCAAAGAAGTGGAAGAGGAAGAGATGGGGGCCAGCTTGGGGAGGTGCTGCAGGAGGAGTGCTGGCTGCAGCTCGTGGGGGAAAGGGAGGTGCCCAGGGAGGAGCTGCAGGGAGGAGGGATGGCGCCTGCTTGGGGAAGGGCTGGAGACTTGTGCTGCTTGGGGAGGAGCTGGAATGCAGGAAGTGTGGTTCGGCCAGGGGGAAGGAAAAAGAATGAGGTGCGGCTGGGAAGAGAACTCCAGGAAAAGAAGTGCTGGCTGCTCCCAATTCCCTTTTAGATGCTGCACACATGACCCCACTTGGAAGCAAGAAAAAATGGCTAAGTCCTGGAATTTCAGCACTTGGGTTCAATTTTAATGCTATGATTTAAATTAACATTTGATGTTGGATTGGGCTCAAAACTCTACCCTTGTATAGAGAAAAGTTTCTAGTTTTCATTTTACTAATATGCACACTCTAGATCATTATAAGTCTCAAGTTACAAGGCTCCAAACTTTGATGAAAATCACATTTGCAGTCTGCAATTTCTAGCTCTAAAATTTTGTTAAGTTTGGAAATCCTTCTAAGTGGCAGTTTAGGATATTCACTGAAGTCGAAAGTTGATTTCAAATGCGGCCAAAACTCGGTTGGCACTAATGTTAGCCGCATGAGTCGAATTTGAATTTGGGGCCATGACATGTAGGGGGAGCGTACTTGGTGCTGCGGAATGGTACCCATCTAACAGTATGTCGGTCCCATACTTCGCCTCTGCTGAGGGAAGGGATGGTGTATGGCAACCGGAGAGGTTCACTTGTAAAGTTAGAGGTTTCCGAAAAACTTTGTTATGGGCACTCGCCTTTGTGGTGTTTGATTGTATCTTGTCAGTAAAGTGCATAACCTCTGCAGAGTGTAAAATCTATTCGAATAGCTGAGTCCGCGGTATTGGACACTACTCGGGGATTACAGTCAAGGGTTAGACTTTCATGAAAATAACTTGGTTTGTGGAAAAAGGATGGGTTGGAGATGTGAATTGGATATAGGATATGAAATGCTTTACCTGTGCAAATATTGTGAAAGTTATTATTGTTTTGTAGCTTTGCAATCTACTACTGTATTTATGAATGTTGTTTTACTGTAAATGAACCATGAGCCCGTCCTTTGTAATAAGCCATGCACGTAGAATATTAGCTTTGCATTCTGTGAATGACTTGCTGAGTACCAAGTACACACCCCTTGCAATAACATAACATCAGTTGAAGAAGAGGCGACTGTCGGCGTACTTTACACCGGGGTACCCTCTCCACTGCAGAAAAGCATGAAGGGCCCACATGGTAGACCGATGGCAAATCCCTTCTCGCGGGGCGAGAAGGCCGACGTGGCGACGTGGCAAGCACTTCGGTGGCAAAGCCCTTCTCGCGGGGCGAGAAGGCCCACGTGGCAACGTGGCGACCAGCCTGGCGACAAAGCCCTCCTCGCGGGGTGAGGAGGCCCATGTGGTAACTTGGAAAGCACCCCTGGCGACCAAGCCCTCCTCGCGGGGCGAGGAGGCCCACGTGGCGCCTGGCGAGTAGGTGGGCGACCACATCCTATAACCCCCTGCCAGGCGAAGAGACCCATGTGGCGGCGCGAAGTGGAGGAGCCAAGGGAAGCTTCGCCTCAAAGTCTCCTTCCCCCAACACCCAGTGTCAGGACATTTAATGCAAGGATACACTGCCGATTCAACGACGCCCCAGGCCTCTGACACTTCACGCCTAACCTATCGCGGGAAGTGCGCATCCTTGATGGCCCGTGCGCAGTGGTTTGGCGGCACAAAGAATGAGGCTCGTGGGACAAGACAGCATTAATGGAATGTAATAAATGGGCCACACGTCGGCATAGTGTCACTCGCCACTTGCCCGAGCCGACCTCGAGTATATAAAAGCGGCTCGGTGCATGGTAAGAGAGCAGGGGATGAAGAGGGAGATCGCTAAAGAAACCAAGAGACGAACCGATCAAAGGGTTCTAGGCTAAGGCATAGTACAGAGCCCTCGTACTCCCAGTCTTCGTCTTCCTCAGTCTCCGAGGCACTGCTCGCCCTGGGGCTGGGATGAACCCTCCTATGTAATCACTTCAAGATCCAAGTACAACAAAAAAGACTAGCAGGACGTAGGGCTATTACCCGTCCTGGGGGCCCAAACCTGGGTAAATCTGGTGTTCTTGTTGTCTGAAGGAGGGATTGTCTACCATCTTCCCGGGACTGCTGGGGTTGAGCGATTAGGGTTAGTCATCGCAAAGATGCACCCCCTATCGAACTAAAACCTCCCTCTCGGGAGGATCCTGTCGCTAAAAAACACTGACAGGGGCGCCAGTTAGGGGGCTAGCGGTTGGCTTGCCCTGATCTTTCTCTGGCCAGTTCCGGCTAATCATCTCAAAAGTCCGTCCATTAGGAGGATGGCGGGTTCGCATGTGTCACCGCCACTCGCGGTGGGAGCTGTCAACGTTCCGGAGCCATCCCACCGCTCTCGTGGAGCAGGGGGCAGTCCCACACTACCCCCCGTGAGAGGTAATGATGCCTCTCTAGGGGCGGCAGGGCTTCCGGTCCGACGACGGCTGGCCATGGAGGAGGCCACCCCGGCTCAGAATCTGCATGCAGCGCGTCTCCTCTTGAGCCACCCCCCGGTGGAACTTGCAGGAGACACCCCTGCTGCGCCGTGGCTACGGGACGTTGCTCATCTCGTGGACACGGCCCAGCTCTGGGTGGGGGCTTTCATTCGGTCTCCGACTGGCGGGACTCCCCCCTCGAGGGGGCGTGCCCACCCTACTCCAACCTCGAGTCATCCGGACGAGAGGCGCACTGGCCAGGAGGGCCAGAGCAAAAATAGGGTTACCAGAGACATGAGTCCCGGCACCTCGAGGGTCCGCCGGGACTCAAGGGTTCGTTTAGAGGGGCATCGTCAGCGCCGCAGCGATGATTTGTGTCATCATCTGCAGCGTTGCCGTTCCTGGGAGCACGAACGCGTCCAACTGGCAGCTTCTGGGGATGAGAGCTCCTCCTACAACCCCCACCTTTGGGGTTCAGAGGAAATCCACTCCTCCGACTCCTCGGGGAGCCATGCCTAGCATTCCCCGGCGCGATCCCCGCGCCGGGACGAGGAGGCGCAGCACGACTCCCCCTACATTGCGGGGTGTCAGGCGTTTACCCGACGGCTGCGCCACGTGGCGTGGCCTGAGAGGTTCCGCCTGGCATCCCTCGAGAAGTATGATGGCACCACCAACCCGGAGGAGTTCTTGCAGATCTACACTATGGTGGTACGTGCCGCGGGCGAGTCCGACAAGGTCATGGCGAACTACTTTCCCACAGCCTTGATAGGGTCCGCCTGGTCTTGGTTGTTGAACCTTCCATGAGGATCGGTTCCCTTGTGGGAGAAGCTGTGCGACATCTTCGTCGCCAACTTCCAGGGCTCGTACGTGCAGCCGGGCGTGGAGGACGATCTCCATGCCCTCGAGCAGGGAAGAGGGAAGCCACTGCACGACTTTATTCGGCGATTCAGCCACTGTCGCAACACGATTTCCCGGATTTCCGAGCAGTCGGTTGTCATCGCCTTTCGGAGAAGCGTGCAGGACCCCAGGATGCGGGAAAAGATGGCTACCCGGGACATCACCACCACCTCCGAAGCCTCTCGCACCGGCAGTGCGAGGGCGTGGAAGCTCGAGGACCGGTTCTGCTCTCGCACCCCCAAGGCGAGACGATGCGGCCTGGCGGACCCCGGGCTGCGGAGCAAGAAGATGAACAAGTGTGAGGCGGACGAGACCAGGCGGGTCTTGGCCGCCGAACGCACGTCGGGACAACAGGCCCAAGAGGTGCGACCGCCCTAACAGGCGGGACGACCGCCCTAGCCGAGAGCGCGACCACCCTAAACGGTGGGATGACCGCCACAACCGCCGTCCCGACCGCCGTGAAGACAATGGGGGCAAACCCTTCTGCCCAATCCACCAAACTCACTCCCATGACCTGGCTCATTGCCAGGTCGTGAGTGAGATCGTGGAACAGCGGCTGAAGGATCGCCGCCCCTACTAAGATGAAGACGAAGACCCCGCTCCACTGGCATTTAAGTGGGTGGACCACACCGTGGCATACATCAACGGTGGTTCTGCCACCTATCCCTCCAACACTGCATTCAAGCGCTAGTGGAGGGAGGTGTACGCTGCGGAGTCAAGCTCGGCGGCAGGTCGGACGTTGAAGTGGTCGAAGGAGCCGATCACTTTCAGCCAAGCCGACCACCCTGAGAGCACGGCAGGCCTGGGTCGCCTTCCGATCATGGTTTCGCCCACCGTTCGGAACATGAAGCTAGTACGGGTGCTGCTAGACGGGGGGAGCTCCATCAACCTCCTGTCCGCCCGGGCTTTCCAGGAGCTCCAGATCCCTCTTCAGGAGATGGACCTGCATTGCCTGTCTTCAAAGATCGCCCGGGCTAGTCCGATGCCCCAGGGGTGAGTGTGCCTTCCGCTACCTTCGGGAAGGAGAGCAACTATCAAGACGGAGATGGTCGATCTCGGTCGCTGACTTGACCTCTGCTCAACGCCTTGCTTGGTCGACCCGCGTTGGCCAAGTTTATGGCAGTGACACACTACGGCTACATGGTGGTGAAGCTTCCGGGGCCTGTTGGTCCCATCACCATCCAGGTGGACAAGCCGGAAGCCTTGCGTTGCCATAAACACGCAATGGTGATGCAGCAGTGAGGGCTCTCGAGAGAGAGCTATCGCAACCTCCCGTCGTCGCAGCCCCTGAACAAGGAAGGCACAATGGTGATGCAGCAGTGAGGGCTCTCGAGAGAGAGCTATCGCAACCGCCCGCCGTCGCAGCCCTTGAACAAGGTAGGTGCGGCGGCGCTTATCCGATCGGGGCCTTCGGAGGAAGGCTGACACGACTGTCCGACGTCGCCCCTGTCCCCAGGGGCCACGATGAAGTTGCCAATCCGGTCAAGGGCTGCAAAGGGTGCCCACCTCGACCGTCCATTGTCGCCCCCGGGTTTGATGGGGACAATGGTGTTGGTGTCTTAGCCCTCGATGTCGTAGCGCGGCGATCAGCCCCGACATTGGTGAGTGTTGTTTTGCTTCTGAAGGTGGCGAGCAGCTTGGGGCCTGCCTTTCTGGGACAGAGAGCACCGGCCCCGCTGCGGCGGCGCCAGGGGAAAAGCTTGGCCAAGCGGAGTACCCGGGCGACCACCTGGTCGCCACACTTGGCCGGGAAGAAGAGTGGATGGGCCCCATCCTTGCCTTCCTGCAAGACCAAGTGATCCCCGATGATGATGCCACAGCTGAGAAGATTGCACGAAAGGCCAAGTGCTATACTCTGGTAGATGGGGACCTATATCGCCAGAGTAGAAATGGGCTTCTACTGAAGTGCATCACTCGGGAAGAGGGGAGTTCTCTACTCTCTGATATCCATGGTGGCATGTGTGGGAGCCACCGTCCTACCGACGCCGACAAAGCTGCCCGCCAAGGATTCTATCGCCTATCGCCTCCGTGATGCTCGCGAGCTGGTAAGACGGTGTGAAGCATGCCAATACCATGCCAAGCGCTCACACCGCCCCGCTCAGGCCCTCCAGACTATACCCCTCCCGTGGCCATTCGCGGTCTGGGGGCTGGACATCCTAGGTCCGTTCCCGCAGGCCATAGGGGGCTTTACCCACTTATTCGTCGCCATCGACAAGTTCACCAAGTAGGTCGAAGCCAAAGCAGTGCGCGCCATCACGGCCCCTACTGCTGTCAAGTTCATGCGCGGGATCTTCATCCGCTTCAGAGTCGCCAATCGAATCATCACCGACAATGGCTCTCAGTTCACCAGTGCGGTCTTCTTGAACTTCTGCGAAGAAATGGGCACCAAAGTGTGCATTGCTTCAATGGCGCATCCCAGGAGCAATGGTCAAGTGGAGCGCGCCAATGCGCTGGTGCTGAGAGGCCTCAAGACAAGGGTGTTCGACAAACTCCAGAAGCGAGGGGCATCGTGGACAGAAGAACTCCCGGCTGTGCTATGGTCACTCCGGACCATTCCCAACCGGGCGACCGGCGAGACGCCGTTCTTTCTGGTCTACGGTGCCAAGGCGATCCTCCCATCCGAACTGGCGTTCGGATCCCCGCGCGTGGCAGCCTTCACTGAGGAAGGCCAGGAGGACCTCGACCGAGAAGACACCAACCTACTGGAGGAGGCGAGAGACCGAGCCGCTGTGTGAGCTGCTTGGTACCAGCAAGGTCTTCGGCGTTACCACTCTACCCGGATCTACGAGAGAACGCTGGCAGTGGGCGACCTAGTGCTGCGAAGGGTTCAAACGCACGCCGGTCGCAACAAGTTGTCTCCCAGCTGGGAGGGGCCTTTCAAAGTGGTCTCTGTGTCCTGACCAGGTGCGGTTCGGCTGGCGACGGAAGATGGACAAGAGTTGGCGAACTCCCAGAACATCGAGGTACTGTGGAAGTTCTACCCCTGAGAAGGTGTAAATATTTGGCAGTCAAGGGCGAGCCCCTTTCAACGACTGCAGTGTGACAGGGAAGTTGTTGGTTTCAAAAGTACCTTTACTTTGATTCCTTTTCCTTTCTTACGCATACCCAAGGAGGGTCAAAAGTAACATGCAGCCCCGCGAGCGTAATTCCGGGTCACAAGAAACCTAAGTCCTAAAAACATAAGGACCGTGACGCCCCACGCGCAAGAACCTAGCGTGAAGATTCCTTTGTGATGAACGGTTGCTTCCGCCCTAAGTTATTGTGCTGTGGCGACTGTGGATGCGGCTCGGTCTCCTAAGACGGCCTACTCCGCAGACTCCGCTAAGTCCCCCCCTGGTGCATCCATTTCCCTAACACGCCGCCCCGCAAGCCTAATTCCGAATCACAAAGGTCTAAATCCCCAAGAGGAAGATGGGTGCGAAGGAAGGAAGCCGTGGCAACCCTGCGGCAAGACCCAAAGTTCCTTGGGATGTATCTCCTTTATGCGCTACGTAACGATTAGCTTTCATTTGCAGCAATCCCAGGCCCCCCAGCTAAGCGCCAAGGCGTTTGACGCACTTTGGCAAGCAAGTTCTACTTCACCGCTAAGACTGGGGGCTGGTCGCCCATCGGTGGATTCGGTTGAGCACAAGCAAACACAATAGGCGAGCACGAAGGTAACTTCCAAAGTCACAAAGGTACCCAAAAAGTACTGATAAAGTCTTTGCTTGCAGAACATAAAGGAAAACAAAAGGAAAGCTAAAGAAGTAGCCCTAGCGGCTACTAATTGGCGCCGCCGGCGACGACGACGTCTCCATCATCCTCCTCCTCGATGTCCTCGCTATCCAGTCCACCGATGAGGCCTACCGGGGTTGACCTGCATTAGCTCGACGATTTAACTCCACAGACTCGCTGCGGCGCACCTGCGTTCTCGCCTCGCTTCTTCAATGCCGCCACCGTGGCCATGGCATCAAAGGAAGCATCGCGTCGGGCGCAAAGATGCCAAAGACGTAGGGCGGCCGCTTTGGCGGCGATCGCGACGCCTTCGACGACGGAGCTGCTCAGCAGAAGGGTGGGCAAGTCTCGGAGGGCGTCCGTAGCCCGGTTCATCCCAGCGGTGTATTGCTGGGCGGTGGGCTCCTGTGGACGATGGAGCTCCACCCCGAGCGGCACCAGGCTCTCCGCCATGCTCTCAGACGCTTATGAGCATGACGACTACGCTAGGAGCACCCATCGATGTTCAGAGCTGCCTTCACCAGGCCTCTCGGCCGCCCAGCACGAGAAAGCAACAAGATTCTCCCAGCGGCGCCGCCCGCCCTCTCCTTTTTCCTACGCAGCCGCCAAATTGCTGGCTCCATTTATGGTGGTGGCGGCAAGGAGAGTGCTGATGCCCACGTACACCCGGTTGAGGTCGGCGAGCACCTGGTCCCGGTCGGGTCCTGGGGCAGGAGGAACAATGGCCACTGGGGCAACAGAAGCTTGGCCGCTTACGCTCGGAGCCGTGTCGGCGACAATGGTGGGCCCCGAAGACGAAGCCCCTACGGTCCCAGCTGGTGCCGGAGTCACCCCTTGGGCTGGAGTTGCCTGCATAGCCGACTTTGGAGGCGACTGGAAGGTGAACCCCGACGCCCCAAGGGCAAATCCGCGTGGTCGGACAGGAGCCGCACCACTCGGCGCCGCAAGAGCCGAGGCTGGTGAAGACGAAGTCACGGGAGGTGGCATCAATGGTATCTGCGCGTGGGAACATGCGCAGAAGTGCTCGGCACTGGGAGAACCGGTGCCGTCTATGAGGCAATGGGAGTCGACGCCCCGGAGGAAGGCCCTACTCCCCCCATCGTCGTGGGAGGAGTAGTAGGGGTGGCAGTGCTGGAGGCTTCCCCCATGGTGCGGGACCTTTTAGGGTCTGCACTCGGGAGGTCCTCGGCGACCGAGCGCTTGCCAGCGCGACGATCCTCAGCTGGTGCTAGGTCCCTTATCACCAAGGGACCCCGGGGCAATACCACCGCAAGCCCCGTAGGGTCCATTGGCGGAAACATTCTGGTGATTTGTGCACACCGGGCTCCATATCGCCCAAGGACGGCCCCTGCTGGGAAAACCTCGTCGCTTTCTTGACGGGAGCAAGCATCGCCACCCATTTCATGATGGCAGGACCAGACAAGTTCCCAGCGCCTATCAAAAAGAAGAAGAGAAGAAAATCAAAAAACGGTAACCGCGAAGGGAGCCGTGCATACAAGAAAGGCGGAGACTTACTGCCCGGGAATGTTCTGGTCAGGTCATTGTCGTCCGTGTATTGCCACGCCAGGCGAACACGGAGACGTAGGGGGTTGATTCTCCTGTAAACGTAATCCCGAACCACCAGCACCCCTGTTAAGCTGGCATTCCGCAAATACAGGACGCGGCCCGCCATGGCTCGGAGCTCCACCGTCTCTTCAACGGCCGAGCCCCAGTTCTCGTTCAGCTCCACTGCGGCGGAGGGAATGGTGAGAGTCTTCACCCATTGCCGCCCCCGACGCATGACTAGTCAGTCTCCACGCCTTCCGGCTTGGACCTCTTCGAAGGCGGCGTAGCGGGGATCATCCTGTCATGAGGCGTAGTGGCAACTTCCCGTAACCTCCCCATCATTGACACCGCGGAGGGTGTAGAAATGCCAGAAGAGGGGGAGGCTGGGCATCACCCCCACAAACATCTCGCACAGGTGTGCGAAGACGGTGAGGATGACGATGGAGTTGGGGCAATGTGGAGGTGGTGGACCCCGTAGAAATGGAGGACGGTGAGGAAGAACTCAGAAAATAGCGGGACCAGGCCCACCGAGAGCGCCCATCCGAAGGCCACGATCTCTCACGGGCTCAGCCGAGGGGACGTGTGCTTGTCATGGCAAGAGCAGAGAGACCCCAACAAGCAATCTTGGAAAGGGTTCTCACCCTATCCTCACTGATCAGAGAAGGAGGAAGAACGGGCGCCATTGCAGTGAAGAGAAGGTTTTGGAGCAAGAAGAAGCAAGAGTGCCAAAAGGAAGCGTAAAGACGTCGGGCGAAGGGATGCAAAGACCCTCCCACGATGGTTCGCGAAAAGACAATCGGCCGCATCGCTTCGGGTCCCAAAGAAGGCGGCAGAAGCGGAGAGGACCAGACGCCTGCACTCGAAGTGGTGGGCCCTCTCGCAACGGCTAGGCATTTAATGAGGCTGCTAAAGATCGGCGCTGTTCCAGATCTGCCCGGGCTACTCTGTCTGTACTTTACACTAGGGTACCCTCTCCGCTGCAGAAAAGCATGAAGGGCCCACATGGCAGACCGATGGCAAAGCCCTTCTCGAGGGGCGAGAAGGCCCACGTGGCGACGTGGCGAGCACTTCGGTGGCAACGTGGCGAGCAGCCTGTAACATCCCAAATTTTTTATTTTAGTTTACTTAATAGTGTTTTATTGTAATTTATAATTTTTGTGAATTTTATGGATTTATTTGGATTTTTTGAGATTTATTGGAATTATTTCAATTAAAGTATATTGCCTTTTGGCAATAATTAATTATAAATAGAAAAGTTTAAAATAAAGTTTTTCAAAAATATTTTATTTAAGTCCAGAATGTCTCAAAGTATTTTTGAGATTTTTCTTGAATTTTTTGATATTTTTATTGCCTTAAATAAGTCAAAGTATTTTCTTTTATTTATTTTAAAGGGAAAAACTCGAAAAATTCTTGTGAATAGTAACGGGCCGAAGCCCATTATTGTGTGCTCGAAATCCCGCCGTTGCGGCTCAGTCGCTCGAGCTGTTCGGCCCATCTTCTAGAAACTCGAATCGTAGCCGTCGGATTGAGATCCAAAGGCCTTCGTCAAGCGCGCCGCTGCGGAAACCCAAGCCATCGATCACCGTTGGATCGTCATCGCACGGTGGAGTTTAGATCGAGCCGTTGAAGCCGTGTTCGATCCGGGCCGTTAATCTGGATGGGCGGTTAAGATCGTGCCGCGCCAGGTTTTCTCTGTGACCGTCCGATCTAGATCCTAGGGCTAATCCGTCGTCGTCTCCGGGAAGGACTCGGAGTCCCGTTCGAGCGCGCCGCTACCGCCGTAGCTGTAAAGTTTCCGAGTTTCCGCACCGTGCTGGGTATTTAAGAACCCCGTAGCCCCTCCCGAGATTCACCGCAGTCCGACACCTCTTTTCCCTGCAGCGCCAACGCCAGAGGAGCATCGAGGGAGACGCGCAAGCTCGCTAGAGCACTGAAGGTCTTCGCCGCGCCATAGCCGCCGATAGATACTCTCTTCCGTCATTCCGAGGTTGGATCCGAACTCATCGCGTCGAGACGCGCTTTATCCGCCACTTCTTCCTCATCGGAAAGCGCCGGAACGCCGCCGCCGTGGTCATCGTCTCTGGTAATCTTGCACCGTCGCCTCGCCATCGTTGGAGTCGAGCATCGGCAGCCGTCAGATTAGCATCGGACCGTTGAGATTGAGCCATGTCATTTCGGGAGCAGTGAAGGTCTCGGGTAATCACCGACCGTCGGATCTTCTTTGAACGCGTCAGATCGTGCCACGACGTGTCGGGTATAGTAAACAGCTTGGGTAAGTAACGACCGTCCGATCTAGATCGGGTGGCTGTCGTTCCGCCATGTAGGGGAATTTATCGTTGACCGTTAGATCGATCTTAGATGGCCTAGATTGTGCCACATGTCGCCTTCCGCTCGCCCGAGCTGTACGACGCCAGATGACGACCGGTGACGAATAACTCTATTTTCCTTTATAAAAGTAATTCGGGTTAATATTGGATTTTCGATTTTCAGGGTTTTCTGATTTTTGAATCTTCCGAGAGCTCGTTCTCCCTCATACGAACTCCGATTGAGGTGATTCAAATTTCTAAAAATTTGTAAAATTGAGATCTATCTATTGGTTAATTTTATTTGATTTTTGGAGTTTGTTTGCCTTTGTTTTGGTATTTACTTTGCATATTCTTTCGTTTCGCGTAGACGATGAATTGTGCGATACATCCGGGGAAGATTTATCAACTCAAGACCGAGGTCTAGAGCATGGATAAGGGTTTTCCTAAGGCAAGTTGTGCTTTGATCATGTTGCACCCATAGCTAGATTAGTTGCTATTTTGATTTACTTTATTGCGTGTTATTTTATGTGTATAAATAATTTCAACCTAAATTTGGGATTAGCTAATGTACCCTTTGAATTACACCCTACCTTGCTATTTGTATGCCATAATTCATTTGTCACCTTAGGTTGGTTTACTATAGTTGGTTAAATATGAAATCAACGTGGGATGGTTAGAACGGAATAGAATTGCTTAGCCATGCCACGTCATCACATGTACTTGAATCATTGATAAATAATCTTGACTAATGGAATATGGAACAATGTTATGAATTTGTGTGTCATGTGTGGTCACACGATGAGAATGAGTTGTGGTGGCAATGGATGTCACGCAACGATATTGAATTGTTGATGGCACGTGGTGCTTGGTAATCAACTGGGGTGGTTATGATTTAAGATCGGAGCAAGTGGTAAGGGCAAGTATGCCTAGGTGAGCCCGATGGGCAGAGGGTATGTGTATGTCTTGCTTTGATCAACCCTAAGGACACCTTGCGAGCCTTTGACCTGAGTCAATCGTGCAACCACATGTTGTTATGGGGCAGCCTAGCTGACTAATTTGCAATGCCTTAGCCTTGGTACTACCAGTGGTGGTGTGGTTCACCCTTTTTAATGAACCCAGATGGCGCAAGAGGGGGGCCCTGGATGTGGTAACCAGTCCACGGTGTTGAAACCACACGGTAGTACTGAGTTAAGACAGAGCATTGTAAAGGCTTTGTCATGATTCTCTGCTGGCATACCAAAGGAAGTGTACTAATAGCTTGGCAACAAAGAGATTATCATGTCGTGTGGGTAAAGTACATAACCTCTGCAGAGTGTACAATCTATTCGGATAGCCATGCTCACGGTATTGAGCAAAGTTCAGGAATTACAGTCAAGGGATTAAACTTTTGCAAAATAAAACTTGGGATGGATGGCAGGTTGCCATGGGAGATTGAATCTTGACTTAGGATGAGAAACTTGGTTTACTTGAGAAATGCTGAATCTATCTATTATTGTTATTTGTTTTATTACTGTCTTTGCAATCTATATATTGTACTTGTTTATAAATGCTGCTTTACTGCAAATAAACCACTTAGCCTTTCTTTGGAATAAGCCTTGCATATAGCTATGTTAGAATTGCATTCTGTGCACAACTTGTTGAGTGCTTTATGTACTCACCCTTGCCTACAACATCATCAGTGCTGAAGAAGGTGTACCAAGAAGGGACGAATGTTTAGGGTGCGAGCCTTGTCAGTTGCCTATGGTATACTGAGAGGTTTATCTATGTCTTCATTTCCGCTGCAGTTCAATTTGTTATTCAGCCTTGTGAGGCATTGCTAAGTAAGTTGACCATAAGGTCATTCAACTAGTAATATTTAATACATTATGTCTTTTATCTTATTTCATTGTGTATGATTGTGATATTCACTAATGTTGAGCCTGTGTGCACTAAGCGTGATCTGGACTAGTGCAAGATACACAGAGGGTTGGATTTGCATATTCGGTCCCGACAAAGGTGGTATCAGAGCCATACTGACTGTTGGTCTTGACCCTAGATAGTTGGTCGTCCCTATAGGTCCTTCAAAATTATTTTCTAAAGTAAAAGATCTAACCTAGGAGAATAATGTGTTCTTGACTTATCTCATTCTTCTATTTCTGTCCTTACCAAAAAATTCTTTCTTTTCCCTTGCTGAAATTTCTTCCTCTTACCTCTGCTAAATCGAGTTGAAATCTTACCTGAGTTATCTTAAGTAGAAAACGATATACCACACTTTAGGAGATGACATCGAGTGCCTGCTGCTACCATGATGATCATGAAGGAAGGAATCGTCAAGCTCATAAAGAGCGGATCAATGATGTGTATCAAGAGTTAAGAAGACTCAGTGCTTCAAGTAGCCAGTTGAGACTCAGGTGTGGGAGTCGCGTTTCCTAAGATAGGAGTGTCGCCCATGTAGACGGTAGTTTTGTGTGTATAGGTTAAATTGGTTCTTCTTGATTGCTGAGTGTGCAGTATATGTTGCAAAGCTTTTAGGCTTATATAAGCAACCATACCAAGTTATTAATATTGATTGCTTAAGTTATTGGGTTAAACCTATCTTCCCTGTGTTAGGATTCTTGCTCCTTATCTCTGCTATTTCCCTCTTCCCTAATTCCTTCGAGGTAATCACGCAGATGGTTCAGATTAGTGATAGCAATGGAGCTAATGGAAGTGAAAATCAACCCAATGGAAACTTCAAGGACGGATCAGTTTTTCAACCGTCAATACAGACAGATATGTAGAGTTTTAGAGAGTTTTGGCTAATTCAAGACTTAGCTGATGCAAGCAATGACGAAACAAATACAGAATATGATCAATCAAGCTAATGTCAGTAAAGCATCTCGAACTTTTATCAATGATCCCTGTGCTGACTCAAGGTTATTAGAATTCATAAGGACTCGTATACCAACGTTTTCAGGAAATGTTTCACCTTTAAAAGCCGAGGATTGGCTCGAGATTATTGAGAGGAAACGCTACCCCTGCAGTTTGTTCTAGAGCTAAACATTGTTCTAAGAAGTACTATCAACCAAATAATTTAGAAGATCATGCGTACATTCGCTGTGGAGAATTAAAAATGCATCCTCCTGAACCTGTCGACCTTAATCAAGAAACCAGTAAGTGGTCATCACCCACAGTAGGTCCCTTATTTGCTGAAGAAGATCGTTTTACTAAGGGATGTGTTGCGAATCAGGAAGTAATGAATCACACGAAGAGCAGCATTGAGTGCTACAACTGTCGCCGAAAAGGCCATTATGCTAATCGATGTCCACAGAGAAGACAGATAATTCCTAAAGCGATGGATATACCGGAAGTTACCTCAATCCGGGATATAATGCCAAAAGTGAATGAAGTTGCAAGAGAAATTTGCCGAGAGAATCAATTGAAGAAAAGGTGTCTAGGTAAAGACACCATTCTAGTCAACGAATGTTCAAGAAAGAAAGTTCACCCTAGGCTCTACTGTAATTGCCACAAGCCCGAGCATTTTGCCAATAAGTGCCTTCAAAGGAAAACAATCATGTCAGTTCAAGTTAAATTCAACTCCATCCCTGTTAAAGCCCCAACGCCAATGCTAAATCAAGAAAGTCAGGAGCCATGAGTCTACTTAGTGCAATATCGTAACCCTACTTGTAAAATGAAGAGATTAGTGATGAATTCCATGTAAAGGATTCCTTGTCGAAAGAAATAAAGCAAGAATGGTTGATACATGGGTATACGAAATACTGGCATGAAAAGCAATAATGCAAAATCATGATTAGATGTTTCTTTAAGAGTATTCCCGTGTCTATGGGTCACCTGAAAATGATACATGTGTAATGGTGGCTAGTTTAGTGGTACCTCGCATGATTTTATTAACCAAAGGATTTGTCATTAACAGTAAGTGCTAGATTTATCCCAGGATGTCGAGAATTCAGTGCTTATTGAGGGAGTAGAGTTCCAAGCAAATCATATTATGTTGGATACTTAGACCTTTGACGTTATTCCTTGAATTAGTTGGATGCTCAAACATAAGGCTATTTTGGTGAAGAGTATATCGATTTAAAACCCTGAATATGAAAAAAAAGGGGGTTTCAAGTGATGATAGCTTGTGTTAGCCAGCTAATGGATAATAGTATGGAATTTGCCAATTTGAAGATGCGCCAGTTGTCAGAGAATACCTTGATATATTTTCCAAGAATTTGCCTGGTATGCCGTCGTATCGGAAGATCAAGTTCGGGAGTGAATTAGTGTCTGGTACAGCACCAATAGCAAGAAGACCACGTCGAATGTCTACAAAAGAATTAGTGGGAAATGGAAAAGCATATTGAAGAGTTCTACGAAGAGTTTTGAGAAACTTAGTGCGTACCATGGGAGCTCTTGTCTATCAAAAAAAATGGAAGATCGGGAGAGTGCACTGAACCGTGCTCTAAATGAAGAAAAGATCAAAAACAAGTAACCAATGTCAGGATCGACAACGTGTTGGGCAGTTAAGAAGAGAGTTGGAATTTTTCTAGGATAAAATTTCGCTTAGACTACCATCAATTGAGGGGTCATGTGAAGGATGTTTCTAGGATTGCGTTCTCTATGCGATATGGATAGCATAAGTTTTGGCCATATCTCCTGGATTGACCAATACCCCCGCATACTTCATGAACATGATGACCAAGGTGGTTATGGATTATTGGGATAAAATCATGATTGCCATATAGATGACATTCCGGTATACTCTAAGACAAGAGAAGAACATGCAGAACATGGTAAATTGGTTTTGGAAAGATTGCGAGAGCAGCAGTCGTACGCTAAGTTCAACAAGTGTGATTTCTAGATGAAAAGATTGAATTTTGTTAGCCACGCAAAGGCTGCTAAAGGAGTTATTGTTGAACCAAGCAAGGTAGAAGTTGTGTTACATTGGAAGCAACCAAAGTTCGTACTTAGATCCGAAGTTCTGGGAATGGCAAGATATTATCGCTGGTTCATAGAAGAGTTTTCGACAATAGCTAAACCTCTTCAGTGATTGTCGAAGGGAAAGTTGCATAGACACCAGGGTAAGAAAAGAGTTTTCGGAAATTGGAGAAGCGATTAACATCAACACCTGTGTTAGTATTACCAACTGTGCGAAGTAGTTCCGGCATATATGGTGATGCTCCCAGGCATGATCTAGGATGCGAATCAACGCAAAATGACTAGGTGCAACTGAAATAGCATGAGAAGAATTGCCCACGTATGGCTGGGATTTAACTATCATAGTGCACGATTTGGAAGTATGGTCTCACTATTTCAACAAAAATGGATGCGAATCACAAGAGTCTAAATTATATATTTACTCAGTCAAACCATAATATGGAACAAGGAAAATGGCTGGAAATAATCAAAGATTCTATGGTCAGAATCCATGGGCACTCTAGTGAGGCCAAAGTGGTAGTCGACGTTTGAGATATGAGGTTACAGTGCAAAGATGTTGATAATGAGCGGTTAACCAGGGTTATGCAAAGAATTCGAGAGGCTGAAATTGGAGGTCGTTCGACAAAGTTTCATAGTGGCCTCAGAAATAAAACCAACATTAGTAGATCAAATCACAAGAAGTTCGAAGGGAGAGGAAAATACAAAATTAAGTTAAGTAAAGAAGAAGACTTAGCCAAGAAACAGAATTCTGAGTGATTAGGATACCATGAGGATTTAAGGTCGAACCAGTGTGCCGGATAGGAAGATCCTAAACAAATGATACTTGAGGAAACCCATGATTCTAAGTATTCGATTCATCCAGAAAGTGCCAAGATGTAATGAGGTCAAAGGAAAAAGTATTGGTGGTCTAAAATGAAGAGTGAAGCTATTGGATAGGATGCCCTATGTGATGTGGGTCAGAGAATAAAGGCAATACATCAGAGACCTAAAAGGTTCATTGCAATCATTGTAGATCCCTGAGTGGAAATGGGAGGCAAATCATTAAAAGAATCCCTAGTGTGAATTGACCATAAAGGATACGAATTCGGAGAAATCGTTATTGACTAGTTGACCAAAGTTGCTCGTTTCATACCACTAAAGACTACGTATTCAAAAGATCATTGGCAGATTTGTATGTGTCAGGAATTGAGTGACTGCATGAGGTGCCCAAGAAGATTGTGTCCGATATAGGTATCCGATTTATCTCGAGGTTTTGGAATAAAGCAATGAGAACTCGCTTGAATTTCAGCACCGCATATCATCCTCAGACTGATGGTCAGACAGGAAGAGTTAGTTAGATTTTGGGGGGATACGTTGAGAGCTTGTGCGTTATCTTACGCTACATCTTGTGATAAATGATTGCCATATGCAGAGTTTAGTTATAACAATAGTTACTAGGCTAGTTGCAGATGTCCCCATTTAAAGCCTTATATGGTCGTTACTCTTTGCACTTCGCTGAATTGGAAGGAAACGGGAGAGCGTTCAGTGTTTGGGCCTGAGATTCCCAAGAGAGGCCGAAGAGCAAGTTGCCATGATCAGGGAGAGGCTGAAAGCAGCGCAGTCAAGGCAGAAAGGTTACGCCGACAGTCGACGTCGTGATTTGAGTTTTGAACTCAATGATTTCATGTGTCTCAGAGTCACTCCCTCTCAAAGGTGTAAAAAGATTTCATGTAAAAGGGAAGCATGCATCTAGGTTCGTTGGACCATTCAAAATCCTAAATCGTCGAGAAGGGGTTGCTTATCAGCTGGTGTTGCTCAATCATTAGCAGGAGTCCAGGATGTGTTCCATGTCTCACAGCTCAAGAAATGTCTCAAAGTGCCAGCAGAGCAGACGCCGTTAGAAGCAATCGAATTCCAAGAAGATTTAACTTACAAAGAACAGCCGATCAAAATTCTGGACGTAATGGAGCGTAGGACCAGAAACAAGTCTACTCGCTTGCGTAATTCAAGGAGTAATCATTCGTAAAACGAAGCAACCTGGGAGCGTGAAGAGGATCTCAAGGCAGAATTCCCAAACCTATTCTCTAGTCAGCCCTGAATGTCGGGGTCGAGATTCTGTTAAGGGGGGAGGTTTGTAACATCCCAATTTTTTGATTTTATTTTACTTAATAGTGTTTTATTGCAATTTATAATTTTTGTGTATTTTATGGATTTATTTGGATTTTCTCGAGATTTATTGGAATTATTTCAAATTAAAGTATATTGCCTTTTGGCAATAATTAATTATAAATAGAAAAGTTTAAAATAAAGTTTTTCCAAAAATATTTTATTTAAGTCCTGAATGTCTCAAATTATTTTTGCGATTTTTCCTGGAATTTTTCTGATATTTTTATTGCCTTAAATAAGTCAAAGTATTTTCTTTATTTATTTTAAAGGGAAAAACTCGGAAAAATTCTTGTAAACACTAACGGGCCGAAGCCCATTATCAGGCGCCAAAATCCCACCGTTCAGACCCGATCGCTCGGGCCGTTTCATTTCTTCTAGAAACTCGAATCGTAGCCGTCGGATTGAGATCCAAAGGCCTTCGTCAAGCGCGCCGTTGCGGAAACCCTAGCCATCGATCACCATTGGATCGTCATCGCACGGTGGAGTTTAGATCGAGCCGTTGCAGCCGTGTCCGATCCGGGCCGTTAATCCGGATGGGCAGTTAAGATCGTGCTGTGCCATGTTTTCTCTTTGACCGTCCGATCTAGATCCTAGGGCTAATCTGTCGTCGTCTCCGAGAAGGACTCGGAGTCCCGTTTGAGCGCGCCGCCGCCAGAGCCGTGAAAGTTTCGAAGTTTCCGACCGCGGCCGGGTATTTAAGAACCCCGGAGCCCCTCCTGAGATTCACCGATCCGCCGCTTTTTCCTCCGCCAGCCACGGAGGAGCATCGAGGGAGATGCCCAAGCTCGTCGGAGCACCGAAGGTCTTCGCCACGCCATAGCCGCCGATAGAGACTCTCTTCTATCGTTCCAAGGTTGGATCCGAACTCATCGCGTCGAGACGCGCTTGCTTTGCCACTTCTTCCTCGTCGGAAAGCGCTGGAACGCCACTGCCGTGGTCATCGTCTTCGTCTCTGGTAATCTTGCACCGCCGCCTCGCCATCGTCGGAGTTGAGCATCGACAGCCGTCGGATTAGCTTCGGACCGCTGAGATTGAGCCACGTCATTTCGGGAGCAGTGAAGGTCTCGGGTAATCGCCGGCCGTTGGATCTTCTTTGAACGTGCCAGATCATGCCACAGCATCTCGGGTATGGCAAACAACTCGGGTAAGTAACGACCGTCCGATCTAGATCGGGTGGCTGTCGTTTCGCCACGTAGGGGAATTTATCGTTGACCGTTAGATCGATCTTAGATGGCCTAGATTGTGCCACGTGTCGGCTTCGTTCGGTCCGAGCCAGGGCTGACGTCAGCATGACGCACTGGTGACGCAATAACTCTATTTTCCTTTATAAAAGTAATTCGGGTTAATATTGGATTTTCGATTTTCAGGGTTTTCTGATTTTTGAATCTTCCGAGAGCTCGTTCTCCCTCATACGAACTCCGATTGAGGTGATTCAAATTTCTAAAAATTTGTAAAATTGAGATCTATCTATTGGTGAATTTTATTTTATTTTTAGAGTTTGTTTTCCTTTGTTTAGGTATTTACTTTGCATATTCTTTCGTTTCGCGTAGACGATGAATTGTGCGATACATCCGGGGAAGATTTATCAACTCAAGGCCGAGGTCCAGAGCATGGATAAGGGTTTTCCTAAGGTAAGTTGTGCTTTGATCATGTTGCACCCATAGCTAGATTAGTTGCTATTTTGATTTACTTTATTGCGTGTTATTTTACGTGTATAAATAATTTCAACCTAAATTTGGGATTAGCTAATGTACCCTTTGAATTACACCCTACCTTGCTATTTGTATGCCATAATTCATTTGTCACCATAGGTTGGTTTACTATAGTTGGTTAAATATGAAATCAACTTGGGATGGTCATCACATGTACTTGAATCATTGATAAATAATCTTGACTAATGGAATATGGAACAATGTTATGAATTTGTGTGTCATGTGTGGTCACACGATGAGATTGAGTTATGGTGGCAATGGATGTCACGCAACGATATTGAATTGTTGATGGCACGTGGTGCTTGGTAATCAACTGGGGTGGTTATGATTTAAGATCGGAGCAAGTGGTAAGGGCAAGTATGCCTAGGTGAGCCCGATGGGCAGAGGGTATGTGTATGTCTTGCTTTGATCAACCCTAAGGACACCTTTATGCAGCCTTTGACTCGAGTCAATCGTGGCAACCACATGTTGTTATGGGGCAGCCTAGCTGACTAATTTGCAATGCCTTAGCCTTGGTACTACCAGTGGTGGTGTGGTTCACCCTTTTTAATGAACCCAGATGGCGCAAGAGGGGGGCCCTGGATGTGGTAACCAGTCCCACCAGTGTTGAAACCACAGCGGGTAGTACTGAGTTAAGACAGAGCATTGTAAAGGCTTGGTCATGATTCTCTGCCGGCATACCAAAGGATGTGTGCTAATAGCTTGGCAACAAAGAGATTATCATGTCGTGTGGGTAAAGTGCATAACCTCCGCAGAGTGTACAATCTATTCGATAGCCGTGTCACAAGATTGAGCAAAGCTCAGAATTACAAATCAAGGATTAGACTTTGCAAAATAAAACTTGGGATGGATGGCGAGTTGCCATGGGAGATTGAATCTTGACTTAGGATGAGAAACTTGGTTTACTTGAGAAATGCTGAATCTATCTATTATTGTTATTTGTTTTATTACTGTCTTTGCAATCTATATATTGTACATGTTTATAAATGCTGATTTACTGCAAATAAACCACTTAGCCATTCTTTGGAATAAGCCTTGCATATAGCTATGTTAGAATTGCATTGTGTGCACAACTTGTTGAGTGCTTTATGTACTCACCCTTGCCTACAACATCATCAGTGCTGAAGAATGTGTACCAAGAAGGGACGAATGTTTAGGGTGCGAGCCTTGTCAGTTGCCTGTGGTATACTGAGAGGTTTATCTACGTCTTCATTTCCACTGCAGTTCAATTTGTTGTTCAGCCTTGTGAGGCATTGCTAAGTAAGTTGACCATAAGGTCATTCAACTAGTAATATTTAATACATTATGTCTTTTATCTTATTTCCACTGTGTATGATTGTGATAT
The DNA here is from genome assembly GCA_036346375.1 of Guadua angustifolia. Lineage (NCBI taxonomy): Eukaryota > Viridiplantae > Streptophyta > Magnoliopsida > Poales > Poaceae > Guadua > Guadua angustifolia. The sequence continues at coordinate 293,401 of JAYEVE010001104.1, forward strand.
TCACTAATGTTGAGCTCGTGCACTAGCGTGATCTTGGACTAGTGCAAGATACACGAGGGTCCGGATTTGCATATTCGGTCTCGACACGTACTGGCGGACAAAGCCCTCCTCATGGGCGAGGAGGCCCATGTGGCAACATGGCAAGCACCCCCGGTGACCAAGCCCTCCTCGCGGGGCGAGGAGGCCCACGTGGCGCCTGGCGAGCAGGTGGGCGACCACATCCTATAGCCCCCCTGCCAGGCGAAGAGACCCACGTGGCGGCGCGAAGTGAAGGATCCGAGGGAGGCTTCGCCTCGAAGTCTTCTTCCCCTGACCCCGAGGAGTTGTAGCCACAGCCTGCGCCTCAGCCACAGCCGGAGCCCGAGCCTGAGGAGGATGCCGTGTTGTCAACTATAGCTGTTGTGGGGCATGGCGATCGCTTTGCACCGATGCCGCTGCACCTGTCGTGAGGAGGTTGTGGAGGTTGCATCGAGGAGTGAGCACTAGGTCTAGTGGTGGAGACTCCATCATCGAGTCACGTCGTAGAATAAAGAGTCACCCTTAGAGGCGTTAGACTCAAGTGTGCTAGTTTGCTTTGATTCTTTTCATGCTTGCGAGTGTTTGGTATGTGTTGCATGGCCCTTAGGCATTGTGAGCAACCATACCCTATTATTATTAATAAAGTAATAATTTGGATTTTGTGTCAAACCTTTGCCCCGCATAAGTTTTCTATTACTTGTCTATTCTTGATTGCCTCTCGTCTCTAAACCTTGGAACAATCAACAGATGGTGAACACACGTGGCAACAACGGCAGTGGTCACCGCCCGGCAGGGAACCCTGATGATGGAAATCAGGCGCCTCAGCCAGCACACGCAGTAGACATACAGAACTTTGGAGCCTTTCTCGCTGCACAAACTCAACTCATGCACGCTATGATGCAGCAGGTTACTGCTCAAGCTGTTGCCAACCAGGCTGCCCAGGCGAATCAGGTGAATCAGGCGCAGCGGCCCTACTCCAAACTATCAGAGTTCTTGAGGACTCATCCGCCCACATTCTCTGGGAACGCCAATCCATTGGAGGCGGATGATTGGCTAAGGTCTATGGAAAGGAAGCTGCATATAGCACAGTGTGTGGGGAATGAGAGGATGCTCTACACTTCTCATCAGCTAGAAGGGACAGCTGCAGAATGGTGGGAGAACTTCTGTGCATCACATGAGAACCCACAGGACATTACTTGGGAGGAGTTCACAGCTGCTTTCCGTTAGTACCATGTACCTGAAGGAATTATGGACTTGAAGAAGGAAGAGTTTAGAGCTTTAAAGCAAGGCAGCTAGCCAGTGGCTGAATATTTAAACAAGTTCACGAGTTGGCTCGCTACGCACCGAAAGACGTAGCAATAGACAAGGCTAGGCAGTCTCGCTTCATGAAGGGACTGAATTCTGGACTGCAGGTGGGATTGATCACCCACACCTTCCCCGACTTCCAAGAGCTTGTGAACAAGGCGCTCATCCTGGAGGACAAGCGCAAGGAACTGGATGACAACCAGAAGCGCAGGATGGCACAAAGAAAAGACGCTAGGGAGGGCAACGCCTGAGAGTTGCACCAAATCAATTCTTCAGATTCCAACCGCAGAATGCTGCAAGGACACCATCGCCAAAGACTAAGACTCCGCCAACCGTAACTACGGACACCAGCCCACCAGAACGCCGCTACTAGCAACAAGAGGGCACAGTGAGACGCTGTTATACATGCAATGAACCAGGGCACTTCTCCAACAATTGCCCCAAGAAGACAGCAGGAGTGACCCTAGTTCTCCTCAATTTGGGATCCACGCCAGCAAGAGCACCTGCACCAGGAACAAACCGTGGAGCTACACAGCCCGGAGGCACAACCCAGGCAGTGGTTAGAGGCCGTGTCAACCATGTCACCACTGATGCTTTGCAGAATGCTACAAGCGTCGTACTGGGTAAGTTACTTGTCAACTCAAGACTGCAATGGTTTTGTTTGACTCGAGCTCGATTCATTCGTTTCTCAAGATTTTGCTGCTAAAAATGAATTGGAGACCGATTTTAAAATGCATGCTTGTAGTTCAAACCCGGTTCGTAACTTGAACTAAAGTAGGATGTTCTCGGGGTAAGAATACTAATAGATGGGGTAGAATTCTAGCTAACCTCATTATATTGGAAACCGTGACTTTGGATGTTATCCTGGGGATGGATTGGTTGACCAAACACAAGGCCGTGTTAGACTGTGGACGAAGAGTCATATCAGTTGAGAGCCCTTGTGGAAGGAAAGTGGAATTCCAAGCGATCGCTGCTCGATGGATAGTTGATGGTTAATGCCAAGGCCATCAAGATTGAAACGGTGCGATCGCTTAGAGTACCTAGATGTTTTTCCTCAAGATCTACTCGTATGCCGCCGACAGTGACATAGAATTTGTGATCGAAGTTAGTACCTGGAACAGTCCCGATAGTAAAGAGACCTTATCAGATGTCAACTGAAGAATTGGTGGAGATGAAGAAGCAGCTTGAGGAGCTAATGGAAAAAGGATTCATCAGACCCAGTTCATCGCCGTGGAGAGCACCAATTTTGTTTGTCAAAAAGAAGGACGGGAGTTTCAGGATGTGCATAGACTACCGTGCACTCAACGAAGTCACCGTGAAGAACAAGTATCCGCTACCTAGGATCGATGACCTGTTTGATCAACTAAGAGGAGCCGAAGTTTTCTCCAAAATTGACTTGAGATCAGGATATCATCAGCTAAAGATCCAGTCAGAGGATATTCCGAAGACTGCATTCTCGTCGAGATCCCAGCATTACGAGTTCACCGTTATGTCCTTTGGTCTGACGAATGTGCCAGCTTATTTCATGAATATGATGAACAAGGTTTTCATGGAGTATCTGGACAAGTTTGTGGTTGTGTTCATAGATGACATCTTAGTCTGCTCCAAGACAAGAGAAGAGCACGCAGAACACTTGAGGCTAGTTTTGGAGAAGCTGAGGGAACAGCATGTAACATCCCGAAATTTGCTTTAACTGCATTTACGTTATTTCGAATTATTTAGGAATGTCTGGAATTTATTTGGAATTTTTGGAGTTAATTCGAATTTAAGCTTTATCGGATTAATCTTATAAAATAAAGATCATTCATTTAGCAAGGTGCATAAAAAATTTAAAATTTAGTTTAAAATAAAAGTAATTGAAAAATAAGAATGTTCCTTTTAAATGTTTTCAAAAACTTGATTATAAATTAAGTTTGTCGATTATATTAAAAACCGCATAAGTGTCTCGATCCACTAAAAGAATTTTTGCAGAAAATCTATATATCGAAAAAATCACAAAACCAACTTCGTTAAGTTCCAAATATTCCTATTATTTTAGAGGATTTTTTCAAGATTTTTAGAGCCTTTTGCTATTTTATCCTAACCGTATTGTTCCAACACTATTCAAATTCGAATTTAACCGACAACACGTGAATGCATGGACTTCTGTACATGTGAATTATTCTTCCTCGCCGCTTCAATCCTTCAATTACCAGCCGCTTCAATCTTTCCATTTTCTACCATGCAGTCGTTTCCTCTCTTTATGCGTATGAAGCCATTTCTTTCCAAGTCAATTTCCTTTCCATTGTTTCTTTTACCAGCGTGTCGCTTCCTTTCTAGTGAATGCATGCATGCATCGTTTCCATTACTAGCAACGCATGAACACTCCATCCTTTCCAGCCGCTTCTCTACTTTCTTAATTCATCACGACTTGATTTCAGCCGTTTCTAGTCACGAATGGATTCATCGTTTCTAGTCTATTTGCACCATCAGTTTTTAGTCACGTATGTAAAACATTCTCAGTTCCTTTTGCATTCTGCAGCCAATTATGTATGTAGCCAAGTCTCCGTGAACCAAAGTCTTCAGAGCTAATTCTTCTACCGATCTCATTTTTTCTCTGCTAACGACGTCCGCTTATTTCCTTCACAAGTTATTCAGCCGGAAAACGCTGCAGCAGTAGATTTGTTCCTTGTCGCGGTCCGTCTCTTCTCAAGGCCATTGCTGCCGACCACGCCGCGTCACCGATCAAGGCCGCGGCCACTGCGTGTTTCATCCGCCGACCAAGGCTCCTCTCATCGCCGCCATCGTCGACGGTACTTCCTTTCTTCATCTCACAGACGCCTATTTCTATCACCGATTGGCCTCGTTAGTGTGTATTTGTGTTTACTTGATTGGATCGGATGCATATATATGAGCGTTTAAAATGTACGCATGTATATGTATATAATTGTTAGGAATCGTTAGCATCTGTATATATATGTAAACTAGGTCGATATGCTTTTACATATTAGAACGCATGCATGTATAAAATCCAATACGTAGACATGAGTAAATACATGTATATAGATAGTATGTTAGGCCAAATGCATGTTTCCATATTCACATTAGTATGTATGCATATCCACGTATATAATAGGCTACATGTAAGTATGTAAATATGCTAGAGGTGTATACACATATATATATAGGACAGTATCTTTGTCGCTGACACTTCGCCGCTTGCCGTAAATGCAAGTACTGTCCCGCACAGCTGCCGACCATGCCGCCCGGTGACCGCTGGCCGGATCTCGACGTCCTCTCTCAGAGCTAAGTTTTATTTTCTCACAGAAGGAAGAAGCACCGAAACAAATCAAATCATTCAGCTAGAGAAGAAGTATATGCATATACACTGTGAACAGTACCATGCATTGGATAGCTAGTTACATTTTGTACGTGAATTCGTTACCAAATTGCAGATTTTGTCTTTTTCGCTACAAATTCGTTATAAGTCTAAATCACATGAAACAAATTTTGTAAATTAGTAAATATTAATACATAGCCACAGTAATTTTTACAAAATTTTATAAATGAATTTATACTGTTAAAATATTCAAGGAATGTCCAAATTTATGAATTTTGTAACTCTTAAACTATACGTTCAAAAATGTTGAAATAAATTTTATAAATCTTAAAAAATGCTAAACTAATTATCTGGAAGTTTTCATGAAGTTACGAATTAGTTTGATTTATCGTATTTTTTCCGAATGTGTGTTTGTACGTTGTTTTGCGTGTTTATTTGTTTTCTTTGTCTGTTATGCATAGACGTTGAGCTGTGTGAGGACGCGGATTTCGAGGATCAAGCTCCAGACCAAGACTCGCTGCTTTTCGAAGGCAAGTTATGCTTTGACCATGTTGTTCCTAATTTTTGAAATATACTTTGTTTTAAACTATGCATGCTAATTCAACTAAAAATGGCTTTAATTATTTTGGGTGAATTAGCTATCCAACCTAACTGTTTATGACACCTTGATATCATTTATATGCCATGATTCCTTGATAACTTAAGTTGGGTAAATTTAGTTGGTTGATGATATTGTGCCAACACGGGAGGCTAGACCGTGAATAGTTGCTTAGCCATGCATGTACGTGAACCATTCTATTTGGATTACAAAATCAACACCGATCAAAGAATAGTGAATGCTTTTTAATGAAATGTGGAATGATGTTGGTATTAACATTGGAATGTAGAGACCGTGTGGTTTTACATGAAATATGAATATGAGCATGTGTTGCACTCGTTAACAACTTGGGGTGGAATTGATTTAGACTGGGGCAAGTGGACCGAGGCTTCAGCAGTGGGCCTGTGTGGCAAATAGGGGTGGGTTGAGGTTGTGAGGGCTGTGTGCCAAATTGAGAGAAGGATGTCTTGCCTTGGTCAGCTTAAGGACCTTACCTTGCAAGCCTTTTGACCTGAGTCTCTCGTGACAACCACATGTCCGAATGGGAAGACCTAGTTTAGTAGGATTCGATGTCTTACCTTTGATACTCGGGGTGGCGCTACATGGGGTAATCAGATGGGAGGAGCGTGCCTGTGCTACGGCTTGGTACCCGTCCAACGGTGTTTGTCGGTCCTATACTTCGGCTCTAAGTGAGGGAAGTGATAGTGAAGGCAACCCGGAGAGGTTCTTAGGTGGAGATAGAAGTCTCTGAAAAGCTTTGTTACGGTTAATCGCCTTTGTGGTGTGCGACTGTATCTTGTGGGTAAAGTGTACAACCTCTGCAGAGTGTTAAAATTGTTCGAATAGCCGAGTCCACTAAGATCGACAATGCTCGGGAATTACAGTCAAGGGGTAGTGTTTGAAAATAAAATGGGGTGGTTGGCTGTGTGCCAAACTAATTAATGAATGTGGACTAGGAACTGTGTGTCCAAAACAATATGGAAAACAGATTGAGGAATATAATGATTATATAGTTTTGATGCTTTTAATCTAATTAGATCATAATTTAAAATATGGTTGCAAAAGCAAAATAACCGTAAAAGCTCTCCTTCATAATGGGCCTTGCATATAGTAAATAGATCTCAAGATTTGTGCATGACTTGTTGAGTACGGTGTGCTCACCGTGGACAAACTTACGTAAGAAGAAACTACGCTTTGATATGAAGAGGAGTTCGTTGAAGGGCCGAGAACTAGGAAATCAAGCCTCTCGCCAAGGCGTGTGGAAAAGATGGAGCACCACTTAAGATTTATTTTATTCCATTGTTGAACTATGTTACTCGATTATTGTAAGCCCTGTGGCGTATTATTGTAAGGATGACCATAAGGTCGCATACACTCGCTTATATACATGTTTGAAATACATATTTAATATTCCGCCGTATGATGTGATATTATACTGCTTAGTCTGTGGTGCACTAGCGCGATCCTAGACTAGTGCAGATACAGAGTGTCCGAATTTGTAAATTGGGCACGACATGAAGAACTCTTCGCCAAGCTCAGAAGTGTGACTTCGAAGGACAAGGTGGAGTTCCTTGACATGTAATGACAGCAGAAGGAGTCGCTGTGGATCCAAGCAAAGTAGAAGCTGTGTTACATTGGGAGCAGCCGAAGACAGCGACCTAGATTCGAAGTTTCCTTGGGATGGCAGGTTATTATCGTCGATTCATTGAAGGCTTTTCGACGATTGTGAGACCTCTTACGCAATTGTTGAAAAAGGAGAAGAAGTTTACTTGGACGCCGGACTGCGAGAAAAGTTTCCAAGAGCTGAAGAAACGATTGACATCAGCACCGTGTTAGTTCTATCAGACGTGAACCAGAGCTTTGATATTTATTGTGATGCATCGCGTCAGGGACTTGGTTGCGTGTTGATGCAAAACCGGAAGGTTGTGGCATATGCATCAAGGCAGTTGAGGCCACACGAGGAGAACTACCCGACGCACGACTTGGAATTGGCAGCAATAGTGCATGCCCTGAAGTTGTGGTGCCACTATCTGATTGGAAACAGATGTCAAGTGTATACGGACCATAAGAGTCTCAAATACATATTCACCCAATCAGACCTGAACATGAGGCAGAGGAGATGGTTGGAGTTGATCAAGGATTACAATGTTGGAATCCATTACCATCCCAGCAAGGCCAACGTGGTAGCCGATGCCTTGAGTCGGAAGAGCCACGCCGTCAACATGTTGGTGGAAGAAAGTCAGGTCGAGTTATGCAAAGAATTTCAGAAGATGCAGATTGAGGTGGTACCTGAAGGATTTTTAGCCGCTTTGGAAGTGAAGCCTACCCTTGAGGACCATATTCAAGAAGGACAAAAGGATGATGACAAGATTATGAGGATCAAGTCCAAGATGGATGAAGGCAAGGTGAAGGACTTCAAGTTGGATGAGCAAGGTACGTTGTGGATGAAGGGTCGTATCTGTGTGCTGAACAAGAAGGAGATGAAGTAGTTGATTCTGGAAGAAGCCCATGACTCCAAGTACTCGATTCATCGAGGAAGTGCAAAGATGTATCAAGACCTGAAGGAAAGGTTCTGGTGGCCAAGCATGAAGCGTGAAGTTGCCGAGCTTGTTGCATTGTGCGACATATGCCAAAGAGTCAAGGCAATGCATCAGAGGCCAGCAGGATTGTTACAGCCGCTGAAGATACCTGAGTGGAAGTGGGAGGAGATCGGTGTGGACTTCATTACCGATTTGCCGAGAACTCAGGGTGGATATGATTCCATATGGGTCATAGTAGACCGATTGACAAAGGTCACCCACTTTATTCCTGTGAAGACCACCTACTCAGGAGATAAGCTAGCAGAGTTGTACATGTCAAGGATTGTCTGCTTGCATGGAGTGCCAAAGAAGATTGTATCGGACAGAGGTGCCCAGTTTACCTCAAGATTTTGGAATAAGCTGCAAGAAACCATGGGGACCCGTCTGAACTAGAGATGGCAACGGGTATATACCCAGCGGGTATCACCACCCCGTACCCATACCCGTGTTCGTAAAATTCACCCACTACAATACCCATACCCGCAAGTGGGTACAAAATTTACCCGTACCCATACCCGTGCGGGTACAGGGTACCCGGCGGGTAACCCGCACCCGCAATCTAAACTTGCAAAGTGTCATCTAGACCTGGAGAGTGAAAACCTGGAGAAGAGTGTGGATGTGGATTACATACCAGAGATACCCATTACCTCGTAGCCAACAAAGTCATGCAACTATTTCATATTGTTTATGTGGATTAAATAGAGACAGATAGTAAAAAATTGCAATAATTGTACTCTAGATTGTCTCCATGGACAAATGTATCAAATAGATATTCAGAAGACCACGCATAAACTTACCGTAAGAAGAAACTACGCCAGATATGAAGAGGAGTTCGTTGAAGGGCCGAGAACTAGGAAATCAAGCTCTCATCGGCGTGTGTGGAAAAGATGGAGCACCACGAAGATTTATTTTATTCATTTGTTGAACTATGTTACTCGATTATTATAAGCCCCGTGTGGCGATTATTGTAAGGATGACTATAAGGTCGTACACTCGCTTATATACATGTTTGAAATACATATTTAATATTCCGCTGTGTATGATGTGATATTATACCCTGTTTAGTCTGTGTGCACTAGCGCGATCCTAGACTAGTGCAGATTACACAGAGTGTCCGAATTTGTAAATTCGGGGCACGACACAACAACTCTTCGCCAAGTTCAGCAAGTGTGACTTCTGGAAGGACAAGGTGGAGTTCCTTGGACATGTAATGACAGCAGAAGGAGTCGCTGTGGATCCAAGCAAAGTAGAAGCTGTGTTACATTGGGAGCAGCCGAAGACAGTGACCCAGATTCGGAGTTTCCTTGGGATGGCAGGTTATTATCGTCGATTCATTGAAGGCTTTTTGACGATTGTGAGACCTCTTACCACTACTACAGAACGGCACATCAGAATCGGTTCTTTTTTAGCATTAGAATCGGTTCTAGTGGCGATACGATGTCCTTAGATAGTGATGAGGTGGAGCTATCAGAATCGGTTTTGACCCGATCGTGATAAAATGTCATCGAATCGGTTCTTAAGGGAATGATTTCGATGACCCCTCATCGAGAATCGGTTCTTTAAGGAAGTGATTCGATGACCCCTCATCGAATCGGTTCTTAAGAAAAGTGATTTCGATGACATCATCGTAATCACTTTTCTTAAAGAACCGATTTCGATGAGGGGTCATCGTAATCACTTCCTTAAAGAACCGATTCGATGAGGGGTCATCGTAATCACTTCCTTAAAGAACCGATTCGATGACTCCACTGGGTGTGCCATTTTGCAAATTCTCCAAAAAAGCACAGATTAAATTTCAATACAGTAATGCACAATATATATCATCACATTCACGTAATGTAACACGGATGCATATATCACATTCACGTAACGTAAACGCTTTTAATTACAACACATATATATCATAGTCGCTCACAATATACAACTCAAACATGCTTGACAATCAAGACATGGACTTCCTCCGATACATATCAAATTGACATATATTATTAATATTGTTTTCATATGGACTAGTAGGATGCTTCAGATCTCTAAACCTGCCATCCTCTCGATATAACTCTAACCAAGACTAATCGCATAAGTGGTCTCAGAATTGTTGAGTGCTTTGTCGCCTAAACTCTTCTCGGGGATATTGATCTTCACGCAAAATGTAAATGACTGTATTAATTTTAGTTTCAAAATTTCTATGTAAAAGGCTAAGTATATTATTATGCACGCACATATACCTTAGGAAAAGTTGTGAGTTGTCGACCACGATGAGCATGTACCGCATGACATAGAAGTTTAATGGTCACCGCTGCCTGTTGATGGCACTGTGAAGAGAGAAAAGAAATTCAGCCCACTAAGATTAGATGTCAAAAAATTAATCATATATATGCTAGGCACTTGTACCTTAAATCGCTTATACCGCAGTTGTCTTGCCCTTTTTGTCGCCGGCGGCCCTCCTTCATCGACATAGTCCGAGAAACCCCCGCATACATTGGAGAGCACCATTGAGTAAAAAAATAAACGAGTTAAATTCCTCGATGTGTTAGGTTACAATAATGTGCTTACTTGTGCAAAGGAGGCTTGATCACAGATGCCATCGGCCTCTTCTCGATCGAAGTTAAATGTGTAGATCTGTGTTTTCACTGGAACGAGGACGAGTAGAACCCAATGGTTGCTTATTAAATAAAATGTAGTGCAAGGAAATAAGTTCACATACGGTTTTAAGTGCGCATAAGTAATTGAATCGAAAAGTACTACTTACTCGTGGTACGGCAATACAATGAAGTCCTTCTTCGACTCAAATTTTGCAATACCCCTTGATGTAGCTAGCAACGAACTCCAATTGAAGCCTAGCCAAGGTCGCAGACACAAGCTCGGGTCGACAAACCCAACTTCGTAGATGCGTCATGGCTCGTTGTCTCATTATCCCGCAACTCGTGTTGAAAGTGAGAAAACATAATGCAAAATCCTATAAAAGTCATGAGCGCAAGCTATATGGTGTGATACTCAAGCGTCCATGATCGTAAAGTAGAAATATCGACGGCTTTCATTTGGTACACACACGAATAGATCCTCAAACCGACGGGAATGTTCCATGCTCCCCATGGTGAAAATGTACCTTTTATACTTCACGCTGAAGTCGACTCGACGCCTTCCCCTTCACCTTATCAAGGTACCATCCATGGAGGAGGCGAGTCCACTTGCCTAGATCATTCAGGCCAGGCGATGCAATCGTGGGCTTTCCATGCTCGTTGGCCTTATAATCATACAGGTGCCTGTGGCTCAGGCCGATTTTTCTTTCTCGGGTCAAGGAGTCTCCGAGGTCGGGCAAGGGGCTTTTCAAGTACCTCAAGGGGCGTTGTTGCCTCTGCTGCCTTTGCCCTCTTGGCGGAAGGAGTCTCTGAGGCCTCCTGTGGTTCTCTACGGAGTCTCTGAGGCCTCTGTGGTTCTCACGGAGCAGAGCAGGAGGAGGCGCAAGCGCAGAGCAGGAGCAGGAGCAGAGCAGGAGCAGAGGCAGGAGCAGGAGCAGGAGCAGAGCAAAGTGAGGAGCAGGAGCAGGATCAAAGCAGAGCAGGAGCAAAGCGCAGGAGGAACCTACGGCACGAGATATATTTAACTTATCGCAGAGTAATCGAATGGTAGAGAAGACGTGGAGGACTTTTTACCTTGACCAAGACGACACCCGTGGGCCACTTGATGAACGCATATGCGTGCTTGCCCGAGAGTGGTGATATCTTCTGGGGGAAATCGAGCACATGTGATAAGAAGTCTTCGTGGACGAGTCCACCTGCACCCTCATGTAGCCCTTCCCCACAGCCGACCATGCAAGGTCGGTCTCGCTGCATGGAAATGCAACCTCGCAGGCAGCCTCGACGGAAATCCATCCTCCGTCATGATGGTGAGTGGCACTTGCAGCACTTGCAAGAAGTGTATAACTTGAGGAAAACATTGCGGGAGTTACACTCGTAGCTTTAACTCAGAAAAATTAATTATTACCTTCACCGGGACCGGTCTTATCATTTTTGGAACCGCACTGCTAGGTCGGGCACGACTTCTATGAGAGTCGAGGCATCCGCTCGACTGGGAAATCATCGCCATCATCTCGCCCTCAGCGATCCTCACGTGCCATCATCTCCCTCTTATCTCCTCCTCACGTGCCATCATCTCCCCTCATCTCCTTCTTAATCTCCTCCCTCACCGCTCCCTTAGTGTGTCCTTGAGGCGCCTCACGCGGCCTCGCCATGACCTTGATACGGCACTGCAGCCATGTTCAAAGTAGGACTTCTTCGTGTGTCCCGCCTCACGGCAAGCACCGCCCCTTATGGTCGGACTTCCCGATCGCAGATGATGTGATGTCCTCGCACCCTTGGCTCAGAAGGTCCCTGCTCTTTTCACCGCTTACCTCTTCCGTAATAAGCTTAGTACTAATTAGATTTGAAATACAACAAGTTGGGTCAATTGTATTGTACTAAGTTAGATGTCTTACGATGGTAGAGATGACTTGAGCGGTAGCAGTGGTTTGCAACCGCAAGCTGCCCGTCAGGTTTTTTTGTCCTCGCTAATACCCAGCTATGCGTCTGCCTCGATATGTGGGAGTAAGGCATCACCGTCCCGGAGTGAGCGAAGACTCTCGGCTTGTCGCGCCCACTCGCCTTTCTTCCCTCATAGCCGCATGTACCGAGGTGGTGCGGTGCGTGTTAAGCCTCGACAGCGGTGTTCTCTCTCTCTCAGCTGCCTCAAGCGCATTCTTCATCCTCGTGAACTCCGCCCAAACATCAAGGGTCACAAATGGATACTTCTCTTTAATGGTGTACGGCCTTTCAAAGACGCATCACTGCAGGCATAAGGGTCTTGAAGTGCCTCAAGGCCACACCCATCCTATTCAAGGCACTGCCTCGCCGTGGGTTCATCGTCCTCCTCTATAATCCATTTACTCTTAACCTCGCCCCACAACCGATTCTTCTCGCCGCCGTGACTTCCTTTCTCCAATCCTTAATTGTTATGGGCACTCTCTCCTCACCAATTGGCCAATAAATGACCCAGATCGCCCCATGTACTTAGGAGGGCCCGTGCACTCGTGGCATTGAAGTGGAGAACCCATGCTTCTCTCCTCAGAGCCCCTTTGTTTGGTCCTCGGTCTTCCTCACCTTACTCGCCCTTTAGTAATTGGAACCATGCTCGCCCTCCAGAAGACCTTTCTACTGTTCGTAACGAGCCGATGCTCTCTAGTTGCGACATTTTGAGTTTTCTTATCTGATAAGGTCATATGTATGACATGAGAGAAAGCAATTTGAAGCTACTATATGCACTTGACAATAAATCTTGTAAAGGATCAACAGATAATTCATAGTATGCAATTGTTCAACAAAAGTCTATCTATTGACCAACTTAATAAGTTCAATGATAACTCCTAATCTCTAAATTCAACTGATACATGTGGGTTACGCAACTTAAACTCTAACCTCTCGCCGTATAAAAAACAAAAGCCCATTCCATATGACAAGTGAATTTAGCACTAGCAGATGTTTACTTACACCAACAAGTTTCAGATTTCACAACATCAACAGAGAATTTGAGCATTAATGTACTAATGCAAGAATAGCAACACAAGAAGGTCAAGTTAGTGTTTACATAACATGCAATATCTGTTGACCAACTAAATACGCATCAACGATAACCCCTAATCTCTAAATAGGTTTGGTCCTAATCCCATTCGAGGATATGTAGTTCGAAAGTTCTTTGTTGTTGTACAACTTCAGAGAAAATTTTGCAAGATCTTCGCCGTTCTCCGTGATACACGCCTCGACAACAGTCAAGAGGGTGTGTATCCGGAGAACACCAGTGAAACGCTATCAAATCAACTCAAGTTGTACAACATAGCTCAGAACTTGCCCGAACCATATATCTCGAACTGCCCAAAAAGCGGACAATTCGAGATCGATTGCTTATGAATATGCTATTCCAAAGATATTTATAAATAAGCACTCTTTAACGGGAGACGTAGGTTACGCAACCTAAACTCTAACATATGCTGAGATAAAAACAAAAGTAATATGCTGAAAGTAAACACATGTCTAAACAAAAGTAATATGCTAAAAGTAAACACATGTCTAAACAAAATTAATATGCCGAAAATATGCCATTAGCAAAACTGTGATTCGTATATCTACATATAAGAAAATGGACAAGACAATCATTCCAAGCAAAATAAACAGCCATGAGATAGCAATGTCACTTAAGCATACATCGAACAAGTAAACAATCTAATATCAAAGCATTCAAGCTCGTGGACAAGTAATGCCTAATAGTGACAAGAATAAAAGACATCTCAACTAGCATAGTGCTCAAGTTGATATATTGTATTGTTCTCGATGATGGGTTTCTTAAAGACCGCCCTCATCACAAAGGACTAAGATCATCGACCTAATTGTGACAACTTCGCTTTAGCAAAGATGTAACAATTTCCAACACTTGATGAGATACAAGTAATTAATCAATTGAGAACAAACTACTGATATATATATATGAACAAGTCTGCTGACACTAGTGACTGAACAGAGACTAAACAATTCACTTCAGAACAACAGATTGTTAAAGTAGCCTACTGACAGCACATACAATGTTCAGAATTTAGAATAGCAGGTTTATTCAGCATGACAGATCATGATCCACAAGGCATATGAATATATATCAGAATTTGCAAGTTAACAATTGAACTACACAAGTATTTATCAATTGAAAATTGTTGTCACAATTGGTCTCACTAATTCCCAATCCTCATAGAACAATCAACCACCACTTGCAAGGTCCCTAAGTCCGAAGACTAGCCCCTTTGCAAGCCCCAACAAGAAGAAAATCATAGAGAATGTGAAAACTTACAACGCACTAACCTAATGTTAATGCAAACAAGCCTGCACGCCGATGGCTTTAAGGCGCATGCCTCTCGGCCGGGCGACGGCGACGAGGCGGGAGGCGAGGCAGGCACCCAAGTGGGTGGCGTGGAGGCGCCCTCAAGGCCACGGCCGGGCGACGGGCGAGGAGGCGAGGCAGGCACCCGGCGGGTGGCGTGAGGCGCCCCTCGGCCGGGCGTTGGCGATGGGCGGGAGGCGAGGCAGGCACCCAAGGGTGGCGTGGAGGAGGGCGGGCGGCAAGACTCTAAGCGGTTAGGGTTGTTGCACAGCAGGTCACGGCGAATGGTTATGGGCCGGGTTTTAAGAATTATGCTAGTCATTAGTATCACTTTTTAAGAAAACCAATATCGATGCTTCATCATTAGTATCACTTTTTAAGAAAACCGACATCGATGCTTCATCATTAGTATCACTTTTTAAGAAAACCGACATCGATGCTTCATCATTAGTATCACTCTTTTAATAAAACCGACATCGATGCTTTATCATCACTTTTCTAATAGAACATTGATGTTAGTCATTAGTATCACTTTTTAATAAAACCGATATCGATGCTTTATCATTAGTATCACTTTTAAGAAAACCGATATCGATAGCCATCATCAAGATTACTTTTTAATAAAACCGACATCGATGCTTGATCATCACTTTTCTAATAGAACATCGATAGTTAGTCGTCAAGATTACTTTTTTAACAAAACCGATTAATCGATGTAGTTTATTGCACTATTCCTTTTCGTACATCCGCAAGTTCTGAATTTTCAGATTTCATCAAAGAGAGAAAATGCCATAACTTTGTCATACATTGTTGAAATTATTAGAAATTTTGCGTAAACATATTTCAGATACCGCTAAACTTTTCATAAAATAATTTTTGGAAAAAGCGACGCCACTCAAGAAATATGCCAAAATTCATTTCAGAGACATGATTTGTGCGAAGCGAGAAAAGTCAAAACTTTTTCAAATTAATCTGAATTGTACTAAAATTTCCGTAAATGAACTTTCGACTATTTACAAGCTTTCCCAACAATAATTTCATCAAATGGAATTTTCTTTCACAAATTATGGCACAAAGTGCAGATAAAGAGAAATTGCATGCATTTCCATCAAGCCTCCAAACAAAGAATTAATCACCTTGGATTTACAATACTATTTTACATACATTATAATAGTCCATTTATTTACAATACGCTCTTCATGATGATCTACTCGCATGTAATTGGCTCCATGTGTGTCGCCATCCCCGCTAAGACAAGCCCCATCTCGCAAATGAAGGTATCTCATCGAATTGGTTATACTCTTCTTCATCTACAACATCTTCAACTCCTACGATCCGCTCTCTTGCCATGAAGAACGACGCAACCTTGGATTGGCCGGATCGCAAGACGAAAAGACTTGAGTTGCTTGCTTCAAGGACAAACGGATCATCTTTGTAGGCTAGTCCATCGAGATCCACAATAGTAAAGCCTCTTGTCGACCTTCACTCCATGTGGAAGTCGCACTCCACTTACATCGAACAATGGAACTTGGTATATTCCGTAATCGAGCTCCCAAATTTCTTCGATCATCCCATAGTAGGAGTTCATTGTGGTTGGGGAGACTGCT
Source organism: Guadua angustifolia (assembly GCA_036346375.1). NCBI lineage: Eukaryota > Viridiplantae > Streptophyta > Magnoliopsida > Poales > Poaceae > Guadua > Guadua angustifolia. The sequence continues at coordinate 309,724 of JAYEVE010001104.1, forward strand.
GAGTGATGATCATCGAGAAAGCATTTATACTCACACCAATCGCTTTTGGACAAGATTTGGCATCTTGACTCTCAAAGGTAAAAGGTGTAACCATTAATATCGCACTCGCCATGTCTCAGACATTAAATCTTGGTCCGTCACCAACCACTTTACATTCTCACTAAAGGAGACCTCCGCTTTTTTTGAACCATGTGAGGAATCGATCATTGTGTTTCAGGCGATGGAAAGCTCATCCATTTGTGGATTTCTTCCGTAATATCAACTTATGCCGCTCAATGTATGGATCTAACTTGCGCTTATTCTCAAGATCGTGAAATGCGCCTTTGAAATACATATCAAACCTCGAACTCATTAGTTTGGACCCAACGGTTCCTTTACCAAAGAAGTCTGCGCCTCATGACGAGATACAGAACACCGATTGACTTGTCTTTTACCCGTAGTCCACGAAAACTCAATAACCTCTTCACCCCATAACCTTCAACAATACTACCTCAAGCTTCAATCGATTCTCACGCACGACTTTAATATACCCATGTACCTCTCGAACGGATACATGTAACGAGGAAAGCGGTCCACATATCTTAATCTCTCGACAAGGTGAACAACAAGGTGGACCATTACGCCAAAGAACGATGGTGGAAATGCATCTCAAGGTGACATGTAGTCTCGCACCACCTCACTGTAAGTTGTCTAGTACATCGGGTCAATAACTTTGCAGAGATCGCATTGAAGAAATAACACAACTTTGTGATTGCCAACCCGACATCCTCTCGGGAGAATATTTCGGATTGCAATCGGGGCATTTGGGTCATCAAGACATGGCACTATGGGACTTCATGCCCAACAACTTCAAATCATCCATAGACACAAGCTTCTTAATGTTCATGAGTAGCCGATGGAACTTTAATACTTTGGAGACATTTGCAGAGATCTTCTTTCTCCTTCTTGGACAGGTGTAGCATGCAGCAGGATGTACGGCCTTTTCCATCCTCCTCTATCACCGCAAGTCCGGGCCCGATTCCCATGTAGGCCATGTCGCGACGAGCATTGACACCATCTTTGGTCTTCCCTGTATGTTCAAGCAGATGCCAACCAAGTTGTCGCAGACATTCTTCTCAACATGCATGACATCAATACAATGCCGACATCTAACTCCTTCCAAAGACGGTAAGTCCTGCATTATTGACCTCTTCTTCCAAATGGTCCTAGGACTAACAGATTTACGGCTCTTTCCGCATCAACATCGATATCCTCTACACGTGAATATACTTGGCTTCCCTCATAGGTCATGTGCCGAACGGACTTCCTCTTCCCATCAAATTTGTCATCCATCTTACTAGATCGATGACTTCGAGGTAGAAACTCACGGTGACCCATATATACGCTTTTCTTGGAATTCGGCACCATAGACTCTCGCCTCTTCACAAATAGGACACGCTTTGGCTCCTTTCAGATCAGAACTCGCCAAATTACCAAGGGCCGGAAATCATTTATGGTGCAAAATACCATAGTTCGTAGGGTGAAATGCTCTTTGTACGCATCCCACACCATTTAACCCCTCATTCCACAATTTTACCAAATCCTCGATCAATGGTGCAAGGTACACATCAATATCATTTCCTACTGCTTGGGTCCCGAGATTAGTAATAACATCATGATATACTTTCGCTTCATGCACGTACCAAGGAGGGAGGTTGTAGATACACAACAGAATCGCCAGTGTCAGGATTTATCGCTTCATGTTACCAAACGGATTCATTCCGCTGGTACTCAACCCAAATCTTATGTTCCTCATTTCGCACCAAACTCCTCATGTTTCCAATCGATGTTTCTCCATTGAGCCGAATCAAGCAGGTGTCTCACCTGCCATCTTCCTTTAGAGACTCAGAATGCCAATGCAACAATTTTGCCTCTCTCGATTTGCAAACAACCGCCCAGACGGGAATGATGGGCAAGTACCACAATACCTTGGCCGTGCACCTTTAGTGATGACCTCTTCACCGTCGCTGTTCTCGCCTTACGCTTCTTGTCGTTACGCTTTCCTTTTGTTTGTACCGGCACACCGCAAACCGGACAAACGCAGCTCCCGATGTGCAAGCATTAAGACAAGATGCAATCATTCTGGACATGCATGTATCCTTTCTATTTCCATTCCCATGGGACATAGTAGCTTCTTCGCTTCATAAATGCTTGTTGGCAACTCGCTTCTCCTAAGCAGATCCGATAGAAGAACTAGTAGTGCATTGAAACTTGTATCCGCCCAACGGTGTTTTGCCTTCGCTCAACAATGCAAGGACCGAACCCAACTCGTGTATTCCGCTTGCAACCTCGTGAACAGCGGTTTGGCATCGCTCTTCTATCAAGCTTTTAAACTTTTCAAACTCTCTTCCGTAATTACCTCCACATCCCGCAACATTTGCTCCAAATTATCCTCCTCAAACATATCAGTCAGCAAGTCATCCTGTTCCACCGTATCTTCGCAGCATATCGGAGGGTACTACCGCCCCCCGTGATGGATCCAACATGTGTAATTCCTCACGGCCACGCCGAATCGTGGTCCTCAATTTGAGATGAGTTGTTAAATCTCCTCGATTGGTGCAATCAATGCAAGGACAATATATGAAGTTTACACCCTCCTCACCATGTCGCCTTCTCGCAATTTTTTGAACTCCTTAACACCCTCTCAAATTCAGCACTCACACGGCTTTTCCGATACATCCATTCCTCACGATCCATCCGCAATTAAATTTTGCACAATAAATTAAGGAAAAATCGAGCGATAACTAGCTATAGCTATTTTAAATATTGAGACATCATTTCAATTAATATTACCTTTGCAAAATAGTGATGTGTTCCAAGATATATAAATGTACACGATCGATACCTACCTTCTTCCCCGGTTTAAAGCTTCCAATTCCCTACATAAGAGACACAAATTTTAACATCAACAACGATATCAAATAATCTAATTATATAGCTAGTGCAAGAGCTTGCAAATCTTTCTACTACAACTAAACAAATCAAGGGTACCAACGATGACTCCTAATCTCTAAATAGGTTAGGTCTCATCCCATTCATGATATATGAGTTCAGCAAGTTCTTGTTGTTGTACACCTGTAGAAAATTTTGAAGATCTTCGCTGTTCTCCGTGATACACGCCTCGACAACAGTCAAGAGGGTGTGTATCCGAGAACACCGAGAGACGCTACCAAAATCTACTCTGAAGTTGTACAACACAGCTTAGGAACTTGCTCGAACCATATATCCTCGAATTGTCTAAAAACGTGGACAATTCGAGATCGCCACTTATAAATATGCCCTTCGCTCAAAGATATTTATAAATAAGCACCTCTAACGGGAGACGAGGTTACGCCGCCTAAACTCTAATAACAAGCTACTACATGATAGCAATAATAATTCCATATATATATCGCGACTACAAAATTAAATAGATATGCGCTTGTCAAATAAAGAGTGTGAAATCTGAAAGCACGTACACAATTCCAAAGGCAACCTAAACTTTATTGACGACATATTGAAATTACCAGAGCAAAATTGAAGGGGTTTAAAGAATTGCTGCTCACATTTTGAAGAAAACCGCAATAGAGGGCAAAAAGAGGGCAAAAATTGAAGTGATAGTGAAGGCAACCCGGAGAGGTTCTTAGGTGGAGATAGAAGTCTCTGAAAAGCTTTGTTATGGTTAATCGCCTTTGTGGTGTACGACTGTATCTTGTGGGTAAAGTGTACAACCTCTGCAGAGTGTTAAAATTGTTCGAATAGCCGAGTCCACAGTACTGGACAATGCTCGGGAATTACAGTCAAGGGGTAGTGTTTGAAAATAAAATGGGGTGGTTGGCTGTGTGCCAAACTAATTGATGAATGTGGACTAGGAACTGTGTGTCCAAAACAATGTGGAAAACAGATTGAGGAATATAATGATTATATAGTTTTGATGCTTTTAATCTAATTAGATCATAATTTAAAATATGGTTGCAAAAGCAAAATAACCAGAAAAGCCTCTCCTTCATAATGGGCCTTGCATATAGTAAATAGATCTGCATTTGTGTATGACTTGTTGAGTACGGTGTGTGCTCACCCTCGTGGACAAACTTACCAGAAGAAGAAACTACGCCTGCATATGAAGAGGAGTTCGTTGAAGGGCCGGAGAACTAGGAAATCAAGCCTCAGTCAGTGCGTCTGTGGAAAAGATGGAGCACCACGAAGATTTATTTTATTCCGCTATTGAACTATGTTACTCTGATTATTGTAAGCCCTGTGTGGCAGACTATTGTAAGGATGACCATAAGGTCGTACACTCGTTTATATACATGTTTGAAATACATATTTAATATTCCGCTGGTATGATGTGATATTATACCTGCTTAGTCTCAGGTGCACTAGCGATCCTAGACTAGTGCAGATTACACGTGAGTGTCCGAATTTGTAAATTCGGGCACGATACAAAGAACTCTTCACCAAGTTCATCAAGTGTGACTTCCGAAGGACAAGGTGGAGTTCCTTGACATGTAATGACGCAGAAGGAGTCGCTGTGGATCCAAGCAAAGTAGAAGCCGTGGTTACATTGGGAGCAAACAAGACAAGGACCTGTATTCGAGTTTCTTGGGATGGCAAAAGTTATTACACGATTCATTGAAGGCTTTTCGATGATTGTGAGACCTCTTACGCAATTGTTGAAAAAGGAGAAGAAGTTTACTTGGACGCTGGACTGCGAGAAAAGTTTCCAAGAGCTGAAGAAACGATTGACATCAAAGATCGTGTTAGTTCTATCGACGTGAACCGTAGCTTTGATATTTATTGTGATGCATCGCGCCGTGGACTTGTTGCGTGTTGATGCGTAACCTGAAGGTTGTGGCATATGCATCAAGGCGCTTGAGGCCACACGAGGAGAACTACCCGACGACGACTTGAATTGGCAAAGAATAGTGCATGCCCCGGTTGTGGTGCCACTATCCGATTGGAAACAGATGTCAAGTGTATACGACCATAAGAGTCTCAAATACATATTCACCCAATCGACCTAACATGAGGCAGAGGAGATGGTTGAGTTGATCAAGGATTACAATGTTGGAATCCATTACCATCCCTAAGAAGGCCAACGTGGTAGCCGATGCCTTGAGTCGGAAGAGCCACGCCACAACATGTTGGTGGAAGAAAGTCGTCGAAGTTATGCAAAGAATTTCAAGATGCGATTGAGGTGGTACCAAGGATTTTAGCCGCTGGAAGTGAAGCCTACCCTTGAGGACCATATTCAAGAAGGACAAAAGGATGATGACAAGATTATGAGGATCAAGTCCAAGATGGATGAAGGCAAGGTGAAGGACTTCAAGTTGATGAGCAAGGTACGCTAGGATGAAGGGTCGATTCTCGTGCCGAACAAGAAGGAGATGAAGTAGTTGATTCCGAAGAAGCCCATGACTCCAAGTACTCGATTCATCGAGGAAGTGCAAAGATGTATCAAGACCAAGGAAAGGTTCGTGGCAAGCATGAAGCGTGAAGTTGCCGAGCTTGTTGCATTGTGCGACATATGCCAAAGAGTCAAGGCAATGCATCAGAGGCCAGCAGGATTGTTACAGCCGCTGAAGATACCTGAGTGGAAGTGGGAGGAGATCGGTGTGGACTTCATTACCGATTTGCCGAGAACTCAGGGTGGATATGATTCCATATGGGTCATAGTAGACCGATTGACAAAGGTCACCCACTTTATTCCTGTGAAGACCACCTACTCAGGAGATAAGCTAGCAGAGTTGTACATGTCAAGGATTGTCTGCTTGCAGCCAAAGAAGATTGTATCGGACAGAGGTGCCCAGCTTACCTCAAGATTTTGCAATAAGTCGCAAGAAACCATGGGGACCCGCTCTAACTAGAGATGGCAACGGTATATACCCATGGTATCACCACCCGACCCATACCCGTGTTCGTAAAATTCACCCACTACAATACCCATACCAGACGTGGGTACAAAATTTACCCAGATTCAGACTAAGTAAGGGTATTGGGTACCAAGGGTAACCCGCACCAATCTAAACTTGCAAAGTGTCATCTAGACTCGAGAGTGAAAACTCGAGAAGAGTGTGGATGTGGATTACATACCGTAGATACCCATTACCTCAGAGCTAACAAAGTCATGCAACTATTTCATTTTGTTTATGTGGATTACATAGAGACAGATAGTAAAAATTGCAATAATTGTACTCTAGATTGTCTCCATGGACAAATGTACTGAAATAGATATTCGTAAGACCACGCATAAATAAAACAATCAAATAGAGTAAGACATGCAATCTTCTCGCATTAGTACAACACAAAGATGGAGCCATGGACTCAAATTCAATATATACAAAGTAAGACCTTGTCTACCCTCGTGTCACCACCTAACCTTGCAACATCAACAATTATTCCCTATGTGGATTATAAAGACTAATAAACCACTCTCACAACACCTTACTACCTCACAGCCCAACAAAGTGACTTGATTCAAACACATCTAAACAATTCGAGTAAAAGGTGCATGATAGACTGATAGTCAATCTATAAGTGGATCAAACCCACGGGTGAACGGGTACGGGTAATAGCAGAACGGACCCGTATCCGCTCTACCCGCGGGTACTAAATTTTGCCCGTTAATAGACCCACGGGTATGAAAAATAGTCCATACCCGGCCCCTAATAGAGTAAATACCCATCGGGTTTTGGGTCCCCGTTGCCATCTCTAGTCTGAACTTCAGCACAGCATATCATCTGCAGACAGATGGACAGACTGAGAGAGTTAATCAGATTCTAGAAGATATGTTGAGAGCCTATGCATTGGCTTATGCTACCTCTTGGGATAAGAGTTTGCTGTATGCCGAGTTCAGCTATCACAATAGTTACCATGCCAGTCTGCAGATGTCACCTTTTGAAGCACTGTATGGTAGACCGTGTTGTACGCCGCTGAATTGGAATGAGACCGGAGAACGTCAAGTGTTTGGACCGGATATTCTCCGAGAGGCTGAAGAGCAGATAGCCATGATCAGGGAGAGGCTGAAGATCGCCCAGTCTAGACAGAAGAGTTATACGGATAATCGTCGCAGAGAGTTGAGCTTTGAGCCGGAAGATTATGTGTACATCAGAGTTACACCGCTCAAGGGAGTTAAGAGGTCTCACGCCAAAGGGAAGCTTGCACCACGTTATGTGGGACCGTTCAAGATCCTAAGTCGCAGAGGTGAGGTTGCATACCAGCTGGAGTTGCCGCAGTCCTTGGCGGGAGTACATGATGTGTTCCATGTGTCGCAATTGAAGAAGTGTCTCCGAGTGCCAAATGAACAAACGCCGTTAGAGTCGATCGAGCTGCAATAAGATCTAACCTACAAGGAGCACCCGGTGAAGATTCTAGACACAATGGACCGAGAGACCCGAAACAAGTCGATCAGCTTTTGCAGAGTTCAGTGGAGCAACCATTCAAAGAGTGAAGCAACTTGGGAGCGCGAGGAGGATCTGAAGAAAGAATTCCCTGACCTATTCCTTAGTTAGCCCTGAATCTCGGGGTCGAGATTCCGTTAAGGGGGGAGGTTTGTAACACCTCAATTTTTGCTTTTATTGAATTTAAAGTGTATTTGTGAATTTTGGGAATTTTTGGAATTTATTTGGATTTATTTGGATTTAATTTGGATTGAGTCATTTACTTCATTGCTTAAACATTTAAAAGTTTCAAATAAATTTTTGTTGGAAATATTTTATTTGAGTCCAAAATGCCTTAAAATGTTTTCTACAATTTTTCTGGAATTTTTCTGAGTATTTTACTATTTTTCCTGAATTAAATGAATTTCTGTGAATTTATTTAATGATTAATCGCTGGAAAACCCTAAAGGGTTAGTATTGTTCCTCCGACCGAGCTCGAGTCAGACTCGAGTCCGGCCGAACCCAAACCGCACCGAATCGCCTAACCTTAATCGGGCCGTCCGATTCGACGGACGGCCATTGCTCGTCTGCTGCCGCTCGTGGTGTCGGAGCTGTTGGATTCTACCGCCGACAACAGGCATCGCTATCCCCGAGCCGAAACCTCGCCGAGGCCGTTCATGTCCGCCACCGAAGTCGGACTTTGCTTCTGCGCTTATTTAAACCGTGGACCCTCCCAATGTTCGCTTTTGAACGCCACGCCTTTTGCCCTAGGACTCAGAGTTCGCGCTGCCGCCGTTAGCCGCCGATTCTCGCCAAGTCCGAGCAACCATGTGGAACTTCGCTTCTTCGGCCCGGCTGCGGTGATCCGCCGCCGAGGGTAGATCCAAGACCCCGGCGAGACGCACCCGCAGGCATCTTCACTCACCGAAGAACCACAGAGCACCGCTACGGTCGCCTTCCCCGACTCACCGCTTGCACCGCCAAGACCGCCATCGCCGCCAGTAAGCTCCTCTACCGCCGGATCCTCATCGAGCCGTTCGGGTAAGTCCACGGTGCGCCGCCCTCAGAGACACTTAGGGTAGATCTAGCCGCTAGATCCAAAACCAAGGGTTAGGATTAGATCTAGATCTCACCGTAGATCTATTAGCAACCGCTTGATTTAGATCCTACGTAGAGGATAAGCCACGAAGTTGCCATCGCCGCTGCTAGATTAGATCATAGCCGTATGATCAAGATCCAAGGGTGCGGGCGTGCCGCTGTTGAGCACCGTGATGCCACGCCGCCTTAAACCCCGCCGTAGATTTAATCCGAGCCGCCCATTTTTGAATCGACGGGCGGATTCCACCGCCAGTAGCTAACCCGATCGCGGACGCTGCGGCGCACCGAGCCACACTGCGGCGGGCGGCGACGCGGCGCATTGTATGGGCCCGCATGTCGCCGATCGCTAGCCCTTGTGCCACGCCCACCGTGGACCGAGCCGAGGCCCAGGCGCCGTCCATGGAATCGAGGCGACGGGCCAATTCCTATTGGTCCACGGTTTGCTATGGAAAATCAGGATTTCAAAGAGAAGAATAATTCAAGAAAATCCGATTTAATCTTTTATTTGAATTTTCAAACTTCAAATGCTTATAATTTGTAAAATTGTGATCTTTCTGTTTATGAATTTTATTTAAATTTTTGAGCACTGTTTATCTACTGTTTTTTTATTTTATTGCTTTGTGTACACGTTACGAGTAGACGTGCCCGAGGGTTACGAAGGTGAAATCTTGACTTAGGAGCCAGCTCAAGACCAAGATCAAGTGCTATTTGAAGGCAAGTTATGCTTTGATCATGTCGTTCCTATTTTTGAAAATTAGTTTGATTCAAATTATTGCATGCTAATTTAATTAGAAAATGCTTTAAATAATTCTGGGAATTAGATAAATGCCTAATTGTTGTATGATACCTTGACTATTTAATTATGTGCCATGAACCCTTGTCACCCTAGTTGTGGATTATATAGTTGGACATTATTAACTTGCCAACATGGGTAATTAGACCGATGTAGTATGCTTAGCCCTGCCACGTGATATGATTTTGAATAAGCAAATGTTAATGTTGACTTAATGAGATATGGAACCTGTTTTGGGAAGTGACATGTGTTATTGATGATGATGTTGATGGCACGTGGTGCATGGTAATTGTCGGGGATTGGATAAACTATACCAAGACGACCATCGAAGCCCGGCGCCGACCATGCTCTCACCCGGATGGTGCACACAAGGCCGACCTTCGTGTAGCCTGGCTCACGGGGCTACTCCGTCCCCCATCGAGTACGTCCCCGAGCAAGCCAAGCTCGGGGGCCGCGACAAGGCGATGTGGCATTAAATGCGCAGCGGTTCGAGAGATCGTGACGCCCGGATCCGCTACCACAACCGCGCCGCTTTGGTCCGCCACACTGCACTCCACGTCGGCAGGCTCGGCGGTGGCGCGCCATCGCACGCCTACGCCCCTACAAGAACGCTACCGTAATAAATGATTTGTCTCCTGTAATTCTATAAATACCCCCTCCCACGATGGATTGGGGGTTGACCTTCGCACTACACACACTTACACACATCGCTGCTCCACGGAGTCTTTAAGATCGCTCAGGCCCCGAGCAAAGCGATTGTAACCCACTTTCGATACTAGTGCAATCACCGACGAGGGTCATTATCTCCCCGCGAGAAGCCCGAACCGCATAAAAACTCGCTTACTACGTTGTTCCACGATACGAAGCTCGGCAGACCTCGACGCCTCCTCCGCTGAAAAGGGCCTTAGGTTGATCCTCATTCAACAAGTAAGCTCGGCGGGGACCGTTCTCAATCGCCGACAACGGGCGCCGTCTGTGGGGATCGATCGAGTCCTTTCACGAGGAATCCTCGAGGATGCCGAATTTCAAGATAATCAAGACCTTCAAGGTTTTCGCGACGTGGAGGACGACGACGATGCCGTGCGCCGCGAGGGCGTGGGCGGCGATCGATCCGGAAGGCCACCCCATGCCCATGTCCCGTGCCGAGCACGCCCCCGCCGCTGAAGTCCTTTCGAGCACGCTGCTCCGCCGGGCTATTCGGTCCCGCCTGAGTACGCCCTCCGCCGGGCGCGAGTCCTTCCCGAAAGCACGCTGCTCCGCCGGGCGGGGACCGATTCCCGAATCGTCGATAGTAATCAACTGGGGGTTCATAACTAATTTAGACCGGGGCAAGTGGCAAGATTGGTCAGGTGGACCATGGATGGTTCAAGGAAAGATGTTTTGGTTCTTCGGGTAGTCTTGCCTTGGTCACCCTAAGGACTTAACCTTGCAAGCCTTTCAACTGGGTCAAACATGCAACCACAAGTCTGGAATGGGACGGACCTAGTGGAGTAGGTTGCTAACAACTTGCATGTGATACCTCGGGGTGTCAACTATACCTTTTGTGTAGTTGTAGGGGGAGCGTACCAGGTGCTGCGGCATGGTACCCATCTAACGGTATGTCGGTCCCATACTTCACCTCTACTGAGGGAAGGGATGGTGTATGGCAACTGGAGAGGTTCACTAGTAAAGTTTGAGGTTTCTGAAAAACTTTTTTACGGGCACTCGCCTTTGTGGTGCTTGACTGTATCTTGTGGGTAAAGTGCATAACCTCTCGCAGAGTGTAAAATCTATTCAATAGCCGAGTCCGCGGTATTGACACTACTCGGGATTACAAATAAGGGTTAGACTTTCATGAAAATAACTTGGTTTGTGGAAAAGGATGGGTTGAGATGTGAATTGGATATATGATATGAAATGCTTTACCTGTGCAAATATTGTGAAAGTTATTATTGTTTTGCTGCTTTGCAATCTACTACTGTATTTATGAATGATGTTTTACTGCAAATGAACCATGAGCCTATCCTTTGTAATAAGCCATGCATGTAGAATATTAGCTTTGCATTCTGTGCATAACTTGCTGAGTACCAAGTACTCACCCCTTGCAATAACACAACATCAGTTGAAGAAGAGGCGATGCCAGCATCGGAGGAACAAGTTCAGGAGGAGCCATCTGCTTAGGGAGCGAGTCCAGTCAGTTGCCTGTGGTATACTGAGTGGCACCACATCAAGTTTATGCCGCTGCTATTGTTTCTTTTAATAAGTTCTCGCCCTGCGTGGCGTACCTTTGTAACTTGACCATAAGGTCAAGCAACCAGTTTGACTATTTAATTAAGTACTTTATTATTTCGTTGTGTATGATTGTGATATGCACCAATGTTGAGGTTGTGTGCACTAGCATGATCCTGGACTAGTGCTGAATACACAGAAGGTCCGGATTTGCAAATTTGCGTCCCGACAATATTCTTATGTTGTTTTTCAAATATTCACTAAGAGGGAGCTAAATATCACTTCATATATTTCTAGCAACCCTAAAACGTAAAAAAGATCCTTGGTGGAATATTTACCTTGAAAAGCATTGAAAAAGTCCCAACTATCATATATGATTTGGTTGAACACATGGGGACACATTTTGGAAAAGCTACAAATAACTCCACCTTGGATCTGGTTGCTGAACTTTTCAGTTTTGGACATATTTTTGGGCTGTCTATCTCCATATGGGTTCATAATCTAAGAAAATCATTTTAATGAGTTTTGATGCTCCACAGTTGATCTCAATTGACCAATTTTCTCAGAATTTTTGGATCATGGTTGAACTTTTATTAGGATCCTAATATGCAAATCCGACCTCTCGGTATTCAAAGACTAGTCCAGATCACGCTTAGTGCACACAGCCTCAACATCGGTACATATCACAATCATACTCAGCAAAATAGTAAAGCACTTTAATTAATTAACCAAACTGGTTGCTCAACATTAAGGTCAATTTACAAAGATACGCCTCACAGGGCGAAGACTTATTGAAAGAATAACTTGCAGCGAAATAAAATAAACTTTGTGGCGCCATCCAGTATACCACAGGCAACTGACTGGGCTCGCTCCCTAGTTCGCCGCTCCTCCCGAACTCTTCCTCCAAAGGCAAAGCGCCACTTCTTCCTCAACTGATGTTTGTTGTTGCAAGGGTGAGTACTTTGAGCACTCAGCAAGTCATGCACAGAATGCAGTTCTAATATTCTACATGAAGGGTAACGGGTAGGCTACGCTAGCAACAATTCCAAAATTTTCTACCGCGAACACCCAGAATCACATGCAAGTAGAGGATCATGAATCGTTACCCTTATTGCGCCGATGCAGCGGAAGAAGATGTGCGCGTAGAGGAAGTAGTCGTTCACGTCTCGATCTACCCCGAGTGGTCACCGATCTCCACCGAATGGTCGCCGGGTGGTCACCGATCTCCACCGAGTGGTCGCTGCCGCCGAAAGTGGTCACGGAGAACCAACAAGTAGCGAAGGCCCACATGCGGCAACGCCTACCGTATCCACACGCATCGAAAGCAGAACGCGGCGCTGTTAGGGAAATGTAGGCTACGCTTAGCAACAATTCCAAAATTTTCACCGCAACACCCGTAATCACATGCAAGTAGAGGATCATGAGTCGTTACCCTTAACGCGCCGATGCAGCGAAAGAAGATATGCGCGTAGAGGAAGTAGTCGTTCATGTCCCGATCTACCCTGCGTGGTCGCCGACCTCCACCGAGTGGTCGCCGATCTCCACCGAGTGGTCGCCAGGTGGTCGCCGGTCTTTGCCGAGTGGTCGCCGGGTGGTCGCCGACCTCTGTTGAAGATCCAATCGAATAGTGCGCTCGCGAAGCGCTTCTACCGATATCCACATGTACCGAGCAGGAACGTCGTGCAGGGTGTGCTAGCACCTCGCCACACGGCTAGGGTTTCGGGAGCAGAGGGCACGCGCGCCGAACGTGGTGAGGGTTCTAATCTCAGATCGCATCGTTCTCGCCTCGCCTTTTATAGACCCGCTTAGTGGGCCAAAGCCGCTAGGGTTCTACCTCCAACGTGATCTCATCCTTGCACAAACCCGTTAATCAATTCCATCTCGCTAAGTGTGACCGTTAGGTTCAAGCAGTAAGTCGACATGAATCGAAACCCGCTTCCAATTCATTGATCAACAATGCACCAAGCAAGACGATGATCCCCAATGCACGTAATCATTATTCGATCAACCTTGATACACTCACATACCGATCCCTTTGCCTCACGATACCACCAAGCTCAAGGCGAGATGCGCGCCACCCTTGTTGATAGCTCGACCACTTCACCGACAAAGGTGATGGATACAAACCATGACTAACTCCTTAGTCATATTAGCACGGCCGCGCGCTTTCCTATCCATCCACATGAGGGGCCCAGAGGTATCTCTCCGCTATCTAGAGGGCAAATCCCATCTTGATCATATAACACCCTTGGCGATGTATCGTGGCATACCCAAGAGTCATCTTTATAACTACCTCGTTACATTGTAGCGCTTGATGACACCAAAGCATACAACTCTACATGCTAGCCATCCATGACAATCTCAGGTCTAAGGACCATATAGGCGTACCACTCGAGACTATACGCTGATGGCACTATAAGAGATAACAACTCACAACGTCTTGGAGTGGGTCTTGTCCGACTACCCTTTTTCACCAACATGTGTCCACATTATTGGTTCGATATCTCCATATCTATGGTATGTGAAACATTACCATCAACCAATACATGTGCTGATCAAATCATTACTGCTCCTCGTAACGATATGGATCAAGGACCCGTTTAGAATAATGTCACTTAACAATGTGTTTCACAATTAGGTCGTACCCAATGAACAATGTCGCAACATTTATTCAGGGAACCGATAAACAAAGTTATCATAATTACATGAACAAAGACGTATTACAATCATCACCATGATTGATCTAGGGCATATTCCCTTCAGTGCGGAGTGTGCTAGCACCTCGCCACACGACTAGGGTTTCTGGGGAGCAGGAGGGGCGCGCGGCGGCTGAACGTGGTGAGGGTTCTAATCTCTTGTCACGCACTGTTCCTGGCCTCGCCTTTTATAGACACGCTAGTGGGCCAAAGCCCGCTAGGGTTCTACCTTCAACGTGGATCTCATCCACGCACAAACTCGTTAATCCATTCCAACTCATTAAGTGTGTGACCCGTTAAGTTCGGTGCAAGTCGGACATGAATCTGGAAACCCGTTTCCAATTCATTGATCAACAATGCACCTAGCAAGACGATGATCCCCGAATGCACAGAATCATTATTCGGCTGAATCTTGATACACTCACATACCGATCCCTTTGCCTCACGATATCAGCCAAGCTCAAGGCGAGATGCGCGCCACCCTTGTTGATAGCTCAACCACTTCACTTGACAGTGTGATGGATACAAACCATGACTAACTCCTTAGTCATATTAGCACGGCCGCAGCGCTTTCCCTATCCATCCACACGAGGGCCCAGAGGTATCTCTCCGCTATCTAGGAGGGCAAATCCCATCTTGATCATCATACCCTTGGTGACGATCGTGGCATACCCAAAGAGTCATCTTTATAACTACCCTATTACGGTAACATTTGATGATACCAAAGCATACAAGTCTACATGCTAGGTATCCATGATAATCTCGTGTCTAAGGACCATATAGGCGCATAACTCGAGACTATACGCCGATGGCACTATAAGAGATAACAACTCACAAAGCCTCGGAGTGGGTCTTGTCCGACTACCCATGTTCTTCAACATGTGTCCACATTATTGGTCTGATATTCCATATCTATGGTATATGAAACATTACCATCAACCAATATATGTGCTGATCAAATCATCATTGCTCCTCGTAATGATATGGATCAGGGACCCGTTTAGAATAATGTCACTTGACAATGTGTTTCACAATTAGGTCGTACCCAATGGACAAAATCGCAACATTTATTCAGGGAACCGATAAACAAAGTTAACATTAATACATGAATAAAGACGTATTACAATCATCACTATGATTGATCTAGGGCATATTCCCTTCACTACATGCATGGCTTATTACAAAGGATAGGCTAACAGGTTCATTTGCAGTAATGCAGCATTCACAAATATAGTAATAGATTGTAAATTAGTAAAACAATAATAAGGATAATAACTTTCACAATAATTGCACAAGTAAAGCATTGCACATCCTAAATCAGGTTCACAAGTCCAACCCAAGCATTTTCCAAAGACAGTTTATTTTCATGAAAATCTAACCCTTGACTGTAATCCCCGAGTAATGTCCAATGTCATGACACGGCTATTCGAATAGATTTTACACTCTGCAGAGGTTATACACTTTACCCACAAGATACAGTCAAACACCACAAGGGCGAGAGTCCGTAACAAAGCCTTTCCAAAGCTACTTCTAGACTTGGTACTGCCCCCTAAGGTTTCAACACTGAAGGGTTAAACCACCACAATAGGGCCCCCCTCTTGCGCCATGTGAGTTATCACCCGTACACTCGGAACCCACACCACCATGACAGTACCAAAGACTAGACATCACAGTTTACTCAGCTAGGTCTGTCCCATTCCAAACTTGTGGATGTATGATGAACTTAGTTCAAAGGCTTGCAAGGTTAAGTCCTTAGGTTGACCAAGGCAAGACTACCCAAGTGTGTCCACAAGTATCCAAAACCAATCAAAACCAAATACGACCGCCCAGTTGCCACTCTTGGCCCACCAGAAACAATCTTGCCACTTGCCTCAGTCTAAAATCATTTTATCACCCCAGTTGATTACCATGCACCACATGCCATCAACGTCATTAATAACACGTGACACTTCCAAAACATGTTCCATATCTCATTGTCAACATTTATAATTGGTATTCCAAAATCATGACAAGACTACGTAAGGTGGCTAAGCATACTACAACGCTCTAATTAACCCATGTTGGCGCTTTAATAATGTCCAACTATTAATCCACAACCTAGGGTGACAAAGGATTCATGGTATACAATTATAATAGACAAGGTGGCATACAACAGATAGGCATTTAACTAATTCCCAGAATTATTCGAAAGCATTTCTATTTAAACTAGCATGCAATAATTTGAATCAATATAATTTTTGAAAGTGTGATCAACATGATGAAAGCATAACTTGCCTTCAAAAAACACTTGATCTTGGTCCTGGAGTTGTTCCTGAGTCAAAACTTCACCTTCGAATCCTTCAGGCACTTCGACGTCTACTCGTATCGGATCCAAATAGCAATAATCCAAAAATCAAATAAAATTCATAAACAGGTAGAGCTCAATTTTACAAATTTTTAGAAATTGGAATCACTCAAATCGGAGCTAAAATGCAAAAGTTATAGCACTTTGAAGTTTGAAAATACATTTAAAAAGAAAACCGATTTATTTGAATTATTTTCTAAGGAAAAATTGGTTTATTGCGAAGCTCGACGCCGCCGACGCGGGTTTCTTCGGCGCTGACACGCCGCCGCCGGCATGGGCTCGGTCCATGCCCGCCGAGTCCACGGTGGTTCGGCCCACGGACTCAGGACGCTTAGTCGACGATGGGACCCATCGATGACATCATTGCCGACATCACCGCTTGCGCGACCGAAGTCGCTAACACGCTGGCCCGACATCGACGCCATGGGTGATGTCATGACGATCGACGCTACCCGTGTCGCCGACTCGCGGCGACGCGCACGATCTAGGCCGTGGGTTTGAAATCCGATGGTCATGATTGGAGTTAATCCCGCACGTTTTGGATCTACGCGAATCAATCCGGCCCGTTCGATTTGAATCGAACGGCCGAGATTGGATCTGGCTCTTGCATCACCGTGGGGGTGACATGGCATGACCCGACATTTGACGCGTGGCACGATCTAGACCGTACACCGCAGACCGAACGGCCGAGATCACATCTAGTGCTAACACATGAACCTAATCTAACCGTTCAATCTAGATCTAACAGTCACGATCCAAATCTAGCACGGTGCAATACGAGTCTGCGTGGCTCACTCTCGCCCGTCCAATCCAAATCTAACGGTTGCAAATAGATCTAAACAGTACTACTAGATCTAACCCGAACTGTACGATCTAGATCTAACGGCTGGAATCTAATCTGGAACCTGAAATCATTGGGTTGACATTATGAAAATATGCCCTTTCTAAAGTAGAAGCGTTGATCTTATAAGAGTAAGCACCAAGCACCTAAGATAGAATGTGTTCTTGATACCCATCATGTAACTTTGTTGGTACACCAGCATATTTTCTGAAATTGAAAATTAATTCTCAAAACTGCATCATAGAAACAAATTGGCAATAGTTTTTTTTTCAGTTTATAGAACCACGTATATTAGCATATGTCAAAACAACTCAAAATCCTTGTACATAGTTAAAATAAAATGATACACAAAAAGCTAGGTAAATAGCAAAGCATGCAAAAGACTGTCAACACCCATATCTTTCATACTCAGGGAGCAAAATCATGTCGTATTTAATATGTGAGATACCGAGATGAATTCAAGAGAGAACTCCATTCAAATTAAATCCAAATAAATTCAAATAAATTCCAAAAATTTCCAAAAGTCACAAATACACTTAAAATACAAGGAAAGCAAAAATTGGGGTGTTACAACTTTGTTTTAGCCCTGATTTGAAGTTTAAGTTGAATGTCTAATATCTGAACTTTTCAGCTTGAAGCAACCTTGGCTTCTTGCATATCATTTAAGTTGGTTGCATTATTGGCAAACCTTTTGAGATGAAAATGAGGATGTATTTAGAAGAGTAGCTCCATAATCTACTTAATATCCATGGAAGCAAAGTTCCTTGAGTTTCTCATTCGATCGAAAGTGCTCATGTGTATGTCTCTTGGAGTTATTATCACTTCTTAATCATTGGCTCCAAGTGTACCTCTATTGATTTTATCTAATAAAAGAGGTTATTTCTATTGTAAGTTCAAGAGCTTGTTTGTTAACTTGAGTTTTTATCTCTTGCTCTTACTTACGAATGATTTCAACTGTGTTTTTGCTCACCTTACAAGTGATTCCAAATTTGTTTTAACTTATATCTTTCATTGCAAGTGAAATTCTATTCCTTGATCCACTATTGGTATCAGTTGCAATAATTTTTCAAGTGTTATCAAGTAGTATCATGCTTCCTTGCAAGTTGTTTTGCTTCTTTTGCATCATACATTACATTTGGCTCATCCAGTTGCAATATAACCCACCCTGTTCTTATAATCAAACCTTACAAGTGGTGTTACCTTTTTAGTCTCTCAAAGTCTCAAAGTTGCAAATAATACCTTTACAATTGCAATAGGACATTCTTGAACTGACTTGGGTCAAGTAGGAAGGTATTTGTTCCCAGAAATCGGTTGTTTGTCTACTCATGTGCAAGGAATAGAATGAGGATCAATGTCAACGGTAGGATGAAGGATATAGATGGGATCTATTGTAACATCCCAAAATTTGGCTACTTTAAATTTCATAAGTTATTTTGAATTTTTGATAATTTTTAGGTTTATTTGGATTTAATTAGAATTTCTGGAAATTTAACCTTCTTGGGAAATTAATTAAATAATGAATAAGTTTTTGCAAAATATAAATGAAAATATTTTATTTGAGTTCAAAATGTTCCAAAATATTTTCTAGAATTTTTCCGAATTTTTCTCGATATTTTAAAAGCCTCAAATAAATTAATTGAATTACTAGAATTATTTTATTCGGAAATTTGAGAAAAACCCGATGAATAGTAATGGGCCAAGCCCATTATCGCACTGTCGCTCGCCAACCGTCCGATCCACATCGGACGGCCGAGAATCGCCTCGGTCTTTTCGGGACGCCGCCGATTCGCCACGACGCCGCCGATGCGCCCACGCTCGCTTATCTTTTTCCATCGCCACGGCGAGTAACCCCGCATTGATTCGCTGCTTACATGCATGCTGCCGACGATCGGATCGCCAACCGCAGAAAATGAGGTAGGGTCAATGAGAAATGGGACCACAACCGCGCTTTGTTCAACAGGGAATGAGGTCGAGGAGGTCGATGGTCGGAGCTAGGGACAACGAACGAGAGGGAGGATTATCCCTGTTCGAGCCCCGAGAAGGTAATAGTTTCATCTGGGCCACCTTGCGGTGGTGGTTCCCGATGTTTGTGAGTACAAGAGAGGGTTACAACCAATCTTGACGATGCTAAGTCTAAACTTGAGCTCGTGTGTGTGGCCGGTTCTTCCCTAAGTGTCTACAAAGCCTCGGCCTTATACCCATTCTCCTTGCAACGTCGGAGTATTCCTGACCGTGGCCTTCATGCACATTGATAGTCGGTGGAAACTGTTTCGATCCTGGCCACAGGCACAGATTACTCCACGATCCCACGCTCAGAATCGCCAAGTGATGACGGTTCGGGATCCAAGGGAACGCCACCGACCTTGAATCATCCCAAACAAAGAAGTCGTGAGGGCCCCGAGCTCGAGATATCAGGTTCTAGGTCGAGCGGCCTCGAGCTTGATCCGAGTCTTGATCGAGGCCTTCCGAGCTAGGGGACCTGCTGATCGGCCGACCGACCAAGGGTTGCCCGCCCCGGCGCCAGCCCCCGAGGCTCAAGGTCGAGAAGTAGCACCAAGGACGGCCTCGAGCTCACCCAACAAAGTTGTCAAGGCAACCCTTGCAAGGTCTTGGAACCTTGTTCGAGGCTCCAGTGAGATCGCAGTGAACCCCAAAGCAGACACCGCGACCTTTTGATTTTTTCCGGCGATACGGATGCCAACAAACGGCGGACACCGCAGCAGCTTCGAGTCCGCCGCCTGTGTCTTAATTGAGCCCGCCTAATCATGCCTGGCAACGCTTTTTGAGGCGTCAGAGGAGGTTAAATCCCAAGAGCGCTGTGGAAGACCCCGAGCTTTGGATCATCACCAAAGCTTCAAGGCCTCCTCCCAAGCCTTCGCCCGAAAGCATCGCTTTTCCATCTCCACACGACGCTTTCGCCATGGCTAAGCTGGGAAAAGTACCTTGTCGGCCACGAGGATGAAGGAGCTCGAGGCCCCGGGTCGTTGGATCGTGACTCGGCGGTTGTTTCTGGCGAGACCGAACTCGCCTCGAGATGACGAGATCGCTCAGACCGAAAGCAAAGATTCCTCTTCGGCCGCGGACCGGAGAGTGAATTCTCGCCGACGCCCTCGACATTGCCAAATTGAAGTGATCAACTCGTACCCAATTCCGCCCTCACCCTAGCCGCTTTCTCCCATCTACGAGGGGTTCCCGGGATTCTTCCCACGCCTCGCTTCTTCTTCCGCCATTCTCTTCCGCCCGAAGGACCCCGTGGTCGGGTGCTCTACTTCGCAGCCGCCCGCTGGCGGGTTTCGCCAAGATCCTCGGCCGACTCTTGGTCCATGGTCGAGCGCTGGTTCTACCTCAAGAAGGGGGAGAACGGGAGGTCAGCGATACGAAGGAGCCGCCACATCGAAGATAGAGACCCCAGAGATCGAGGACCTCAACGCCGACGCAGGCTATCGCCGCCATCCACATTTGCGCCACACGCGTCTCACCGGTAGGCGATCGCGAACGACTTTCATGAATCGTGTCTCCCCGCGAAGAGGTTACATCCGCTTTCCCAGATCCGTGGACGCCGACGATTCACCCGCGAGTTCATCTGTGAGGTCTTCACCACAAGGCTTTTGCTTGACTTCGCATTTCTTCCTCCTCCGATGGCTCTTGTTCGTAGAAGGCCAAGGAGTCCCGGTCGCGCCAGATGCGTGAAATGTTCGAAATCGCGATGAGTACACTCGACGCACCCGTCCCAAGAACGCCTTATGGCGAAAGCCCGAGGTAAGCCTTCCACGACCTACACTTATCCTAACATGCGCACGCCTTTGCCTCGACCCGCTTGCTTGTAGGATCATCAAGAGTTATGGAGACATGAGATCGCTTCCCTTGCCCGATGAGGGCAAGAGCAAAAAGGGAAAGAAAAGACTCCCCTCAACCAGAGCTGACCGCCAGGGGACGAAGAGGCCTCACATCGAATGGGGTGACCGCGCCACGGTAAAGACGATCATAGCCAATTTCCATGAAGCTCGCTTCTTGGCTTTCGTGGCCTAACAAAGTTTCTTCACTTGGCAAAGAACAGCGCAGCTGCCGCCGCCAGACCACCGAGCTCCCGCCAGCGGTGCGGGCTCATCGCGAGCCGCCTCCCTGCACTGTGAGGAAGGAAGCGGATTCTCCTCCGAGCCTCGGGCAACAGATCATCGCGGCCATCGACGAGGCAGAGGCCACCGACCTGTAAGAGCCCGGCTTTGCACCGCTCCATCTCCGTGTTTTTCTTAGTGCTTATCCTGATTGCAGACTCGAGCGCCGAGACCCGAGCTTGCCCACACCGACAATGCCTGCTGTTCAGTGGTGAGTCCGAGTCCGAGGAGGGGGCAGACGCTTACATGCCGCCCCGCGGCCGGTCTCTCGACAAAGGCGCGCCTCGCCGAGGCCTCGAGCCGGGCCCTGGCCTGAGGGTTCACTCAAGGCCCCGATAGTCCTGGACGAAGGGGACCCCTAACCCGCGATCACGAGATTACAAAGACTGGCGAGACGGCACTCGCGGTCGCCGATCCTCCCGAGATCGAGGGAGACATGGGCGCCCGCCTCAAGTCGCGGGCGCCGCACGATCGTTGGCGGCCGGTCACCGAAGTCCCCGAGGCCTCGCCGACTAAGACCGCTACCGATGGCGAGACCGGTTCCTGTGCCACGGAGAGCGACCACGATAACGGAGGCACTCCGATGACCCGCCATAACTTCCACTCGGGAACACAACACTCCACCCCTGAGGCTGGTTTGATGCCGCCGCCGCGCAACTCCCCGCCATCGAGCTGGCTTCGAACCTTGACTACGGAGGTCGGGCCCGGTTACCGCCGCTGCATCTCCGTCGGGTCCGGCATGGCACCATGTGGAAGGATCTGCCGCCGCGCGACGCCGTCCGTAGGCCCTGCATAAGGTGTGCGGGCGGTGATTGAAGAAGGCCTAGGTCATGGGACTCGGGCGAAGGTTTTGAGATCAACACAGCCGCCGACGAAATGAACGAGGAGTTCTCCAGCCAAGGCCAACAAATGACTGCGTGAGGTAAGAACCTTCCTTATATGCCCCAGAATACGTTGTTGTGTGTTCTGACAACTTCATACCAAATCGTGTTCCTTGTTCTCAAGGCGGTTAAGGCAGGACCCGAGGGCTTCAAGGTCTCAACGAGCATGTCGACGCGGTTTCGCCAGATCTTGAACGCCGTGGAAGAGAGGGAGACCGAAGCGCCTGTGCTCAGGGCGACCATTGAGGCCGACACGCAGAAATCGAGCGGCTCAACCGGAGCTCAACGACCAAGGCCGCACGATGGTGGCGCTGAGGTGTCCTATGCCACCGAGCTCGAGAGGACCAGATCCTCCGAGCGCGAGCATGGGTTCAAGGCGCAGGAGCACGAAGCGCCGAGCGATCAAAGCGATCGAGGCCCTTGATGCGAGCGCCAAGGTCGAGCCAGCCGGAGAAGGCCGCCGCAGAGCGAACTTCTTCGACTCGGGCGCCGAGACCTTCGCGCCAGATCGAGGCCCTCGAGAAGGCCGCCGAGGAACAAGCCGCCGCCGCCCAGCGCTGCCGACGAAGGCCAAGGTCGTGGCACTTGAGGAAGTCGCCATGAGCAAACCATCGCTACGGCCACGCGTCACGACGAGCGTGCAAGGTCGAGGCGTTGAGAGAATCGCTGTCGAGCTATCATCTCAACCAAGGCGCTCCCGAGCTAGAGGCCAAAGTCGCTGGGCCGAGGAGAAACTTAAGGCGCAAATAGGCGGCGAAGACCGCTTTGGCCCAACTCAACGATTTAACGCCGCCGAGCCACTTGACGCAACTAACGAGGCCTCTCAAGCAAAAACCAAGCCTCGACGCCGCGGGCTGAGTCGCCGAAGCTCGAAAGAAGAGAAGTCATACATGAGATGGAGGATCTCAGAGTCAAACATCCTTGATCCCGTAAAAACATTCGATGTTATTAATCGTTTAAGTTACTTTTTTGAAGTGTGCGCGCTTATTCGCGATTAAGATCCATAGGTCGCTCAGAGATGTTACATCCTAGCTACTCGTTAGGTCTAAGGTCGAGCAACGCCACCTTGGACACAAGTATAAGACGAGCAAATGACCATGACTCGCAGAATCGAGATGGAGTACTCAAAAAAATGCAGAAGTTTAACCCAAAGGAATAAATCACCAACTCCACGCACTACCCACCATGCACGCACTTAATAGCCAAGGCCGCCGAGCTTGTAGTTCAAACCCCGACGCAGGGGGTGAGGTGATTACAAGAGTTTCGCCACGCTGAGCTCTCCACCACTAGGGGGTGAACGAAGCTCGTGATACCTGCACTAAGGAGCTAATGCGAAAGTCGTGCTCAAGAAAAATTACGAGACGCCTATAAAGAAAAAGACATGAATGATAGAAATCGGATAATATCCTTTTATTGAAGCTTTAAAGGTATAGAGATTTACACATAAAACTTGGCGGTTGATCTATGTTCCACGAGCTAGAAAGCTCTTCGCCATTGGGCATCGCTAGCCCAGAAGCCCCCGTGCGATCCGCTGAAACGACTCTATAGGGCCCTCCCATCAAGGATAACTTGTTGGTGCCGACAATACCGAATCCGCTTGTGGCTAAGTCCCCAACAAGGAGCTTCCTAGGTCGATCGACCGAGACGCATGTCCGCGAAGAGCTTGCGTGTAATGTGCCGATCGAGCAAAGGCACAAGATCTTACTTCTTCCATGAGGGCAAGGTCAAGAGACCGTTTGCTCGGGTCGACGTGGTCGATCAGACCGATCGGCGGAGCCCAAGCATATTCTCCGGAGGCAGATGGCTTCAAGATCAAACACGAGCCGAAGGGTGTGGACCTCTGCTGTTCTACCGATCCGGGTACTAATAGACCATAAGACTGGGAAGTTCGCCCACCTGTGTCGTGTCAGAAGCGCTGAGCTCATCTCAGAATCTCGCTTTTGACGCCTTTGACGATCGTCTCATATGCGCATCGCCGCTGTTCGAGGATGAGCCACCGGGTTAAGCACACTTTGGTGCCTATGTCCTCGCAGAATTTCGAATAATTCATCGTAAACCGAGTACCATTGTCGCGATAATTCTGCACGGACCCCATACCGTGACCACGACAAGCCGAAAACTAACAATGCCCGAGCAAAGGATGGTCGAGACCACCATTTCAATCCATTTGGTGAATGTGTCGATGGCCACGTATCAGAACTTTCCCCGCTGTTCGGGAAAGGGGCCGAGGATATCGAGCCCCTGTGTCGAGAAAGGCCGTGCAAGCGGAATGGTCTCAAGGGCGAGGCCGGCCGGTGTACCTTCGGCGTGAAACCGACATGCTCGGCAGTCCCACAATATCCCGAGCATCCCGTGAATGCCGCTGCCAAGAATATCCTGCACGGAAGGCCTTACCGACCATCGCCCCGCACGAAGAGTGCGCCCCACGAGACCCGAGTGGATGTCGCTGAGTAGGTACTTACCTCCTCCGTGGAGATGCACCGAGTCGATGCCGAGACATTCCGCTCAGAGCTTGCCATCCACGAAGCTTATACAAGCTTGCTCGACGCTTAATCCTCGCTTCGCAGCGGGTCGGGCGGCAGTCGCCTGCGCGTGAAGCCGTATGGGCTCGCCCATGCGGAATACCTTCCACCACAAAGAAGCACGACCTCGATTGAGATAGACGAGAGCCGCCGCCTCGAGGATGACGCCGGGGTATCTTCGCCTGAAGAGCCGAGCTTGGAGAGAAAGTCAAGATCGAGTTGTCCTTCCTCGACATGCCTAAGCTCCAAATTTCGAACCATTTCTCCATCTTATGACCTCGGCGAGATACCTTGCCATTGCATCCCTCGAGCATTGATAGTCCTTGTTGTACCGTTGATGACGAGCCGAGTCTCCTTCACGACTCAACCGTCAGACGCCTAAGGACTTGCGGTGCTCGAAGCCCGCCAAGAGAGCTTCATATTTCGCCATGTTATTGGTCGCAGAAAGCCAAACGAACTACATACCTCAACTGGCGCCTGCTGGGTAAGGATAAGTATCCCATTTCGAGCATTTGAAGGACCTCGAGCCGCCGAAGAACATGATCCAGTGGCTTTCTTCTTCGACTCGAGCCTGTGGGCGGCCGCGACGCTCGCTCGACCACGGTCGGGCGAGCACTGTGACTTGATAACTGCTCGCCACGACTTGATGTCAAACGCCGCCAGCCCATAGCCCATTTAGCTATCCGTCCGCCGCTTCTCGATTCCGCAGATGTCACCGAGCGGAAAGTTGCTCGACGCACCACGAATGCGCCTCGAAGTAGTGTCGAAGCTTGCGCGAGGCCATGAGAAGAGCATACAAAGCAGCGTGACTTATGATAACGCCCTTTGGGCCATGTAAGACCTCACGACATAGTAAATTGATGTCCGCCAGGCCCTGCTCGCAATTAGGACAAGACTCACGCCTTGGGCGTGGTCGCAAGATAGAGCAAAGAACCTCTCGCCAGTCGCGGAGTTGTAAGGAGGGTGGGGATGATGAGATATACCTTCACTGCCGAAAGATCGTTGTGCTCGAGTCCATTCAAAGCCCCTGCTTGCGCAGGTCTTAAAGAATGGGAGACCTCGCCGCCGAGCCTCAAATGAATCACGAGGGCGCCATGCGACCGTGAGGCTTTGTACTTGCTTGATCGAGGTCGGGGCTCCATCTTCTCGATGGCTTCGATCTTCTCCGGTTTGGACCAACCCCGAGCCCCGATCATGTATCCAAGGACCATCCCCGATGCCGCCGCCAAACACACACTTCGGGTTGAGCTTGATTTTGTACTGCTCAGTTTGCAAATGTTTCTCAAGGTCACGGACGGGTCGCCCCGGAGGGGCTTTTGACGATGATGTCATCTACGAGACCTCGAGGTTTCGCCTAATCATGCTGCTCAAGGTCTTAGTCATCAAACGCCGAATGTTGCCCCCGATTATGCAGCACTAAACGACATGGTCGTAGCAATAAGTGCTTAACGGGTGATGAAGGCGTTTGTTTCGCCGCCGATCGCCACTTTGATCTCGTGGTAGCCTATAAGCATCCAAGAAGCTTAGCATCTTGGCGCTGGCGGTGGAGTCGACGATCTAGTCGATGCGCCGAAGGGGAAAATTGTCCTTCGGCAGCCGAGTTCAACCCCGTATGGTCGACGACATTCTCCACTTGCCACCCTTCTTCAAGACGATGACCGGGTTGGCCACCACTGAGTAGTCGATCTCGCTGGATGAAGCCGCCTTCAGAGCTTATCAAGGTTTTCCTTGATGACCGCAACCTTCTTCGGGAGAAGCGACGCAGCTTCGACGATAGGTCTAGAATCGCTCGACCAGAACTTGTGCTCGATCACCTTTGGAACGCCAGTATATCCGCAGTTCCTGCTTAATATACCTTTGTTGGCGCAAGGAAGGTGACGAGCTCGAGTTCCTATTTGGGACTTAGCTCGCCGAGACGTGACACACCTCGTCGTGTCGCTTTCCTCGAGCGGCACGGCTTTTGTTGCCCTGGCTGGTTGATCGCCGCTTCGCCGGGCGTTTTTTTCGCCACCTCGACCTTGTGGGCAGTTTTGCGGGCGAAGCGCCAGGCCTTGGTCTCGCAGCCTATGTGCCGCCAAGCAGTCACACAAGACGTAACGATGCCGCTGGGGCTCGAGCTTATGCACCGATGACCGTAATGATTAGCCGCCATAAACTTGATGAGGGCAGCCTTCCGAGAATAGCGCTAGACGGAGGTCGCCTCAACCACCTCAAAGGTGATCACTGCGGCGGAAGTTGTCCGAGCCGCCGATGGTGACGGGCAAGACCACCGCCCCAAGGAGTAGTCGAGCTCCCAAGAACGATTCAAGAAGGGATGGCGATGCTTTTGATCTTTGACCGGGAATCGTGATCCGGCCGAAAGTGCTTCCGCCGCAAAGAAATTAAGAGAGCCGCCGCCGCCGACCATGACACGCCCGACCACCGTGTTGCCGATGGTCGGGTCACGACCAAGGCGGTCTTTAAGTCTCGGCCATACCTTGTAAGGCATCCTCCGGAGAAAAGGTGATGGTGGCCCCGCCCACTTGCAATGCCGCCGACGGCTTTCCCGATGTAACCAGATAGATGGTCCGAGCAAAGCACTTTGATCTCGCGCCGATCGTAGGTCGCCGAGCCGCCAAGATAACGCCAATCCCGGCCGCGCTGGAATTCCAGTCGAGGTCGCCGGTTCGACCCGCATTCACCCTTTCGGCTGGTCGTCATCCTTCGGGAGCACGGGCATCTCACCACGCCCGCCATAGAAGGCTTGCTTCGCTAAGTTCTCGCAGACCGCAGGTCGTGGGCCGGCCGCCTGTGAAACAGTAAAATTTCGCCGCTGCATTCTCGACCGCTTCTTCGGCCTCGCGGTCGAAGGCCGCCTCCGAGGTCCAGCCGCTGCCCTTCTTCTCGGGCCGCCTCAGGCTCGCGGGATCGAGGCCGACTTGACGAGGTCGGGTCCCGCCCCGAGTCCGATCCCGACTCAAGGACCCCACGCCTGGCCGTCCGCCGAGACGATGACTCCGCGGCCGACCTCCGCGCTTGGTCCCGCGGTCACGCTTCCGCTTGGTGCGGGTGTCTTGGTCGGCGCTTTTGAGTTGGACGGCCACCAGAGTGGCTCGCACAAGCTATTTTGTCGTAATCGCGCTCCAGACGGACGGCGTCGCTCAAGGCTGCACTGCTCCGCCATGCGAAACAATTTGTTGATGCCGAGCCTTGTCGTGATCTCGAGGTCTTCGATAAGGCGCCGGTCGCTAACGCTGAACTTGAAGGCCTTGATAATCGCTTCATCGAGATGCTTGAATCAGTTCTTTCAGCGGATGAACCGCCGCGACAAAATCACGAAGAGGCTCGCTTGCCCCGATGACGCGATCCAAGTCCTTCTCCTCCTCGCCGCCAGAATAGCCTCCGAAGTTGGAGCGAGGGCGCTCGATTTGGCGCCACGACCAAGGAACCGGCTTCGTTGAAGAGCCGATTCGGGCAAATACCGCCCGTAACTGTTGGGAGATAGTTGGCTATGACCAACTTCGTTACCTTCGCCGCCAAAATGGCGGTCGAGTAGATGGACAGAACTCGCGGGTTCTTGGTTCCGCGGCGCCGATCAAAGCGGTTTAAACCGAGTAGGCCAAAGATACGCGACGAAGGTCGCCGAGTACGCCACACAACCGTAGGTCGACGCGTACGCCGAGCGATCGCGCCAACGAGATCTCCATCGCTGTATTTAATCCGAGCCCGCTCCTTGACGACCCGATCTTCGGCGAGATCGGCCATGATGCCGAGCACGGAGTCGCTCGGGAGGTATTGCAAAGGCCCCGGCGCGGACGACGCTGGCGGAATGTCGGGGAAAGTCCCGTGACTGGCCGCCAGCTGGCATGGAGCTCGTGGTGGCTCACCTCGTTCAAATTGCCGGGTCTTGCCCCGAGGGTGTTGCCGAGACGGCGCTTCTCCGGGCGATGGCCGATGGGTGCGCCACGACGACGCCGATGAATTGTCGCCGCTTTCGTGGAAGGGGTCCCCGAACGGTGACTTCGGTGCTCATGGAGGAATGGCCTCGGTTGCAGCGCGGTCGAGTTCTTCGCCAAGGCCCGCCAAAGAGCTCCGATTTGCCCTATCGGGATCACCATGATCCGCAATATACAAGGCGCCCCCGAGGGAGGAGCCTCTCTGGTTGTAACATCCCAAAATTTGAGTTTTGGTATGTTTAAAATCAAAATAAACCCTTTGTATTTTCCTCGCAATTAATTGAAGCTTAATATGAATTTTCCAATAATGAAAAGATTTAATTTGATTAATCTATGCATCAAACTAAAGGTTTCAGTTTTTATTGGGTTCCTTGTGCTTCAAGGAATTTTTTCTGTATTTTTGGAGATTTTTCTGAATTGATTTGCTATTTGTTTGAATTTATTTGGATTTATTTGAATTTCGAGATTTATTGAAATAAAAAATGAATTTATAAATCAAAAGGGCTTTCGGGCCAATCCTTCGCCGCCCATTTCCTATTCATGCCCGCCCGCTCGCCTTGCCAAGGCTCCGCTGCTCGATCGCCCACAGGACGCTTGATTGCCGCCACGTCGCTCTACGCCCCTACCAAACCCTAACACTAATCCTCTCCGGCTTCTCGCGCCGCCCGCCCTCCTCGTTTCCGAAGTTTTCTCGCCCCGAGGCTATTTAAGCAGGCCACGACCGCCCGAGGTTCGCCTCCGCGCAGATCCGCCGCCTTTATCCACGCCGAGACGCAATTTATCGCCAGAACGAAGCCGCGGGTTCGCCACCTCCCGAGACCTTCCGCCGCTTGCCCTCCCCGGCGCTCCGCCGGATCGGTGGCACCATCGAGTCCGCCGCGCTCTCCTTTTTCCGAATCGCCATTTCATTCGCCCGATCCGACCGCCCTTCGCCACATCCGGTCGCTTTCTCCGCCCGGTGAGTTGCGCCATTGCTGCTTCCCATCCGCAACCTCACCGTCTGACGTCTGGCCGACGATCCAGATCGTAGCACGCTTTCACCATACCGCCCCGCAGCTCGTCCGATTCGGAGCTAACGCCCTGATTTCGCCACGTGGCTAAGTCCAAGACCAGGTCGGCCAAGACTGCGCCAAGGCTGGCTACCGCCACTCACCTTAGCCGCATGGCATGCCACGCCGCCGCGGTTCGCCAGATCACCCAATGCCGCCTGGTGTTTCTCGGTCTATCAGGATCGAGCCATCGACATGTGGGCCCCGATGTCGGCCGGCATTTATTTTCTTTTTCTGATTTTTCAAAAATCGAAAATCCTAGCCAATCACAAGCTGCCACGTGTCACCCCTATGAATTTCTTTTGATTTTTTCTAAATTAAATCTTCCAAGGCCCGCTTTCCTCGTCCTAACTCCGATTGAGTGATTCAAATTTCTAAATTTTTGTAAAATCAAGCTCTACATTCCAGAGCCATTTATTTTCAATTTTGAGCTAGTTTGCTTCTCTGTTTTGTATTTATTTGGCTTTATTGCTTTATTTTCCGTAGACGCTAACCCTCAAGGAGTGAACGGAGACTTCAAGACCAAGACTCAGATTTGAACAACAAGGCAAGTCGAGACCTTTGATCATATTGAACCCATGTTTGCAAAAGTACTTTGTCTTATACAATTGTATGCTATTTGTGTAACAATGCTAGTTTATGGGAGTAGCTATTTACCTGCTTTGAGTATGCCCTTTGATTATTGGAATGCCATGTATCCATTGTTAACCATAGGTTGGGACATTATTAGTTGGACATAATCATAGTACCAAAGATTGGGTTATCGAGCTATGCTTAGCCATGCTTAGTTGTCCGATGGGATTCATATCACCTGTGAACTAATGTTAATCTTGACTTAATGAGATATGGAATTGTGGTTATTGACCACTGTTGTAAAACTTGTTGTACCATAGCAGGGGATGCCATTGGTTTGGGTTGAACAAAATGTTTTCCTGCAATTGATCGGCAAAGAAGGGGTGCTTTAGCACATTGGGATGTGGTCGCCTTGCTCGGGACAATTTAAGGACTTAATCTTGTATGCCATTGAACTGGCCTAACTGCAACCACAAGTCCGGTATGGGACGGACCTAGCTAATTAATTTGCAATGTCCAGACTTGAGTATTGCTAGTTGTTGGTGTGGGGTCCAAGATGGACTGTAGACCCACATGGCTCAAGAGGGGCCCCGAGGGCTAAACCTTAGAGGGCAAGATCGGGTTTAGACATGCATTGTAAAGGCTTTGTAGTGATCTCTCCGCCGACACACCAAAGGAAGTGTGTCCTTAGCGCTTGGCATTAAGGGATGATCATGTCTTGTGGGTAAAGTCAGGCAACCTCCGCAGAGTGTCAAACTATTCAATAGCCGTGTCCGGTCATGGACAAGCCCGGGATTTCACACGGGTATAGAGTGTTTCATGAAATGTGGAATTGTTGGAATGGGAGCGGGAGTTCATCGTTGTTTTATTGTCTCAAGCTATACTGTTGAATTGTGTGGTTGATACTTGTTTCAATGATGTAGGTGATGCCTCGCCATTCTGCTCATGTTGTCTACCATTGATTTATCGATTATTTATTATTGTTTTATTCAAACTACCTTCAATCTATTTAGTGTATTTAAATTCAAGTTATTGCTTTCTCGCAAATGAACCATATAACTATCCTTTGTCAAGCCGCATGAATATATATTGCATCATTTCCTACGGCTTGTTGAGTACGCTTTGTACTCACGCTTTATGCCCCGTTGTTCAGCTTGCCGAGGAAGGACCGTAATGAGTATCAAGAGGAGGAGTACTATGAAGACTACGCCGACTAGGAAGGCGCTTCGTAAGATTGCTCGTGGCATGTCGAATGGCCCAAGTTATTTTATTTCCGCCGCAATGCTTTATTTGTTTCTTGCCAAGAGGCATTGGTGTATGAACCTTGACTATAAGGTCGTTTGCTTTATTCAATAATATTTTGCTTCTTCTTAGTTATTTCGATGTATGGAATGATATGTCATCTATGTTTCCACTGTGTGCACTAGCGTGATCCTCGACTAGTGTTGTATACACAGAGGGTTTTGATTTGCATATCCGGTCCCGACACCGGGTCCTCCCGCTTGAGCGCTGTAATGGCCTCGATTGATCGCGACGTGGACCATTCGACGAGCATCCTGGAGTTTGTGGGTCGCGATCCGCCGCCGCTGCCCTCACCGGAGGCGCCCGCCATGAAGACGTGCTGCCACACGGTGGTGGGGAAGGCGAAACAGGATGCGGAGCCGACTCGGTCCGATCCCACGCCAAGAGTGTTCGCCGATGGAGAACGCCATGCTCCTAAGACCCTGAGTTTTTCCCGTGAATGAACAAAGCAATCGGCCCCACTTGGCGCCACTGCCGACGATCGGGATCGCCAACCGCAGTAAAATGAGGTAGGGTCAATGAGAAATGGGACCTACAATCGCGCTTTTGCTCTAACAGGGAATGAGGTCGAGGAGGTCGATGGCTCTGAGCTAGGGACAACGAACGAGAGGGAGGATTATCCTCGTTCGAGCCCCCGAGAAGGTAATAGTTTACTCCGGCCACCTTATGTGGTGGTTCCCGATGTTTGTGAGTACAAGAGAGGGTTACACCAATCTTGACGATGCTAAGTCTAAACTTGAGCTCTGTGTGTGTGCGCTCGGGTTCTTCCCTAAGTGTCTACAAAGTCTCGCCTTATACCCATTCTCCTTGCAACGCTCGAGTATTCCTCGGATCGTGGCCTTCATGCACATTGATAGCCGGTGGAAACTGCTCGATCCGCCACAACAGATTACTCCACGATCCCACGCTCGTGAATCGCCAAGTGATGACGGTTCGGGATCCAAGGGAACGCCACCGACCTTGAATCATCCCAAACAAAGAAGTCGTGAGGGCCCCGAGCTCGAGATATCGCGCCTAGGTCGAGCGGCCTCGAGCTTGATCCGAGTCTTTGATCGAGGCCTTCCGAGCTAGGGGACCGGCTGATCAGGCCGACCGACCAAGGGTTGCCCTACCGACACATGCCAAGGCTATAAAGCCCGATGATCATCTCGCTGAACTCTCCTTGCTTTGGCGCTTTTTTGCCCCACTTCACGCCCCGAGACTCGCCAGAGTTCTCACGACTCGCCAGAGTACCCAAGCACTTCCGTCGTGTTTGCGCTTTCCCAAGAATCTCCACCGCTGGAGGTCGCTGCCGAGTTCTCGCCGAGCCGCTCAGGAGTCACTTCGTCGCCGGAGAAGCCTCGCATCGCCGGCCACCACCGTCTTCTTCCTCTTCGGCAAGAACCGCGCCGCCGCGACATCACCACCAACTGAACTTCGTCAGCCGTTCGATCACCACCAAACGACCCTGATCTTGCCACGTCTTCACTAAATAGTGAGTCCCATCTTCTAACCTTGGCCGTTAGATCTTGATCATGTAGTCTATATCTTGCCACGTAGTATCGTTAACCGTAGCCGTTGGATTTGTGTTGAGAGTGTAGGATTGAATCGCCCAGGCCATGGATCCGTAGAGATGTGGTTTAGATGTCGCCACGCGTCTCGAAGCCGGGATCGCCCACGCAGCCTCAAGCCGCGCGATCATAGCCATTGGATTTAGATCTAGCACTCCGGATTCCACCACGTAGTCACGATAACAGTAAATTTCATTATCATTTCTTAGCCATTAGATCTAATCAACGGTCTAGATTGCATAGTGTAGAAACGTGTTGATTCATGTTGACCGTTAGATCTAGATCCTATGGTAGCTGTGCCGCCGCGTGTCGCTGTAACACCCCAATTTTTGCTTTTCTTGCATTTAAATGGTATTTTGAATTTTTGGGAATTTCTGGAATTTATTTGGATTTATTTGGAATTATTTGAATTTATTTTGAATTAAACATTTATCAAATTAATTAAATAATGGAAAAGTTAAAATAAAGTTTTGCTGAAAATATTTTATTTGAGTCACAAATGTCCTAAAATATTTATGAGAATTTTTCCAGAATTTTTCGATATTTTTAATGCCCCAAATAAATCATTTTATTTTCGGGATTATTTTTAATCTAAAAGAGTTAAAATCCGGATGAACAAGATTGTGAAAGTAATCGTATGCCCAGCCCGAAAAACCCTAGCGCGGTGGCCGCTCGATCTCCATCCGACGGTCCACGCGGCGCCACGCCGTTTCTCCGAATCGCCGCCGCCGCCACGCCGCCTGCCTGTGGGCCTCGGCTTCGCGCTTACGACGCCGAGGGCACTATTTAAGGCGCCGCCACCCGTCGTGATCCTCACTCACGCCGCACCCGTCTGCACTCATCACGCCGCCGAGACGCCGCCGCCGCACAAGCTCGCCAAGTTCCCGGCCACCCGCCGAAGTTCCTTGCGCCGCTCCGCCACACGGCCGCCTCCGCCGCCGCCGAGCCACTTCGATCTTACCTCGTCGCCGCCGCCGCGGAGCATCACCGCACGCCGCCGAGGACCACGGAAAGGCAAGGCCAAGACGCCGCCGTTTTCGCTCCGGTGAAGCAGAGCCGCCGCACCATTGCCGCCGAAGTCGAAGCTTCCACAACCGTCCGATCTCCAATCAACGACCGGATTCCGCCATGTCGCCCCATACACAAGAAACCCCATCTTCTAACCTCCGCCGTTAGATGTAGATCTAAGGGCGCCAGAGTGCCACGCCGCTACCATCAGCATGAGACGCCGACAAGGCGGGCCCGCATGTCGGCCGTATCAAGACGAAGCGATCAGGCACGCGGTCATCGACGACGCGACCCACATGTCACCACACCGAGCATCGTTCACACGAGACGCCGACAAAGACGGGCCCACTTCGCTACCGCGACGCACCGCGGCGTAGACGCCATCGATGACGCTATGCCGACGCCAAGACGGAGCTCGGCCAGTACGACGTCAAGAAGGCCACGGTCGCTCGTGGTATCGACACGCGTCACGATGACTTAATAATTGATTTTCCGAAAAAGAAAATATTTATTTAATTCGGTATATTGATTTTAAATATATTTTGAAACTTCAAATGCTTATAACTTTTGCTTTTAACTCCGATTTGAGTGATTCCAATTTCTATAAATTTGTAAAATTGTGATCTTTCTGTTTATGAATTTTATCTGAATTTTAGGCTTGAGTTGCTCTCTGTTTTATTTATTTATTGCTATTTATTTATGCTACGCTAGAGACGTTGAAGTGCCCGAAGGTTTCGAGGAGAAGTTTCGACCTCAGAGCAAGTTCAGAACCGTAACCAAAGACTTTTTGAAGGCAAGTTGTGTTTGATCATGTTGAACCTACTAGAGCAAATTATTTTGATTTAAACTATTGCATGCTAATTTGATAGAAATGATTTTGAATAAGTTTTGGGATTAGTTAAATGCCTAAGTTGTTGTATGCCACCTTGTCATATATAATTGTAGGCCATGAATCTTTTGTCACCCTAGGATATGGATTAATAGTTGGACTTTTATAATTTGCCAACATGGGTTGAGTAGACCGAAGTAGTATGCTTAGCCCTGCCACGTGGACGCTTTCATGATTTTGGAATACCAAAGTGAATATTGACTTAATGAGATAGTGAACATGCTTTGTGAATGAGACATGTGTTATTGAGTTGATGATGGCACGTGGTGCAACGGTAAAGAACCGGGGTGGGAAAATGATTTAGACTGGGGCAAATGGCAAGATTGTTTCGTGGGCCAAGAGTGGCAACGGGCGGTCGATTTGGTTTTTATTGGTTTTGGATAATTGAGATCACACTTGGTTAGTCTTGCCTCGGTCAACTAAGGACTTAACCTTGCAGCATTTGAACTGAAGTCTCTCATACGACCACAAGCTCCGTAATGGGACGGGCTTAATGAGTAAACCGGAAGTCTATTCTTTGGTACTGCTGTGGTGGTGTGAGGCCCGGAGAAGCGGAATGAGAACTCACATGGCGCAAGAGGGGGCCCTGGTGTGGTAACCATCCCTCCAAAGGTTGAAACCTTAGCGGCAAGATCTGGTTTAGACGGAACTTTGGAAAGGCTTTGTTATGGTTATTTGCCTTGGTGGTATTTGACCGTATCTTGTGGGTAAAGTGTATAACCTCTCGCAGAGTGTACAACCTATTCAATAGCCGTGTTTCACGTAATGAGCATCGCTTCGGTGATTACTGGTCAAGGGTTAGATTTTCATGAAAATGAATTGTTTATGGAAAATGCTTGGGGTTGGTAATGAGGAACTTGACATAGGATGGAAATATGATTGTGATTAAAATGTTTGTGAAAGCTACTATTCTTATTATCGCTTTTGTTGCTTTGCAAATTATTATTGTTATTCTTAAATGTCAGATCGCTTCATGAACCATAGCCTATCCTTTGTACTAAGCCATGCATGTAGAATATTAGAATTGCATTCTGCATGACTTGTCGAGTGCTCAAAGTACTCACCCCACAACAACACAACTTCGCTTGAAGAAGAAGCAAACCCCGCCAGAGGAGGAGTATCGAGGAGCCGACAAACTAGGAGCGAGCCCAATGGGCTGTTCGTGGCAAATTGGTTGGCGCCACAAGTTTATTTTATTTCGCTGCATTTGAATATTTTAATAAGTCTTCGCTCATGAGGCGATCTTTTGTAACTTGACCATAAGGTCGATCAACTAGTTTGAGTATTTAATCAAAGTACTTATTATTTCGCTGGTTATGACCGTGATATGTACCAATGTTGAGATGTGTGCACTAGCGTGATCCTAGACTAGTGCTGAATACACGAGGGTCCGGATTTGCAAATTCGGTCCCGGCAATACAAGACCGGAGTAGCCGCGTGGTCGACTATGATGCGCTTAATTAGATTTAATCCAGCCGCCGGTTTTGAATCGGGTTCAGATTGCGCCGCATGCCGGACGGGCTGCAGGCCGACGCGTGTCACACGGGAACCGAGGAGCCAGCCATAATGCCGCTTCTATCGACGTCACCGATTTGATTTCGGCCGTCTGATCGTGATCCAATGGTCATGGTAAGGCCACGTGTTAGATTTAAATTGAAATGTTGCATGCATCTTGACCGTCCATTTTAAATCGAACAGACAGGATTAGATCAAGCCTTCGGTTGATAGTTCGTCGCCGCGTGTCACGCACCAGATCGCACCACGTGTCATGCCGACGCCAAGCAATGACGCCATCGGGTCCCACATGTCACCGTGACATCAGGTGCCGACGCCATCTATGACGCCAAGAAGGGGGTCCACGTGTCGCTGAATGCACGCTCGTGCCGACGCCACGCTTGCGCAATAATTCAATTTTCTTTAGAAAAATAATTCGGTGAAAATCAAATTCGGTGCTGACGTCATGCTGACATCATATTTCCGAATTTTCTGTATAAAAATAAATAAAGAAATTCAGTTTATTCTTTTTAATTGATTTATAAACTTCAAATGACTATAACTTTTGCGTTTTAACTCCGATTTGAGTGATTCCAATTTCCAAAAATTTATAAAATCAAGATCTATTTGTTAGTAAATTTTATGGAATTTTTAGAGTTGATTTTGCTCTCTATAAAATTATATTAATTGTGTGTATATATGGTTTGAGTAGATGTTGATTTGCCGGAGAGCTACGAAGGAGAATTTCAAAGACAAGACCTAGCTCCGATCGTGACCAAGAGCTATTTGAAGGCAAGTTGTGCTTTGACCATATTGCTCCTAAATTTTGAAAATGTACTTTGGATTCAAACTATGCATGCTAATTTAATTAAAAATGGATTTGATTAATTTGGGTGAATTAGATAATCAACCTACTTGTTATTGCCACCTTGTCACTAGTATTTGTATGCCATGATTTCATTTGATGCCTAAGTTTGGTAATATTAGTTGGTTGTTAATATTGTGCCAACACGGGAGGCTAGACCGTGAATAGTTACCTAGCCATGCATATAACGTGAATAACCCTTTTTGAATACAAAAGCTACATTGACTAAAGGAATAGTGAATGCATTTTGATGAAAGGTCTAATGTTGTTGGTAATGATGTTGAAATGTAAAGACCGTGTGGTTCTACATGAAGGATGATTACTGCATGTGTTGCAATCGATAAATAACTTGGGGTGGGAGATGTTTTAGACTAGGGCAAGTGGACCAAGGCATTGTGGCAAATGAGGTGGATGTGTGCCAAATTTTTGGGAAAAAAGAAGTCTTGCCTTGGTCACCCTAAGGACTTAACCTTGCAAGCATTTGATCTGAGTCATTCATACAACTACTTGGCTGGTATGGGACAGACCTAGTTGAGTATGATTCTAAAATCTTAGCATGTCAGACCTCAGGTGGTTTTTGGTATCTGTGGATGTGGGAAGAAGGGTGTAGTGTTTACCATTGCGGTCTTACATCTCTTCAACGGTATGTCTTGGCCCTGTACTTCTGCTCTGTGAGAGAGAAGGGACAGTGGGAACTATATCGGGAGGTACTCATGCGAGGATGGAAGTTTCGGAAAGACTTTGTTATGGTTATTCGCCTGAGTGGTGTTTAACTATTTCGTGTGGGTAAAGTGTATAACCTCTGCAGATTGTACAAACTATTCGAATAGCTGTGTTCACGGTATTGAACATTGCTCGGGGATTACAGTCAAGGGGTAGATTTTTTGAAAATAAAATAGAATGAAAGGCTGTGTGCCAGGGTTGATGTTGAAATTGATTAAGCACTGTGTGTCCAAAATTATGTGGAAAAACAATTGTGAAAATTAATATATTAATATGGTTTTATTGTTTTATATCTAAATAGAAGTATGTTAAAATATTGGAGCAATGCAAAATAAGCAATTGAGCCATTCCTTTGTAACAAGCCATGCATGTAGTAATAGAATAGCATTCTGTGCATGACTAGTTGAGTACGTTGTGTACTCACCCATGCGGACAAAAATTTACCAGAGGAAGAGTCTACGCCTATATGGGAGGAGGAGATTGTTGATGAGCCGGAGAACTAGGGGACAAGCCTCGTCAGGGTGCCTGTGGCCGAAGATGGATCATCGCGACGTTTATTTTTCCACTGTTGAACTCTATTTACTCTGATTATTGTAAGCCCTGCATGGCAAACTATTGTAAGGGACCATAAGGTCGTACAACTCGTTTATATACATGTTTGGAGTACTTTATTATTATTCCGTTGTGTACGATTGTGGTACTTTAACCCTGTTTAGACTGTGTGCACTAGTGTGATCCTGGACTAGTGCAGAATACACAGGGGATCCGGATTTGCAAATTCGGGGCCCGATATCTATAGTCCGAGGGATCAAAAGGCCGGGCGAATTGATCAGGGTTCGGTTCAAGCATTTGGTAGGTGAGAATCGACAAAGGGATGTATTCTTTCTCATGACCATATCTTTTAAAATGCCTATGCATTTTAATGTGTGGGGAATTTGATTATTTGAGATATCCTCCTCCCTCACATGAGCTTTACTATTAATGTCTTACAAGTGGTAATGTCTTACAAATAATATGCTTCAAGTGGTATCTTACAAATGGTATCTTTACTCAAATGGTATCTATGACAAGTGGTATTCTCATAATATAATTTGCTTGTGTCATCTAACATTTCTCTTTTGAGTTGATAGATGCCTACTCTTATATGGACGACACATCATATCGAGGTACCCACTTATCCACTGTTTTTGATCATGAGCTTGTACTTCACTTATAACATTTGTCTCATGATGATGATGCTGTATAATTGCTCAAATTATTCTCTTATAAGTATTCTCTTTACAAATGATATCAGTTGTAATATTTTTCAAGTAGTATTTTACAAGTGGTATCTCACAAGTGATTTCACATATCCATGTCCGGCTTGTTTCTCAATCATATTCTTATGGCATGACACATTTGCTTTATTAGCTACTTGTGATTTGGTAATACCTAAATCTTGGATATTGTTGCTTTTTATATCATGCCTAGATTTAGGGGGAGCTTAATTTCCATGATCTATGTCTTGCTCCTTATTGTGCCTTACTCTCCATTATCTTGTTTTTACTTAATTCATAAGAGAGTAGGGGCATTCATGTTGATTTACTATGGATGATGATCTTTTTGGATGATTAATACCAAAAGGGGGAGAATTTTCATGTATTATCAATTGCCCCCTTCTTAATTTGATATTTTGTGAAAATTATCATTAGTCAAAAAGGGAGTATTTTGTCATTAGCCAAAAAGGGGGAGAATTCTGTGTTCATTGTCATTTAGCCGAAATATTCATGTGCACAATTTTGTCATGCTTTCATTGCCATATTGTCATTTATAGCAATTGATATGAGGTTTGTCATAAATCACCAAAAAGAGGGAGATTGTAATTTCAAGGTAATCCTTGCATGGTTTTGGTGATTAATGACAAACATAATTAATGAAAATATGATTGATGACAATATGATTAATGACAAACATAATGCATGACAAACTTAGTGAGTAATAATGCATGACAGAAATAGCTAATGACAATACTTATTGAGTAAGTGCTTATTGACAAACCTCTTGTGTGCTTATTTGTATGAGACTAAGATGTTCATTGTTAAGATGGTTTTAGTCTCATCTTGTTTAAGGGGAAATTATATGTGAAAAGAATGAGTATGCAACTTTGAGGTATGTGGGCGGTATTCCACTCCTATTTATTAGTGCATTTGTCATATGCAAGCACATACAAATAATTGAATGAATTTATGCCATTCATATCTTGTCATATTCAAATGAAGCATAAATTCATTATTGCATTGTCCATCATTTGCTCTTGGGATCATGTTTTGTATTTGGCTCTTTAGTGTTCCCAAGATGATTCGTAAACATGTTTTCTTGTCTTCTAGATCAATGAGCTTATTTGATATATATTTATGATCCTTCTTTTGCTTCTAATAGACTTCACTGTGCTTGATCGTCCTTGTGCATGTATGCTTACCTTGATTGTTTTTATCATGCACAATCTCTATGGAGTCTACTTTTGTAAAATGGTTTATCTCTAAATTGATCCATGTCTCAAGTTGTTTTTCATAAAGTGGATCAATACATCTTCATAAACTATGGTCTTTTATGTTGGAGATTGATTTTGAGTTGTAATCAATTTACTTTCTCTTTTACAACGGACTAACTTTGCTTTATCACCTTCTTGGTCCGTGGCAAACTCAGTTCACCATGGACCATCCTTAGTTCACCATGGACTGCCTTGCTACTCGGTCCGGCATGGTATCAACACCAAAATACACTAACAGTGAGCTTCCCATTCACGACGGACCAACTCTTCATTTTGTGAAACTCAGTTCGGGGCAAACTTGTTTTGCCACAGACCGAATACTTTTCCGGTCTAGCGTGAACACAGCCAAGCCAAACTCAAACCGAGACTTCTCCATCTACGACGGACCAACTTTCCTCAGTCTGTCGCAAAC
Source organism: Guadua angustifolia (assembly GCA_036346375.1). Lineage (NCBI taxonomy): Eukaryota > Viridiplantae > Streptophyta > Magnoliopsida > Poales > Poaceae > Guadua > Guadua angustifolia. The sequence goes on from JAYEVE010001104.1 coordinate 350,949, forward strand.
TTAGTTCACGACAGACCAACCTTGTATCGGTCCGTTTCAAACATAATTCTTCCATGTTCACGACGGACCAACCTTCAGTCAGTCCGTCGCACATTCTTGTTCACGACGGACCAACTTTCATTCGGTCCATCGCAAACTCAACTCTAGCACACTCACGACGGACCGATCCGTCACTGAGTGTTTCCTCCGGACTGTATTGTGTTTTGCATCTTTGGAGGTTTTTCCGTGCTCAGAAAAATAAAGTTTATATATGAAAGTTGTGGAGAATTTCAAGATGCATCTTTCTCATGTTGACAACTTTCTCATTTGAGCATCGAAAAAATTCATATAAATTCTTAAAGTTGACTGCTGTGTTGTGAAGGAAACTCATAAGCTTTGGTGTTGAAACTGCACATATTGCCATGCACATGTGTTCTTCATTCATATTCATTCATGTGCACATTCTTAACATTCTAGATGTTAATTGAATGATTTAAATTGATTTGCCCTGCTAAGTAATTTAAATATCCTTTGGCATATTTCTCACAAAGTGCATGAATCAAATGCATATCTATCTTAGTGCACTTAGTAGGAGCATCCTTTTGTCAAGTGTTTCAAATATATTGAGCTTTATTGTAAAAACACTTGTTGAGCTTAACCTTAATGATTATCAAATATATCCATGCATATATTGAGCCTTTGGGACTAATGCCTTTGTTGAGATGTCAGTGAAGAGAATTAGGTCCCAAGAGCATGTGTGATGACCAAGGCGATTAAAGGTTGATTGTGAAGTCAAGTCAACTAGAAGGGGATTCACCAAGAGTTGAGGACAAGTCAAGATTGATTTGATGAGAGTATCATCAGGTGGATGATCGAGTCAAAGTCAATAGGACGGAAGAGCCTCATGAGGTGATCAAATCAAGGTTGACAAGATGAAGGCTTCAACAATCATGTTGTGAAGGTCATTATGCACAACACATCAAGTATAAAGCATGGGGCTTGAAGTGAACCTAAAGATGCTCAAGATTCAAGGTATAATTAGAATAAGACTAAGGATGTTTCATAGTCTTTTGCCAGTCTTGGAGTAGGTAGAAAGACCGGATTGATAGGATAGATGCCGTACTATAAAGAGGGGTCCAGATCAAAGTTGATCGGACCGTTTCTAAGCTCTTGATTGATGCACATTGAGTCTCCTTATCCCTGAGTGAGCCTAGTTATCATGGCCCCAAATTCGAATTCGGCTCATGCGGCTAACATTAGCGCCAACCAGGTTTTTGGCCGCATTTGAGATCCACTGCTAACTTCAGAATCTATTCCAAATTTGCCACTTATGAATTTCCAACTTAACAAAATTTAAGAACTAGAAATTTCAGGGTGTGAATATGATTTTCATCAAAGTTTGGAGCCTTGTAACTTGAGAACTATAAGGAGTTAGAATGTGCGGGTTAGCTAATCACAAACTAGAAACTTTTTCTACAACGCTTAGGGTTTGAACCAAAATCCAATGCCAAATGCTAATTTAAATCTTAGCATCAAAAATTGAATCCTATGCTGAAAATTCTTGGGGCATAGCCAATTTATCCTTGCTTACAAGTGGGGTCAAGTGAGTAGCACACAAAAGAAATGAGGTGACCAAACCAAATCAAGACACCCTCGATTTTCATTCCTTCCTAGTCAGATCTCCTTCAAATTTCAAACCTAAACCACTCTCTTCCTCCACACCACACCTCCCACCACTTCTTCCCAAGCAGGTGCCATTCCAGCTTCTTCCCTGGCCGGCCCTCACTATAGCAGCCTCCCTAGTGGCGCCTCCTCCTCCAAAGACTCTCTCCCAAGCAGCCCTCCTCCTCTCTTCTCTTTGTTCCCTATGTGAGATTTTGAGGTAAGGCTTCTGTAACGTCCCGAAATTTGGCCCAATTTTGAATTTTGGAGTTATTTGAATTTTTATGAATTAACCAACCTTTATTTGCATTTAATTGCATTTAATTGAATTTATCTAATTTTTCTGGGATTTATTGGATTTACTCAACATTTATTTAAACCATCCTTCTCTTGATTAATTAATATCAGAAAAAGTATTTATCAAAAATAAATGAAAATATTTTATTTGGGTTCAAAATGCTCTGAAATATTTTCTAGAATTTTTCTAGAATTTTTCGAGTATTTTTAGTGCCCTAATTACTTTCTTTGAATTATTGGGATTATTTTTATTGAGAAAAGCCGAGTAAATCGTCAGCTACAGTATTGGGCTGGCCCAACACTGTGCTGACCCCGCCAAAACCCTAGCGCAGCCGACCCTGGGTCGCTCGATCGCGATCGAACGGTTGCCATCACACGCCGCCGTGGCGCACGAGGCGTTGATCGCGCTATGACCGCTTGATGGTCGACGCGCGGCACCATTTGTCGAACCGTTATTCAATCCGCCGCTGGATTGCGATCGAACGGTGGATGTGATCGAACAAAGACGGAGCGGCGAATCGCGTGCACCGCCGCCGGTAGGGGGCCGGGGATCTTGTTAGAGATTGTGCGCGCATTCCGAAGCTTGTCCGAGCCAGTGATATACCCCATTGCATGCGGGGCTTCCTTCCGCTCATTTCATCCTCTCTCTCGTGCACTCTCGTCCACCATAGTCCGTGCAGGAGCTCACCGGAGTAGCACCTCTCCTCTCTACGGTTCTTCTTCGAGTTCCGCCGTCGTTCCTTACTCACCGCCGCATCCGAGACACCCTCCGAGTTCCCCGAGCCAAGGCGCATTCAGCAGACCACTTCTTCACATCAGAGAAGCCCAAAATCGCCCGCGCCTTCGTCTTCTTCTCCAAGTCCGGCAGCTAGCGCCACCGTCTTCCCTTCGTCGTTTCGAGACTCACCTCATCCGTCAGATCTTCATCCGACGCTTAAGGTAAGGCCACGTCATCGTTTTTTGAATCAAGGTCAAGCGGTAGGGGTAGATCTTGTCCGTTAGATGGTGATCGCGGCGGTCCTCGTTGGGCCCACGAGGCATGGTGACCGATGTGCTCTTGATAGTTGGCGCCACGATTTTCATCCGACCGCATCCGGTGTCCACGCTGTCGTAGCCGCCGTGATTGGAAATGGCCGTCGATGCTTGGATGCTCGGCCGATGAGGCCACGAGGCTTAGGAATAGTAGGCCGCTTGGTATAGCGAGCCGTCTGATTCTCATCCAATGGTCGACGTTACGCCACGCCTTCTCCGTGAGAAGCTAAGTCAATTATGCACGGTAGATCTCACCGCTGGTTGGTAATCGGCTTGCTCACGGTCCACGATGTGCGATGAGCAAGAACTCCCTGCAATCAGAGTCAGAGATTTTCATCCGATCGCCTCGCGCCACGTAGGCCTTTGTAGCAAAGGCATCGCCGAGAACGACCGATCGCTGATTTAAATCCAACGGTCGGATTAAATGCGCCGCGTGGCAGACGCTTTTTCCGCCGTGTCCGCCGAGTGGCCTGTGCATCGCTTCATCGGGCCCACATGTCGCTGTAATGACCTTACCGTGGCCGACGTCAAGATGACGCTATTCGCCCACTCGTCGTGGGCCGAGGGTGACGTGGAGGCTTCTGGTGCCGACACGTGTCAAGCCGAGGATTTAATCCGGATTTCCAGTGGAAAAATAAATAGGATAAATCAATTATTCTTTATTTGAATTTCAGCAAATTTGAAAATGCTATAACTTTTGCATTTTAACTCGGATTTGGGTGATTCCAGTGCCCAAAAATTTGTAAAAATACAAACTATTTAATGGTGATTTTTATTTTATTTTTAGTGATGGTCTTGCTATCTGTATTGAGTATTATTGTATGTTTGCTTGTGTGCGCGTAGACTCGAGTCGCCGGAATTCGCCGAAGGAGAATTTGAAGACCCATCGCAGAACCTCGACCAGAATCAACTCCTCTTCGAAGGCAAGTCATGCTTTGACCATGTTGCCCCTAGATTTCGAAAATATATTTTGATTCAATTATTGCATGCTATGTTAAGTATAAATGATGTTGCTTATATGGGAACAGTAGTTAAAATACCTACCTTGTTTATGCCACCTTGATTATAATGCTTATACGCCCTGAAAATCCTTGTCCACCCTAAGATGTTTAATATGTTGGATATTAATATGATGCCAACACGGGAGGCTAGACCGTGTTTAGTCGCTTAGCTAGCTTGTATGCGATGAATGAATTTCAAATAACAAATGAATATTGCCTAACCAATTATGGAACGCATTTTTGTAAAAGTGCGATGATGTCATATGATGGAATTGGAATAGTCACCTGTGCGGTGTTATTCGTGAATTGATATGAACAATGGCATGTGTTGCTTAAATGTAACATGGGGTGGGGAAATGTTTTGGACCGGGGCAAGTGGCAGGAAGGCTTCGTGCCATGTGGGCCTATGTGGCAATGGGTTGTACGAAAGACTGTGAAGGCTGTGTGCCGAGATGTATAGAATGGACGTCTTGCCCGGGACAATTAAGGACTTAACCTTGCGAGCCTTTGAGCTGAGTTCCGTGTACAACCACTTGTCCTAATGGGACGGACCTAGTTCAAGAGGGTTTCTAATATCTTTCCTTTGATACTGGGTGACAAAGCATAATAAAGGTGTAACTGCTTGGGGAGCGCATCAGGTCATGCTTGGTACCCATCTAATGGTATGTGCCTGTTCTAAGCTTTGGCTCTGTGAGGGAAGTGTTAGGAAGGCAACATCGAGAGGATCATCGCTAAGTGTTAGTCTCTAAAAGACTTTGTTGCAATCAATCGTTTGGTGGTGAACGATCAGATCCTGTGGGTAAAGTGTACACCTCCGCAGAGTGTGTGTGTGAATCTATTCAATAGCCATGTCCATGTGATCGACATTGCTCGTGATTACAAATAAGGGTTAGATTTTATAAATAAAAGATGTGGAATGGGCGGTCAGGTGCCAAAGGAATCAAACTAGGGCTGTGTGCCAAAACCTTTGAGAGAAAGAATTGAGAAATTAATTATTAATAATATTGATTTTACCGCTTTTAATCTAATAGAATTACCTGTTTAAAATAAATGCTGCTTTATGCAAAAATAACCAATTAAGCCTTTCCTTGGAATAAGCCATGCATATAGTAATAGAACTGCATTGTGCATGACTTGTTGAGTATGTTGTATACTCACCCTTGCATCGACAAAACCTCAGAAGAAGAAGAAGCCGTGCGGCTTGAATGAAGAGTTCGCCAAGGCCGGAGGACTAAGGGGTTGAGTCAGACTCAAGAGCTCTGTGGCTAGGAGTGGTTCCGCTATCGTATTTTGCTTCCGCTGAATGAACTTGATACTGATGTTATTTATCGCCCTGCGCGGCGAAGTATTGTAAGGTGACCATAAGGTCATGTAACTCGATTATATTATGCTTGAAGTACTTTATTACTTATTTCCGCTGTGTATGATTGTGGTACTTCAACCTGTTTATCCTGTGTGTACTAGCGTGATCCTGGACTAGTACAGAAAGCACAGAGTGTCCGAATCTGTGAAAATTCGGGGCACGACAGCTTCCTTGTTTTAGGGTTGAGTGTTTCCTAGTTTTGGGGGCAGCAATGGTGAATTTGGGGGCTTGGGAGAGTAGAGATTTGGGATTTGGGAGGGAAACAACCACTCTAGGGTTTGGAGCAAGATTCTGATTTTCGAGTAGATTTCATAGCTTCTGTTTCGGGTTGATTTGAGAAAGGTAAGGGCATCTCCTGCTAGGCTGACTGTAGAGAAAATTGTGAGTAATAGAATTATCTTTCATTTCCAACTAGAATCACTCGATTTCGTTAATCCAGCTGAAAGTTATGATGATTTTAGTGCGTGCTGCTCTGGAATGCTGAAAATGTGGAGCTGAAACTTGAGCTGCGAATTAAAATTATTTCGGGGCCGAATTAGAATTTAACTTTGCCTGAGGAGTTGTAGGAAATTTCGTGTAGATTGTAGAAATGTTATTTTTTACCCAATTCCATTAAGTATAGCAATTTTTATGATAAAAATGGTGCATGCTGTTCTGAAAATCTGAAAATTTTGGACACTGAAACTGCTCTCTATTCCTGGCCGAACTGGGAGTTCTTTAGGCAGATTCTGGATGATTGGCCAAACCTAAGTTGTAGGTCTATGTCTTGTGGTCGTTTCATATCTGAGTTTGCTCAATTTGGCTAAGTGGTTAGAAAGTTATGGTCATATGTCCGTCCTGAAATCGGTTTTTGCTGAAATTTCAGACTTTGGGGCTAAAGTTCAGAGTTTAGTTGAGGACTTTAAATCCATTTTCTGAATGTTGCACTTTTGGAACTGTCATGAGGGGGGATGCATTTAGTATTTTCATTTCATATGCATTGCATGCATCTCATTTCATATGCATTGTGATCGTAGTAGAGAACGAGCACGGAGGTTGGCGCCAAGGTGATCGAGGGGTATCGAGAGCCGATTGTTATTGAGAATCGCGTAAGGTCAAGGCAAGCACCTAAGCATTCTCAACCTTACATGTAATTGTATTTTGGCTTAATAAATTGCTTATTGGATGAATACGCCTTGCATTAGGAATTGAAATGTGGATAGGGCTAGATCCTAATTGCTGCACATACGCCATTGATACTTGTTGAACACCTCCTTCGGAGCTAGTATATGGGTAATTATATTGTGTCCATGCTTAGTTTGCTTAGATGTCGGGTATGGGCCAAGTGGTGGATGGTTCCATCACTTGAGAATAATTACTTCACACTATTGGGTTGAAATGGATATGGTTATGTTCTGAAATGTAAAATTGAGACCGGGCGAGAGGGTTGGATCATTTGGGTGTGGAGACTCAAATGTTGTAGTCTCGCTTGTGTCGGTTAAGGACCGATCCGTTGTTTGCCATGTTGATCGAGCACACCTTGTTGATCACATGCCTGATATAATGGTAGGGTAAGCCACCCTTTCATGGCATACTGCTCGATGGGTCATGCCCTCGTACGGCTGGACGTGGTTGACGGCGAGGCATAGGCCAACTCTCGAGGGCTAAGCGGGCTTGAGCCACTCGAGGGGGTGCTAGGTGCTCTGACCGCATGAAGATGGTTCAACGAGTAGGTATGGATGGGAGGACGGTTGACATGAGGTTCCTTGTGGCACATGTCGTGCGATTGATGATCCCTTGCAGGGTGTGTAAGCGATTTGAATTGCCGCGCTCTTGGATATGAGCACGCTTGTATCATCCGACATTTCAGTATAGTAACAACTTAAACTTGAAATTAGTTGGTATACTTGATGTTGATACTTGTTCAAGTTATTACTTGCTCTCTTTCATGCAAAATTTCAGATTTCACTCTAGTAGTAGGTGCTGTCCATAAACGCTATAAAAATTGTAAATTGAGTAGTTGAATGTGAATATGAACCAAAGTTAAGCTTTTATGCACTTGTTATCTTAAGCTTACTCCTTCCTACATCCCAATGCATATGCTTTCGAGTCGGTCATATATGGACCACGGGTAAGTCTTGCGAGTACCTTCTGTACTCATGTTTCGCTTTGTGATTTTTAGGTGAGGACATCGACGGATGCGAGTTCTCATTCAGATTGCCTCTTGGTGGTCTCCAAGGGCACCGAATAGGGCTAAGCTCGTTAGAACGCCTGGAAGTGTTCAAGGGCAGGACACTTCCGGAGATGTCATAACTTTTGGGTTTGTTATGGTGGTTGTTCATTCATTTTGCTGTATAGTTAGCCTTCTAAACTGTGTAATGTCTAGGTTTATTTACTTGACTATTTTCATTGTTGAACCTCAATGTATTACCATGCTCAACTCATGTCTAGTATGTTGCTTCTATCCATGTTATCTTTATGCTATGCTTGTGTTGTTGTGCTATATTTGGGTTAAGTTAATTGTTTTTCTGTCTGCTGAGTGGATGTCCTTATTTCTAGAGGCGTCATGCCGAAATTTTGAAGATTTTCTGAGTCTAGGTAGGATCTTGCGAATTGTCTATTTGTGAGTCTTTATCTGCTGCTGTTAGTTCTTGCCCTGTGTGGTTGTCTGGTTTGTCTTCGTGCCATGGTTTTTAGTCGTTTTGTTGTGTGTCCGCGGCACGTGTATGGTCGTAAAGTTTTGGGTTCGTTGCCCCCTTTATGCGAATTGAATTGATATGGCAATGGAAACCGGTATGTAGGGATGAAAACGGATAGTAATTCGGATATCAATTTTTTGTCTTTGTTCTTCAATGGGAAACAAATAGGATATAGAATTTTCTATCCGAATTCATATTCTTGTTTGTGGTGTTGAGCTTATTCAAATTCATAAAAATGAACCTCAAATTCATTATATATTTATTTAAATGATAGAAATAAAATTCGGATATCAATCGGATACGGATTCGATATTTTTTTCACCTTTTTATTTATGGGAAGCAAATAATGCGTAATTTTTTAATCTAATTTTATAATCTTATTTTTATAATGAGCTTGCTAAAGTGTTAAAAAATGAAAACCAAAATCGTTATATATCTATTTAAAATGTCGAATTTGTTCAGAAATTCGGATATCCGTTCATCCCTACCGTATATGGGCGATCCCGGCGAAGCCGTCGCATACCGGGGAATACCGATTGTTGTCGAGTTATTCAATGGATTCGTTGTTGTCCTAATTGGGCTTGGGTGTTAGCACCGTGAGCACCACCGGTGATCCATTGCTAGCCTCCAAACCGATGAGGGCGACCGGCATTCAAATAACTCCGAGGAAGGTCGTATGCTCCTCACAAGCTGGTATCAGAGCAAGGTGCATAAAGACGAACCGTAAACTTGACAACCACTTAGGTGATTAATTAGGACTTACTTAACCTTCTAGGTAGCAATTAGCACTATATTACCCGCCCTATGTCTATAATTAAGGTTGTGCAGGTTGAATGGTGAGCATGGGAGAAACGATCACGTTGGAATCGTGCATTTCATACCATGCATGCATATGTCCTGCCGTGTCCTTTTTGCATCATGATCTATGCTTTCATGTGTGTTAGACTTGTAGGATTCCTTTGTCTTGTGCTATTGTTTAGATTATGTTTTTAATTCAAATTATTAGCCAAGTCTAAGAACCTATCCCTTTCATGTGGAGTCTGACTCTTGTCATTTGACTTTGGTTGACGACAGAATGAGGACCCGCGGAGGTGCGGGAGGTGATGAGGCTGCGGGGCGATCGCAGCCCCACAATGGTGATCCGCCTCCTCCTCCCAACCTCTTGGATGTGTTGCTGAGGTCTGAGTAGAATCAGCAAGCAACCAACCGAATCCTTAAGATGCTTATTTAGAATCAGGCTCCTCGAGGTGGCCGCGAAGGGCGAGACCGACCCAATGGTTATCTGGATTTCTTGCATACTCACCCACCCACCTTCTCTCGTGCCAGCGAGCCACTGGAGGCAGACGATTGGTTGCGCACTATTGAGTAGAAGTTTGCTCTCATTCATTGCGAAGACCATGAGAAGGCTCTATTCGCTGCTCAACAACTTCAAGGCCCTGTTGGAGCTTGGTGGGCCAACTTCCTTGTCATGCAGCCTGCCCGTCACCAGGTGTCATGGGCAGAGTTCCGTGAGGCCTTTCGGGCATATCATATCCCGAAGGGGCTCATGGACATCAAGAGGTAGGAGTTCCTCTCCCTCAAGCAGTTGAACAAGTCCATGATGGACTATTCTCGTGAGTTCAACAATCTAGCTCAGTATGCACCGGACGAGGTGAACACTGACCAAAAAAAGCAAGATCGCTTCATGAATGGGCTGTCAGCCAAGATGCAAGACAAGCTCTCAGTGTGCGACTTCCCTGATTTCAATGCTATGGTGAGTCAGGCGATCACGGTGGAGCACAAGATGAAGAACCACTAGGAAGAAAAGAAGCGGAAGAGGGTGGTACAATTTTCGTTAGGTGGCAGTTCGCAGCGTGCTCGAGCTGTCCCCCTTCCTCCACTTCGGGCACCTGCTCCTACACCTCACCTACAGGCTGGGATGGCCCGGCCTCCTGTTGTTGCTCCTGGCCCCACACCAAGAACCGGAGTGAGAGTGGGGGGCGACCAGTCCAGCCCGTGCATACAATTGTGGGCGACGGACATTTCATCAGGGATTGTCCTTTTCTAAGGCGGGACAACAACTCTAATGCTCCAAGGCCTCAAGGCGCTACCGCACCGCCTCCATGTCCCAACGGGAAGGCACCTCAAGCGCCAAAGCATGGCCGAGTCAACTAAACCGACGCTGAGGAGATTCCAGAGGGTGACACTGTGTTGATGGGTATGTTATGCATTGATGGGCATGCTGCTAGGGTTTTATTTGACTCAGGGGCTTCTCATTCTTTTATTAGCAAGGATTTTGTTATGCATCATCAAATGAGAGTGACCTGCAGCAACACCTCGTTCTTCATTGAAGCACCGGGTTCAAAAATTTTCGCTAATCAAGTAATTCAAGAAGCATCTGTGCTAATCCAGGGGGTTCCATTCCTTGTCAACTTGTTGCTCCTTGATCTTCGTGGGATGGATGTTATCTTGGGCATGAATTGGCTAACACCAAGCAGAGAGCCATTCTATATTGTTCTCGCCGCCCATCTCGCTAAAGGGACCGATGGGCTACGGTTAACTCTACTTCTCGATGGTGGCAAGGCCACTTTGCTCCTTGAATGGTGCTGAAATTGAGGGGTTAGAGTCCATTCCCGTGGTTTCGAATACCCAATGTGTTCCTGCCATGAATTGTCGGGATGCCGCCCGATCGATATTGAGTTCAGAGTTGAACTTCAGCCCGGGTGCTCCAGCTTCAAGCGCCGATCAAATGCCACCGATGAATTGGCCAATTGAAGAATCAACTCAAGGAATGTTGGACAAGGATTCATTCGTCCGAGCTCTCACCTTGGGGCTGCTTTCGGCTATCTTCGTGACCAAGAAGGATGGTTCTCTTCGCCTATGTGTTGATTATCGCCCTTGAACGCAATCACCATAAAGAACAAGTACCTCTTCCTCGAATTGACATCCTCTTTGATCGCTTTGGTGCAGTGTTCTCCAAGATTGATTTGAGGCTCGAGTATCATCAAATCAAGATTCGAGCCGAAGATATTCCAAAACAAAGATTCTCCACTCGTTATGGCCTATATGAGTATACCGTCATGTCGCTCGGTTTGACGAATGCGCCAAGCGCATTTCATGTACCTTATGAACTCCATCTTCATGGAGGAACTTGACTCCTTTGTGGTCATCTTCATTGACGATATCCTCATCTACTCAAAGAAATGTAGAGGAACATGCAAAGCATCTTCTCATCGCTGAGAGACTCTGAACATCGCCTTTATGCGTAAATTCAGCAAGTGTGAGTTTTGGTCAAGGAGGTATCTTTCTTGGGACATGTCCTCTCCGAGCAAGGTGTTGTTCACGATCCAAGCAAAGTGCAAGATGTTCTAGAGTGGGAACAGCCCAAACCGCCACGGAGATCCGTAGTTTTTTGGGCTTGCAAAAGTGCTATTACCGCCGATTCATTCAAGACTTCTTGAAGATTGCCAAACCTATGACCGAGCTACTCAAGAAGGGTGCTGAATTCAAATGGTCACGGGCTGTGAGCAAGCATTTCAGACCTTGAAACAACGCCTTACTACAGCTCTTGTCCTCACACAACCTGACATTCACAAGCCATTCGATGTTTATTGCGATGCATCAGGTATCGGACTTGGCTGCGTGCTTATGCAAGAAGGCCAAGTTGTCTCCTATGCGTCTTGGCAATTGAAACGCCACGAAGAGCACTATCCAACTCATGATTTAGAGCTTTCCACTGTGGTTCATGCTCTAAAAATTTAGCGCCACTACCTTCTTGGGAACAAGTGCAACATCTATACCGATCACAAAAGTCTCAAGTACATCTTCACTCAGCAGATTTGAATATGAGGCAAAGTGTGAGGAGTCGCCAGACCGCCCTCGGGTTATTTGAATGTCCGGTCGCCTCATCGGATTTGGAGGCTAGCAACGGATCACCGATGGTGCTCACAAGCATAACACCCAAGCCCAATTAGGACAACAACGATCTCATTCAATAACTCGACAACAATCCCAGATTCCCCTGATGCTAATTCAAGCTCGCCAGATCGCCCAAGATACCGGTTTCCATTGCCATATCAATTCAATTCGCATAAAGGGGCAACGAACCCAAAACTTTGGGGCCGTGACAATTCCTCCCCCCCATAAAAGAATCTCGCCCCGAGATTCGAAAATGAGAGCATAGATGGATAGAATCCATATGGGCAATGCAGCCACATACAAATGATATGGCCTTAATTGCGAAAAGATTGATGGTAGCACTCACATAGCATGGAAGAACTCGATACTCGAATCTCAAACAGCCTTCCCGCCTCCCATGTGGCTTCATCTTCAAGCAATTGCTCACCAATTTTGTAGAATTTGAGAGTCCTCCCACGAGTCTTATGCTCACTTCATCCAAAACTCGAATAGGATACTCTTGATAGGACAGATCGGGTCGAACCTCGAGTTCATCCACTTCGAGATGTTCAAAGGAATACGGAGGCATTTCTTCAATTGCGATATGTGGAAGACATCGTGGACCATCGCTAGAGCGGAGGAAGCTCCAACCGATATGCCACTCGACCACGATTGCAAGGATCCGGAAAGGTCCTATGTATCGAGGTGCTAATTTTCCTTAACCCCTAAACGATGGGTGCCCCGAGGGGAGATACCTTCTTCACCAAAACTCACACTTGCCGAATTTCGTGATAAAGACGATGTTCCTGAGTCTCGAGAATGATGCTGAAGATGTTTTGCATGCTCTTCCTCATTTGCCGAGTAGATGAGGATATCACAATGAAGATAACCACGAAGGAGTCAAGTTCCTCCATGAAGATAGAGTTCATAAGGTACATGAAGTATGCCGGTGCATTCGTCAAACCAAACGACATGACGGTATACTCATATAGGCCATAACGAGTGGAGAATGCTGTCTTCGGGATATCTTCGGCTCGAATCTTGATTTGATGATACCCGAGCCTCAAATCAATCTTGGAGAACACCCGTGCATCAACAAGCTGATCAAAGAGGATGTCAATTCGAGGAAGAGGTTACTTGTTCTTTATGGTGACTGCGTTCAAAGGACGATAATCAACACATAGGCGAAGAGAACTGTCCTTTTTGGTCACGAAGAGAGCCGAGCAGCCCAAGGTGAGGAGCTCAAACGAATGAATCTTTTGTCCATCGCCTTCAGTTGATTCACAATTCGCCAATTCATCGAGCAAAGATTCGACACGGCCGCTTGAAACCGGAGCAGCCCGGTGAAGTTCAACTACGAGCTCAATATCCCGATCGGGTGGCATCCCCAAAGAATTCATTGGGAACACCTCCGGTATTCGAAACCATGAATGGACTCTAACTCCTCATGGAAGGGATAGGTTCTTAGACTTGGCTAAAATTTGAATTAAAACCTGATCTAGACAATAGCACAAGACAAAGTAATCCTACAAGTCTAACATACATAAAAGCATAGACCATGATGCAAAAAGACATGGCAAGACATATGCATGCATGGTATGACATGGACCTCATATGCATGGTATGAAATGCACGGTTCCAACGTGATCGTTTCTCCCACGCTCACCATTCAACCTGCACAACCTTAATTATAGACATAGGGCGGGTAATATAGCGCTAATTGCTACCTAGAAGGTTAAGTAAGTCCTAATTAATCACCTAATTGGTTGTCAAGTTTACGGTTTGTCTTTATGCACCTTGCTCGATACTCACCTTGAGAGGAGTCGCCAGCATCGCCCTCGGGTTATTTGAATGTCCGGTCGCCTCATCGGATTTGGAGGCTAGCAACGGATCACCGATGGTGCTCACATGCTAACACCCAAGCCCAATTAGGACAACAACGATCCCATTCAATAACTCGACAACAATCCCAGATTCCCCCAGATGCGACCAAGCTCGCCCAGATCGCCTCAAGATACCGGTTTCCATTGCCATATCAATTCAATTCGCATAAAGGGGGCAACGAACCCAAAACTTTACGATCAGACACGCAACGCGGAAGCACCACAACGATAAAAAAAACCAAAGCACAAAGACAAACCAGGCAACCACGCGAGGCAAGAACCAACAACAGCAGACTAAGACTCACAAAAAGGACAAAACACAAGATCTAGCCTAGACTCAGGAAATCTACAAAATTTCGGCATGACGCCCCTAGAAGTACGGACATCCACTCAGCAGACAGAAGAAACAAATAACTAAACAGATATATATCACAACCAACCACAAGCATAAACAACGACATAGATAGATACAACATCACATATAGGAGTTAAGCATGGCGATACCACGAGGTCCAACAACTAAATTAGACAAGTACTTTAAACAAAGCCATAACAAGTTTTAAAGCTAACTATACAACAAAATGAAAGAACCACCACCAAATTCAACCCAAAATAAGACATCTCCGGAAGTGTCCTGCCCTTGAACACTTCCGGGGGTTTACATCGCTGAGCTAGCTTTTACTCGGTGCCGCTTCGACCACCGAGAAGCAGAATGGACAGAACTCACACCTATCGGGGTCCTCACCGAAAAAACCACAAAGCGTAGCATGAGTACGAAGGTACTCAGAAGACTTACCCGTGGTCCATATATGACCGACTCAAGGAATATGCATTTGGATGTAGCAAGGTATAAGCTTAAGGTAAAAGTGCGTAAAAGCTTACTTTGTTGCATATTCAAATTCAACTACACAAATTTCAAAATCATAGCGATTATGGACAGCACCTATTACTAGAGTGAGAGCTGAATTTAAACATTAAAGAGAGCAATTAAAATCATGAACAAGTATCAACATCAAGTAATCCAACTATTTTCAATTTAAGTTATTACTACGCTGAAGTGTCTGATGATACAAGCGTGCTCATATCCGAGAGCACGGCAATTCAATCGCTTATTCACCCCGCAGGGATCATCAATCGCACGACATGTGCCACAAGGAACCTCATGTCAACCCTCCTCCCATCCATATCTACTGTTGAACCATCCTCATGCGGCCCGAGCACCTAGCAACCCACCTCGAGCGGCTCAAGCCTCGCTTAGCCCTCAAGAGTAGACCTAGGCCTCGCCTCAACCACGCCCAATCGCATGAGGGCATGACCCATCGAGTAGTATGCCATGAAAGGGTGGCTTACCGTACCATTATATCGGGCATGCGATCAACAAGGTGCTCGATCAACATGGCAAACAACGGATCGGTCCTAACCAACACAAAGAGACTACAACATTTGAGTCTCCACACTCAAATGATCCAACCCTCTCGCCCGGTCTCAAATTTTCATTTCAAAGCATAATCATAACTATTGCAACCCAATAGTGTGAAGTAATTAAACTCAAGTGATGGAACCTTCCACCACTTGGCCCATACCCACATCTAAGCAAACTAAGCATGGACACAATATAAATACCCATATACTAGTTTCAAGGAAGGTATTCAACAATTATCAACGAGTGTATATGCAACAAGTATGTTTTAACCCTACCCCACATTTCAATTCCTAATGCAAGACATAATCATCCAATAAGCAATTTATTCGCCAAAATACAATTATATAAGGTTAAAAATGCTTAGGTGCTTGCCTTGAGCTTCTGCTTGATCCTCAGTAACACACGGCCCTCCGGTACCCCCCTCGGTCACCGCCGCGTTAACCTCCACGTGCTCGTTCTCTACACGTTCGCCATGTATGAAAAATGAGATGCATGCGATGCATATGAAATAAAAATACTACATGCATCCTTAAGACAAATCCAAAAGTGCAAACATTCACCTCAATTGAAGAATGAAAATGAAATTGCAAGACTCCACTTCTACTCTAAAGCCAAAATCTGAAAATAACATGCATACACCTCTAAACAGGCATAACTTTTGAATGCTTAATCGAAAAAATGATTTTTTTGACTCTAAAGGACCACAAGAGGGTGATCTAACTTTAACATACATCACAACATTTAGAATATAGATTGAAAGTTTTTAACTAAACTCTGAACTTCAGCCCCAAAATCTGAATTTTCAGAAAAACTGGTTTCAGGACAGCATGTATACAAATGACCATAACTTTTTGATCACTTAGCCAAATTGAGCAAACTCAGAGCCTAAACGACCACAAGACATAGACCTACAAACTAGCTTTGGCCAATTACCCAGATTCTGCCTAGATAACTCCCAGTTTGGCCAGGAACAGAGGGCAGTTTCAGAGTTCAGAATACTCAGAGCTTCAGAACAGCATGCACCAGTTTCAACATAAAAATTGTTATTCTTAATGGAATTGAGTAAATGATAACACTTTTACAATCTACATGAAATTTCCTACAACTCCACAGGCAAAAAGAATTTCTAATTCGGCCTCTAACTAATTTTTATTCACAGCTCAAGTTTCTACCCGAAATCTTCAGCATTTTCAGAGCAGCAAACACTAAAATTGCCATAACTTTCAGCTGGGTTAACGAAATTGAGTGATTCCAGTTGGAGATGAAAGATAATTTTATTACCCACAATTTTCTCTATAAACAACCTAGCAGAAAATGCTCGGAACTTGCTCAAATCACCATGAAACAGCAGCTACAAAATCTACTCGAATTTCAGAACTATGCTCCAAACCCTAGAATGGTTGTTCCCCATCCAAATCCTAAATCTCTACTCACCTAAGCCCCCAAAATCACTATTGCTGCCCCCAAAACCAGAAATAACCAATCAAACCCTAGGGGAGAGTTCTCACCTTAAGATCTCACATGGGGATCAAGAGAGGAGAGGAGGAGGGCTGCTGCTTGGAGGGAGGAAGGAGGCGCCCAGGGAGGAGCTTCAGGGAGGAGGGGCACGACCTGGAGGGAGCTGGAGAAGTGGCGCCGGCCTGGGGACTGTAGGGAGCTGGTGGAGGCGTGTGGAGGCTTGCTTGGGGAAGGAGAGCTCAGGAAAAGAAGGCTGCTTGCTTCGGTTTGGAGACTCAAAGAAGAGGGGTCTGGTTTTTGGTTTGGCAGCCCTCAATTCCATTTTGTATGCTAAGCTACTTGACCCCACTAGTAAGTAAAGTTAGAATGGCTAAGTCCCCTAATTTTAGTACAGGTTCAATTTTGATGCTATGATTTGAATTAGTATTTGGCATTGATTTTGGTTCAAACCCTCCACTGTAGAGAAAAGTTTCTAGTTTTCATTTTACTAACATGCACACTCTAGGTCCTTATAGTTCTCAAGTTACAAGACTCAACTTTAATGAAAACCATATTCGCACCCCTGAAATTTCTAGCTCTTAAATTTTGTTAAGCTTGGAAATTCTCAAGTGGCAGTTTGGTAGAGATTCTGAAATTAGCAGTTGATCTCAAATGCGGCCAAAACTTGGTTGGCGCTAATGTTAGCCGCATGAGCCGATTCCGAATTTGGGGCTGTGACACAAAGAAGGTGGCTTGAACTGATCAAAGACTACCATTTGGATGTGCATTACCACCCAAGAAAAGCCAATGTGGTGGAGTGTTCAAAAATTCGGTCCTTGGCGGCGATATTGCGGCCGATATTGCGGTTGGCGGTAGTAAACGTAATGAATTCAGCCCTTGGCGGCCTGTTTGGCAGTTGGGCCGAAATTTCAGGACTTGGCGGGCTGTGGCGGGGCGTGGCGGGCCTTGGCGTGGCGTGGCGTGGCGGGCCAGCTAGCACAAAAATCGGCTGATTACTTTGCCGCCCGCAACCAAACTCCAGTCCACTCGACCGAGCCCGACTCCACTCGCATCTGGCGCTAGGGTTTCCTTCGAGCTCTTGCCGTCGGACCTCAGCGGCGGCGGCGGCGGTGGACGTCACCGCAATCGTCGCCTGCTCTGGCCCCATCCGGCATCCGCGACCCCAGCCGTCCACTTCTCCCCGGCCGGCCGACGCTCCGAACCTCAAGGATCCGAGCTCCACTCCCACCGCCATCGGACGTCGCCACCACCGTCACCGGCTCTGGCTCTCCGTTGGTCAGCTGCTCCACCTCCTCACTGGTCAGCTTCTCCCCGACCGGCCGACCCTATGACCACATCTCCGGATCTTCGCTAGGCGCTAGTCCGAGGCACCGATCTCCGCTCCTGCCACCGTCGGAGCTTGCCCCCGACGTCGCCGGAGCTCACGCCCAGGTGGCCAGGTATGCTCATGGTCAAGCCACAGTGCCACGCCTCCCTTGGTCCCTTGTCCAGTCCTCCTCCTCGGCTCCTCTACCTGTTTTGATTCTTGCGATTCAGCCTGGAACTGGAAGTCGGACTCCTTTCGGTCCTGACAACTAATTGACTGATGTATCATTTGTATGATTAATGATTGTATCAAATTGTTGTGCATTTGTATGATTGTATCATCATTCATCAGTTTGGAGTAAGAAGACAGTGAGACAAGAAGGCAAGAAGTCGAGGAAATGTGAAACCAGTTAACACTTAACACTAACAGTTAGCTGATTCAAAAAATCTGGTGCTAGACGTGCTACACTGCTAGTCAGTAAATGATGTGTCCGAGCTGATACTCTGATAGCAAGCAAACATTATGTATGCCTAGAGGTTTTGATGAATTGATGTATGAATTTGAATTATGATCGGATGCTGTTTTACATGTAAGAACAAGAGACATGTAAACATCTATTTGGTACCAATATATATGTCAATAATTTCATTTGTCAATAAATGAAATTATTGACATATATATATATGTACTATCATTGTTAGGTAGATTTTATTGGCACAGTAAAATTTTAATGAGGTTCTTGCACTGCTGCATATGTTGACATCTATTTGGTACCAAATAGATGTTTATAACTTTTGTTAGGAATTCATCGCTCTTTTATCAGTTTATGAATTATGAGTTTATGAATTGTTGTGTGTGCTGTTGTGTCTTGTTGTCTGTTGATTATCATCTTATAGTTATGGATGGCATGTAGAAATAGAACTTAACTAAATTTAATATTGACATTGTAGTGTATGTTTCTAAATTGTCAAATTGGTGATGTCAAGTGTTGCCTCAGTTGCGACCCCTACTAATCCCGCTCCCACTCCCACTACTGAAAATATTGATGTGCAATCGGATGACATTGCATGGAAGTATGGAGTTAGATGGGTTCTGGCTAATAAAGATAAAGTTATGTGTAAGTTGTGTAAGAAGAAATTTTCTGGAGGTGCAACTAGAATCAAGCTACATATTGCGGGAATTAAAGGGACAGTAAAAGCTTGCCCAAATGCCACCGAAGAAGATAAGTTACTCTGCAAGGGACGTACAGAGGAAGTACGGTTGAAGAAGAAGGCTAGGAAAGAACATGATGAGGAGGTAAGCTGTGTATACATGATTACATATTTACATGTATCTTTTTTTTTAGCTTATATCATGTTATCGATTGTGATTCATTTATTTGTGCAGAATAGAAGTCAGGTGGACATTCCTTCCAATCCTTCCAATTCTCAACAGGAAGAGAAGCTTGATGAAATTGGTACGTCAGGAGTTCGATAATTAGGGCCCATGGATAAATTTGCAAGGCCCGTTGATCTCTCAATTGGTATATCGAACTTGCGCCAACAAAACATTAACGATGCATTGGATAAGGAGAGAACATGGAAAGTGAGGCAATATGTTGCAAAATGGATGTATGAGAATGTTGTTCCTTTCAATAAAATTGATTGTGATTCTTTTGATCAGATGTGTGAGGCAATTGGTCGCTATGGTCCCGGTTTTGTCCCTCCTTCTCAATGGGATCTTCGTGAGAGATTGTTGAATGAGGAAATGGAGAAAACAAAGGAGGCACTAAAGGGTCATGAAGAAGTAAGAGCGTTCACAGGATGCTCTATAATGACTGATGCTTGGAGTGATAGAAAGAGGAGAAGCATAATGAATTTGTGTGTGAATTGTAGTTTGGGAACATGTTTTCTTGGTTCGGTGGAGGCTTCGGATGTAGCACACACAAAAGAAGTTATCTTTGAGTATGTGGATGGCTATGTTGAGAAAGTAGGTGCTGAACATGTTGTTCAAATTGGTAAGAAAAATTATTGCCCTTAGACCTTAGTCAATTACCATTTCAATTTCATAAATTATAATATAATGTTTTGTTTTTGACTTTTTTCTTTCTTATGTAGTAACCGATAATGCGTCAAATAATATGGGAGCAAAGGCTTTGATGAAGGAGAAAAGGCCCACAATATTTTGGACTTCATGTGCAACCCATTCTCTAAACTTGATGCTAGAAGCAATTGGAAAGTTACCGAGATTCAAGAGGGTTATTGATCAAGCTAAGTCATTCACTATCTTTGTTTATGCACATCACAAAACATTAGCAATGATGAGAAAGTTTACCAAAAAGAGGGATATAATAAGGCCAGGGGTCACTAGATTTGCTTCCTCCTTTCTCACTTTGCATAGCATGAGTGAAAAGAAGAAGGCATTAAGAAGCATGGGTATTTTGGTGGACTGGGAAGGTTGTAAGGCAGTCAAAACACAAAAGGGAAAGGCTGCAACAAAGGCAATAATAAGTGTTGGGTTTTGGCAAAGTGTTTTGAATTGCTTAAAAACATTTTATCCTTTGGTTAAAATTCTTCGCATGGTTGATGGAGATGTGAAGCCTTCTATGGCATTTCTTTATGGAGAGCTTTTGGAAGCAAAGGAAGCAATCATGCATGCTAATGGTAATGTAGAGAACAACTATAAGCCTATTCTCACTATTGTTGACGACAAAATGAAGGATAGACTTGATTCTCCATTGCATTTGACAGCATATCTCCTAAATCCTTACTATAGTTATGTGAAGAAGGATGTTTTCCTAGACCAAGAATTAGTTCAAGGGTTTTTCACATGTGTAGAGACATTCTATCATGATGATGTTGCTAAGCAAACAGATGTGCTAATTAAAGAGTGGCCTAAATTTAAAAAACAAGAGGGGTTATTTGGAAAGATTGCGGCTAAGAAAGGATGTGAAAGCTTCGATTTTAATCCTGGTAATATAATTTATTCTTGTAGACTACATATAATTGCTGCTATGTTTTCAACATTATTTGTTGTTTTCTCATTATTACTACTTGTTTTGCAACATACAGCGGAGTGGTGGGAAACTTTTGGATGTGGTGTGCCCTTGCTCCAAAGAATGGCAATGAAAATCCTCTCTTTGACCTCTAGTTCTTCCTGCCAGAAAGAAATTGGAGTTGTTTTGAAGGGTTAGTCTCTACTCTAACTCTTTAAATTGAAATTCCATATTTAGCCTCTAACTATTAGTCTGTCTAGTACCTAACTAACCATATTACTTGTTAATTGCTAGATACATACAAAGAAGAGGAATAGACTAAATGTTGAGCGTTTGGAAAAACTTGTCTTTATCCAATTTAATTCAAGGTTGATGAATAAAAAAAGACGGGGCAAGGAGAGGAACATTGATCCGCTACTAAGCAAGGATGATTGGACAGCCCTTGGGTGGTATCAATATGTTCCTGATGATGAAGAAGGTGATGAGGTGACTGATGAAGCTCAAGTAGAAGGAGGTGATGAACTGCAACCTCGTAGGAGTGTAAGGATTAGACATCTAGTAGAGGATGATATGGACCTCATGGAGGAATCAGAGGAAGAGGTGAATGAAGTAGAGGAAGAAGAGGTTGAGTTCGAGGATGACAAAGAGGAACCAGATGAATTTGATGGCAATGAATCAGAAGAGCTTGCTACATTATAAATTTATGTTATGCATTTGCTATTGACTATTGAGAACATTTATATTTTAGAATATGAACCATCATTTGAACTCTATTAGTATGTATGAATTATGATGTGTTAGACTCTATTTGTGGCTATTTGCTTGTTCCTTGTAACTGCTTATTGGCTTGTAGGGTTTTAATCTTGGAGAAAGTTGCTAATCTTCCAGCCGGTTAAACTTCTGTTATGTCATGCCGTCATGGAGGATCTAGTCTGTTCTCTTCTGTGTCATTCATTATATGGATTTAAGGCCATTTGTTTAAAGACACAATTGCTTCTTATTACCGATTTAGGTTTGTGGATTACATCTTTGGAAATGAGATCGAGGCAAGGATCTTTGCTAAAGTCCGTGGATGGGAGGTAATTAGTCATTTCTCCTCCTATAATATCTTCATTTGATGATTGTGTCAGCCGACAAATACTGTGAAAATTTGTAGACAGAGAATGTTGAGGAGATCGCTGAAGATCTCACACCGCCATTGGTTTCGTGAAAACAAAAGAGGATCGTTGTGATTACTCAAGGTGTTGATCTAGTAGTTGTACGAGGATGGAAAGGTATTTATTCTTGTCGCTTTGATGCATAACATTTACAATATGATCTTGCATTTTGAGTATACAAACCTACTTTAATATTCTACTTTAATATTTGATGTCTTGCAATTTGCAAATAACTAGAAAAGAAAACTACAAATTTTTATTCATAATAAAATCAATAATATATATGAATTATATTAATTCTCGGCCGCCGAGGGTCAAAACACCGAGACCCGCAATTGCGCCGCAAATACGGCCTTGGCGCTTGGCGGTGCCTAACCGCCACGAATCCGCCGAGCGAACTCTTGAACACTGGTGGTGGCTGACGCATTGAGTCGCAAGGCCCGATGCAATTGCCTCACTCTTCAACCCCAAAGTGCCACTATTTGTGCAGAATTGCTGAAACTCGGCATAGAAATGGTTGAAGAAGGGTTCTTGGCCAACCTAGAGTTGAAGTCCACGCTGCTGGATCAGATTAGAGAGGCGCAAAAGAGGGACAAGGGTGTTGCCCGAATACGTGACAAGTTGAATTCCGGCCAAGCTACTTGTTTCCATCTTGATGATTGTGGAACTTTATGGTTCGGCAAGCGCCTAGTCGTCCCTAAAGACCAAGAGTTGAGAAGAAAGATTCTCGATGAAGCCCACAACTCCTTGCTCACAATTCATCCGGCAGAACAAAATGTATCAAGACTTGAAGCAACAGCTTTTGGTGGACTCGCATGAAGCGCGAGATTGCTCGCTATGTGTCCGAGTGTGATGTTTGCCAACGGGTGAAGGCCGAACATCTCAAACCGGCTGGCACTCTTCAGCCGCTGCCCATTCCAAGTTGGAAGTGGGAAGAAGTTGGCATGGATTTCATCACCGGCCTGCCAACGACTTCTTCGAGTCATGACTCGATATGGGTTATAGTCGACCGGTTGATGAAGTCCGCACATTTCCGAGCTGTTCGCACCACTTATCAAGCCAAGAGGTATGCAGAGTTGTACATATCTCGGATTGTATGTCTTCATGGAGTACCAAGGCGGATAGTTTCAGATCGAGGCTCTCAGTTTGTTTCTCGATTCTGGAGAAGTCTGCACGAAGCATTAGGCACTAAGATGCTTCACAGCTCGGCATATCACCCGCAAACTAGCGGCCAAACCGAGAGGGTCAATCAGATCCTTGAGGACATGTTGAGGGCTTGTGTTCTATCTTATGGGAAGAAATGGGATGAATGTCTTCCATATGCTGAGTTTGCTTACAACAACAGCTACCAAACCAGCATCAAAATGTCTCCTTTCGAAGCACTCTATGGTTGTAGCTGTCGGACACCCCTAAACTGGTCCGAGAGTGGAGAACGTCCATTCTTTGGACTTGAACTGGTCATGACGACAGAAGAGATGGTAAAGACCATACAAGAGAATTTGAGGGTAGCACAATCACGGCAAAAGAGCTATGCTTAGCGTCGTAGAAGACCTCTCTCTTTCAGCATAGGTGATTATGTCTATCGGAAGGTATCTTCCCTCCGGGGCACCCATCGTTTTGGGGTTTAAGGAAAATTAGCACCTCGATACATAGGACCTTTCCGGATCCTTGCAAGACATGGTCAAGTGGCATATCAATTGGAGCTTCCTCCCGCTCTAGCGATGGTCCACGATGTCTTCCACATATCGCAATTGAAGAAGTGCCTCCGTATTCCCTTTGAACATTTCAAAGTAGATGAACTCGAGGTTTTGCCCGATCTGTCCTACCAAGAGTATCCTTATCGAGTTTTGGATGAAACTGAACGCAAGACTCGTAGGAGGACTCTCAAATTCTACAAAATTTAGTGGAGCAATCACACTGAAGATGAAGCCACATGGGAGCGGGAAGACCGTTTAAAAATTGAGTATCCCGAGTTCTTCCAAGCTATGTAAGTGCTACCATCCAATCTTTTCGCAATTAAAGCCATATCATTTGCATGTGGCTGCATTGTCCATATGGATTCTATCCAGTTATGCTCTCGTTTTCGAATCTCGGGGCGAGATTCTTTTATGGGGGGAGGATTTGTCATGGCCCCAAATTCGAATTAGGCTCATGCGGCTAACATTAGCGCCAACCAGGTTTTTGGCCGCATTTGAGATCCACTGCTAACTTCAGAATCTATCCCAAATTTGCCACTTATGAATTTCCAACTTAACAAAATTTAAGAGCTAGAAATTTCAGGGTGCAAATATGGTTTTCATCAAAGTTTGGAGCCTTGTAACTTGAGAACTATAAGGAGTTAGAATGTGCGGGTTAGCTAATCACAAACAAGAAACTTTCTCTACAACGTTGTGGGGTTTGAACCAAAATCCAATGCCAAATGCTAATTTAAATCTTAGCATCAAAAATTGAATCCTATGCTGAAAATTCTGGGGGCATAGCCAATTTAACCTTGCTTACAAGTGGGGTCAAGTGAGCAGCACACAAAAGAAATGAGGTGCAGCCAAACCAAATCAGCACACTCCCCCTGATTTTCTTTCCTTCCCAGCCGCACCTCCCTTCAGCCCAAACCGAAACCAGCTCTCTTCCTCCATAGCCACACCTCCCTCCAGCCCCTTCCACAAGCAGGCGCCATTCCAGCTTCTTCCCTGGCCGGCCCTCACTCCTGCAGCCTCCTTGGTGGCACCCTCCCTCCTCCAGCACCTCTCCATGCAGCAGCTCCCTCCTCTCTTCTCTTTGTTCCCCATGTGAGATTTTGAGGTAAGGCTTCCTTGTTTTAGGGTTGAGTGTTTCCTGATTTTGGGGGTAGCAATGGTGAATTTGGGGGCTTGGGAGAGTAGAGATTTGGGATTTGGGAGGGAAACAACCACTCTAGGGTTTGGAGCAAGATTCTGTTTTTCGAGCAGATTTCGTAGCTTCCGTTTCGTGTTGATTTGAGCAAGTTAAGGGCATCTCCTACTAGGCTAACTGTAGAAAAAGTTGTGGGTAATAGAATTATCTTTCATTTCCAACTAGAATCACTCGATTTCGTTAATCCAGCTGAAAGTTATGATGATTTTAGTGCGTGCTGCTCTGGAATGCTGAAAATGTGGAGCTGAAACTTGAGCTGCAAATTAAAATTATTTTGGGGCCGAATTAGAATTTAACTTTGCCTGAGGAGTTGTAGGAAATTTCGTTTAGATTGTAGAAATGTTATCCTTTACCCAATTCCATTAAGTATAGCAATTTTTATGATGAAAATGGTGCATGCTGTTCTGAAACTCTGAAAATTTTAGACACTAAAACTGCTCTCTGTTCCTGGCCGAACTGGGAGTTCTCTAGGTAGATTCTGGATGATTGGCCAAACCTAAGTTGTAGGTATATGTCTTGTGATCGTTTCGAATCTGTGTTTGCTCAATTTGGCTAAGTGGTTAGAAAGTTATGGTCATTTGTATCACTGTCTGTCCTGAAATCGGTTTTTGCTGAAATTTCAGACTTTGGGGATGAAGTTCAGAGTTTAGTTGAGGACTTTAAATCCATTTTCTGAATGTTGCACTTTTGGAACTGTCATGAGGGGGGGATGCATTTAGTATTTTCATTTCATATGCATTGCATGCATCTCATTTCATATGCATTGTGATCGTGTAGAGAACGAGCACGCGGATGTTGGCGCGGCGGTGACTGAGGGGGGTATCGGAGAGCCGATTGTTATTGATAATCCGACAGAAGCTCAAGGCAAGCACCTAAGCATTCTCAACCTTACATATAATTGTATTTGGCGAATAAATTGCTTATTGGATGAATACGTCTTGCATTAGGAATTGAAATGTGGGATAGGGCTAGATCCTAATTGTCTCGCAAGATACGCCATTGATACTTGTTGAACACCTCCTTCTGAGCTAGTATATGGGTAATTATATTGTGTCCATGCTTAGTTTGCTTAGATGTCGGGTATGGTCCAAGTGGTGAATGGTTCCATCACTTGAGAATAATTACATCACACTATTGGGTTGAAATGGATATGGTTATGTTCTGAAATGTAAAATTGAGACCGGGCGAGAGGGTTGGATCATTTGGGTGTGGAGACTCAAATGTTGTAGTCTCGCCTGTGTCAGTTAAGGACCGATCCGTTGTTTGCCATGTTGATCGAGCACACCTTGTTGATCGCATGCCTGATATAATGGTAGGGTAAGCCACCCTTTCATGGCATACTGCTCGATGGGTCATGCCCTCATGCGGTTGGACGTGGTTGAGGGCGAGGCTTAGGCCGACTCTCGAGGGCTACGCGAGGCTTGAGCCGCTCGAGGGGGTGCTAGGTGCTCGGACCGCATGAAGATGGTTCAACGAGTAGGTATGGATGGGAGGAGGGTTGACATGAGGTTCCTTGTGGCACATGTCGTGTGATTGATGATCCCCTGCAGGGTGAGTAAGCGATTCGAATTGTTGCGCTCTTGGATATGAGCACACTTGTATCATCCGACATTTCAGTGTAGTAACAACTTAAACTTGAAATTAGTTGGTATACTTGATGTTGATACTTATTCATGTTATTACTTGCTCTCTTTCATGCGAAATTTCAGATTTCACTCTAGTAGTAGGTGTTTTCCATAAACGCTTTAAAAATTGTAAATTGAGTAGTTGAATGTGAATATGAACCAAAGTTAAGCTTTTATGCACTTGTTACCTTAAGCTTACTCCTTGTTACATCCCAATGCATATGCTTTCGAGTCGGTCATATATGGACCATGAGTAAGTCTTGCGAGTACCTTCTGTACTCATGCTTCGCTTTGTGGTTTTCAGTGAGGACATCGATCGATGCGAGTTCTGTCTCAGATTGCCTCTCGGTGGTCCAAGGGCACCGAATAGGGGCTAAGCTCGACGTTGTAAACGCCCGGAAGTGTTCAAGGGCAGGACACTTCCGGAGATGTCATAACTTTTGGGTTTATTATGGTGGTTGTTCATTCATTTTGTTGTATAGTTAGCCTTCTAAACTATGTAATGTCTAGGTTTAAATACTTGACTATTTCCGTTGTTGAACCTCGATATATTACCATGCTCAACTCATGTCTAGTATGTTGCTTCTCTCCATGTTGATCTTTATGCTATGCTTGTGTTGTTGTGCTATATTTGGGTTAAGTTAATTGTTTTTCTGTTTGCTGACTGGATGTCCATATTTCTAGAGGCGTCATGCCAAAATTTTGAAGATTTTCTGAGTCTAGGCAGGATCTTGCGAATTGTCTATTTGTGAGTCTTTATCTGCTGCTGTTAGTTCTTGCTGTGTGTGGTTGTCTGGTTTGTCTTCGTGCCGTGGTTTTTAGTCGTTTTGTTGTGCGTCCGCGGCGCGTGTATGGTCGTAAAGTTTTCGGCTCGTTGCCCCCTTTATGCGAATTGAATTGATATGGCAATGGAAACCGGTATGCGGGGCGATCCTGGGCGAGCTTCGGGTCGTATACCGGGGGAATACCGGGATTGTTGTCGAGTTATTCGAATGGGTTCATTGTTGTCCTAATTGGGCTTGGGTGTTAGCACTGTGAGCACCACCGGTGATCCGTTGCTAGCCTCCAAATCCGATGAGGGCGACCGGACATTCAAATAACCTGAGAACGGTCAGGGCGTCTCCTCACACTAGTGAGGAGTCTTGGGGTGTTAGGAGGTATTTAGCTAAAGAGAGAAATTTGTGGTGTCCATAAATGAGAGGTTTTGGGTGTTCCTTGATTCCTTGAGAATTCAGCACTCATCCTTTGTGGGTTGAGTGCTGAGACCTTGCTAAATGGATAGCCCTTGTTCTTAGCTTTCCATAGAGCCCAAGATCACCTAATTCCGAGTTTGGACAAAAATGTTATAGCCATTTTCGTAAGCAGCAATGGACCGAAGTGTTGGTCAGTCCATGGTGAATAGAGTTCACGACGGACCAAAGTCTGGTCGGTCCGTGTTGGACGTAAAACTGTCTGTTGCTACGATGGATCGAAGTTTGGATGGTCCATGGTGAATGGGACTTTGCACAGGGGTCGGTCCGTGGCAGATGGATTTTGTAGAGTACCGGTCCGTGGGAATGCAGAGCAGTCTGTACGAATCCCAACGGCTAGTTTCAGATCCCAACGGCTAGTTTTTTGAGTGTTGGGTATTTATACCTCCTCAGAATAGTTGCGACTAGAGAGATACGCAGTGAACAGAGCTTTTTCAGTCTGTGGCACACATTGTTCATCCTTGAGCTGAAAAAGTATGAGAGGAACTCCTATGTGTTAGGAGTGTCCAAAACACTAATCTCTTGAGTGTGATTTAGACAATCCCAAGTGAGATTAGTGTGTGATCAAGTGAGTCTTGTGTGCATCTCTCTTGAGCTTGATCCGGTGTGATCAAACAAGTTTTGGACTTGTTACTCTTGGTGCTTAACAGACCTAGATGGCATGGAAGGCGCCGAGTGCGGTGATCTTCTCAAACGAAGGTTGTGAGAAGGTTCCCATGAGCAGAAGTGCTAGCATGACAAGAGACAAGGCTTGAGGACGGCCTATCTACTCTTGGAGCTAGCATCTTGTAAGAGGTTGTGACTCACCTCACCGTTGTGGTGGAAGAGTCACCCAAGTGGAGACAAGGCAAAGAGCTCGAGCGGGAGCCAGTCCTTGTGAGGAGCAAGGCCTTGCCTCAACGTGGACGTAGGAGCTTGGCTCTGAACCATGGGATAAAATCCTTGTGTCACTCTTGCGGTATCATTGTCTCCCTTATGCGTTGCTTTACTTTGTGTTTATTCTTTATGCATAGTATGTCCTGCTTGATTTGAGCTCATTGCTAGTTGTGCCTTTTGTCATGTGTTGACTTGTGAGAGCCAACTAATTTATCTTGAGCTATTCAATTGTTGGGATTTACATTCCTAGAATTAAATTGCTTGCTTGTCACCTTAGAACTGCATACCTTGTTTTAGTTAATTCTTGTGCTAGGGTGCTTGTCCCATTTGCCATCACCTAGGATAATAACTTGTGTTCAAAACTCTATTTTTAGCTTCTGCATTCTATTAAGATTTGGACAAAAGTATAAAATTAGTTTAGAAAGTAAAATTTTGAAGAAGCCCAATTCACCCCCCCCCCTCTTGGGCATACGATTCCTTACAAAGACCCACTCCGAGACGCTGTGAGTTGTTATCTCTTAAAGTGCCATCAACGTATAGTATCGAGTGGTATGCCTATATAGTCCTTAGACCTGAGATTGTCATGGATGCCCAGCATGTAGACTCGTATGTTTTAGTATCATCAAACATTACACCATAACTGGGTAGTTATAAAGGTGACTACTGGGTATGCCACGATACATTGCTAGGGGTGTGATGATCAAGATGGAATTTGCCCTTCCTAGATAACGGGAGAGATACCTCTGGGCCCCTCGTGTGGATGGATAGGGAAAGCGCACGGCCGTGCTAATATGACTAAGGAGTTAGTCATGGTTTGTATCCATTACACTATCGAGTGAAGTGGTCGAGTTATAAACAAGGGTAGCACGCATCTTGCCTTGAGCTTGACTGGTATTGTGTGGCAAAGGGATCGGTATATGTGAGTGTATCAAGGTTCAACCGGTATATGGTCGACTTGCACTGAACCTATCGGGTCACACACTTAATAGGATTGGAACTCTTCAACGGGTTTGTACGTGGATATGATCCGCGTAGGAGATAAAACTCTAGTCGGCTTCAGGCCTACTAGCGTACTATAAAAGGCAAGGCCAAGGGGTGATGCGGTACGTGTGGAAGAGTTGAAGCGTAGAGCTCTCACCAAGCACGCTCAGCCATCGGTGCGCTCCCCTCTGCTCCCCAGAAACCCTAGCTGTGAGGCGAGGTGCTAGCACACCCCGCACGGCGTTCCTTCTCGATACGTGTGGATACTGGTAGAGGCACTGCCGTACTTGGATGCACTAATCAGCAAAACTCAGCGAAGCTCAGCCAAGGTCGGCGAAGCTCGACCAAGGTCAGCAAAGCTCGGTGAAGCTTTGGCTAAATTTAGTGAAGCTCGGCGAAGGTCACTGTAACTCGGCCAAGGTCAGCAAAGCTCGATGAAGCTTGGGCTAAGCTCGGCCAAGGTCGGCGAAGCTCAGTGAAACTCAGGCGAAGCTCGGTGAAGGTCGATATAGTGCGGCCAAGGTCGACGAAGCTCAGTGAAGCTCGGGCTAAGCTCGGTGAAGCTCGGCGAAGGTCGCTATAGCTCGGCGAAGCTCGACCAAGGTCGGCAAAGTTCGGTGAAGCTCGGCGAAGGTTGCTGTAGCTCGGCGAAGGTTGTTGAAGGTTGGTGAAGCTCAGGAATGACTTCAGATCCATTCAGCGACCTATACGACTACTTCCACAACGCGCGTGGCATGAGAACAGGCTTCTCTGACTCTACTTCCGCTGCATCCTCGCGTCAAAGGTAACGATCTGAGATCCCCTACTCGCATGTGATCTTGGGTGAAGGGCGAATCGTGGTAGAAAATTTTGATTTTGTGCTCGCGTAGCCTAGCCGTTTCCCAGCATCTGGCCCTAGAAACAGAACTCAAAATCTATGAAATCCGAACAATCAGGTACCTATAGCGCATGTTAGCGCTGGAATCAACTAACGCTGGATTCAAATTTCTTCGATGTGGAACTACAATGCTTGCAACTTTGCCGGATCAACTACAAGAGTCTCGAGCAAGAACCGAATAAACACAAACGGGAAAAAGAGTGAAAACAGAGATTGGGTCGCAGCCTTCGAGTGTGCTGCTTTTGGGTTTTTAGTATATATATGACATACGATAACACAACCGATCTAGCTACAAAACGACACAATACCACCACTACGCCACTACTCGCATGGAGAAACGAAATGTCAAGAATCGGTCTCCACTTAGCTCGAATACTGCACACCACCTCACCACAAACTCGTGCGATTCAGATGGTTTACAAGAAAAGAAAGAAAGACGCCACTCACACACACGCAGTAACATTTTGCACGGGATTACAGGCTAACAAATCACCCCCTAATCCCGCTGCAAATTCACCACCCCAAGCTGTTGCCTCAATTCAACAAACCTGACTCGACCCAATGCTTTTGTCAACATATCTGCTATCTGTCCATCAGTTCCCACATGATCTACTTCAATCTTCCCTTCATCCACACAATCCCGAATGAAGTGGAAGCGAGTATCAATATGTTTACTACTCTCATGATGTACTGGGTTCTTACTGAGAGCAATGGCCGATTTGTTGTCAACTAACAGCTTTATCTTTGACGCCTCTTTCCCTGTCAGTTCGCCAAGAACTCTGCTGAGCCATATTCCCTGACAAGCCGCTGCTGCACTTGCTATGTATTCAGCTTCACAAGATGACAGAGCTACAATCTTTTGTTTTTGAGATGTCCAGCTGATTAAATTCGAACCAAGGAAGAACACATACCCACTGGTACTCCTCCGATCATCTATGTCTCCAGCGTGATCACTATCACTGAACCCAATCAGCCTGCACTCTCCACCCTGCATCTTCTTGTAGGAACAACCGTAGTTGATTGTGCCTGCAACATACCGAAGTATTTGCTTCACCGCTGCCCAGTTCCTTGTCGTAGGGGCCTCCATGTACCTACTCACAATGCCGACTGCATAGGTTATGTCGGTAGTGAATTAACAAGATAGCGCAGACTACCAATCATGCTGCGATACCTTGTAGCATCCACAGGCTCTCCTTCACCTTTCTTGCTCAGTTTGAGTCGGTTTTCCATTGGAGTGTGACACGGATTACACCCAGCCATTCCTGCACTCTCCAAAATCTTAGCAGCATAAGCACTCTGGCAAATGGTAATCTCACCTTTGCTTTGGCACACTTCAACTCCCAGGTAGTAACTCAACAATCCAAGGTCACTCATACTGAATTTTTCTTTCATCTGTGACTTGAATACTTCAATGTCTTCCCTGCTTGGTCCAGTGATGACTAAATCGTCAACATATACTCCTACCAGCAGATAACCTTGGGCTGTACCTCGTCGGTATACTGCGTGCTCTAGGGGATTCCTGACAAACCCCAACCCAAACAGCTCCTTATCCAACTTAGCATTCCAGGCTCGCGGCGCTTGCCTGAGACCGTACAACGCCTTCCTAAGCTTCAGCACCTTGCTTCGATTATCTTCATCAACAAAACCGGGCGGCTGCTGTACATACACTTCCTCTGCAAGATCACCGTTTAAAAACGCAGATTTAACATCCATGTGGTGTACCTGCCAATCCCCGTGTGCGGCAAGTGCGAGGAGCAGGCGCACGGTCTCCATGCGAGCCACCGGCGCGAACACCTCGTCGAAGTCGATTCCTTCCCGCTGTGCATAGCCTTTCGCGACCAATCGAGCCTTGTGCTTGACAACATTTCCAGCAGGATCCTTCTTCACTTTATACACCCATTTGAGTCCAATTGCCTTGTGCCCTGGTGGGAGCGAGGAGAACTCCCATGTCTTGTTAGCACTGATCGACTCCATCTCAGCCTGCATTGCTTCACGCCAAACTTCTTCTTCTAACGCCTCCTCCACACTCGCCGGCTCCTCGGCCGCAAGGAAACACAGCCCACTGTATTCATACCCGGTGATCTCCTTGGTGGTGTCATACAGATTCTTCAACGTGCGGTATCGTTGTGGCACCCCCTCAGAGTCGCACGTACCGTTGGTTGGCGGTGTCGCGAACTCGATTGCAGGGGTAACAGCCACTGGTGGTGTCGATGGTGAGCTGTCCCCAGCTGACAGAGGCGAGCCTGGTGCAGCTGAAGTTGGTGTCGCAGAAGGTGACTGAGGTGTTGGTGCGTCTCCCCGTTCTACTGTATCTTCGAATACAGTATAATGCTCAACACTGAGTGATTCTGGCGAGGGGTTACCACCGTCTTCCTCCTTCCAATTCCACGAGCGGTGCTCTTCAAACACCACGTCACGTGAAATATGCAGCTTCTTGGCCACCGGATCGAAGACTCTATAGCCCTTCGTCCCTGTTTCATAACCCAGAAGCACCATGGGAGCAGACCTGTCTGAGAGCTTGTCAATGCCGGGCCCGATGCGCTTGACGTGGACGACACATCCAAACGTGCGCATATGATGAACCAAGGGCTTCCGCTTGTACCAAGCTTCATATGGCGTCTTCCCTTCCAGACTCCTTGTCGGCGACCGATTCAAGATGTACACAGCAGTCTTCACGGCTTCTCCCGGCTCGCGCCGCATGTTCTTGCTTGAGAAGACACGCGCCATCTCCACCACAAGGCGGTTATGCCGCCGACAACTCCATCTCGCCGCGGAAGTACGGCGTGGTGGTGAAATGCTTGATCCCGTGCTCATCGCAGTAGGCTTCGAACTCCAGCGAATTGAACTCGCCGCCACGATCAGACCGGAATGCCTTGAGCCGGCCCCCGATCTCATTCTCTGCCAAAGCCTTGACCTTCTTGAAGCTTTGAATGCCTCGCCGTTGTAGAGCAGCCCACCACATGAATGGTTGTAGTCATCAACGATCAACAGAAATAGTTTTTACCTCCTGTGGTGCTTGGCGAATCGCCCACAGAGGTCGGCGTGGGAGCAGATCCACTCGTGTTCACCGGCCCTCCACCACACATGGGAACGGTACTCGGTGTTGTTTGCCAAGTGCGCATCCGTTGCAGAATTCCTCGACGCGATTGATCACCGGCAGACCCTCCACCATGTTCTTCAACCCAAGCTCCCGAAGAGCCCGGAAGTTTAGATGGCCATAACGTGCATGCCATAGCCATTCACGGTTGTCAGTTTTGGCCATCAAGCACACAGGTGCAGCGAGCTGGGTCTTGAGCAGTACAGCCTGTTGCTAGTGCGTGGGGCTCGAACAAGCAGTGTGTTCTCAGCGTCGAACACATTGCGATTCCGTTCTTCAGCACCACCTCGCACCCCCCTTCTTCGAGTTGACCCAAACTCACAATATTACTTTTTAATTTCGGTATGTAGTATACCTCTGAAAGTACCTTTTGGCCATGGTTCTTCGACTGTAGCACCACCGAGCCAATACCATGGATGTCGACGATGGAGCCGCCGAACTGCTGATCCGCGACGCTTATCGTCGAGTTGCGGTGCAGCCTGCTGCTGTCATCATGTGGTTGCTCGCCCCTGAATCGAGCACCCACGTATTGTCATCCTCGACGTCTTCCGGCACCATCAACTTCGTTGGTGAACCACCGCGGCGTCGCTCGCGTGTCGCGACAAAGTCGCGAGCAAGGAACACCTGGCATTGCTTTGCACTCGGTCTTCGCGTCGCCGCCTCCTGCGTTCCCGCTTTGGCCTCTTGCACTCCTTCGCCCAGTGACCATAGATACCGCAGTTACGGCACTTGCCACGGCGGCGCGGAGTACCCTCGGACGTCAACTTCATGGCAGTGTCACGGCCATCAGACCGTGCTCCACCCTTCGCCTTGCCTTGGCCGCTTGCGGTCGCCCTTTCGCCGCTAGACGACGATGACTCCGGCTGGAGCCTGTGCTTGTATTTTGCTAGCCAATCTTCTTCAGCGAGCAAGAGCTTACCCGTCCTGTCGGTGACAGACTCGACGTTGATCCGATCTTGGTTGCGCGGCCTAACAAGCTCCTCCACAGATATCGCCTTAAGATCGAGCAGTGTCTCGATCGAAAGAGCTATCTGTGAGTAGCGTTGCGGCACAACGCGCAGAATTTTCTTCACAACTCGTACCTCTTCCACCGTCTCGCCTAGGGAGCGTAGATTGGTCGCCAGCCCGGAGATGCGCATGGCGAAGTCATCAACTGACTCGCCATCCTTGAAGCAGAGGTTTTCAAACTCCTGCAACAATCGCTGTGCATTTGCTTCTTGGACGCGAGCAACGCCCATGCGCATTACGCGGATCGACTCCCACGCCTCTTTCGCCGTCTTCTTAACTGCGAGGGTTGATCGCATCTCCGCCGGCACCGCGCGAAGGATAGCAGCCAGGGCCAACCGATCCTCACGACGCTCGACGTTACTGCTTTCAATCGCATCCCATAGTCCTTGCGCCTCCAAATTCACCTGCATCACCAACTCCCATTCATGATAGTTGGTTCTCGTCAACTCGGGGTAGATGATTGACGAACCCATCTCCTTCATGACGCGTTCCACCACAACCTCGTGCGAAGCACTGCTCTCGCCGGGTCCGCGTATGAGCGGTCGGATCGGTGAACGCGACGGGGACCGAGATGAAGAACGTGAGCCATTGCCAGTCTCCGACATCGCTACCCCCTGAGATCTTCAACAGGGCTCTGATACCAAATGTTAGCGCTGGAATCAACCAACGCTTTGGATTCGGCTCTTTCTGATGTGGAACTACAATGCTGCAACTTTGCCGGATCAACTACAGTAGTCTGAGCAAGAACTGAATAAACACAAACGGGAAAAAGAGTGAAAACAGAGAGATTGGGTCGCAGCCTTTAGGTGCTTTTTGGTTTTTTAGTATATATATGACATACGATAACACAACCGATCTAGCTACAAAAAATCGACACAATACCTACCACTACGCCACTACTCGCATGGAGAAACTGAATGTCAAGAATCGGTCTCCACTTAGCTCAATACTACGACACCACCTCACCACAAACTTGTGCGATTCAGATGGTTTACAAGAAAAGAAAGAAAGACGCCACTCACACACACGCAAAGAACATTTTGCACGGGATTACAAGGCTAACAACGCATATTCTGATATACCTGAGACCAAAACCAAACTCCAAGCTTTGAAAATTTCCAAAAAAAAATAGAAATGCATCCTAAGGGCATGTTTAATGTGAACCCAAATAAGACCCAAAACATAGACCCCAACACTATAGCAAATAGGACAGGATTAAAATATAAGAAATGAAAATATAGAGAGCGATAGGGTAATGATTGGAAAGAGGATGAATAGTGAAAGGTTTGGGTCTAGTGTTAAACATGGCCTAAACCTTCTTGGAACCTTTTCCAACCTTCAAACACTCTGAAAACACCTCAAAACTCATCCAAATCGAAATTGAGCCATCAAGGTGTTTAATTCCTAAAAATTCACATTTTGCCTAAACACAATCCAAACCTCCTCAAACTTGTCAATATATACTCATCACATGGATTCACAAATAATAATAATAATACGTAAGGGGTGTTGTGATATTAATCTAATCTAATCTAAACTAATAAAAGGAGTTTACTCCTTCACACACTGTGGATCGTCCACTTTTGTTCGGCCCAACTCCAGCCGATCAGCCCAGTCGCTCCTCACTTGCCAAGCTCCACGCTGCCCCCTCGCTTCCTACACGCGCGCCCCCTCGCCCTGCTCTGCCGGGCGATCGTGGCAAGCACAACAAAGGTCTTGGCAAAATACACCGAGTTCACCGGCAACTTCTGCCATCGCCACAAGGCTCTGCAGCAGCCTCCCGCCGGCTCCACCAACCCAAGCCCGGCCCAGCCTACGATTGCATCAAGCACACCTTCAACTTCCTCCACCACCACGGCTACGGTGAGGCACGTTCAATCAATGCCGTGAGCTATTTTGTCTTGATTAGTGGTGTTCTAATAGAAGTGAGGGTGTTATATGGGGCAAGAATCGTTCGTTCTATTGTTCCTTAGGTGAGCTAAAATGTTTAGTGGGAAAGTTTCAATCTTGATACCAAAGATTCAAATCAAGAAAGATAAGCAATTTGAGTTTGTGTTTTGTAGCAATTGGATGGGAAGTTCACTCCGGTGCTTTAAATCTTTTGTTGATCCAATGTTTATGACGGCGACATGTCGCGACCGAAACAAAATTAGATGAGAAGAAAGAGAGACCATTTCAGGAGACCGTCTGTAAATTAAACAAACTTAGAACCCAACGTTACCATGTTCCACAAGAAGGAAAAAGAACCCAATATTAAGCATATTGAGCTATAGATATAGACAACATATCTAGTGCTAAAGGTGATTTCAGTGCTAATATGCTAAAATCTAATCTAGACCCATGGATCAAGTTTTGAAGGTTGAGATTTAACTAACCAGCTATGTGTAAAAGCATTTATGACAATGGGTTGTTTGTCACCTCGAATGTGAAAGCATTAATTGAGTGAGTTGCTTGACCTTCACCTCAGTAGATCTCAACCTTCAAAACTTAATCCAAGGGTCCAGATTAGATTTTAGCATATTAGCACTGAAATCACCTTTAGCACTAGATATGTTGCCATAGATATGGGATTATCACATATGGAGAACCAAAAATTGGAAAAGGATGCAAAAGAAAAATAGCTGCACCAATCAGCAAATAACTCCTACAAACAATAGGACTGTGGATACGTGCTTGTGATCCCAAGAGGGACTGATAAGATATAGATTTGAATGTAGAGCATGCAAGTTGTTTTTCAATTGTGTAGGGTGCATGAAGCAGGCATAATGGGGAAGTACTACGAGGAACTCCACCTTCCTTACTACATACTAAGTAAACCACTGTCCACAACGCTGACCGTACTGTTGAAATAATACTGTTACCAGTTACCACCATCATGATGTCCTACTCCTTCCCTGATGATGACGATCTCACGGATGTGAGGATAAATTTCTGTTCCTACATTAAGAAACAAAACCTCATCAACCTGTAGCTACAAAAGCTTAATAGCAATGTCGATTATCAACCACTGTGTGTCCATATTCACGTCTGAACTCTATCATCCTAAAACTATGTATTGTTATGTTGGAGACCTGGAGATCTGATTAGAAATTTTTACTTGATAAAGATAATAATTATCTATCGAGCTATGATGACACCTTTGCTCTTTGCGTATTTTGTAGCTTATTGTGTAGTTGCAAAGGAATCTGCTCCAAAGAATGTATCGGTTGCCTTTCTAGAAAGGCTGAAAGATGACTTCACGAAGAGATATGGAGGTGGTAAAGCGGATACAGCTCTTGCAAAAAGTCTAAATAAAGAATACGGGTATGTCTGTTGTTAAGTGCTGCAGACAATTACAGATAATGTCTGGGGTGCTCCCGCGGCCTGGTCAACCTTGGTGGTTGGGGGCTCCGTGATCTCGCCGCCCGTGACCGCTGTGGTCGGCGGGCTGGGCGCCCAGCCTACGCCTGTCTTTGGATCCTCGTCCAAGATCGACCTCAGGTGGATCCACGACAGCGACGGAGTCAGCCTCCCCGGTGTCGTAATCCCCGTCGGCCGCGGGCTCGGGCTCCTCGAGCGAATCGTCGAGCCCTTGGTCGTACACAGCAGGGGTGAGCGTCCGGTTCGAAGGGCAGCGCAGAGTCAGCATATAGGCGTCCTTCTCCTCCTCCTCGGACTCGGACTCGCCCTGAACAATAGCCATCGTCAAAACGGGCAAGTTTCGAGCTCGGGGTCTAGAGGTCTGCGATCAAGGTCAGGCACCGAGTCGGAAAAGCGTGAAGGAGGACAAAGGACTAAAAAGCCAAGAGTGTACCTGCGTCGTCAGCCTCCGCCTCGTCGAGGGCCGGCGAAGGTCTTCTTGCCTCTATGGGAGGGCGCTTCATTTCGCACCCCAACCGGATGCGACCTGGCTCGAGTCAGTCCGCGACGTCATGGCGTGATCTGGGCCCCGACCTTGAGCGCCTGGGCATACTGGGGCTCGAGGTCTGGCGGCAGTGCAGGCTTTCTTCTTTGCGAGGAAAAGGTCGTGTTAGGCAGCAAAGAACACGAGCATGGGCTCGGGGGATCAGCCATGAGAATCCTTACCACGGCACGGTCGCCCCACTCGGCGTGGGGTTTCTTCACCTCCTTGCGGTCTGATCCCGCCAGGGGGGACCGCTTCTTCCCTCTCCTGCTCTTGCCCCCGCCGGGCAGCGGGAGCATCCGCCTGGCCGTCCCAACCAGTTCCTGGTGGGCCTGCGGGCATGCGAGGTTCAGGGAAGGGCTTCGCGAGCATTTGGATCGAGAGCTTGGTCAGGAGGGCCTACCTCGGGCTTCTGCCGGAGCACGTTCTTTGGAACAGGGTCGCCGATGGCGTAATCGTGCGCCGCCTTCCCGAACATTTCAACCATCCTGGCGGAGAGCCAGGACTCCTTCGGTGTTGTAAGGAAAGTAACCATCAAAGAAGATCGAGGGCCGAGCGCGAGAAGGGCCTTAAGTTCGGAGGCTTACCCTGTGTCCCCTCGCGGGTCGGGTCGTCGCGCCCCGAGATCTCGTAGAACGGGTGCACCCTCCTCCATAGAGGGGACACCCAGTTCTGCAGGAAGTTGTTGGCGATGGCCTCCTCGTCGACCTCGAGGTCCTCGGCCTCCGGGGTCTCCTTCTTCTCAGTGATGGGGGTCCCCTCGTACGTCAGAGCGCCGTACTCCCCCTTCTTCAGGTAAAACCACCGCTCGGACCACGGGCCGAGGGAGTCCCGAGCGGCGATCTTGGGGAAGGACCATTTGAGCCCGACCCACTTCCGGAAGTAGAGGCAATGACCACGGGTCCTTCAGGAGCGGAAGAGGCTGAAGTAGCAGAAGAATAGTGAGGGGGTGGGAAGAATCCCCAGGAACCCCTCGCACAGGTGGGAGAAGATGACGAGAAGGAGGACAGAATTTGGTACCAGGTTAATAAGTTCGATCCTGCAGCTGGAGAGGACGTCGGCCACGAATTCGCTCTCCGGGGTTCGCAGGCCGAAGAGGGCGTAGTGCTCAGTGCAGACGATCTCGTCATCCCGGGGATGCGGCTCGGTTTCGCCGTCCGGCAACCGCCACGTCACTGGATCTAGGACCCCCAGGGTCTCAAGCTCCTTCTTCCCGAGCTTGGCCATGGCGGTCGAGGCGAGCTTGGTCGAGGAAGGAAAGGGGGAGTTTGCTCGAGCACGAAGGCTAGAAGTCGGGGAGCGCAAGATCATGGGTTTTCTCTGCGATGGCTGTGGGCTATGGTTCGAGGGTTGTGTCGCTATTAAGCCCGGTCCGCGGCGCCTCAAATGACGTGTCGCCTGGCGGGCCGCAGGCCCGAGGCGATACAGGTGTCCGGCGGTTGCTTGCGTCCGTACCAACATCGAGAAGTCCGAAGGTCGCCAAGTGTCGAGGCCGCGGGGTCAATTCCTCTTCCCTTTGTGATCTCCGCTCGACCTCGACCAAGGGTTCGAGACCTGCAGTGTGAGGCTCGAGGTCATTTCAGGTACCCTCCTCGACCTAGAGCCTCGGGGGCTAGCTGACGAGGGCTGGGTCACCCTTGGCCGGTCAACGCGCGGTCAAGGAGCCCCTAAGCTCTGGAGGACCCGACCTCGACCTGAGGGTGCGCGGAGGCGCACGACCAAGAGTGTATATGGCGCCGAGCTCCCGAGCTCGGAAGGCCCCGCCCGATCTGGGGGCGCGTATGAACTCGAGCTCGGTCCCGCGCGACCTTGAGTTCGGGACGGTTCCGTGCGTCTTGGCGTCCCTCGATTCCGGACGTCGCGTTTACTTGGCGATTATCAAGACGCGTGGGGGGCGAGCGTCTGAAGCGGCGCCAAGGTGGAAGCGATTCTTCGCGAGCCCTCAATGCGCACGAAGACCACCACCCGGGAGCATCGCCCGGTGGTTACAAGCTAGGAAGATAAAAGGCTGAGAGCGTGCAATCTGAAGGCTCTCTAGCTCACACACGCGCGCAACATCATACAGTCACCAGATTTCTAGCTCTAGACACCAGCATTGTAAAGCTCAAGCTGTAACTCGTCACTGTACCGAGAATATAGCAAAGACCACCACCGCAAGGCGACTGGAGTAGAGCTGTTACCCTCGTCGGGGGCTAGAACCAGTATAAACCCTCGTCTCACGCTTGTTGTCGCCTAGTTCCGACCTTCACGACGCCATCGTCCCTTCCTTCGTTGGGTCAAGCTCTGTTTGTGTAACTCCCCAATTTTTGCTTTTCTTGCATTTAAATGGCATTTTGAATTTTTGAGAAATTTCTGGAATTTATTTGGATTTATTTTGGATTAAGCCATTTATCAAATTAATTAAATAATGGAAAAGTTAAAACAAAATTTTGCTGAAAATATTTTATTTGAGTCACAAATGTCTTAAAATATTTTTGGAAATTTTTCCAGAATTTTTCTAGTATTTTTAAGGCCCCAAATGAATTATTTTATTTTCGGGAATTAATTTTATTCGAAAAAGGGTTAAATATCCCGTGAATGAGATTGGGCCGAGTATCGCGGCCCTGCTCCGAAAAACCCTAGCACGGCAGCCGCTCGATCTTCATCCAAGGGCTCACGCTATACCACGCCGACCAATCCTATTCACCGCCGGATTCCGCCGCCGCCTGTGGGCCTCGGCCTCCGCGTGTTTCATGGACGTCGAGGGGCTATTTATTGCACCGCCACCGGGTTGTGATTCCCACCTCGCACCGCACCCGTCCGCACACATCACGCCGCCAGAGTCGCTGTCGCCGCCGACGAGCTCGCCGGTTCCCGGCCACCCGCCGAAGTTCTCGCGTCGCTTGCCGCCGCCGGTGATCCTCCGCCGCCGCCCGTGCCACCATCGGACTCACCTCGCCAAGCCGCCAGGGGAGGGCTACTTCTTCGTGCCGGAGAAGCACGGGAACGCCGCCGCCACGTCTTCTTCCTCCGCCGGTGAAACCACGCCGCCACGCCACCATCGCCGCCGAGCTCCCCATACCGCTCGATCGCGATCAACGACTCGATTCGCCACGCCGCCTGTAAACAAGAAACCCCATCTTCTAACCTCCACCGTTAGATGCAACCGAGGGCGCCGTAGTGCCACGCCGCCGCTCATCGTGCACGGACGCCGACAAGGCGGACCCACATGTCGCTGACACCGCACCGCGCGACAGGCGCATGAGTCGCCGAAAGCACGGGCCTACATGTCACCCGCACTGCATCGGTGACGTCAGCCGACGCCACGTGGGTCCCATCTGCCGCTGAGTCAATGATGACGTCATGCCGACGTCAAGACGGAGCCGGTCGTACGACGACAAGAATGCCACACGTCGTTCTGTGGTGGCGACACATGTCATAGATGATGCAATAATTAATTTTCCGAAAAGAAAAATATTTATTTAATTCGGTTTATTGATTTTAAATGTATTTTGAAACTTCAAATGCTTATAACTTTCGCGTTTTAACTCCGATTTGAGTGATTCCAATTTCTATAAATTTGTAAAATTGTGATCCTTCTGTTTATGAATTTTAATTGAATTTTTGAGCATTGTTTGTCTTCTGTTTATTTATTTTATTGTTTTTTGTATACGTTACGCGTGAGACGTTGAAGTGCCCGGTTTCGAGGAGAGGTTTCGACCCAGAGCAAGCTCAGAACCGTAACCAACACTTTTGAAGGCAAGTTGTGTTTGATCATGTTGAACCTATTAGAGCAAATTATTTTGATTTAAACTATTGCATGCTAATTTGATAGAAATGATTTTGAATAAGTTTTGGGATTAGTTAAATGCCTAGTTGTCAGATGCCACCTTGTCATATATAATTGTAGGCCATGAATCCTTTGTCACCCTAGGTTATGGATTAATAGTTGACATTAATAATTTGCCAACATGGGTTGAGTAGACCAAGTAGTATGCTTAGCCCCGCCACGTGGACATTTCATGATTTTGGAATACCAAAGTAAATATCGACTTAATGAGATATGGAACATGCTTTGTGAATGAGACATGTGTTATTGAGTTAATGATGGCACGTGGTGCAATGGTCAAGAACCGGTGGGAAAATGATTTAGACCGGGGCAAATGGCAAGATTGTTTCGTGGGCCAAGAGTGGCAACGGGCGGTCGATTTGGTTTTTATTGGTTTTGGATAATTGAGATCACACTTGGTTAGTCTTGCCTCTGGCCAACTAAGGACTTAACCTTGCGAGCATTTGAACTGAAGTCTTTCATACAACCACAAGCTCCGTAATGGGACGGGCTTAGCTAAGTAAACCGGGAAATCTATTCTTTGGTACTGCGTGGTGGTGTGAGGTCCTGAGAAGCGGATGAGAACTCACATGGCGCAAGAGGGGGCCCTGGTGTGGTAACCATCCCTCCAAAGGTTGAAACCTTAGCGGCAAGATCGGGTGTAGATGGAACTTTGGAAAGGCTTCACATTGTTATTTGCCTTGGTGGTATTTGATTGTATCTTGTGGGTAAAGTGTATAACCTCTCGCAGAGTGTACAACCTATTCAATAGCCGTGTTTCACGGTAATGAGCATCGCTTATGATTACTGGCCAAGGGTTAGATTTTCATGAAAATGACTTGTTTATGGAAAAAGCTTGGGTTGGTGATGATGAACTTAATTTAGGATGGAAAAATGATTTACAATTGAACTGCTCGTGAAAAACTACTATTCCTATTATCGCTTTTATCGCTTTGCAATCTATTATCAGAATCTTGAATGTCAGATCGCTCATGAACCATAGCCTATCCTTTGTACTAAGCCAAGCATGTAGAATATTAGAATTGCATTTCAGGCATGACTTGTCGAGTGCTCAAAGTACTCACCCCACAACAACACAACTTCGCTTGAGGAAGAAGCAACCCCCGTCAGAGGAGGAGTATCAGAGGAGCCGATTTAACTAGGAGCGAGCCTAGTCAGCTGTTCGTGGCAAATTGGTTGGCGCCACGAGTTTATTTTATTTTATTTCGCCGCATTTGAATATTATAATAATTCTTCGCCTCATGAGGCGATCTTTGTAACTTGACCATAAGGTCGATCAACTAGTTTGAGTATTTAATCAAAGTACTTAT
The DNA here is from genome assembly GCA_036346375.1 of Guadua angustifolia. NCBI lineage: Eukaryota > Viridiplantae > Streptophyta > Magnoliopsida > Poales > Poaceae > Guadua > Guadua angustifolia. The sequence continues at coordinate 394,663 of JAYEVE010001104.1, forward strand.
TATTTCGTTGGTTATGACTGTGATATGTACCAATGTTGAGACTGTGTGCACTAGCGTGATCCTGGACTAGTGCTGAATACACATAGGGTCCGGATTTGCAAATTCGGGTCCCGACAGAGGTGGTATCAGAGCCATACTGACTGTAGGACTGGCCCTTAGTTAGAATGGTCGAAGTGAGGATAAAACTATTTTCTAAAAAGCTAAAATGTGCCAAGATGATAATGCAATCTCGACTTACCCCTTCTCTCCTTTCATACCCCCTGCTGAATTTATCACGTCTACGCTTTGTTTTAAAATTTCTGAGTTTCACGTGAGTGTCCTTTGGCAGATGAGGATGATCCACTCTTTTGGTGAGCGATCGAGGGTACGCCATGAGCTTTGGCATATGATGCAGCAGATTGGGAGGATATGACAGCCGATCTACCGGGGACTATGTGGATCGGGCAGATCGATATTGCCTCGATGTCACCATCACGCTTTACGCCGGAATAGGGCGATGGCGAAGTCGCCCCATCCGCACATCGCTGTAAGGTTGTCATTTGATTGGGATTCAGAGACATCGATTCGGGCGATGAGGCGATTGCTCGACCTACCCTGTGGAGTTGGATGGCACGTTGTTTCGCCACCATCCACGCAGAGACACTCGCTACAACCGAGAGCCCATAGAGGAGGAGGATGCCACGATCACCACCTGGCAAGTTATGTCATCGCCAAGAGGATGTTATCGACGAGACGGTTCAGAGCCGCAGAGGTCTCGTGACGAGTTCACGCAGGTGAGGGCTCATCTGCTACAGACTTGCAAGTACTTGGCCCACTCTATCCAGAGGATTGGGGAGCTAGAGACAAGACTGCACGGACCGTGAGCCGAGCTAGTGTTGGAGCTACACGACCCAGACCCGGAGGAGCCACAGCAGGAGCCGCAGCCAGAGCCAGAGCCAGTGGAAGTGAAGTCGGAGCCAGTGGAAGTGAAGCCCGAGCCTGTGGAGGTCAAGCAGGAACCAGTGGAGGTTGAGCTCAGGCAGGAGGCGATCCAATGGAGGATCGTTGGGATAGGTTTGTACCAAAGACCAAAGACACCGCGGTGTATCCACCAGGAGTTCCTGGGGTTGGCTCGAGGAGTGAGCGTTAGGGTTAGCAGCTGAGACTCTGCGACGAGTCGCGTCTTGGAATAAGAGTCACCCTTAGAGGCGTTTGACTCAGAGTGTTAGTTCGACGGCTTCTTTCATGCTTAGGAGTGATCGGTATGTGTTGCATGGCCCATAGGCATTGTGAGCAACCATACCTCGATATTAATAAAGTAATAAAGTTAGATTTTGTGTTATACCTCTGTCCCCGCATAAGTACTCCATTACTTGTCTATTCTTATTTCCCTCTCGTCTCTAAACCATGGCGCAATCGACAGATGGTGAACACTCGAGGAAACCAAGGAGGAAATGGGAGTGGTTCACGCTCAGCTGGAAACATCGATGGTGAAGGACAAGGACCTCAACCAAAGACCGCCATTGATATGCGTAACTTTGGAGCCTTTATTGTCGCATGCCCAGTTAGCATGCATGCCATGATGCAAGAGATGAAGAAGTCACCGCTTAAGCCGCAATTGCCGCCAAAGTTAACCAAAGTTAACCCAAGACAGAGGCTACACTCGAGGTCGTCAGAATTCATGAGGACACGACCGCCTACATTTTCTGGGAATGCCAATCCATTGGAGGCAGATGATTGGCTGAGGACGATAGAGAGAAAGTTGCACATTACCCAGTGCGAAGGAAATGAGAGGGTACTCTACGCTTCTCATCAGCTTGAAGGAACCGCAGCTGAATGGTGGAAAACTATCTTACGCTTCATGAGCAACCACAAGACATCACCGGGAGGAGTTCACGATTGCTTTCGACAAGCATCATGTGCTCAAGGCATCATGGAGCTAAAAAGGAGGAGTTTAGGGCATCAAGCAGGCAATCAATCGCTGTCTCGAGTATCTCAATAAGTTCACGCACCGCACGCCACGCACTGAGGATGTAGCAACGGATAAGGCCAGCAGCCTCGATTCATGAAGGGGCTGAATTCAGATCGCAGTGGGACTCATAACCCACACTTTTCCTGACTTTCAGGAGCTAGTAAACAAGGCGCTGATATTGGAGGACAAGCGCAAGGAGTTGGAGGACAACCAGAAGCGCAGGATGGCACAGCAGGGAGCACGCCAGGGAGCGCAGCGTTTGAGGGTTGCACCAAACCAGTTCTTCAGGTTCCAGCCAAGGAATGTGATGACGACGCCACCACCAGTACCAAGACCCGCCGGACAAAATTTCCAGACACCAACACCAGTTGGGAATGCAGCTGCAGGGAGTCAACAGTCGATAGTTAGACGTTGTTTTATCTGCCACGAGCCAGGGCATTTTGCCAATTATTGTCCTAAGAAGGGAGGAGGAGTGACACCAGTTCGCTTCAATCTTGGAACTACTCCAACGAAGACACCCGCGTCAGGAGCAAGCCGTGGAGCTACACAATCTAGAGCTGCCACACAGACTGTGGTAAGAGGCAGAGTCAATCATGTCACCGCCGATGCAGTGTAGAATACATCGGACGTCGTACTGAGTAAGTTACTTGTCAACTCAGTACCTGCAACAATTTTATTTGATTCTGGAGCCTCGCATTCGTTTATATCTCGGATTTTTGCTGTGAACAATGGATTGAAAATGGTGAACCTTAGGCATGTATTGCTAGTACAATCCCCGGGATCAGAACTCCGATCTGATGTAGGATGTTCTGGGGTAAAGTTGCTTATAGATGGAACAGAGTTCCTAGCAAACTTAGTGGTGTTAGATACCCAGACCCTAGATGTTATTTTGGGAATGGACTGGTTGTCTAAACACAAGGTTGTATTAGACCGTGGACTAAGAGTCATATCACGAGAGTCCTTGTGGGAGAAAAATAGAGTTTCAGGCAACTGCCGTTCGGGATGGACAGTTGATGGTCAATAGTGTGAAGGTCGTTGGCATAGAAGATGTACCAGTTGTCAAAAAATATCCGGATGTATTTCCAGAGGATTTACTTGGGATGCCACCAGACAGGGACATAGAGTTTGTAATCGAGTTAGTACCGGGAACAGCCCCGATAGCTAAGAGACCTTATCGGATGTCAACCGATGAGCTGGTCGAAATGAAGAAGCGATTGAGGAATTATTGATAAGGGATTTATCGACCTAGTTCGCCGCCATGGGGAGCACCGATTCTGCTTTGTCAAGAAGAAGGACGGAAGTTACCGGATGTGTGTGGATTACCGAACACTGAATGAAGTCACTATCAAGAATAAGTACCCACTACCCAGGATCGATGACCTGTTTGATCAATTGAGAGGAGCCGGAGTTTTCTCCAAAATTGACCTACGATCGAGGATATCACCAAATGAAGATTCGACGGAGGATGTGCCAAGACCGCTTTTCGTCAAGATATGGGCACTACGAAGTTTACAAATATGTCTTTTGGTTTGACAAATGCACTGATATTTCATGAACATGATGAACAAGGTTTTCATGGAATACCGGACAAGTTCGTTGTTGTGTTCATAGATGACATTCTAGTCTACTCTAAGACGAGAGAAGAGCATGCAGAACATCTAAAGCTAGTTCGAGAAGTTAAGAGAGCAAAGAACTTTTCGCTAAGTTTAGCAAGTGTGATTTCGAAGAACAAGGTGGAATTTCTTGGACATGTGGTGACCGCCAAGGAGTCGCAGTTGACCCAAGTAAGGTGGAAGCCAGTGTTGCATTGGGAGCCACCCAAGACGGTGACTCAAATCCGTAGTTTCCTTGGAATGGCTGGTTATTACCGCCGATTTATTGAAGGATTCTCCACGATTATTGTAGACCACTTACGCAATTGTTGAAGAAGGAGAAGAAGTTTGCATGGACGCCGGGATGTGAGCGGAGTTTTCAGGAGTTGAAGAAACGTTTGACAACGGCACCAGTGTTGGTTCTACCGGATTTAAGCCAGAGTTTCGATATATACTGTGACGCATCGCGCCAAGGGCTTGGTTGCGTGTTAATGCAAAACCGAAAGGTCGTCGCATATGCATCAAGGCAGTTGAGGCCGCATGAGGAGAACTACCCAACACATGACTTGGAGTTAGCAGCCGTAGTGCATGCTTTGAAGTTATGGCGGCACTATCTGATTGGAAACAGATGTGAGGTGTACACTGACCATAAGAGTCTTAAATATATATTTACTCAATCGGATCTGAACATGAGGCAGAGGAGGTGGTTGGAATTAATTAAGGATTACAATCTGGGGATTCATTATCACCCCGGAAAAGCCAATGTGGTGGCCGATGCTTTGAGCCTAAAAGCCATTCGGTGAATATGTTGGTGGAAGCAAGTCAGTCGAGCTATGCAAGGAATTTCGTGGTGAAGTTGGAAGTTGTACCTAAGGGATTCTTAGCCGCTTTAGAGGTGAAGCCTACCCGAAGATCGATTCGTGAGGGATGTATGATGATGTCAAGATTCAGAGGATTAAGTCTAAAATGGAGGAAGGCAAGGCGAAGGAGTTCAAGCCGATGGGCAAGGTACATTGTGGATCAAGAGTCGATATGCGCATCAAGACAAGAAGGAGTCAAGCGGTGATTTTGGAGGAAGCCCATGATTCCAAGTACTCGATTCATCCGGAAGCGCTAAGATGTACCAAGACCAAGGAAAGATTTTGGTGGCAAGCATGAAGCGTGAGGTTGCAGAGCATGTTTGCGCAGCGACATATGCCAAAGAGTCAAAGCAATGCATCAAAGGCCAGCGGGATTGTTACAGCCACTAAGGATACCTGAGTGGAAATGGGAGGAAATCGGAATGGATTTCATTACCGGTTTACCGAGGACCCAGACAGGGTATGACTCCATATGGGTTATAGTGGACCGTTTGACAAAGGTCGCCCACTTTATACCAGTGAAGACTACCTATTCGGGGGACCGCTTAGCAGAATTGTATATGTCAAGGATTGTGTGTTTGCATGGAGTTCCGAAGAAAATTGTATCGGACAGAGGTACTCAGTTTACCTCAAGATTTTGGGATAAATTGCATGAGGCTCTAGGGACCCGTCTGAACTTCAAGATCGCATATCACCCGCAGATGATGGGCAAACGGAAAGAGTTAATCGATACTCGAGGACATGTTGAGGGCATGTGCATCGGCTTATACAACTTCGTGGGACAAGTGCTTGCCAGACGCCGAAGTTCAAATTTATAATAACTAGCCTACCAGCAAGTTTGCGATGTCGCCATTTGAAGCGCTTATATGGAAGACCTTGTCGAACGCCGTTGAACCGAATGAGACCGAGAACGCCATATGTTTGGGCCGGATATTCTTCGAGAAGTCAAGAGCAGTAGCCATGATCGTGAAAGGTTGAAAATTGCACAATCAAGACAGAAGAGTTATGCTGATAATCGCCGCAGGGATTTGAGCTTTGAGCCTGAAGATTTTGTGTATCTCAGAGTTACCCCACTCAAAGGAGTTAAGAGGTTTCACACTAAAGGGAAGTTAGCGCCAAGATATGTTGGCCCATTCAAGATCCTAAGTCGTAGAGGTGAGGTAGCGTATCAGTTGGAGCTACCGCAGTCTTTAGCAGGTGTGCATGATGTGTTCCATGTGTCACAATTAAAGAAATGTCTCCAAGTGCCAGAAGAGCAGATGCCGTTAGAGTCGGCCGAGCTGCAGGAGGATTTGACTTATAAAGAGTACCCGGTGAAAATCTTGGACACCAGAGATCGAGAAACGAGAAACAAATCGACCCGCTTTTGCAGAGTTCAGTGGAGTAACCATTCCGAGAGCGAAGCAACCTGGGAGCGCGAAGAGGACCTGAAGAAGGAATTTCCTAACCTATTCCTTAGTCAGCCCTGAATCTCGGGGTCGAGATTCCGTTAAGGGGGGAGGTTTGTAACACCCCAATTTTTGCTTTTCTTGCATTTAAATGGCATTTTGAATTTTTGAGAAATTTCTGGAATTTATTTGGATTTATTTTGGATTAAGCCATTTATCAAATTAATTAAATAATGGAAAAGTTAAAACAAAATTTTGCTGAAAATATTTTATTTGAGTCACAAATGTCTTAAAATATTTTTGGGAATTTTCCAGAATTTTTCTAGTATTTTTAAGGCCCCAAATGAATTATTTTATTTTCGAATTAATTTTATTCAAAAAGGGTTAAATATCCCGTGAACAAGATATTGGGCCGAAATCGTGCGTCTGCTCCGAAAAAACCCTAGCACGGCCATTGCTCGATCTTCATCCAAGGGCTCACGCTGCGCCACGCCGACCAATCCTATTCACCGCCGGATTCCGCCGCCGCGCCTGTGTGGGCCTCGGTCTCCGCGTGTTTCACGGACATCGAGGGGCTATTTATTGCGCCGCCACGGTTGTGATTCCCACCTCACGCCGCACCCGTCCGACACATCACGCCGCCAGAGTCGCCATTGCCGCCGCACGAGCTCGCCGGTTCCCGGCCACCCGCCGAAGTTCTCGCTGCTTGCCGCCGCCGGTGATCCTCCGCCGTCGCCGTGCCACCATCGAACTCACCTCGCTGCCGCGAGGAGGGCTACTTTTTGCGCCGGAGAAGCACGGAACGCCGCCGCCACGCCTTCTTCCTCCGCCGGTGAAACCACGCCGCCACGCCACCGCCGCCACGCCGAAGCTCCCACAACCGCTCGATCGCGCATCAACGACTTCGATTCGCCACGCCGCCGCAGAAACAATAAACCCCATCTTCTAACCTCCACCGTTAGATGCAACCGAGGGCACCATAGTGCCACGCCGCCGCTCATATGCACGGACGCCGACAAGGCGGACCCACATGTCGCGACACCGCACCGCAAGACCGCGGCGCATGAGTCGCCGACAAAGACGGGCCCGCATGTCACCAGACCGACCGGTGACGCCAGCCGACGCCACGGTGGGTCCCATCTGTCGCTGAGTCAATGATGACGTCATGCCGACGCCATCACGGAGCCGGCCAGTGGTCGACGACAAGAATGCCACGCGCCGTTATGTGGTGGCGACACGTGTCATAGATGACGTAATAATTAATTTTCGAAAAAGAAAATATTTATTTAATTCGGTTTATTGATTTTAAATGTATTTTGAAACTTCAAATGCTTATAACTTTCGCTTTTAACTCCGATTTGAGTGATTCCAATTTCTATAAATTTGTAAAATTGTGATCTTTCTGTTTATGAATTTTAATTGAATTTTTGAGCACTGTTTGTCTACGGTTTATTTATTTTATTATTTTGTGTATACGCTACGCTGTGAGACGTTGAAGTGCCCGGAAGGTTTCGAGGAGAGGTTCTCGACCAGAGCAAGCTCAGAACCGTAACCAACACTTTTTGAAGGCAAGTTGTGTTTGATCATGTTGAACCTATTAGAGCAAATTATTTTGATTTAAACTATTGCATGCTAATTTGATAGAAATGATTTTGAATAAGTTTTGGGATTAGTTAAATGCCTAGTTGCTGTATGCCACCTTGTCATATATAATTGTAGGCCATGAATCCTTTGTCACCCTAGGTTATGGATTAATAGTTGGACATTAATAATTTGCCAACATGGGTTGAGTAGACCGAAGTAGTATGCTTAGCCCTGCCACGTGGACATTTCATGATTTTGGAATACCAAAGTAAATACTGACTTAATGAGATATGGAACATGCTTTGTGAATGAGACATGTGTTATTGAGTTAATGATGGCACGTGGTGCAATGGTCAAGAACCGGGGTGGGAAAATGATTTAGACTGGGGCAATTGGCAAGATTGTTTCTGGTGGGCCAAGAGTGGCAACTGGGCGGTCGATTTGGTTTTTATTGGTTTTGGATAATTGAGATCACACTTGGTTAGTCTTGCCTCGGCCAACTAAGGACTTAACCTTGCGAGCATTTGAACCGAAGTCTTTCATACAACCACAAGCTCCGTAATGGGACGGGCTTAGCTAAGTAAACCGGGAAATCTATTCTTTGGTATCGCTGTGGTGGTGGTGTGAGGCCCGGAGAAGCGGATGAGAACTCACATGGCGCAAGAGGGGGGCCCTGGGTGTGGTAACCAGTCCCTCCAGTGTTGAAACCTTAGCGGGCAGTACTGGGTGTAGATGGAACTTTGGAAAGGCTTCGTTACGGTTATTTGCCTTGGTGGTATTTGACTGTATCTTGTGGGTAAAGTGTATAACCTCTGCAGAGTGTACAACCTATTCGAATAGCCGTGCTCACGGTAATGAGCATCGCTCGGTGATTACGGTCAAGGGTTAGATTTTCATGAAAATGACTTGTTTATGGAAAAAGCTTGGGTTGGTGATGATGAACTTAATTTAGGATGGAAAAATGATTTACAATTGAACTGTTCGTGAAAAACTACTATTCCTGTTACTGTTTTACTGCTTTGCAATCTATTACTGTAAATCTTGAATGATGTACTGCTCATGAACCATAGCCTATCCTTTGTACTAAGCCAAGCATGTAGAATATTAGAATTGCATTCTGTGCATGACTTGCTGAGTGCTCAAAGTACTCACCCCACAACAACACAACTTCAGTTGAGGAAGAAGCAACCCTCGCCAGAGGAGGAGTATCGAGGAGCCGAGCGAACTAGGAGCGAGCCCCGATCGCTGTTCGTGGCAAATTGGTTGGCGCCACGAGTTTATTTTATTTTATTTCCACTTGCATTTGAATATTATAATAATTCTTCGCCCTTCGAGGCGTATCTTTGTAACTTGACCATAAGGTCGATCATCTAGTTTGAGTATTTAATCAAAGTACTTATTATTTCGTTGGTTATGACTGTGATATGTACCAATGTTGAGACTGTGTGCACTAGCGTGATCCTGGACTAGTGCTGAATACACAGAGGGTCCGGATTTGCAAATTCGGGTCCCGATAGTTCGGGTCCCAAATCTCACTAACCCCCCATTCCATTTCTGCGGTTGGCGATCCCGATCGTCGACATATTTCATAGTTGCGAAATGATCTATGCCTCTTGTTGGATAGTCTGGACAGTTGAAATTCAATAAAGATAGGAATGCATTTAAAAAATGTCGCTTGGAGTGGTGATGACAAATTTTTATGTGGACTAGAGTTTTTGATACTGCTATTTTGTGGTAGTTGAAGACCAAACCCTTGGCTATCTGAGCTCCCAAATCTCACAAATCAATCTCTTTCCTTTAGATCGGTTTGTTAGCTTTATCGATTGAATGCGTCCATTACCAATTCTAGAGGATGATTTGGTTCTTGACGGTATAATGGCTCGGGCGCTACATGCTATTCTCTGATGTGTGGTCATATCCTGATCGGTGGTGTTCTTGGTGCCAATTTGATCTCGAAAGCGCTGCATATATTCACTTATAATTTGTCATATTATTTGTTCTTGTCTTTTCTTGCATGCTTTTTGGGATCTAAATGATCTAAACCGAGAAAGGAAATCGTCCAATCCGTTGGATTGTGGCTTACTATGGCGCTTCTTTCATATTGAATAGGAAGATCGATAGATCGCAAACTATCATTTCTTTTATTCATTTCTTTTCTTTGTTTTCAATCTTTTCTTTGTCTTTGTTGTTTTTGAGAGGTGTATGATGAGAACACAAGTAAAATCTGATTATCCTGTCTTAGTATATTAGGGTGTTGAGAATACTTTTAAATTTGACCGCCTTTTATTCAACATCCGGTTTCTCCGATGCAACATTTTTGAGGTTAAACTTTTTTTCTTATCGTGTATTGTTATAACTTGGCCTTTGATGACATGATGGTTGCGAAACGGGCACATTGTTGCCTACATCTGTTGATATTGCTCATGAACTAGGATGGTGCGAGGCTATTTGATCACTAAGTTGAATTTCTTTGTTTTGATATTATTATTTCTGTAGTTGGTCGTTCTTGTGTCTGACTGATGATACAGGCTATTTGATATTATTATTATTTGCGGTTCCAACTTCCAACAGCATTGGAGGAAATAGAACAATCAGGTCTCAAATTTGACCATCTGGCGTAGAATGATTGCACTCAAACTAAACAGTAGAATGAAAATTGTGTATCTTCTAAGATATATTGTAAATTGTATGCATTACTCAATGAAATTTCTGAGAATATCAATGTACTATGGCTTGCATGATTAGGTTATATAGAATGCCTTTTATCTTACTTTTGTTGTTGTAATGTTAAGTCTAAGATAATTTCTCAAATTGCCGTCAGGGTGAAAGCTGTGAAAGAGAACCTATGCAATTAAGATGAATTTGTCGGTCGAACAACATAACACTGAACATCACTCACCCCTTTTGTTTTTTGCAAATGTAGTCTTTATGAGCAATTGTCGAGCATCGAGCATCGATTGCTTTCGGTAGGAAAAATGGGCCTCTCGTTAGCGTGCTAATGTGTTGCCGTAGCTTGAGTGTACTATGTTTAATATCAAACTCTTACATTCCTATTCTTCACACACGACTTTCAAGCGTGTCTCAGTGAAGGCATCATCCCCACAGAGACATCCCATGCGCTCATCTACCGGAGAAGCTATATGAGTAAGGATGGTGTTGAGCTGCAGTGGAAGAGGAGAATGATGTCCACAAAGCCGACAAGTACTGGAAGTCTAAAAATTTAGAGAGGCTAAATAATAGCTTTTATTAGTAGTTTTGAAGGGTGCAATAGTTACTTAGTGCTGTTCTTTGGATATGAAGTACAAAAAATCCTTGGAAGTTGGTTATTATCTAGCAGCTTTGTTTGTTGTCTTGTATCTGAATAATAATATTGAAGTGGGTAAAAAACCACCAAGCTTTATCCTCCTTGTTGATTGCTTTACCTTTCGGTGTGTGTTTGTGCATTTCTCACGAATCTGAGGTGTCTTGCTGCTTTGTAATGGTTGTGTGTTGATTGGATCATTGGAAGAGGGAATTATAATAAACTGAACGAAATAAACAAAGAAGAGTTAATTTGGTTGGACTACAACCTCATGAAGAATTGAATTGTAACACCTTCTTTCGGTGGTTGAGACCATAAGCTACCTTACCTTTAAAAGGTTTGTTTTTTTAGCTATTGTGAATAGAGCTTTATTTATCTCTTGTTTATTAGGTGGTACGTGAACAGGAATAGATGAGGTCATATACTAAGGATGAGTTTGTTTAGGCTGGAGCTTGAGCTTATTTAGCTGGAGCTGGAAGAAGCTGCTGGAGCTGGATGAGGATGGCAATTTTTCGTAAAAAATAGTTAAGTTGTAAGGGTACCAGGGAAGTGGGATTTTTAGAAGCTCCGGTCACCCCGAGAAGCATCATTTTCCTTGCTTCTCTCGCGTAGTGCAAATTAGGCTAGAACCTTTTTATTTCCATCTAGCTGAAAAAATACTGTTTGTTTTGACTTGTGGCTTATAGAGGTGTAGAAGCCAAATAAACTTAAGCTCAAGCCTAAACAAATTGAGCCTAAGTTCTGTAAGTGTTACTGACAAGCTACCTTAATTAGTTTGTAGGCTTATTATCTTGCTAAATTATCAAAATAACCTGAACTTTTTTAATTCAGCATGGTTTTAACACATAAATGATTGTGAACTCAGAAAAAGATGCTAACAAACCCAATATCGCTGTCTACACAAAGTCCTTCCTCATAAAAACATGAACATTTATTATTAGTGTAAAAATTCCGTTGCAACGCACGGGCATCCTACTAGTCACATGATGATTGTGGGCAGTATCTCACATTTAGACACATGTTGAAACTTTTCTACCTGCAATACTCTCTATATAAAGGGGTTCACCCCATTGTAATTTGTGTATAGTGACATTTCGTCAATATAATAAAGCGATACATTGTGCCTACATCGTCTCATCCTTTTCTCTTGCCAAATCCTACCATTTTACATTAACAAGCCTCCATCCATGGCTCGCTACACAGCAGATGCCACGCAGGCCATTGTCCGACAAGACAAGTTATGCCTTTCTATGCCGCAGTCTGTCCAACCTTAGAGTTAGGACCCACGAGTGCTTCCTCTCCCATTTACTTTCTCGTCTACCATCTCGACCTCTCCGTTGCACAACTTGCCTTGATGACTTGCTGCCTCGTGTACCTTGCCGAGTGTCAAAAGTTGAGCCCAATTCAGGATCTCCAATGCTGCTAGTTTCACCAGAATCCCTACTTACCTCGGCATTGTCCTCGTAACCTGGGCTACGCTCGTCACTAGTCCGCTCACGAGACTGCAGAATCGTAGGAAAGTTTGCCTGAAAATGGTCCTGAACCAGCAAGCACAACTGTTGGCATGGAGGAAATGCTTGGCCCTGCAGTCCACCCGGTGTTGTCAGTTCCACCCTCATGACCTCGGCTGCTTGACCTTAAGCTTCCTTCTTCTTGTGCCCTGCCATTATCACAATGTTGCAAATGGCAAGGATAAAACCATAATGATCACTCAAATGCAAGAGAGATCAGAACACAGGCAAAGCAATATATGATGGTGGCGAGGCTAGTCGCAGTCGAGGTGAGCAGCGACAGCTCCGAGGACGACGACGACTTCGCCGGATAAGCTTCCGGTTGCCCGCAGCTTGCTTTTTGCTTCCGGGGGGGCGCAATGCATGTACATATTCCATGCTATGAACTTTGGGGAATTTGCTAGATACTTTACATTTCTTCGCCTAATGAACACTCATCGAGCGACCATAGCTTTCTAGGCACCGCCGGGGTTGCGAAAGCATAGGTCAGAGTATTAGTATCTAGGGGAAGACGTAAAAAGATGCCTAGGGGTTCAAGATGGCCAACGTGTCCGGTCGGCCACGGATCGTCTCAAGACGGGCACTCCTTCTTCCATGATACTACGCCATAGCAACCGTAGCCGCAGGGGCGTAGGCCGTAGTACTCGGGTCGAGAGGGTTACCGTTTGCAAGGGGTCCGATGGCCGGTCAGGACGCCACCTCAAGCGGGTATGCGAGTATGCAATTTCGAGATAAAGACCTGCTGATTCCTTAGCATTCCACACGGCCGGCACAGTGGTTCCGTGTCCGACCGGTCGGTGGTCGGAACGGTTGCGCCCGGTGATTCGATTGGGCGCCAAGTTGACGGGCCCAGCCGATCTGAAGGTACGCAGAGGTCGAAGACGAAAGCCCCCAGTCGGCTATTGCCGCGCGAGCGCTATTAGGCCCCAAGGCCTGCATGATCGATCTTGGTTCCACGGCGAGGATGCCTCGGCGATCCGCCGCTGCGCAACGCCTCGACCCTCGCAGGGGAAGCGAGGAGGACCGCGTGACCCCTTGGCCAGTTGGAGGTGAACCCGACGTGCGCGCAGGGCGCACACCGGGCGCATGTGAAGGCTGGGGCCGACGCTGCTCCAGATCATCCTAGAGTCCGCCAAGCTTGGCCTTTTTGGGGCCTCCAGCTGCTCGCGTTGCCGCCGAAGCTCCACGCGGCAAGCCTGAGGAGTGGCGGGGAGGAGTGCAAAACCTCCCCCCTCCGGGGGGGTTGAAGTCGAGGAAGGCGAAGCGAACTCTGGTCCTGGTGCGAACGCGTTGTCGAGTTCGCGCCGTCGTTGGTGAAGAAGACCATCGAGGAGGGAGATGGGAATCCGGAGATCACAGAGATGACGCGCAGAGACCCCTACCTGGCGCGCCAACTGTCGGTGTTTCGCATAACCGGCAAGTAAATTTGTAAGTATAGGGGATCACGCGTCCCCTCTCCTCGAATGGTTAGGCTAAAGAAGCCTCGGATGAACATTGAATCGGGCTGAGGAGTCTCAGATTTATACTGGTTCGGGCTGGACGTCCCTACTTCCAGTTTGTGGTGGTGGATTTCGTTGCTTAGAGTATGGAAGATTACATGCGAGAGCTAAGGGCAGGCCCCTAGCGCTCGTCCGAACGGGGAAACTCTGGAGCCTCAAACGATCGCTCGGGTCGGGAGAGCAAGCGAGATGGGATATGGAGAAAAGAGAGTTCGCCCCGTTGCCGGGGACCCTGCCTCCCTTTATATAGTCGGAGGGGGCAGGTTACACGAAAATTTGGAGAAAAGAGGTAGGGGTATGCTACGCCCTGGAGTCTTGGTCTTGATCCCGTGGTGATGGGTTCTTTGTTTACCCATGCCGGGTTGGTAGACACAATGGACGGTACTTCATCGGAAAGGCGCGCGCCTGCCCTGTACTTGCTTGTCAGATGTTGACGCCGTCTATGCTGTGCCTTGGCACCGCCTCGGGTTAGAGCGCGCTTCTTCACTGTACCTGGCGGGGCGAGTGGATGGATGCTTCACTTAGCGGCCCCCTGGCCACCTTGGGAAAGAGCCACCTGCTCCGACATGATTGTCGTGTCCATGGGGCAGGTGACCGGCTTGGTGCCGACCGGTGATGTGGCGGAGGCCGTCAAAATTGGAGCTTTTAGGAACCTTGACCTGGCACAGTCGGGGACTGTGGGGTGCTGACCAGCGACCAAGTCGGAGCGCCCCTGGGAGGCCTGGTCGAGGCCGAGGGTCCTTCGAGACCCCTTGGGACTAAGGCCGGGCCCAAGATAGTTTATTTGGTGATCCAATCAATATTCAATGATAATCCCATCTTGTTGTGAGGACGGAGACTCAGGTAATACCCTTTCCAGCCTTCGGCAGCATCGCTGATTCGGGTTCTGAGCCCGGATGACTGAGAGAAATACGATCATGTATACTTTGTTGTGGGGTACCCCTGGTATGAGTATTCGTCACCAATGGTTACCCCGAGTACATGATGATCTAGCCACATACTTGAGTAAATATGGCTAATGTTCTACCATCAAAATAGCGCATTACGCCAAATTTTGCAGGAAATAAACATATGGTGCAAAAAAAAAAGTGATTTCAAACTTTCGAGTGCCATAACCATTGCAGATGCCCTGGCAAGCGTGCTTAGTGCTAAGATTTTTTTGCCTTGATACATGATAAATTGATTGTGAACATTTGCTCAAAAAAATGTTGATATCAATTTAAAGAGTGAAACTGCCCCTGTACCTGAGTTTGTTTTTCCCTTTCCATATCAAGGTTGAATTCTAGTTCCCTAGACCTTACACGCTCAAGATATAATTGGTGCTGTATTTCAATTTCACGCTGCGTCTCAAGAGCTCTTTCCCTGCAAAGATAGTATAGCAAAGAAATGATGATAAGAGAATCTCTGTTTCTGGCATATCAAACAGAAAGACAACAGCTCCAAACCTATCGAGCTCTTGCATAAGGTCCATTTCCCTAGAGCGTGTCGTCTCCTCCAAGTACTTCTTTTTTTTCTGCGTGATATAATTTCCTCTTTGAGCCTGGACCTTTCCCTATCAAGTTAAAATACCTTGCATGAATATATGAAACGCTACCAGTAGGTTTGAAATGCTATCATAAAGAAAATATATAGCTCTATATGGAACAAAAGATAGGATAATTTCATGTTCAAACTTGCTGAGCAATTCAGAAACAAGTTCCAGACACATATGCTTTAGATCTCAGCTTCTCTTTAGTACAACACATTTCAGGGACGTTCTTTACTTTTTAGGGCAGTGGTCACCAAGATGCATACCTTTAGCATTTGTTACAACACATTTGTAAAGCCAGAGAAAGAAAATTAACATTGTGAAAGTACTTTTTTTAGAGTAAAGACAGGAGCTCTGCCGAAGCGCTGATTCATTGAGGGAGTGGGGAGACGAGACGTAAACCAAGGCCAACGCTGGTCGTCCAGAGCCTAGAGGGCGGGAACTACAGGGGAGGAAGGATCACTACAACAAAAACAGCAACAAGCACACAGCTAGGAGCGTAGCGCTCGATTTTGCAAAATAATGTCCTATTTGATCGTGATGCCTAGCTGAAATGCCTGCATCGACTGTTTCTGAAGATCCTTCAATTTCTCTCTTTCTGGACAAGTGGACATTCCATGCAGTGTAGATAACCGTCCTGTTGATGACTCTACTCTTTATGGGATGAATTAAAATATTTAAATAGATTATTGTCAAAGATGAAAAACTTCACCTGTGTAAGCTGCCCACTTCATATAGTGATAACAATTTTGTGACCAAAGGAAGTATTTAGAAATTTATAGAACAATCTAGACCGTTAGTAGTCTATTCCAGTTTGCTGTTTCTTTTTTCATTTTTATAGTGAAAGTGTTATGATTATTTGGTGCTCCACAAGCATTTTTCAAGGTTTCATTAAAATTAGTATGGAACATATCAACTCAAGCCGGTAGGAGCCATTAATGGCCAGCTACTGACTGTATTTTTATTCCTTAACCAGAGGAAGAATTGCCTAGTGTTTGAGCAACAACTTCTCTGGTATAGAGATAATATTCATTCAAACAAATATACAAGCATACTAGTGCTGCCTCTTGCTTGCAAGCATTTTGGTTCGCTGAAAGATGAACAGAAACTTCAAAACAATTGCAATCGGTGTTAAAAAAGCATAGCTTGGGCACAGTTATTATGAAGTTTTTGTAAGTAAAAAAAATGTAACTAGTCTAACTAATTTGCTCCAAGTATGGCTAGAAGTATGCTAATCAAATAACTATTAACAAATTATGTTGTTAAGAACAAAATGTGCAAGCACAATCAACAATGCAAACTCAGTTTTGAGTTTAGAACTAAAATAGTGATGGAGATGAAGAAGCGCAAGGTGCATGAGGGGGAGAAGGTGGAGATGAAGAAGATGGAGGAGGAAAAAGTTCAAAGTGCAGGTTGGCTTCCTATTGTGGGAAAAATTAGTCCAGCGACACTCAATTCGTTGGTTTTTAGCGATGTGTCTATGACGTGCGGGTCCATCTAAATCTATTGTGCTCCCCATCTAGCTTTCCATGCGTTTGGTTTCGTGCTATTGTGATTGAGGGCCTGTTTGGTTCGTGACATAAGTGCGCCAAGCCAAAGTTTGGCAACGCCAAAACCAGGGCAAGGCCAAAACATGTACAAAAAAGTGGCGTTTGGATCATGGCCATTTCATGTGCAATGCCAAAATTTGGAGAGAAGAATGGTGTTTGGATTGTCACCATGCCAAACTTTAATAATATCATGAGTATGGCATGTTCATTTTTTTGGCATTAAAATATAGTCAACATGGATATCATTTTATTGATAAAACCACAAGAACTACCATGACGCAAACAGATTACAATCGGATGTACAATTTAGTAAATATTATCATTTAAAGCTTGCTAATCAAATAACATTGGGTTTTGTGCAGCCACTAGGGAGCTGCCACCTAAAGTGTGGCTTGCATGGCTGGCCAGCCAAAATCAGGGCGAGCAAAAAGCTCACTCGAGTTCAGCCCCAAGTGCCAAAATTTCCAAGGCCTGCCAAAATTTGGCTACAAACCAAATGGCCAAATTTCATGGGCATGCCAAATTTTGGTCAGGCTTTCCTAGGCTTTCAACCAAACACCCCTTGAGTCTCCCAATCTCTTGGGTTGGATAGAGTAACCTTTAAATCTCTTTAAATCTGTTCGAACAAGTGAGTTAAACATTTTTTAGCTCAAGTAACTAATCGTCCATCTATTATTTGGAGTTGGTTAGGAGATGAAAGTGTGCTTTTAAAATGTTTTTCTTTAAATAAGTGTCCTCAGTTAGATGTATATGTGCTACTTTTAATATCACATGCATGAAACAATACATATCCTTCTTTTCATATTACATATTAAGGTTCGGATTGGTGCTCGTCATGTAGCCTGCGACGTCACATTCGTCGTTCTATAATAGAATCAGACCATTTCTTTCCCAGCGAGATTCTTTCAAATCTGGAAAGATTGTGTGGGGATTTTGTGAACGGTCTTGGCCCCCAATATGATGTGATAACCCGGGGTTATCAGTTTAATTAAATGATTAATTAAACATTAAAAGTGAATTAGGCAAGAAAAACAAAAATGTAAGGATTAAAAAGGTGCGTCGGTCCGCAGGAAGCGTGTCGCTCGTTGAGATACCAGACCTGTCCGGGACTAGGCCGGCACCTCTCGATAGTTTCCGGGTTCATCATTCGGCGTTTAGTAGCTTACCTGGTACGGTTGCGGGTACGTTAGTAAATTGAGCGAGATATGACCGTAGTGCCCATGAGGTAAATAGAGGCTGGTAAATATCCCAAGGGCAAGGTGGTCTTTTCCCCAAGAGAGGTAAATAAAGCCAGCTCATTTGCCTTGTCTCCCATTTCACCACAAACCGAAACCAGTCATCAGCTAGCTTCCAACCGAAGCAACCAAAATGTCCAGCCATGCCTCCTTGCTCCCCACACAAGAACACCAGCGCAACCATTCCCAACCCAAGTAGCCGAAGCAAGAAGGAAGACCAGAAGGAGGGCGACATCATCCAGAGGAGGTGGACCAAAGAGAATCCAGAAGGAGGAGGGTAGACCCGAAGCCAGAAGCAGGGAGCCCGAAGGCAGCTCGACCAAGAAGGGAGCTGCACGTCGACGACTTCACCTTCCCCAAGCATCAAACCTTCAGCCGACCCCATCCCATCCCAGGTACACTGTAGCTATAGTACGGGCTTCCATGGCAGAGGCTAGATCGGGGTAGGAGCTCGCTAAAGGGGTAGTGTAGGGACCTAGATCGGGTAGTCCCCGTGTGGTCTCAACAGTTGGGGTCAAGATTTGTGTAGCACTTCTGTTCTTGTCTCAATCCAACCCAACGTTCATCATAGACCCGAAATCAAAGCAAATCCGCAAGTAAATGAAGCAAAAACGAAGGAATAAAAAGAGTAGAAACCCTAGCTCGGATTGGAGTAGAGGAGAGCAGAGCAGAGCTCAGCCGTCGCAGGGGAGGGGAGTCGCCAGGAGGAGCGCCAGCCAGAGGGGAGCTGGAGCCGTGCGCCAGGGGGAGGAGGCGCCAACCAAGTAGCCGAGAGCCAGAGGGAGCAGTCGCCAGGAGAGGAATCGCCAGAAGTGCGCCCGGGAGAAGGAGAAGCAGCGGAGGAGGGAGGGGTAAATCGCCAGCAGGCCGAGAGGCTTCGGCCGAATCAGCCAGGGGCCAAGCAAATAAAGAGCCGAGGAGAGGAAAGAAGAGCGCAGGCTGAAAGAAATAAGAGAAAGAAAGAAAGAAAGAAAAGAAAAAGCAAAAAGAAAAATAGAAAAATAAGAAGAGAAAAATATAAGAGGGTGGAAAAGTAAATTGGCCGCGGATCACGTCGATTTGGGAATCGATTGTCGGATCGCGTAAAAATCGGCAAGTGAACTCGTTTAATTTGTGCTAACTAAAACTTGAACGGTAGATCATCAATTGGTTTGATGCCAGAATAATTTATTCACATTAATTGCCCTCGTTAATGTTGTATGCTTTTAGGGTCAGACCTGAGCATCCCAGCCAATCAGATCCAATACACGGGCAAGGACGATCCTTCCGCTTTTATCCCAGGCAAGACTCCTTGAGCATTTCTTATTAAATGATTTTCAATGCTTTCTTATAGTAAGTACTAGTTCAATGCCCGTGCGTTGCTACGAAAAAACAAAATTGGTAACGAAACATAAAGATCAAGCAATAAAATAAAATTATGCTACAAGATCAAACATCTATTTCTTCCCATTACAAAAGTTTTTATGGTTTCTCCTCTGGTGTGAATTAAAACCAAATATATTGTGCGCAGCAATGTATATTACCAATCTCAAAAATCAATCAATCATTGTGAAATGCTGGTTTGAAATGCATCACCAAGCATGCAGACCTTCATCTTTGGGCGAGGGATGTGGGGCAGTTTAACCGAGCCGCTGAAACGCTTGTCCTTCTGCGGGTCGTAGTTCTTCAGACCGATCTGGAGCTCCACAGTCTCTGTAAACTTCCTATTCTTCTCCTTGGCATCCCCGACAACCTGAGAGATGGCCTCCTTCAGGACCTCAGACTGCAACTTACTGCATAGCAGAACATTGAAGCACAAAAATTACAGCATGTCAAAGATCAAATACAGCTGTAGAAAGACAACATAATCTGACAGGTGAACAGCTTGTCAGCCTAGTCCTGCATCTTAACATTCAAATAGATAGCTAGTTTGATAGTAAACTGACTTGTTATTCACTAAAAATAACGGAGCTTTCTATCAAAACTCAGGTACCCAAGAGATATTGTTACCCCTTTTGCAATTTATCTTCTAACAGCCAAAGCAAGGATGCCAACATACCATCCACCTTCGTCCTAGTGTTCTTTTGAATAACAGTTCCCAGTCTTGCCTGTATCTTTCCCTGTACAACTGTATAATCTTCAGACCGGCCTGTGACATGATGGACACAACCATCTATGTATTTGCTGATCCAACAGAATGGAAAATCTGTCCAGTAGGAGTTACCGATGGAGTAAATGTTAACAAAAACCCACGTTCAAATTCAAGAGCACCATATGATGAGTAATTTGATCTACATATACTTCTGCATTGTATAGTGCCAGAATTGTTATTCGAAGTCGAACAGTTGTAGTGTTGCCACAAAGGGTTCATCAGAATCCACATCATTACAGATTTAAAGAGTCAAATACCTTTCAGGAAACCGAGGGATCCATACAATTCAAATTAAAAAAAATACAAAAAAAGGATCTGAACAACTATTAAGAAACCAAAATGTTGCATGGAAATCTCATTTCTTATACCCAAAAAAAAACTTTATGGCCAAAAAAAAAGTACTGGAGTAGAGGTGATTCAAGAAAATTACCTCCTTTGAATTCGGTTTGATTAGAAAATGCCTTTGCCTGGATCAAGAAATAAGCAATATAATTTCATCAATCACTGACATGCTAGATTATCTACAATTGAAATGGAGTCCATCAAATAACTAATTCAATCATCAGAATTCTATGTATGTAACTTTTTTCGCAAGTTCTACTACATCTCAAGGAATGCCTTAGTATGCCTTATATAGGAATAAATCAACTTCATAGAAACTACAATATCACTGGCCACTGTAATCACAATCAAGACAAATAAAAGAAACAGACCCACATAGACAACTATATATCAACTTGCCCGTGAAACTAAACACATGCAGTCACGTATTATACATGGAAAAGTACATATAGGCATCATGAGAATTTAATCGCTCCACTTCCGAACTCAATTGTTTTATATATGAGTATAAAACTTGGTAAAAGATGGAACCTTCGAACTAATAGTAATTTGAGTTCATACAGCTTTAGTGATAGAATTTTAGGACACATCCTGAAGCTTTGGTTTGATGGACAAGCTTAGGAACGACATAGAGACTGCTCTTTGAGCTAGATTATACCAACTAATGTGTGCCCCTGTCTCTTTCTAGGCACACCAGCTGTACTCTTTCTCACTATCTCCTAGCGTGAAATGACCCTATAGCCAGGGAGATTGACTTAGAGTACGCATGGCCAAGGAGTATAGTAATTTGAGTTCATACAACTTTAGTGATCATTCACTAAAACACGCACCAAAACAGCGGATAAGTGAGAAGAATGTTTAGCTACACACATACCAATTTACACAAATAATTGGCATAATCAGAGCAATGTAATTTGAGGACCAAACGATCAGAACATTCACTAAAACATGCACCAAAACAGCGGATAAGTGAGAAGAATGTTTAGCTACACACATACCAATTTACACAAATAATTGGCATAATCAGAGCAATGTTAAGCTAGGATACAATGTAAGTGCTTAGCTGAATAAATAGGAAATTTACCTCAGAGCAGATAGTTGAGCTTATAATAAAAATATGAGAAAACCTCAGAGCAGCAACTATATCTGGAATAATTTTAGTTCCTGTGCAAATATTGTATGTAAGCTGTATGAAATATTGTATGTTTAAAAACAACCTCAGAGCAGCAACTACATCTGGATTTATTCCAATAGCAAATAATATACTGAAGATTCATAATCGGTACTAACCAAAGCTGTCTGAAGACTGCTTGATTTGGTGGGTGGCCCAAATTGAGGCTGGTTCACCACCCTGCAATGCAGAATACGAGATCATTATGTGAACTGTACTGTTCATGAACATGAGGTTAAGGAATTTGCTACAAGCACAAGAAGTAAACATAATGAAGGTCTTACCACACACACTCTTGTACATGTAAACAGTAACTTCATATGATCAGTAACTTCCTTTCATGCTAAACATAATGAAGGTCTTACCACACACACTCTTGTACATGCTGCAGTTCGCTAAAGAAACTCCTCTTAAGCTGGACCTATGTTCCTAATGCCAGGATTGGTACTTCCTCTAACTCAAGAATATTTTTTAAAACTTTTTCGTGTCATTGTGATATGCATCTACGGCATTGTCATCTAGCTTTGCCCTGCAGTGCACAAAGAAAGGAGTTAACATAAGTGGAACAGTAAACTCTAATAACCGAAGTCTAGGTAGAAGAATAGTAATTGACCTAGGCGCTGATACACATATGTTAATCTAACTGAAGATTATATAAGTGCAAATGAGAATCACGTTTAAGCACGGGCATTAAATTGAGATTCAGATATAGGTATTTGAATATCCTGCGAGAACAGAGATATAAATAACACGAGTGAAATCACGTTTAAGCACATATAGCTATATCGAGTGAAAATCAGTTTTGTTCCTTTTTTTTTACACCTGTCAACTTCATGAATATTAACAGAAGTAATATGCAAATCAACACAAGAGAAAAAAAAACTGAGCACATATGCTAAGAGGAACACCAATAAGAGATTAAATGGTGGCACTCCAAGCAGAAGCGCAGAACAATTTAATGCTGATGTAAAGCAGGGCTTCTTCTGTGGAAAAACACCCAGAATTGAAAAGCATAAATAACAAAGCAAAGATCTGAAAACACCTTCTTTCAACTGTAGCGGCGGGGCATCTTTACCTAGAGCACAACAGTAAGAAATCAGAACCATACTTTGCTGTATAACGAGATATCCATGCCCTGAAACTACAGTATTAATAAATGGACTATAAAAGGCCGGTGGTACCTAGAGGAAGACTGCGGTAGAAGAAACGATTTTGTTCCAATTCCATTAATTTTACAATAAGCTCCAGAAGAAACCAAGGCATTGTCAAGACATGATTATAGACAGGTTCAACTTTATAACGCCTAGGCTAAAAGCATAGAGAGTACATGGTGAAGCAGAGCAGCAGAAACATGCACACACGCTAAAAACAAGCTTATTGAACGAAACGTTTACCTGTGGAGGGTTCAAAACAATAAAAAATAGAAGTAAATCAATTATTAACAGATGATATATTGGGGTGCAAGAAGCTAAAAAGATAAAAACAAAATCGGTTTGTGTTAAGAAGCCCTTCGTGCAAATGTCTATTATTAGTGCAAGCGAGATACACATCATTGATGATCTAGAGCCTATACCAATAGAATCTAAGCCGGTATTTCTTTTTGACAATCAAGCTAACGCTGAGTTTATGGGCGGCTATAATATGCTATGCTTTCAATTGCTACGGTGCAGTTCTTGAAAACAAAGTCTTATGATGTGATCTAGATGTTAGGTAGGATCAAATCTGGTTAAACTAATAGGTAATTTTTTTTTCACAGGTAACAAAGCCTAAACACACTGCATATCTTTGGTATAAACACGCATTTAGCAATATGCAAGTTTTGAAATGCTAGGGCGGCATGTTTTTAGCAGGAGCAAATGTAAGGCGAACATGGGATATAGTATTTAGCTCCGACACAAAGTCTCTTCTTTTCTACCATCACTCAGATAGCTGTGGCTACATTCACCATCTCAGAATGAAAAATATTCGGACTTGGAACTGCCAGAAAAAGGCAAACGTAAGATGAACCAAAAGTGGAAGCAAACTAAACGAGACAGATCTATCTAGGACAAAATGAAAATTCTGAAAAGAAGGGAGAAATATTAGTTTCCAGTCACCCTCCTTGACAAATCACCTGAAGAATCAAACATCTCAAGATTATCTTTCAAGAAATCGCATCAATCAAATCAAAGGGCACTACCAGCACATATATATCTCCTCAGCGAAAACCCTAGAAGTTAAGAGAATCAAATAGCTAACCCAAAGAAAGAAGATCAAGAAGCAACTCAAAGCTTGCAACAACTCTTCCCCTTTGTGGAGTATAAAGAGATTAGCAACCACCTCTGGGACTATCTCCATGCTAAAATGGAAACCTGCCGATTTGCATCTTGATCTGATGATCTCCACGGCAACAATCGCATTGGAAAAGAAAATCCAAAACCATGGGATCGGAGAAAGGAAAAGCACAAACCCCAAGAAATCTCCCGGAGGAAACACAAGAATAAAGGTAAAAGCAAAGAAGAAATCAAAAGCAACAAATCAAGGCGGATATCAAGGAGAGAAGCACGAGCGTCGGGCGGCATTAGCGTCGGCAGGGTGGGCGGCAGGGAGTAGCCGGCCAAGGGCGGGTGCGGAGGCGGGGTACATCCTCCGCGTCATGACGAACTCCGGCGCGTCCACGAGAGCTCGCTCTCCGCCGCCGGCGCGGGTGGGTTCTGCGGCCATATACGCGAACTTCGGACTCTTTCATCGCGTAACGGGAAAAGGGCAAGACGCCAAGGAGCTCACCGAGCGACAAGCGCCTTGCGTGATGACCACGACCTCCTCCGCGAGACTCGTGGCGTGCAAGGCTGGGGCATCTCGAGCAATCAAGCGCCGTGTGGGGGGATCGCTGGGGTTGGGGTTGTGCATCGCGAGACGAGAGATTAGGGCTGGATTGGGGAATCATTGGGGTGGGATTTGTTTTGTGTGCGCGTTAGAAATTTGGGGAGTGGGCAGCGCATTAGAAATTTGAGGAGTGGAGAAAAATGCACCACCGCCACCAATGTCAATTAAAGAATAGTAAAGATATCATCCTTTGCATAAAAATCTATTTTCAAATTGAAGTCTTTGAATTGGAGGTGAATGATGGAAGTGTGATGTGGTTTTCAGAAAGAATGAAATGATGAAATTGTGGTGTGGTTTTGAAAATGGCTGAGTTGGAGTCTAGCGTCCACGAATGGAGTCGTGGATTTGTATTAGAAATAGTTATGGTGGGTAGAGGGCGCCGATGAGAAGGAAAGTGGTCGACGGGGTCCTCTACGTAGGCTATAATATAAGGTCAACAAACTACACTTGGGCAATAAGCCGTATTCCAGTATCAACCATAGTGAGTGAAATCGGTCAGAAAAGGTTGTCATTATGAAGGCGTTACGATCTCCACATTGGTGGTTAGGTAGTTATTAGAAGTGTGAAATTTGGGTATCTGAGAGTCGATGATGGACACGAAATTTCAGCTGCGGTTGATCAGGCGCTATATTTAAAGCCTAGAGAGTACCGATGCTCTTCTGCGTAGTATGGTACAACCATGCTGCTGGGGGTAGTGGGGAACAGTGAGACACCATCGCTCAAATCGGCTACGGGGTTGGAGATCTAATGCTGGATTGGTGATAAACATTCTGGGGCCTCACAGGATGGGGTCGCTATGGCTAAAAACGATACGAACCTACGCAGGGTTAAAATCTTGAATTCAAGCCTGTCTCCTGGATTGGAGGCTCTGGAAGCTAAGTCTGCCTCATATACGGGTGTAGTAGGTGTTTCATATTTAAAATATCCAACCCTTAAAGAAAACCAAAAACCTATTTCCTGTAAAAATGGATTTTGAAGGAAGGTAAGAAAGTGGTCTTGAGAGGAAAATTCATATTTGCATTTGTTATTAATGCTTGCCGAGTACTTTGGTACTCAATCTTGCTAAATCCTCTTTTCTAGAGTTTGGCTCGATGCTCAAGCGAGATGGTTGGGTGGGCGAGGTGCAGAGTTCTACCAAGAAGAGTAGAAGGGATGTGTAGCCGTGTATCGGCTTCATCAGTCTTTTGGTGTAATATTACCTATGTATCATCCTTTTGTTGTAGGACCAGAAGTATATCTATGTAATGAACATATAGCCCTGCGTGGCTTGGTTTGAATATATTTGAATCAATCTCTAATTATTGTTCTGCTGCAACATTCTGAACACGGTGTACTATCTGATAAAACATCGGGTCCGCTCGGTGTTTTGATTAGCTAGTATGCCGAGATTCGTGTGATTATCTCAGAGTAATGACAGTGCGACTATTATTACCCTGGGCTAATCGTGCGGGTCGCCACAGGTGGTATCAGAGCAATGGCAATCGAAGGATTATGGGCACTATCTATGCTACATCAAAACTCATTGATGGTTTTTAGTCAACGACAACACAATATGTTTCATCCTAAAGATACATTTCTTATAGCCTTATCATAATTGCTAATTTGTAGGCTATCTTTCATTTTGAGTTATGAGTGTTAATGAGGAAGTACTTGGTAAAGTGCTTATATCCTTTTATATAGCATGTAAGCCGCCTCCCTTTATGCTTACTTAGGCGAAAGTCCGAGTCTAATGTCGCTCATTTCGAGGAAAAAACTTCTATAGAGCCTTCTATTTCAACTGAAGTTGGAGAACTTGTGGGGGAAAGTAATGCTATGGCTCGAAAATTATCATGTCTAGCTCCAGACCCACCTCTACATGGGTCTCCACACCCACACCACACAATGCCACTATACCACGATGAACGGAGCAATAATAAATGGAGGTGCACACTAACTTCTTTCTGTTCCATACCTTTCAGTGTTATTTTCTTTTGAAGAGTTGTCCATCTTCCAGTGCATGGTTTTCATTGTGATTCTCTTGTAGCCTCAGTGCAGGACGTACATTACGTTTGCTCCAACCTCATGAGCTACTAAGACTAAGAAAGAAATACATAATAGTAGAAGATTGTGATAACCTTGTAGCTATTAAACAAGTTAAAAAAGCAATGACACTTTGTAAGCCTTCCAAAGGAGAATGGTATCTCAAACTGTCGGGGATAGGAAATGTTGTGTATGATAGTGATATGAAACAATTATGTCTCTTAAGAAAGGATGCATGCCGTATTTGTTGTACTTCAAATCCAGCAATTTGGATAAAGGCAATGAGAATTGGTGCTATCTTGATGGTTACCTTAAACAACTTAGTCAGCAATATCACATTGGACCAGAAGGACATCTATTATAGAGACCTAGATTTGTATGATAACAAGTACAATGATGTTTTTAAGCCGTTGATAGATTAAGTATGTATGCTCGTGGGGATCACATGGTTTTCTCTGAATGTAGGTGTTGTTCCTAGAGGATCAATTATTGGGGATGTGGTTCTTTACATAGGTAAAAAAGTGCTCCTTAATCCCTCCTTGAAGAAGAAAGAAATCATTGACAGAGTTCAATTTGTGGATAACATTGTTCCAAAAGGTGAAATCAAGTTTGTGTTGATCCTAGAGAAACTAAGTGTCTTCTCCTTATTGGAAAGGTTAATGTTCCACAAGAAAAATAGGTGTATGCTCATTACTAGGCAGGGTTATCCAAGTCTCGCAACAAGGGCACTAGTGTGTAAATTGTGGGCCAATTTGATGGTTTCAGTATATATACTTACAGATCTAAATGGAGATGGAGTAAGAATAATGTGCATATATAAGTTTGGCTCCAGAAATCGAGCTTTTGATAATTTGGGCATTTCTGTTAATAATCTTGAGTGGTTAGGGGTGCATCCATTTGATCTTTGTGATCATCTAAAAAGTATTTTGTCAAGTTTAACTGACAAAGATATTGATGTAGTGTGGACCTTGCAGAATTTATTGCCCCTTGATGAAGAATTATGGATATTAGATGAAATGGTAGAATCTCAGATCAAAATAAACATTGATGGTATGCTGGATCAGCGCAATATTGAAGACTACTTGATAAGGAAAATCAATTGTGTATAAGTAAGGTAGAAATTGAAGTGGAAAAAGGATTAGGAAAAACATGCCAAGCATGTCCTGCTTTTTGATTCGATGAAAGAGCGCTGAGCAGATTGATCAAATGCCTTTATAGGGGATGGAAGTTTTTGTTATGTCCTGAGAGAAGTACCTTTACAACCTAAAAGAAGAGACAGGAGTCAATATATACTCAGTATCCGAACTTTTAAAGAATGCACAAAGTTTTATTGAAGTTTCTTCCATCGTGCCTCTAGGATAGCAATATAGCAAAAAATTCCATCCCCTATAAAGGCATTTGATCAGTCTGCCCAGCGCTCTTTCATCGAATCAAAAAGTAGGACATGCTTGGCATGTTTTTCCTAATCCTTTTTCCACTTCAATATGTACCTTACCTATACACCATTGATTTTCCTTATCAAGTAGTCTTCAATATTGTGCTGATCCAGCATACCATCAATGTTTATTTTAATTTGATCTGAGATTCTACCATTTCATCTGATATCCATAATTCTTCATCAAGGGGCAATAAGTTTTGCAAGGTCCGCACTACATCAATATCTTTGTCAGTTAAACTTGACAAAACACTTTTTGGAAGATCACAAAGATCAAATGGAAGCACCCCTAACCACTCAAGATTATTAACAAAAAGGCCCAAATTATCAAAAGCTCGATTTCTGGAGCCAAACTTATGTATGCACATTATTCTTACTCCATCTCCATTTAGATGTGTAAGTATATATATTGGAACCATCAAATTGGCCCACAATTTATGCACTAGTGCCCTTGTTGCGAGATTTGGATAACCCTGCCCAGTAATGAGTATACACTATTTTTTTTGTGGAACCTTAACCTTTTCAATAGGGAGAAGACACTTAGTTTCTCTAGGATCAACACAAACTTGATTTCACCTTTTGGAACAATGTTATTCACAAATTGAACTCTGTCAATGATTTCTTCCTTCATCAAGGAGGGATTAAGGAGCACTTTTTTACCTATGTAAAGAACCACATCCCCAATAATTGATTCTCTAGGAACAATACCTACATTCAGAGAAAACCTTGTGATCCCCACGAGCATACATACTTCATCTATCAACGGCTTAAAAACATCATTGTACTTGTTACCATACAAATCTGGGTCTCTATAATAGATGCCCTTCTGGGCCAATGTGATATTGCTGACTAAGTTGTTTAAGATAACCATCAAGATAGCACCAATTCTCATTGCCTTTATCCGAGTTGCTGGATTTGAAGTACAACAAATACGGCATGCATCCTTTCTTAAGAGACATAATTGTTTCATATCACTATCATACACAACATTTTCTATCCCCAGCAGTTTGAGATACCATTCTCCTTTGGAAGGCTTACAAAGTGTCATTGCTTTTTTAACCTGTTTAATAGCCACAAGGTTATCACAATCTGGTACTATTATGTATTTCTTTTTTAGTCTTAGTAGCTCATGAGGTTGGAGCAAACGTAATGTACGTCTTGCACTGAGGCTGCAAGAGAATCACAATGAAAACCATGCACTGGAAGATGGACAACTTTTCAAAAAAAAATAACATCGAAAGGTATGGAACAGAAAGAAGTTAGTGTGCACCTCCATTTATCATTGCTCCGTTCATCGTGGTATAGTGGCATTGTGTGGTGTGGGTGTGGAGTCCCATGTAGAGGTGGGTCTGGAGCTAGACATGATAATTTTCGAGCCATAGCATTACTTTCACAAGTTCTCCAA
Source organism: Guadua angustifolia (assembly GCA_036346375.1). NCBI lineage: Eukaryota > Viridiplantae > Streptophyta > Magnoliopsida > Poales > Poaceae > Guadua > Guadua angustifolia. The sequence goes on from JAYEVE010001104.1 coordinate 424,030, forward strand.
CTTTAGTTGAAATAGAAGGCTCTATAGAAGCTGTTTTCCTGGAAATGTGCGACATTAGACTCTGGACTTTCGTCTAAGTAAGCATAAAGGGGAGGGCGGCTTACATGCTATATAAAAGGATATAAGCAGCTTTACCAAGTACTTCCCCCTCATTAACACTCATAACCTACAAATGAAAGATAGCCTACAAATTAGCAATTATGATAAGGCTATAAGAAATGTATCTTTAGGATGAAACATATTGTGTTGTCGTTGACTAAAAACCAGCAATGAGTTTTGATGTAGCATAGATAGTGCCCATAATCCTTCGAATCCCCAGTATGAATAACAATGGCGTAGAGGTCATATAAGTTATCTTTATTGTTTCCACCAGTCATATAGGGAGTGAGATTTAACTCTACAGGGAATGCAATATGTTTGTTGAGCTTCTTCCCATCGGCCTGAAAGTATATGAAATAAAGTTCGTTGGTTCTCTAAAATTATTACAATCAAAAAAGAACTTAATATCAACTAATATCCTCCTAACCGTAAATCTCTTAAGGTTGATAACAAGTATATTTGGAGCTTGTTGAATTGACTGCTGCATGATAGATTTCGTAAGACAATTGCATCTGCATAGAAATGCATGTTTTAGACACAATTAAAAAGATTTAAAAACGCACAAAAAATGGATTCAACGCCTTACCACTCACATTTGTACTTATTTTCTCCATCAAGTACTACTTTTTTCTCGTGAACAAACTCAAACATTGATCTAATGTTCGAAGATCAGCATCTTGAACTTCAATGAAACGACTCATATCCTTCATGTCACTAATGGTATCGGAGGGTTTTCCACATTCGGTACAGACAACCTTGCAAATCAATTTAATATGATTTATACAATGTGGTAAATTGTAATAAAAGTTAAAATCTAAAACATTCTATAAACCTAACCTTGGTTGCAAGGACTCCACTGAATATGAAATCAAGGCTTCCATGTTTCTGAGACTTTGAATCCATCTGAATCAATACTTGGCTGTGTTGGAATTGGAGAGGCAAGTGATTTCATTCCACATAAAACACAGCCTAAAGACGACTAAAGACAGCAATAGGAAGAATACCTTAAGAATTCAAAGGAGTCATATTGGGGTCCAAGACCATTCACAAAATCCCCACCCAATCTTTTCAGATTTGAAAGAATCTCGCTGGGAAAAAAATGGTCTGATTCTATTATAGAACGACGAATGTGACGTCGCAGGCTACATGACAAGCACCAATCCGAACCTTAACATACATAAACACACAATTGTTAGCGCTTTAATCTTATACATATGTTAGGGGAGCGGTAGGAGGGGAAACACACATACATTCTTTCCAGTTTCCAAAAAGATAGGATAAAAAGGGCTTTGTTGCTGAAAGACACTGTAACACAACATTTGCAAAACAACTGTGCACACACAAGAAACAATAAAAGAAAAGGTAAGACTATTAAGATATGCAAAAAGAAAATGCTAATAAAAGACATCTGATGGTACTTGTTCTTCTCATTGGTAAGCCCACAAGGGCGGCAGTTGGTGCTCCCACGTTGTAAACGTGCTCCATCTGTAATATAAAAAGAAGGATATGTATTGTTTCATGCATGTGATATTAAAAGTAGCACATATACATCTAACGGAGGACACTTATTTAAAGAAAAACATTTTAAAAGCACACTTTCATCTCTAACCAACTCCAAATAATAGATGGACGATTAGTTACTTGAACTAAAAATGTTTAACTCACTTGTTCGAACAGATTTAAAGAGATTTAAAGGTTACTCTATCCAACCCAAGAGATTGGGAGACTCAAGGGTGTTTGGTTGAAAGCCTAGGAAAGCCTGACCAAAATTTGGCATGCCCATGAAATTTGGCCATTTGGTTTGTAGCCAAATTTTGGCAGGCCTTGGAAATTTTGGCACTTGGGGCTGAACTCGAGTGAGCTTTTTGCTCGCCCTGATTTTGGCCGGCCAGCCATGCAAGCCACACTTTAGGTGGCAGCTCCCTAGTGGCTGCACAAAACCCAATGTTATTTGATTAGCAAGCTTTAAACGATAATATTTACTAAATTGTACATCCGATTGTAATCTGTTTGCGTCATGGTAGTTCTTGTGATTTTATCAATAAAATGATATCCATGTTGACTATATTTTAATGCCAAAAAAATGAACATGCCATACTCATATGATATTGTTAAAGTTTGGCATGGTGACAATCCAAACACCATTCTTCTCTCCAAATTTTGGCATTGCACATGAAATGGCCATGATCCAAACGCCATTTTTTGTACATGTTTTGGCCTTGCCCTGGTTTTGGCGTTGCCAAACTTTGGCTTGGCGCACTTATGTCACGAACCAAACAGGCCCTACAAAAGCACCAAACCAAAAGCATGGAAAGCTAGATGGGGAGCACAATAGGAAGCCAACCTGCACTTTGAGCTTTTTCCTCCATCTTCTTCATCTCCACCTTCTCCCCCTCATGCACCTTGCGCTTCTGCACATGTATGTGCCAATGTAGGTCAAAGATTCATACCCAGCTAGGGTTAGATTACACATCCATGGGTACCTTAGTTGTACCAATGTCTATCCTTGCCGTGTACATGTCCACTTGGTGCTCCTCGCCCGTGGAGGTGTGCTCCCACGCCTGAATAAGGTAAGTAGGTAAGGCATTGTTTGGCAACCAAACTCACTTCAACAAAATTCAAGCTCAGGATCTATTAAAAAAAATTCAGGCTCATATTTATTTGTCCCACTTACCTCTATAACACTTGATTTGCCATGTTGACACTCCACATTGTCCACCACACTTACATTTAAAAGAACCCTTCTCTCATGTAATACTAACATCAAGTCCTTATTTTTCCCCACCTCCATTTCTCTGGATACCACTATATCTTGATCAGCTCCCCAATTCATCCTGTCTTTCAAGTCGCGGAGAAACTTTCCCCAAGTATAACTATTGTAGTCTACATCCCAGTCGTGACGCATGGTGGGCACTCGAGCAATGGTACCATGAGGATTCTTCAAGTTATATGCATCTACAGTAACACGTAATGTGCATCTCGCTTGAATCCTAAACAAAGAATACATTTACATTAGCCCAAAGCTATAACAACACCACATAGGAGTAATGCACTTACACTTACCCAGATGGGACCTTGTCTTGATCCATGGATCATGCACTACTTCTCAATCCACCCCACGTCTTACGACAGCCCTCACTCTGCAGACCTAGGATTAGCCCTCACTCTGCAATCCTAGGATTTTTAGTTAGGGTGTGCCTACACAATAATCCAACACGTATATAACTATAAAATTTTTCAAGCAATCCGGTATACAACTATAAAATTTACTCATATTTTGCTAAGCTTTAGAGAGTTTTAGTTTTTGGCAACTACTAAACCTTTGTTCAATTTCTTACGCCCTTGGTTGACACAGTCTAATATAAAGTGGTACTAATCAATCTGCATGCATGTGTATGTACAAATTATTAACCTCAGTCGCATTGACCGACCAATCTAAAACTCTACATGTGCATACTACAAAATAGTTAGGACTCGACTTGGCAACACTATTAGCAATCTGCAGAATAACATGAGAATTATGTGGTACTTGAGGAAATTTTGAACCAAGTAGCACAAATGGTGCAGGGATTTGTACTCTAGGGTACAAATAGAACAACAATTTGAAATTAGGATGTAGAGCATTCTCAGAATGTACTTTCTAACACCAATGGAGCAAGGATTTAGAGCATTACATAGAAAACAACCTCAGCGAGCTCGGTGAGGACGTAGCGAGCTCGGTGAGGATGTAGTGGGGTAGTCGACTGGTGGCAAACAGCGGAGTCGGGGTGCAGGGCAACACTATTAGCAATCTACATAATAAAATGAGAATTATTTGTTACCTGAGGAAATTTAGGACCAAGTACGTCACAACACAAATGGAGCAAGGATTTGGACTCTAGGGTACAAATAGAACAGCAATTTGAAATTAGGGTGTAGAGCATTCTGAGAATGTACTCTCTAACACCAATCGAGCAAGGATTAGAGCATTGCGTGAAAACAACCTCAGGCGGTGTGGGCGTAGTGGGGTAGTTGACTAGCGCAAGCAATGAGTCGAGGTGCAGCTGATGGCGGAGTTGAGCGGGGCCGCAATTTGGCGGTGGAGGAGTCGCCATGACCACGAGCTGAGCGGCGCCAGTGCCGCTCGCGAATGGGGGACAGGAGGCGGTGGGCCGGCTGTGAGGCAGCGGTTCAGCGCCTGTTAGCTAGTGAGGGGAGCAGCGGCAGCGGTGCCCTGGGGTTTAGGCCTTTTTTTCTCTCTTTGCTAGGGTTTAGGTTTTTAGCACATGGGCTGCGCTGGTTGGAGGGATGGTAATGTTAGAAATAAAATGAGACCAAATTATAGACCACAACATTCCGGTTTTTCAATCCTTTGATAACCAAGGTCATTCTTTGCTAAAGAGAAATGATCACCATGAGTCAGACTCAATAGAATTTGATCCATTCCAAATGGCGAGAATTAGGATTCTTGATCCTCTCGATCTCTCTTTCAATTCGTGGATCCAGAGAGGTGTTTTCATAGTGTTCTCCGAATATTTTCGATTTCATTTTTGTAGCAATAGGATATGGATTAAAATATGATATGAGAAAATATAGGGAGAGATAAGGTAATAATTGGAAAGAGAATGAATAGTGAATGTTTGGTTAAAAAATGGGTCTAGCATTACTCATGCCCTAATAGTACATCCTCTTTTTTGCTGCATAGGTGCCTTGTTCTATCGAGAGATGAACCATGTGTTTGGTTGATTGCACCAAGTTGAACCTTGAACTTGGTTAAATGCACTGGATTCAAAGTTTGCAGAAAAGTCGGCACTACCACCGTTGTTATGAGGTTGCCGCCTCCTAGACGGCTTGGTGGCGGGAAATTGGTGATCTTCTCAAGAAAATTGTGAGAAGACCCAATTCGGTGTGAAGGCAAGGAGCTCGCCTACCCGGAGTGGGAAAGAGCTACCCTGATTATACGAGGAAGGCTCATTTGCGCCCTTGCCCGCCTTATATAGTCGGGGGGTAGGGTTACAAGGAGGCATCCTAGTCGGTTACAAGGTGGAGATTCTATCTCTATCCTCTCTTACCAAAGATGTTGATATTCGGGATTACAATTAAGCCTTCCTTATACGTTCATATCAAAAAACTTGTGTCTTGTTTGTACCTGTTGATCCTACGAACCTCGAAGGTACCCGATACAAATTCACAGTCGAGTTTCTAACCCACGACAGATCTTTATGGTTGTAGAAACACCCAATCATTCAAAGCTACACCATAAATTGAGAATGATAGGCTAACACAACAATCCTCCCTTACTTTGGAGAGTCCATTGCAACCTATGCGAGCAAGGGGAAAACATGTCATATTCCAGCTAGCTCTCCAAGTAGTAACTATTTGTTTCCATTTGGAACCATCTCAGCAGTTTGTGGAAGTTGAGCGCCACACAGGGCATTCGCTTTTGACGTCCAGGGAGATGGTAGCTAGCTTCATCCAAGAAAGGCAACACTGGGTACATAAGCAGAGCTCCTACAATGGAGACCCCCTGTTGCCTCGCTCTCCCAAACAGTCCTGTAAACTGCATAAGCTGTGCACGTTTGCCATTTTCTGCATCCAGAAATTTGTCAAACCCTACACCATTGAGACACCTTAGTGTTTCTTAACGCAGATACTTTACAATTGCTAACTTTTCCATTAGTAGAGCTATATTTTTCCCTCAAACCCATAAACAATTAATATTCTCTTTAAAGGAATGGTTGAAGAGCATCGGTTCTTATCAAACTATGCTAACCTGAAAGAGAAGTGCGTGTGTCGCTGAGCTGCATGTGTCGCTGGACTGGAAGTCTGCACAGTAGCTATACGATACCGGTAGGCTGAACCGTGGCTAGGACGTACAACCTTAGGCCTCATGTCTCGGAGCATCAGTGCCTTGATTGCAAATTTACGACATGCCAGGGCACCCAGGGCTAAACCCCAGGGCACCGCTGCCGCTGCTCCCCTCACTAGCTAACGGGGGCACTCGGAACCGCTGCTCCTCATAGGCCAGGCGGCCACCGCTCCCGTCCCCCATTCGTAGTCGGGCGCCGGGCGCCGCTCGGCTCGTCGTTGCAGGCTCGTGGCTGCGGTGACTCCTCCAGCCGCCGGCCGTCGGCCCCCGCTCAACTCCGTCATCAGCTGCACCCCGACTCCATTGTTTGCCGGCAGTCAACTACCCCACTACGTCCACACCGCTCGCTGAGGTTGTTTTCTACGCAATGCTCTAATCCTTGCTCGATTGGTGTTAGAGAGTAAATTCTCAGAATGCTCTACACCCTAATTTCAAATTGCTGTTCTATTTGTATCCTAGAGTCCAAATCGTTGCTCCATTTGTGTTGTGACGTACTTGGTCCTAAATTTCCTCAAGTAACAAATAATTCTCATTTTATTCTGCAGATTGCTAATAGTGTTGCCCTGCACCCGACTCCGCTGTTTGCAGCCAGTCAACTACCCCACTACATCCTCACCGAGCTCGCTGAGGTTGTTTTCTATGTAATGCTCTAAATCCTTGCTCCATTTGTGTTAGAAAGTACATTATGAGAATGCTCTACATCCTAATTTCAAATTGCTGTTCTATTTGTACCCTAGAGTACAAATCCCTGCACCATTTGTGCTACTTGGTTCAAAATTTCCTCAAGTACCACATAATTCTCATGTTATTCTGCAAATTGCTAATAGTGTTGCCAAGTCGAGTCCTAACTATTTTGTAGTATGCAGCACATGTAGAGGTTTATATTGGTCGGAGCATCAGTGCCTTGACGCATCGCCGGCCGGCTGCTGCATGCAGAAGCAATCTACGCTTACAAATTTACGACAGCAAGCAGCACGCGCGCTGCAGCCATGTCCTCAATCTTGCCGCGGTTCTCGCCCGGAACTATTCAACGCTATTCAGTAAACTCATCTATTATGAGGGAGAGGCACATACAAAATAGTAATACAAGAATTTGGTGACGCTCAACCTTCTTGTGTCTTTCTGTTGTTCTCCGTTTTATTGCCTCTCAATATAACACAAACTGACTACATGATCGTGGGCTGACCACCCGATCGGGTGTTCACATCATTTTGGTGAAATCAAACATTGGTGGATCCCAGGAACTGAACTTTGGTTTATATCCCAGCTGTAGTCAATTGATTGATTTTCTTCTTGGTGTCTTCCATGCGATTCTGGTACAGAAGATGAATTCTACAAGCATTTTTCTTCTGAAAGAATGAATATCATTCTGCATAGTAGCCATTAATTGTTTATTATTCTGATAACAACAAATTAGAACAATTTTGTAATTAAAAATCACTAATAAAGTGGTTATTATAGTCGAGCCTGTGTGAAATTTGTTGTCAAAATTGATCCATTCCACAACTCTATGTACTTCAATACAAATAGGCCACTAGAACTCCTGAAAATAATTGTTAGTATAGAAAATAAGTAATGCACAAATAATAATGGTACATACCCATCACTTTGCTTAGGGACACCATGAATTTGCTTTCTTCTGAAAGAATGAATATCATTCTGCATAGTAGCCATTAATTGTTTATTATTCTGATAACAACAAATTAGAACAATTTTGTAATTAAAAATCACTAATAAAGTGGTTATTATAGTCGAGCCTGTGTGAAATTTGTTGTCAAAATTGATCCATTCCACAACTCTATGTACTTAAATACAAATAGGCCACAAGAACTCCTGAAAATAATTGTTAGTATAGAAAATAAGTAATGCACAAATAATAATGGTACATACCCATCACTTTGCTTAGGGACACCATGAATTTGCTTGATCCTTCAATTGTTTAAATCCGCCATGTTCACCCCTGTACTTCTCGCTATGGCAAGCAACTTTTTAATTCCATTGATCTGCCATATGCAAAATATTGTTAACATCATCATAGTTAGATTTAACAAATAATTATCAGTACATATATGCGTCCACTCCTAGGATTCAAATATGATAGCATTAATTATTCAAAAAATTCTCTCGAGAGTATCCAAAGGATTATACATAGAACATTCGTAATAATAAAATATGTGTTATCATCATTCTTATGGGTGTCAATTGCCTTCCTCATTCTTGTATATGTCTTATTGATGAATGTCATTGGTGATCTAAGCTTAGGATTTGCTTTCCTAACCCTAGCTCCATCTTTGACTCTGTGTGCGATCGTAAGATCAGTAGCATCATCCGTAGATGATGAAGTTGTTAAATCAATAATTTTGAGGTTTTTTTAAGCTTCTCATCCTACGTCGTCGTGTACGATCCACTTTTTGGCTCGACAAAAGGATTGGACTGATATGCACCACTACTAACGTTCTCTTGAAGAGGACTCATGTTGTGTGCAATTTCCTTATTATAGACGAGGTGAATTATGTAGCATGCTGTCATTATTGAGAACTTCCTGATTGCAAAATACATATACTTAATCATGGGTACAAATACGAACAATTGTAGTTATGAGTTCACAATGAATTTACCTCGGCATTTGTACCATGTAGATTGATTTTTCTCTAACATTGGCGTCGTCAACCTTGACATCGATTGCTTGCACCACTCTTAAAATTTCATCAAGTATGTGTCTCGAATGCCCCTTCTACACAAGATAAATCTTTGTACATTATGAATAAGAACTAAAAAAGTATTGCAAATGAAAAATATTACTTGTATTGCTCTCGATGATGATTGTTGTTTTTTATCTCCATCAACACTGCATTTGATATCCATTATGACCTGCAAAAATTTGTAAGGCGTTAAGTTATTGTTATCCATGCAACACATAGCAATGCACGGTCCATTTGACATAAATAATATTTTCGTGTCAGTCAATGCAATACCTTGCCTACACCATATCCTTTGGACATGTCATACTCATCTCTCCTAAAAGCTAGTTCTTTGTCCCATCGCTCCATCAAAGGAAAAATCGTTGCGCTATAAATTACATATGAATCTATAGTGTGGACGTGCTCCCAGTACCATATCTACATGATATATACATAACATAAATTAATTTGATGATGTTTCCCTTTAAAAAAAATTCCAATTGAGTAAAGTTGGACTCACTTGCAAAAGCATTAAATTTCCATTTGGCCATTTCCTATGGCCATATATGCTCACTCCACATCCACTGGCCACACTTTTGATGTTGTCCAATAGAAACCTCAATGTGAACTCGTTCCAATTAATGTCCTTTATTTCTTTTATATTTTGACGAAGCTGCTCGGAAGGGTCAAGTTCCAGGAACTCCGCGGGCGGATCGGCGTTACCAAGCTCAAATGAACGACGCCAGTATTAGGGGGAGATTGTTATTAATCCTGGCATTTCATCTTTAAGTCCAATTGCATGTTCAGTTTCATCTTGTACTTAATGGTCAGTTACTGTTTTTATGTCATAGCTAATAGCCAGTAGTTGTTTTAGACGTTATGGCCTTAATGCTGGCCGGTTAATACTAGTTGTTGTCATTCCTTTCCTATTTAAGATGAAGAGAAGAACAGAAATGTGGTGAAGTGTTTTTACAGCAAAAAAAAAAATCCTGTGTCTTCCATTGTGTTTGTGTTCTTCGCCAAGTATCGGAACATCTGCTTCCTTGAGAGCATGGTGGTGTTCTATACTTCTGTTCACTTGCATGCTTGCTGCTTTCATTTTGTTCAGTACTGCCAACACCAGTCGTTGAGTTGCTATCGCTATCACCCAATTGTTGTTTATCCTCATCAACCATGTCAGCCCACGTTTTTTCTAACACCTTTAACAAAAACCTTTCCCTCTTGCATAGGATTATCACTAGCATTCAGCTGGACTAGGAATCTGAACCAGAAGTTGTATGCTGATCTTTGGTGTGTTCTCTTTAACCTGCCGTTATCGTAGTTTCTCAAGTATCGATTGAGGTGTAGCAGCATCGTTTGAACAGTCGAGAGAGCTCTTGGTACTCCCTACATTCTTTATTCTTCTCTTCACCGGTAAAAACAACAATTTGTAGTTCTGTATGCTTCAACTGAGTTATGGGAGATGGAAGCTCTTGCGAATTGCAACCCTCGTGCGTCTCTGCATCTGCAGAAACTGAAATATGTGCTTCTTCATATTTCAATTGAATCTCTCACTGCAAGCCCATTTCAATCGAGAGCCATATCTCACTGCAAGCCCAGCACATTCCACTAAACCTTAGTTTGAGTACTGGTGCCATTGTGTCTGCCTACTTAGCTGGCTGGTAATGGTGGACAATTATGCTCTTGTTAATATTCATGTGTCAACAATTCACAAGGGGGATGATTCTTTTCAAGAATGTTCGTAATGCCTGATGAAAGTGATGGCCCTCACTATTGTTCAATACCCCAAGAGTGTTGCGTCATTTGATGGATATGATTGCAACAGTCATTTTTGAACTTCTTTTGAAAGATGAAATGAACTTGTATCTGATACAAATTACAGAACAGTGATAGTTTGGCTAAATGTGAGTAATGAATTGTAATGTGCCAGTCCTTGCTTTATTTTTGTGATGCAGGACAAAACTATTGTTGGTTGAAAGCCATGAATGGCATTTGGAGCACCTTTAATCAAGGAGTATATCTTGTTCTTTTGTATCAATCTTGTGAAACACTAAACATCCACAGAAAACATTCAGCTACTTTTGAAAGATTGAAATATCTTCAACAGAGGTAGTTGTGTAAAAACTTCCCGGCTTCTAACTTTGTCAAAATCTTGAATTTTTCTAATATCTTCCCATGTAGGTAGCCACGTCTGAATGTTTTTGCTATGCAATATGGGAGTGGTATTAGTTCCTTAGCTGCTCAAAGCAAAGCAGTTCGTACAATAATGAAGGAGTACATCACATTTCCTATCTTGATGACAGACAAAGAGTTTGCCAATGTAAGGCACATATCCTTGCAATTTTCGTGTTACCAGTGAAGTTTGGAAATGCTTTTTTGATTAAGAAGCATTTATGATGCAGAGTTTTCGTATATGTTATTTTATATGATGCGTTTGCTATGTTATATCCAATCTTCATTAGGAGAATCCAAATTATCCAGTCCGTCGAATATGTTATGGATATACTTTGAGATGATCATTTTGTTAGCGTTGCCATGTTTTCAAAAATCATAGTTGAAGTTGTGAAACAAAACTTCATATAGTTGAAGTTGCCATGTTATCTGCTCCTCTGCATTCCATTTTTGTGTGTCTTTGTTATTGTATCAAATAATTGGTTAAAACAAGAACTGTTCTTTTGATGAGTGTTCAATGGAAAATGGTGCTTGCTACTTGCTATTTGAAGGTTGTTGTCAGGTACATCAGGGGTGGAGTGTTTGAGTTGATGCTGGGAAGGCCATGTAAGGGTTCAAATACTCGATTAAGTACGGACTTGGCAGTATATAAGGCGAGAACAACCGTGAACTGAGTATGGTAGAGGAATACAATTCTTGATCCCAGCCTAATTCTTCCCTCTGTTATTCTCCTCTCCTCCTCCATCTTTTCCCCAAACTCATTCTTCTGGCGCTTCGCTCCCTAGAGGATCGTTACAGTTGTAAGGACCATGTACTCTTCTCAAAGTGGGATGAGGAGCCTGAGATCATGATCAAGGGTAAAATCTGTAAATTAGGAACAGGTTAACCCATGTCTTATAAATTAGGAACAAGTTGGGAACTGTTCTGTGGTATAAAGAATATGAGCATTTTATCAACTTTGAATTCACATTTGTGTAGGACTGTAGCTTAATATCATGTATTTTGACATTAGTTTTGTATTGGTCAGCTGTCCTGCTTTGCTTTGCTTTGTTAAAGTTGCACAAATATTAAAACATAGATAAAGGGTAGATTATGGTTGCTTCATATTCTATAACTTCACAATCTGTTATACTATGTTTATAAATGAAAGTAGTATGGTTCCCTAGCTCTATCTCCCTTATGCTTTCCATTTTGTTTGTATACAACAGCACTGGAGGTCAACCCTTGGTGAAAGATTGTGCCATGCGATGAATTGGTTTTTGTAGTTAGCTGGGCTGGATTCCCCAACCTCCGTAGAGAAGACCGTACAACCTCTCTCAGCAACCACGAATGTTAAGTCATTTAAGCCATCAGTCATTGATGTTGAGTTTATTGCATGTACCAGTAATAGTAACAAAGGCAACTGAGGATTCCTACCCTTATTATTTCCCACCTCTTTTGTTTTGACCCTTTCTTCATTCTTTTCTAGTTTTTTTTACTGGAGATAAAGAATCTGTACTGAGTACTGATTATGCAAATTTTGTGTCAAGTGTGGTGGAAGATAGGGTAGCAGGATTTCAATTTGTGAAGTGCTTTAGATTGTTAAATAATTTTTCGTAGGTATTTGGAGTTCACATCTTCATCTTGACGGCTTGTCCCCTCACGCCCCGACCGCCAGTCCCTAGGGGCTCGCCGGCATCCGGCCATCCGCAGCAGATTGCGCCGCCGCAATAAACTGCCAACCACCAGCATTGCAAATCTGGGACAGACACATTCAAATTACAAGATCAAGTGCTCCAAGTATCACCATGACACCAACACAAATCTCATTTCAATCAAGGTTTCAGGTATGGAATCTACAAATGGTGACAAGGTTTGCCGTCTACAATCACAGCGAGATGAGCAAAGCAAGATTCAGTTGCTGTGTCATAGTACCATATATAGTAGTTAACTAAATTTTAGGCATGAGGATTCATACAGTAGAAAACAAGAGTGAATGGATCATCATGTTCAGCAGACACAGCCGGAGCTTGCATTCTCATTTGCCGGAATTGGTACTATTCATTAATCGATTGGTACTTCCACGGTTCCACCTCCATCTTTAGGCCAGGATGGTCGATAATCTGAAAGCACAGTAAAAAATAGTTTTCCAGATCAGGTCCGGATGTATAAACGCAAGTGTAATATGCAATACATAAATGCTCAATCTAGTGGATCCTAGCCAAATATAGGACATTAGGACTGTCACAAGATTTCTAAACGATTACAATATATGCATCAGTCATATTGGATAACAGCATAAGCTATAATTTTGACGAATAATTAAGACTATGAGCTGTGATATGAACAGCAACGAGAATTTCTTTACCTTGATAAAATCTTCTATTGATAGCGTGCAATCCCTGTGTACCCAGCTTCTTCCAATACCTTTGTTAATACTTGTTGAAAGGCGTCACTTAAATTTATGTTAGTTTGAGATTCTACTTCTGTATATACTAGTAAGATGCCCATGCGTTACAATGGAAATTCATAATTTACACAAATAGCAATATTCTTTTTGACACAAAAATGATCAACTAAAAGATGGTGAAAACTGAATGCATCTTAAAGCATGTCTTTTATGGTTTCATAAAATGTTTGTCATTGGTAGGTTAGGCGCAAAATCTCTTTAATATCATACTATGTGGGTTGTCTTGTTCCTGTAAAACCTGTAACCTGTTGTGGAAGACACAGATAAAACAGCAGTCATGTTAACAGGGAATAACAATTTCTTAAACGCTATAGTATATGGTGTGTGTTTTTTTTCGACGCAAATTGATTTTTTGAAAACTTCACTATAGCACAAAGCAAGTCTGACTGTTTTCATGCAAATTGAGGTAGTCTGCTATCGTTTTTTTTTGTTAATAGTCTATAAATCTGTGAATAGATCTGTTTAAGTAAGTAAAGAAGTGGAAAGCATATTAAATCGAGCTGTTGTAAAGCTAGTATGCTAAGTGAATATGACATAGCGTCAAATATTAGAAGGAAGCATAGTGCGCTGAAAAGAAATCGATGGAATAGAAATTAGATTAGAAGTATATACAGCAGGGATTGCACGGCTTTTCGATTAGGTTGGCTGCGCAATGCGCAAATTAGAAGCATAATACAAATGTAGTGTATCTGCAACGTAAAGATAACAGCTATATGAAAAGTAAGAAAATTTATATAGGTAGTACAGCTAAGGCACTGAAGTGTTTAACACAGCACCTCTATAATTTGTGTAGGAAAGTAGAGGAAAAGACAAATAAACAGGTCTAAGATATAACTGTTGTGGAGGTAAATGAGATGAGCATGAACTGGGAAAAAACAACAATAGAAACTGTTAATAAGGTGAGTAAAGTAGAAGCATATGCAGATAGTAATAACAGGTAGAGCTATGAAGCAAACACCAGCTGATAGAAAAAGCCAGCAGCAAACAGTGTAGGCGTAAAGATCAATACAAGCTGAATATATAATTGTAAAACTAATACGATGTTTTATAGGAAGAGTCGAATTTTGAAAGGCGAAGCAGTATAGCAAGAGGACGTGAGGGAAAAGGCTATATATCAGATAACGTTTTTTTTTGGTTGAGGCCAAGCAGGGTTTTTTATTTCGGATTGGCACAAATATCGGCTCCCACCGAAATGACCGAAAATTCGGCCAAATTTTGGTCAAATTCAAATAAAAAACAACAAAATCCGAAATTTCCGACATTTCACTCTGTACCGAAATGGCCTAAATTTCCGAAATTTCGCCGAAATAAAAATCCCCGAGGCCAAGCGCATTGTCAAAATGGATATACTGAAGTCAAATAAGAACATACTGAATATAGGCATCATCTCGACCAATTTCTGCACAGTACTGCTCAGCAGCTTCGCTATCCTCCAGCTTCCTTCATCACAGACCAATCAACAAGACAGTCAAGACAGCGGAACTGTAAGGTTAAGGGCATAATATGTCGGGACTTACAAGTTCAACTCAACAAAACATCACTACTGCTGCAACTTACAAGTTACAAGAAACCAATAAATAATAATGCAACATAGCATGAACTCAACAGCGTAGCATCTTACCAGGGGCGGAACTGATGGGGGTGCCGGGTATGCACCGGCACCCCCAAAATTTTTGAAAAGCCCGGTACAGGTATCTATAAAACAGCTGAGGATCAGAGCCCATTTGGCCCAGCACCGCACCAGCTATTCCCCGTTTCCTTAGAGTCTCAAAGACACAGACGCTAACTCAAAAATCTCTAACCCTAAATCCCCAATCGATTCTTGAGGCGGCGGCGTGGGTCTGCAGGCGACAAGCCGACAGCCGGCGGGACCGTGGGAGGCGAGGCCCTAGGCCCGGGCGGCGAGGCGGCGGCATGAGCAGACGGCAGTGGGACCGCCTCTGGCGGGAGGCGGGAGGTTCTTTGGGCGCCGAGGCGAGGCGAGATCCGCCATCCGAGACTGGGTGGACCGTGGGCCAGCCTTGCTGGCGGGCGGCGACCGGCGGGAGGCGACACCGTGCGGCCTTGGCCGCGGTTGGCACCGACCAGCGAGAGGCCTTCTGGCGCGGAGGCGGGGTGTGGGGCAACGGCCGATTGGCTGGCGCAAGCTGCGAGCCACGAGGCCGTTGAGGGCTTGAGGCGCTGATCCGCTAACGCCGGACCACTGAACGCCCGGACCGGAGGAGCCGAGGAGGAGACGTTGGGCGGCTGGGCGAGTGGGCGCTGAGCTGCTGAGGACTGATGTCGGGACCCGAATATGCAAATCCGGACCCTCTGTGTATACTGCACTAGTCCAGGATCACGCTAGTGCACACAGGCTCAACATTAGTGAATATCACAATCATACACAACGTAAATAGATAAAAGACATAATATATTAAATATTACCAATTTGTATGACCTTATGGTCAACTTCATAACAATGCCTCACAAGGCTGAATATCAAATTGAACTGCAGCGGAAATGAAGTCGTAGATAACCCCTCAGTATACCACAGGCAACTGACAAGGCTCGCACCCTAAACATTCGTCCCTTCATGGTACTCCTTCTTCAGCACTGATGATTTTTGTAGGCAAGGGTGAGTATACAACATACTCAACAAGTTGTGCACAGAATGCAATCCTACTATAGCTATATGCAAAGCTTATTCCAAAGGAAGGCTCAGTGGTTCATTTGCAACTAAGCAGCATTTAAAGACAAGTACAGTATATAGATTGGAAAGACAGTAAAACAAATAACAGTAATAGATAGATTCAGTATTTCTCAAGTAAACCAAGTTTCTCATCCTAAGTCAAGATTCATCTTTTCATGGCAACCTGCCATCCATCCCAAGTTTCATTTTGCAAAAGTCTAAACCCTTGACTGTAATCCCCGAGCATTGCTCAATACCGTGAGCACGGCTATCCGAATAGATTGTACACTCTGCAGAGGTTATGCACTTTACCCACACGACATGATAATCTCTTTGATGCCAAGCTATTAGCACACTTCCTTTGGTATGCCGGCAGAGAATCATGACAAAGCCTTTACAATGCATCCTCTTAACCCAAGATTACTACCGCTAAGGTTTCAACGAAGGTGCGAAAACCACAACAGGGCCCCCCTCTTGCGCCATCTGAGTTCATTTAAAAGGATGAACCACTCCACCACGATAGTACTTAAGCTAAGCATTTGCAAATTAGTCAGCTAGGCTGTCCCATTCCAGACATGTGGTTGCAAGTTAGACTCAGGTCAAAGGCTCGCAAGGTGTCCTTATGGTTTGATCAAAGCAAGACATACACATACCCTTTGCCCATCGGGCCCACCCAGGCATCCTGCCCTTGCCACTTGCTCCGACCCAAAATCATAACCACCCCAGTTGATTACCAAGCACCACGTGCCATCAACAATTCAATATCGTTGCATGACATCCGTTGCCAACACAACTCAATCTCATCGTGTGACCACACATGACACACAAATTCAAAACATTGTTCCATATTCCATTAGTCAAGATTATTTATCGAAGATTTAAGTACATGTGATGACGTGGCATGGCTAAGCATTCTAATCCAATCTAATCATCCATGTTGATTTCATTATTAACCAACTATAGTGAACCAACCTAGGGTGACAAGTGGATCATGGCATACGACTAGCAAGGTAGGGTGTAATTCAAAGGGTACGATAGCTAATCCCAAACTTATGTTGAAATCATTTATACACATAAAATAACAAGTGATAAGGTAAATCCAAATAGCATGCAATCTAGTTTATGGGTGCAACATGATCAAAGCACAACTTGCCTTCATTAAACTCCTGTTCTGGTGCGGAAATAATTCACGCTGAGAAATCCCCTTCCGAAGCCTCGCACA
Organism: Guadua angustifolia; assembly: GCA_036346375.1. NCBI lineage: Eukaryota > Viridiplantae > Streptophyta > Magnoliopsida > Poales > Poaceae > Guadua > Guadua angustifolia. The sequence goes on from JAYEVE010001104.1 coordinate 441,172, forward strand.
ATTCAACGTCTACGCGAATCGAGAGAGAAAAGCAAATAAAAACCAAAACCAAAGAGCAAAAAAATTCAAAAATTCAAATAAAAGCCACCATTAGAAAGATCTCAATTTTACAAATTTTTAGGAATTTGAATCACCTCAATCCGAATTCGTATGCGAGAGTTATGAGGTTTTGAAGTTTGAAAATCCTGAAAATAAACCCTAATTCATAAATCCCGAATTTCCCGAATTATTTTTATAAAGAAAACTCGGATTTTTCGACGTCAGCTGACACATGTGCTCACGTGTGCCGCCACGCAATGCCAGCTCGATGCCACCTCAGCGCCACATAAACCGCCAATCCACGTGGCGCCACGTGTCAAGGAAGTATTAACCCACCTCACCGGCGACGTGGATCAAATCTTGACGCTTCGTTGAGGATCCGACGGTCGAGAATCTCCCCGAGCGGTGATGGCGAGACGGCGGCGAAAAGACACCGGAGCTGGAGACGATGACAAGTCCGGTGGCGTTTCGGCGCTTCCCGGCGAGGATGAGTTAGCGATTCGGACGCGCCGTGACCTGAGGAACTTGAATTCGTCTCTCTCTCGGCGGAAGAATCTCCGGCGACGACGGAATCGCGGCGCAATCACCTCGGCAAGATGTTGCGGACTCCGGCGAGCTGGCGCGGCTGCTACGGCGACTCTCCGACGAAGGCGCGTGAGGGGAAAGACGCGGTGGCTCAAGGTGAGTCTCGGGGAGAGCTTGGGGATCACTATTTATACCCGGCGGGTGCGCTATTCAAGGAAGGACGACGGCGGCGGCAGAGCTCGACTCGGATACGGCGGAGAAGAGACCGACTTGGAGACGATACACATCAGCCGCATGATTCAAATCAGACGGCCCGTATTGCTAGGGTTTCCTATTCGGTTTCGGCGTGATGAAGACCGTTGGATGTTGATCCAACGGTCAGCGTTAATTCCCTTTTAATCCCGCCGGCCAGCACAGTAATCGGGCCGGGCCCTTTTACTGTTCATTCCATATTTTTCCCGAATTTCCTTTTAAAATAATCCGATTAAATGTTTTGATTTATTTAAGGCTATAAAAATACTCTAAAATTTCCATAAAATTCTCAAAAATATTTTGAGCTATTATGGATTTAAATAAAATATTTTCACAAAAACTTTATTTTGCAAATATCTTTTTATAATTATTTCTTGACAAAAGATAATGTATTTTAATTGAAAGAATTCAAATAAACCTTAGAAAATCCAATAAAATCCAGAAAAATCATAAAAATCATAAATTGCATTAAAATAATATTAATTAATTAAAAAGCTAAAATTTTGGGATGTTACAACTGAGGAGTGACCCATGTCGAGACACCAATCAGGGATGGCGACCAAGACCAGGTATACTCCTCGATCCTCTTCTCTCCAAGAGCGAGAACATTCAACATTGTATGGATAATGTGTATAAATAGCCTGAGAAATTTGTATGGATAATATGTTTTAGGTTCATTGCCCTATTTGAATATGTTTAGGTAATTTATGAATTTGATTTAGGATTTATGAGATGCGATGGTTGGAAATTTAAGTTGTGATTTCTTACTTGTGAATGTAGAGCAAGAGCAGCTAAGATGAAGAGGAATAGATATATTCTTTCCTTTTTTCGGGATCAAGAAGCAAAGACAAGGAAGATTTTATCTTCTTCGTCATCACCCGAAGGGCAACGTCAAGAACAAGAAGAGACAAGAGCAACTGAAGGAAGTGGGACCTTTTGTTCATGTAAGACCTTACTTCAACTATATGTATTGTATTATTGGTAAATTTTGAATCTATGTGGTGAATTTATGCTATAAAACCGTGTATATCAACTATCCGGTGTCAAAATGTGCACACCCATTGCAAATTTTCTAGTTCCGCCACTGCATCTTACAGTGCTAGTATCTGAAGTACAATGTTCTCTTGGCCCATCTTCCTATACAACATTGCCTGCAAAAATAAAAGAATTTGTCTCAAGCAAATGATGAGGACTACCATTCTACAAAGCAAGCCTAAAACTCAATGGACTACCATTCCGCACCTGTAGGGTACACCCGGAAACACCAAATCCAACCACATGATGAGTCTCACCGCTCGCACGAGACATACATAAACAATTCATTTCACCTCCGAACTGGATGGTACCCTACAGGTGCGCACCCTGTACTGTACCAACTTCGGACTAATCCGTCAAATCCTTTCCAATTCACTAACAATGGCGTATCCCGCCCGGTCTGATACATAACTAGGTAGATAAGCGCGCTACGCTGCACCGGTTGAATTTCGATAGCATACGCTTGGGAAAATAATAATTTTTTATTCTCGCAAAACCACCCACCGCTTAAAAATAGTCTAGAAGAAAAAGGGAAAAAAATTATTAGAGATGATAACCTTCTTTTGTTGAGTTTAATACTCTACGCGTTCACTGAGTAATAATACATGTTCGCAAAACCACCCACCGGTGAAAAATAGCCTAGAGGAAAAAGGGTGAAAAATCATCAATGAACCTGTGTTTTTTTGGTGACGAAAACATTTTTTCCGGGCTTTTTGGGCGACGAAAACATTTTTTTTGGTTTTTTTTGTTGCGTTTGTAAAAAAATGGGTCGTTAGGATTTTTTAAAAAAACCCGCGGTTGTGACCCGTTGGCAAATCCATAAGTTGCTAAAAACTCTCGATGAATCTGTGTTTTTTTTTGCGACGAAAACATTTTTTCCGTTTTTTTTGTGACGAAAACATTTTTTCGTGTTTTTTTTGTGACGAAAACATTTTCCGGGAAAAGCGGAGAAAGGACTGAGCGTAAGAACCGGGGACCTGTTTGTTAATTTTTGGACTGTTAGCTACCGAAAAATTAGAAAAGGGCTTGTTCGCGATTTGAAACTAACGGAAGGTTTTTAGTAAAATACCGCCGAGGACCTAAGCGAAGAAAAAAATATTTTTGTCTCACAAAAATCGCGAAGGACCTATCGTAATTTGAAGAAACGGAGGGTGATTCAAAAAGCGGCTTGGGGGCACGTGGCCACTGGCTCTTCAGCGCAATCTCCGCCTATAAGGGAGTTGATATAGATTACTTTTCACTACTCTGCATCGCCTCATCGCGATCCCCATCTTTGCCGGTAGGTATGAGTAAGCGGTGATAACATTATCACCGCCGGTTCTAACTTTAATCGGCGGTGATAAGAATAGTATAAATTTCCCGAGGAATGGAGGCAATATCATTGCCGGTTTAATAGAGAACCGGCAGTGAACCGGTAGTGATTTATCATTGCCGGTTCTATAGTAAAGCCGGCAGTGATAAGACCATTTTCACTGCCAGCTTTATTATAGAACCGGCAGTGGTATTACTGTTCATAGAAGAAACATTGTAATTTATCTCGCACAGAACATATGAAAGCATAATTAGTTAAAAAAACAGAACATATGAAAGCAAATTTGTAATTTGCGGGATATGTATTAATTAAAATACAGAACATTTACAAAACATAATTAGGTATATCGTCTATTATTACATATTTAGTCCTAATTATAATAGGCCAATGGCGCGAAGCCCTATATCCAAAAGTCGTCGCCGTCCTCCTCCTCCTCCTCCTCCTCGTCGCCGGAGCTGCCGCTTGATGACTGATCGGAGTTGCGGCGGTGCTCGTCCTCCTTCTCCTCCGAATCCGATTCGGTGGCGGAGTTGGTCTTGCCCCAACGCCGCAGTTCGCCGCCGTCGCTGTCGTCGTCGTCGCCCCCCTCCTCCTTCTCCTCCTTTGCCTCCTCTTCCTCCTCCTCCGCTTCCACCTCCTCCTTCTCCTCCTCCTTCTTCTCCTCCTTCTCTAGCGACGGAGCGGGGCTTTGCCCAACACGTGCTCGCTTCTTGGGGTGCCATTTTGCAACAATAGTGGATTGTGTGGGGGTGCCATTCTTGCAACAATAGTGGCATTATATAGAGGCGAATGGGAAGAACAACAGTTAGCGAGGAATGTGAAGCGCAGCGGTTGGCGGCGCAGAGAACGCAAGCAGCGAGAGAATGGGCGGCGCGACGGTTGGGTTGGCGCGGCGATTTGAAGGTGGGACTTATCACTGCCGGTTTATATTACTAGCGGCGGTGATAAGCGGTTATCTTCGCGGTTAATACCTATAACGGTAGTGATATATTCTGCCGGTTTACTTTACAACCGGCGATGATATTTAAATTTTACTACGGTTCGTATATTCAGCGGCGGTGATATGTATTTTCGCGCAACCCAATTTTCGCGTAGTATGACCTTATCACTTTGGGTTCTGCGAAGAGCGGCGATAAGCTATTTTCCCGCGTAATATGACTTTATCTCTGCCTGTTCTTCGCAGAGCCGGCAGTGATAAGCTATTTATATAGCAATCCACCTGACGACACCTTTCACCGGCCGAGCAGAAGAGAGGAGCTCTTTGCTCGGTTGTATTTTTCTTGGAGAGGTGCTGCCGAAATTTTGTGTTAGTATTTTGTTCTTATTTTTCATCGAATCGACATCTTCTCCGACCGAGCAAAACAAAGAGGAGCTGTATTATCTTGGCGAGTTGGTGCTGAAAAATTGTATTAAAATTTTTCGAGGTTACTGACTTGATCTATGTTATATTTGTCGTAAAATTTTACTTTCTGAGTCTTTGTAGATGTTGATAATTCTTGATTATGCGGTGTGAATAGTTTATGTCGATCTTGCTCAAATTAAGATCTAGCTAAATTATTGAATAAATTATAATTCATATTGTAGTGGATGTTTAAGTAATAAAATTGCTAGATGGACAATTATGCATAATTGTAATTAATTTAATTAATGAAAATTTGGTTATATGGATTTTTAATAGTAAAGATTGCTAGATGAATTATAAATAGTGAGAATTGCTAGTTGAATATTTAAATAATGGGAAATGGTAGATGGATTTTGCAACAATGAAAGTTGGAACATAAATAATTATTTAGAAATATATCCTTATACTCAATTATATGCTTGTTTGTTGTAGATTAATTTAATTTAATAGCTAGCGCTACATAACAAAATGAAATGTAGAAATCTTCTAAATAATTAAAAATGGTAGATGGATATTTAAATAGTGAAAAAGGTTTGATGTAATATATAGGCAAAATTGCTAGATGTATTTGTAAAACTAATCATTTACAATTATATTGTTATTTGCGATAAATTCATATCCATTTTAGTGATGTAGTGGATGTTTAAGTAATAAAATTGCTAGATGGACAATTATGCATAATTGTAATTAATTTAATTAATGAAAATTTGTTATATGGATTTTTAATAGTAAAGATTGCTAGATGATCAATTATAAATAGTGAGAATTGCTAGTTGAATATTTAAATAATGGAAAATGGTAAATGGATTTTGTAATAACGAAAGTTGGAACATAAATAATTATTTAGAAATATATCCTTATATTCATTATATGCTTGTTTGTTGTAGATTAATTTAATTTAATAGCTAGCGCTACATAACAAATTACAATTATATTGTTATTTGTAGTTATGTGTTTATCGTTTTAATTAATTAGCAATGCATGACTCTTGTAAAGAATAAATTATTTTGATATCGTTTGTTCATATCTTTGAAATGTAGTTTGATATAATTAAGCGTAGATGGACCGAAGGTGGATGTATGACACGGACCGTCGCGGTCGAGTTTTTAATGGTGTGACTTGTTTTACGAATCGGTGCCCGCACAAATCGAGAAACCTAGCGGACTATATGTGTTGTCCATGCGTTGATTGCAAAAATGAGAAGATGTTTTGTAACATAGAGTCGTCGTGCACACTTGCTTGAAGGGGTTACAAGGTGGCTATACTGTTGGGTGAGCACGGTGAAGATGATATTGTACATGAAGGGCAACACATTGATAAAGATGATATTGTACATGAAGGGCAACACATTGATGAAGATGGCGGAGACAACGATATGGCGGTGGAAGATCGTTTGTTGATACCCACGAAGATGATCTAGATCAAATCTTTGCGTGATGGGGAGGGACTTCACGAGTGAAAGGGAGTTTCAAAAGTTCAGTATGGTAGAGGACTCTACAAGCGCCATTGTACCCGGCTGCAAGGAGGAGCACGCAGAAGTCGCATACCGTGCTTTCACTCATGCAGATTGAAGGCAAGCAATGGTTGGTCCGATAAGAGCTTTCTTGGTATTATGTCTCTTGGGGACTTGCTTCGAGAGGTAATGTGTTGCCTTCAACTACGTGCCAGAGCCAAGAAGGTTATCCGCCTGTTGGGACTGGAAGTACAAAGAATACACGCATATCCAAACGATTGCATATTGTATCGCAATGAGTTTGCAGACATGGATGCCTGTATTGTTTGCAAAGCAAAGCGGTATAAGGGCAACGACGACGATATCGAGAACGAAGATGTCGGGGTGAGGTGTAAGAAGAAGAGGTGTCCCCGTAAAGTGGTGTGGTATTTCCCTATAATCCCCCGCCTAAAGCGATTGTTTGCGAACAAAAGGCATGCCCAATTGCTACGATGGCACGCCGAAGAGCGTAAGAAGGATGGAATGCTCAGACACCCTGCTGATTCTGTGCAATGGAGGAACATCGACAGAAAATATAAGAAGCACTTTGCATATGATGTGAGGAATATAAGGTTCGGGTTGAGTACGGATGGGATGAATCCTTTTGGCAACATGAGTAGTCGTCCACGCCACTTGGCCGGTGACTTTATGCATCTACAACCTTCCTCCTTGGCTTTGCATGAAGCGAAAGTACATTATGATGCCACTATTGATCCAAGGGCCCAGGCAACCTGGCAATGATATCGATGTGTACCTCAAACCATTGGTTGAAGATATTCTAATATTGTGGAGCGATGGTGTGCGGTATGGGATGAGTATAAAAGAAAACTTTATCCTACGGGCATTATTGTTCGTAACCATTAATGATTATCCTGCTCTTGGTAACTTTGTCGGGCAGACGACAAAAGGCTTCAACGGATCGTCCGATGCTGGATGATCTGACTAGCCGGTGGTGAAGAAGCTGCCGAAAAATGGCTTACATGCGGCATTGTTGGTTCCTCATAAGGATCACCCATACCGCAATAATAAGAGAGCTTTTGACGGGATAAAGGAGGCGCCTTAGCTCAGAAGAATCACTGGAAAGCAGATATTTGCGGCTGTAAAGGATCTTACAATTATTCACGGAAAGGGAGCGGCGGTACATCTATTCCGACTTCGGGATAAGGCTCCTTTGTGGAAAAAGAAATCGATATTTTGGATCCTACTTTATTGGCAGCACGGAGCTCGACCTCGCCCTATCGGGTCTGCCATGACCCAGCGATAGTCTTGGGGCGCTCCCCAATGGGGGGAAGCTTTGGCGGCTCGAGAAGAAGTCTTGGCCCTCTCTGGGCCTCCATTGGAGAGCGGTTATGGCAGTTGATGGCAACCTACACCATCCGTGGCGTCTTGAGTCTGCGGTTCACGGTCATCCGTGTCTCCGCGGCGCCTTGGCCGTCCGCCATCGAACATCTTTGCTTTCATGGCGTGGTGAAAAGGTGAAAACAGGGACCGAGTCGGTCCGTGCGAGGAAAATCCATCGGTGAAATGCGCCATGCTCCTAGGATCCTGGTGTCGTTCCTGCGAAAGAGCAAAACAATCGGGCCCCACGGTGGGCGCCAGCTGTCGACGATCGGGATCGCCAACCGCAAGAGATGAAGTGGGGGTCGGTGTGTTATGGGACCCGAACTGCGTTTCGCTCGAACGAAGGAAGTAAACGTGGCGACGGTCGGAGGAAGACGACAACGAGCGAGAGACAAGGTTTTATACTGGTTCGAGCCCCTGTGAAGGTAACAGCTCTACTCCAGTCGCCTCGCGGCGGTGATTCTTACTATATCGGTGTACAAGAGGGTGTTTACAACTCAGAGTAGTAATGGCGCTTTCTAGCTCAAGCTGCTGTGTGTTGTGCTTGAGTCCGTTCCCTGGAGCTTATGCGTCCTTGGTCTTTATACTCCCCCTGCCCGCAACGGCCGGGAGCGATCCTTGGGAAGGGGCCTTCGTGCACCTTGGGGTGGCAAGAATCGCCCCGAACTTGCCGCGCATTCTTAGTCATCCCCGACTCACTCTCTGAAGCTGTCGGTCAAATGCTAGATCCGAAATCCTAGGCGGACGGGGCTTGAGACGAGACCCGCTTCGAGCTCGAGGTCGTGCGGAGTCGAGCTCGGGCACACCGCGCTCGAGGTCGAGCACCCTAGTGCGCACCCTCGGTCGTGGTCGGGTCCTTCCGAGCTTGGAAATCCGTTGACCATACGCCGGCCGGTCAAGGGGTACCCAGTCCTCGTCAGCTAGCCCCCGAGGCTCTAGGTCGGAGGGAACCCTCAGGACGACCTCGAGCCTTATTCTCGAGACGGAAAAAAAAAACCTTCGCAGGTCTTGACTCCTTGGTCGAGGTCGGGCGGAGACCACAAGGCAAGTCTTCTGGCCTCGACACCTGGCGACCTTCGGACTTCTCGATGTTGGTACGGATGTGAACGGTTGGCGGGCGCCTGGCAGCGTCTCGACTTCAAGCCCTAATTGCGCCCGTCAAATCGCGGTTGGCACGCCTTTTGAGGCGCCGTGGACTGGATTTTACCATGTTTCGGCTTACAAACCCAGCGCCGCATCTTCGCCAAAAAAGATCTCGCTCTTGCGCCCTTCGCCTTCAAGCCTCCTGGCCCGAGCAAGGCCCTTCCTTGCCGCCCCCTTGACCAAGCGCACTGCAGCGCCATGACCAAGCTTGGAAGGAGCACCCTGTCGTCCGCGAGGATGAAAAAGCTTGAGACCCTGGGGATAGTCGACCCGGTGACATGGCGGTTGCCGGGCGGCGAGACCGAACCTCGCCCCAGGGATGATGAGATCGTCTGCACCGAGCATTATGCCCTCTTCGGGCTGCGGACTCCGGAGAGCGAGTTTGTGGCGGACGTCCTCTCAAGCTGCGAAATAGAGCTCATCAATCTGGTACCCAATTCCGTCCTTACGCTCGCCATCTTTTCCCATCTGTGCGAGGGGTTCCTGGGAATCCTCCCCACCCCTCATTGTTCTTCGCTACTACTCCTCTTCCGCTCAGGAAGGACCCGTGGTCGGTGCACATGCGACTTCGACTTGGACCGGACTCAAATGGCTCTTCCCGAAGTACACCGCTCGGGACTCACTTGGCCCCTGGCCCGAGCGGTGGTTCTACCTGAAGAAAGGGGAACACAGGGCTCTGGCGTACGAGGGGGCCCCCATCACCGAGAAGAAGGAGACCCTCGAGCCCGAAGATCTCGATGTTGACGAGGAGGCCATCGCTGCCATACATATCTGCGCCACGCGCGGCCTCACCGGACAGGCAATCGCCGTCGACTTCCTGCGGAACCGGGTGTCCCCTCTGCGGAGGAGGGAGCACCCGTTCTACGAGATTACGGGGCGCGACGACCCCACTTGTGAAGGCACGACAGGCAAGGCCTTTGTCCTTAGCACTTCTGCTCAAAACCCATCCTCCGACCTTCACTGACAGCCCATGTTCTTGCAGCACCGAAGGAATCCTAGGTCTCCGACAGGATGTTCGAAATGTTCGGGAAGCTGGCGCATGGGTATTCCCTTGATGATCCGGTCCCAAAGAACATACTTCGTCGGAAGGCCGAGGTAAGCCGTCCCGACCTTGCCCTTTAGCAAAGGCCCCTCTGACCCACGCAAGTTCTCAGGACCACCAGAGCCGTGTTTGACCACAATGAAGAGGATGCTCCATTGCCCGTGGGGTAAAACAAGAAAGGAAAGAAGAGGCCTCCCCGGCCTCGGCAAGCCGTCGAGGTAAAAAACCCCACGTTGAGTGGGGGACCGCCACAGTAGGGCCTTACGGTCGAGCCCAGAGCTCGAGTTCATGTGCCTTATAGTTTGATGAGCCACGCCTTTGCAGCAGCAGAGCTGGCAGCCCGCCAGTCTTCGGGTGCTCCCGGCTCCGGAGCCTCGGGCTCGGGCCCCGCCGTGGCGGGGATCTTGGCGGACGGTCCCCGAGACCTCGTGTCGCGAGGGCAGCATAGCGTGGCGCCCTCTGCATCGGGAAACACGGCCTTCGGCGACCTTGGCGAGGCGGAGGCTGGCGACTGTAACATCCCAAAATTTCATTTCAAAAATAGGATAAAAAATTATATTTTAAATTATTATTTTATTGGTTGTCTCAAGTTATTTGTCTCCTCTTTATTTTACGGATTTCTCTAGAGTTCAAAAGAAAAAAGACTTTTGCCTATTTTTAGAAAAACTTAAAACTATTTCCTTAAAAAAATAAAAACCCTATTTAAGTTGGAATTGATTTTAAAAAAATATTTCACAAGGAACTTCAGTGAATTTTCCATTATTTGTTAAATCTTGATTTCAAAACCTTTCCAAAAGTAAATAAAAGATTTGGTTTTGCTAAACCTATCTTATTTAATATAAATAAAGCTAAGGAATTTTTGCGAAATTTCCTACAATTATCAAATTATATATTTTCTAAAGCCTTTCAAAGCTTTAACAAAATAAAAATATATGTTGATATAAAAATAAAATATTTGGTAGTACCAAAATATTTTAGTTGATCTCAAAATGTCCTAATTAAACTCCTGAATTTTCTTAGAATTTTTGGGGTTGTTTTAGTATTTTCTAAATTAAAAAGATATTAAAAACAATATAAAAGTATTTACTGTACACGAATAAGACAATTATTTTATGTAATAATATTTTATTTGTGTTACTAAGGCTGTGAGTGACGTTCCAGATTTTTCGCGGATTTTTGAACCGTCGTTTGCTATTTATTTTGATTTTATCGGTTAATTCGGATTAAATAAAGAGTAACGCTACAGTAATTCCGGCAGTTTCCAGTCATAACTCCGGCGAGCGTTTGCCAACGATCCGCTTGTCCGATCGCCCTATAAATTGAACCACAGCTTCTTACGTGCGTTCTCTTTACAACCCAATTAGAAGTTTCCCCATCGGAGGTCTGGAACTTCCTGCGTGAGCCATTCTTTTCAACTCCGGCGAAAATTTCGGCGAGCTCTCCTGGTCACTCCCGAACGTATTTTGATCTGAAATTTTTACCAGAGCTCCCTCTTGTTGTCCTCTACCTCCAGTAAAATCAGATTTTGCAAAAACCTACCAGAGCACCTTCGGCCACCGATTTCTTTCCCAACTCCGGCGAGATTTTCCTGTTGATCTATTACTCCTTTGTAGATGAAAATTGAACCCTAAACGTGCCTCCACATTCCCCACATCATACTCAAAAATCAGCATCAGAATTGCTACGGATCTCCCTCGGCAAGCCTTCTTCCCCAACTCCGGTGAGAACTTCGGCGAGCTCTACCGGACGCTCCCGAACTCCGTTAATCCTTAAATTTCTTGTGGAGCACTCCCATGATGGTTGCAACACCCCTGTGAAACAGTTTTGGAAGATTCCAAACGGAGCACCGCTGGCGCACCGAGCCGTCCGCGCTGCCCCCAACGTCGGCCTGTTTTGGCGTCGCGTTCCTGGTCGGCTTGTCGCGATTTTTGGTGATCCGTCTATGTCACGTCGTGCCTCAAGGTACCCTCTGTCTTCCATCCAAATTTGGTGCAATTTCATTCACTGGATCAAAAGTTATGGCCGCCCAAAGATCAAATCTTGCGGAGCCCGTTCTCCCTCGTTTTTGCGAGTTTGGCGTGAAATTTTATGGTAGACTCCTCTTGATGTCCCCTAGATGGTGCTCACCTAACCCACGGTTTTGACCTCGTGATTTTGCGCAGAAAATTCTTTTCTCCGATCAGACTGCGTTGCGAGACAGCAAAAAAACGTCGCGCGTTCCCCGTTGATCCAGAAGGTAAAACTCAGATCCGTTCACGTCATATTGTGCCAAATATTCCCAGATAACTCTCTGTAAAATTTGGTTAGGTTTCGTGCAGTACTTTAATAGTTATGGTAGTTTGATCTATTAGCTCCGGGAGCCGTTCATCGGCAGTTTGTGATTAATCCGGTGCATCGCCGCCAAATCCGCCTATACCGTTGAGTTCGTATTGCCGCGTTCTACGCCGTGCTCACCCTACCTTTGCTATTCCACTGTTCGAAAATTTTAATATTCATTTCGCCGTCGGTTTCGTCGCCGCCGTGCATCGCCTTTTGTCGCTAAACATCCTAGTTCGCTTTGGCTGAGTCCTCCCGTCTAGTGGGTCGTTACCCTACTGTTTTGCCCATCGGCGAAGTTCATTTGATTCCCGGTTGCCGCCAAAGCCATATTCTAGTATCTACCCGTCGTCTTTTGTCGTTGCGTCGCGATATGTGTACTTCGCAGATCGCAAATCAAATTTGAGCCATGTCATGACGTCGCTGCCCTACCCTTGTACCGATGGTCGCCACCTTGTAATTTTATAAGTATTCTGTTAACGCTTCACCTTCGCCGTTAACGTTCCATCGTTAACGTTCCGCCGTTAACGTTCCATCGTTAACGTTTCGCCGTTAACGTTTTGCCGTTAACGTTCCATCGTTAACGTTCCGCCGTTAACGTTTCGCCGTTAACGTTCCGTCGTTAACGTTCCGCCGTTAACGTTTTGCCGTTAATGTTTCATCATTGCGTTACGTAGTTAACGTCCCATTGTTAGCGCTTTGCTATCATTGTATCCGTTATCGCCATAGGTGCATGCAAGTGAAAGCCCTAGTGCGATGTCATCACCTTTTCTATCGCTTTATTGTGATTTAGCTCATCACGTTGAGTTCACTTTGTATTCTGTCATCACCGCCACGTTGTTGTCGAGTCTGTCCTCGATGTAGGATTAAACTCGGATTGAACTGCGGTGGATGTTGGTCCCACTTGTCTTGTCTTATCTTTGAAAATCTAATCGCCATTGATTGGGAATTCATTACGTGGACTTGGTCGCTAGACCATTGACCATGTGTCATATCTTTGAACCATATCTAATCTATCGACTTATCTTTCTTTTGTTTGATTGTGTATCTACTTAGTCAGCGAAAGTTAACCTCGAGCATCTGCTTAGTTCATGGCGAGCTAACGTAACCGTGGACCGGTCTATAGATCGAGAGTCCATATGGCATCGGCTATCCAATCAAGACAATAACTTCAAAGGAAATATTCTTCGGAATACTATTCCTTCTTTCCCAGTTATTAATCTTTCTCTTCGGTGTATTTTCCGAAAGCCGTTCTCTTTTGTTTAATCATCGACCTAATCCATTCAAGTTTCTAATTTCATTTAAGCCGTTGTGCCCAATGCTATTCGTTCTTAATTTGGAGTTTACTTGATTTGCTTTTTGAGTTTTGTTGTATTTATGTTTGTTTATCGTTAGACGTGTTGCTGGAAGTCGCTCGAAGGAGCTGAGAAGCAAGCAAGCGGAGATTGAAGATCGAGGATCAATGATCGAAGATAAAGAGTAAAGAATAATAAAAATAGCAAGGGCCAGGCAAGTTATGCTTTGACCATGTTGCTCCTAATTTTTGAAATATACTTTGTTTTAAACTATGCATGCTAATTCAACTAAAAATGGTTTAAATATTTTGGGTGAATTAGCTAGTTAACCTATTTGTTAATGCCACCTTGTTGTTAATATTTGTATGCCATGATTCCTTTGATAACCTAAGTTTGGTAATATTAGTTGGTTGATAATATTGTGCCAACACGGGAGGCTAGACCGTGAATAGTTGCTTAGCTTTTCATATACCGTGAATAATCTTTTAAAATACAAAGGTCAATATTGATTAATGGAATATGCAATGTATTTTGAAATGGTGTGATGTGTTGCCACACGATGATGTTGATATATGGAGGCCTGTGTGGTTCCATATGGATGTTGAGTTGTTGTTGGCATGTGTTGCACAATGATCAACTTGGGAAGGGAAATGATTTCGACTGGGGCAAGTGGACCGAGGCTTCGTGCCAGGTGGGCCTTCGTGGCAATTGGGGGGTATGAGTGTTGTGAGGGCTGTGTGCCAAATGTTGAGAGAAGGATGTCTTGCCTTGGTCAGTTAAGGACCTTACCTTGCAAGCCTTTGACTGAGTCTCGTACAACCACATGTGCGAATGGGAAGACCTAGTTTAGTAGGATTCGATGTCTTACCTTTGATACCTCGGGGTGGCGATTACACGGGGTAGCATGCAGGGGGCGTGCGTGCTACGGCTTGGTACCCTATCCAGCGGTGTTAAATCGGCCCTATACTTGGTTACGTGTGAGGAAGTGATAGTGGAGGCAACACGGAGAGGTTCCTAGGTGGAGATAGAAGTTTACGAAAGGCTTTGTTATGATCACTCATTCGCATACTCTTGTATGGCGATTCACGGTGACGTGGTGAGTTGATTATATCTTGTGGGTAAAGTGTACAACCTCTGCGAGTGTAAAACTATTGAATAGCGAGTCCACAGTCTTGGACAATGCTCGGGATTACAGATCAAGGGTAGTGTTTTGAAAATAAAATGGGGTGGAAGGTGTGTGCGAGTTAATGATGAAAGTTGATTAAGGTGCGTGTGTTCAAAATAATGTAGAAAAACAATTGAGAAACTTATTATACTATTAAAGTTTTGCTGCTTTTAATCTAAATAATAATAATTCAAAATATTGATGCAATGCAAAATAACCAATTGAGCTATTCCTTTGTAACAAGCCATGCATATAGTAATAGGCGCATTACATGCATGACTTCTTTGAATGCGGTGTGTACTCACCCTTGAGCAAAATTTTACCGAAGAAGAGTCTACATCGGCGTGGGAGCAGGAGTATCTTTGGAGGGTCGAGAGAACTAGGGAGCAAGCCTCTGTCGGGCGCTGTGGCTAAGATGGATCACCATAACGTTTACTTTCCGCTATTGTTTATCTTTTACTCTGAATAATGTAAGCCCTACGTGGCAAACTGATGTAAGGTAACCATATGGTCAAACAACTCGTTTATATATATGTTTGAAGTACTTATTTGTTATTCCGCTGTGTATGATTGTGGTACTTTAACCCTGTTAAGCCTGTGTACACTAGCGCGATCCTGGACTAGTGCAGAATACATAGAGTGTCCGGATTTGCAAATTCGGGGCACGACAGCGACCCAGGTAAATTCTCGGCATTTCGGGCTGCGCCGTTCCTTTCGTATCTTTCTAGCTTAGTGCATGCTTTTTGATCGCAGACCTCGAGCACCCAAACTCGAAACTTTCCCGTTTTGATGATGGCTATTGTCCAGGGCGAGTCCGAGTCCGAGGAGGAGAACGCCTTCGAGCTGGTTCCGCGCCGCGACCGTCGCCATACACGCACTCCTTCGGGCCAGCCCTTGGTCGGCGAGCTCTTCCAAGGGCTCGACTCGCTCGAAGAAAACGAGCCCGTGGTCGTGAGGGACTCTGACCTGAGGCGAGGCCCATGACTTTGATGTCGTCGGCAGGCTCCCGAAGCCTCCGTGAGGGAGGACACTCAGGGCCTCGAGGCCACATTTGAAGTAGCCTCCAAAACTCCACCAGCCACGATCGCCCCGGGCGCTGAGGCGCATGACCCCGCCGGTCACCGGGGTGATCGGGTCGTGGAAACTCATAAACCTCCCGGTCGCGACGCGCCGAGCACCGAGGTCGCGGCATCCTGTGCCACGGAGGTTGAGAAGCGAGGCGGGTCCATTGCCATCCTTGGCACCGGAGGCAGCGGGATCGGCCATGGAGGTCGAGGTCGCATTGCCGCTTCGCCCTCCTCTCGACGGCCTTAACCCCGGGAGGGGATAACCAAGCCGCCCAGGCGGGACTCGAGTCCGGCCCAAGTGCGCCATCGGTGGCCGAGGAGGAGGAGGAGATCCCTCGCGATCGAATTGTTGATCGTGAGGAATTCACCCGTGCACGCCTAGAGGGGCATCTCCGCGAGGTAAGGGTTTTCCCGCACACTTCGTAGCTCGCGGTTTGGCCTTCTTGTCCCCTCTCATTTTTGGGCCACCCTTTTTCGTTGCGAAGGTAATCGACCATGCCTCTCGAGGGCTACAAGGTCTTCAAGAGCATTCGGTCGTGCTGAAGAGTCTTCTCGACGTAGTGGAGGCGCGGGAGGCTGAGCGCGACAGGCTCGTCCGGACTATCGAGGTCGAGCAGGGGGAGCTTGAGCAGAAGGCCCAAGAGCTCGACGATCTACGCCGGACGATGAGGGCGCAGGAGATAGCCCACGCGGCAGAGCTCGAGCAGGTCAGGACCTCTGAACGTGACCACGGTTTTAAGGCCGTGGAGCAGGAGCGCGCACGTTCAGCCAAGGCGCTCGAGGCTGAGCGGGCCAAGACCGAAGCTCTGGAGAAGGCTTCCGCGGAGGCGTCGACTCTTGAGCTCAAGGCCAAGATACTCCAGCTCGAGGAGGAACTTGGGCGCGTCAACAAGGTGCTCGAAACCGAGCAGACCAGGGTAAAAGACTTGGAGAAGGCCGCTGCAGAGTAGGCACACTCTACGACGAGGGCGCCCGCCGAGCTTGAGGCAAAAATCCTCGAGCTTGAGGGAAAGCTCGACCGTGCCACCAAGGAGCTCGAGGTCGAACGTGCTAAGGTCGGTATTGGAGAGGGTTCCGTGAAGTCGCCTCTGGGTCCGAGACCAAGGTCCCTGCTCGAGAGAAGCTCGAGCGTCGGTAAGCGTGAAGAGTGCTGGCCCGGCTTGAAGAAGAGCGGCGTCGGCCGTGGATGCTTCCCAGCAGGCCCTCCAGCTCCAAGGGGAGATCGCAACCCTGAAGGCAAAGGTGGCCCAGCTCGAGCAGGAAAAGCTCGCCTGCGAGATGGCCGACCTGTAAAGAAACATCAAAAAACGAGGAGTGTACTAACAGAAGTGGCTTGTTCTTGGTGTACAAAGAAGCCTCGTCCCTGTTTGTAAATCCGTAGCTTGAAGATGCTTGAAGTTTTTCTTGCTTTGCTTGTTAGCCGTTCCCGTGCTCTCTAGGTCGTGCGCCGATAGGGTAGCCTGACCCAGCCCCCGTTGGGCCCGAGGTCGAGCGACGCGTGCCTCGGGCATAAGACTTAAATATGGACGAGAGGCCACGACCTGCAAAGTGGAGGAACAATTCGCAAAGGTAGAAGGGTACGAAGCGGACATCGTTAAGTAGGTTAGTGCTCGAGCGGCCCTCGCGACCATGCATATCGCTCGATAGCTAAAAGGCGAGGTTCTCGGCTCGAGCCCGAACGCAGGAAGAGCTAGATTGCGAAGAGGTTAAACACATTTAGCTCGTCATTTGGGGTGAGCGTCAAACTGCATCACTTAGACTAGGAGCAAATACGCTTACATCGAAGGTCGTGTTCGAAAAACAAATGAGGAACCGTCGAAAAAAGAAATGGCAGCAACATAAGTGGAAGCCGGCGTAAAAAATGAAAAGACCAAACTTTATTGAAATGTGAGGCATAGGGTTTACATAAAACTTCGAAGTGATCTATATTCCACGAGCTAGAGAGCTCTCGCCATCGGCATCGCTAGCCGAGAAGCCCGTCGATCTGTTGAAACAACTCTATAGGGCCCTCCCACATGGGGATAACTTGTTGGTCTTGGGCGGACTCTGAATCCGCCTCGGGGCTAGGTCCCCAACAAGGAGCTTCCTAGGTCGTGCCGGCCGAGGCGCATGTCTGCGAAGAGTTTGCGGGTAGTGCGTTGATCGTAGCGAGGCTGCGGCATCTCACTTCTTCTGCGAGGGTGAGGTCGAGACCGTTCGTGCTCGAAGTCGACTTAGTCGACAAGCTGACTACTAGCGAGCCAGCGTGACCTCGGGAGGCGGGGCGGCCGGTTCGAACACACAGTGGAAGGGTGTGGACCCGGTGGCTCGGCTTGTTGTGGTACGAATAGACCATAGGACGGTGGGAAGTTCGTCCACCCAGGCCTTGCCGTATCGATCGAGCTTATCTGCGACTCGTTTCTTGACACCCTGGACGATTTGCCCGTTGGCGCGCTCCGCTGCTCCGTTGCTCTGGGGGTGAGCCACCGAAGCGAAGCTGATTTTGATGCCGAGTTCCTCGCAAAACTCCTGGAACAACTCGCTGGTAAACTGAGTACCGTTGTCAGTGATAATCTTGCATGGAACCCCGTACCTGGTGACCACGAACAAGCGGAAGAAACAAACTGCCGCCCGAGCAGTTATGGTCGAGACTGGTTCAGCTTCGATCCACTTGGTGAAGGTGTCGATAGCGATGAACATAAACTTCTTCCCCATTTGCTGAGGAAAAGGGCGAGGATGTCCGGCCCCGGTCGAGAAGGGCGGCAGCGGAATAGTCTGGAGGCGTGGCGGCCGATCGACTTCGGGCGTGGGCGGCATGCTCGGCAAGTGCGGACGATATCACGAGCATCCTGAAGAGCCGAAGGCCAATAGTACCCCATGCGGAAGGCCTTGCCGACCATTGTCCTGTATGAAGAGTGCGCCCCACGAGGCTGAGTGAATATCATGTAGGAGGTACTTACCCTCCTCCGTGGAGATGCCGCGTCATTATCTGCGGAGACATTTAAATGCAGTAGAGCCTTCCCTCGACGAGCGTGTATAGACTCGCCCGGCGCTTGATCCGGCTCCTCTCGGCAGGGTCGGGAGGCATGTCACCCCGAGCAAGGAAATTGTGGATGGCCTCGGCCGGAGGGATACCCCGACCACAATGAGCTCTGCCTCTTGGTCGGAGATCGACGGGGCCGCCAGTGTCTCCAGGATGACATCGGGTGGGATTTCGTCGTTGGAGGAGCCGAGCTTGGAGAGGAAGTCCGCGCTGGAGTTGTCTCTCCTGGGTATGTGCTTGATCTCCAAGTTTTGAAACCACTTCTCCATTTTGCGCACCTCGACGAGGTACTTCGCCATTGAGTCCCCCGAGCACTGGTAGTCCTTGTTGAACTGGTTGATGACGAGCTGGGAGTCACCATTCACGACCAAGCGGCGCACACCCAAAGCCTTGCAAGCTCGCAAGCCGACCAGGAGGGCTTCGTATTCTGCCACATTGTTGGTCGCCGAGAAGCCAAAACGAATTACGTACCTTAACCTATCGCCGCGCGGGGTAAGTATAAGGACCCCAGCCCCCGAGCGCTTGAAGGACCTCGAGCCATCGAAGAACATGACCCAGGGCTTCTCCTCTTCGTCTTGAAGCTCGGGAGCGGGCTGCGACGTCTGCTCGACCTGGATGTCGAACGCCGCTAGTTCCATGGCCCACTTGGCGATTCATCCGCCGCCCTCCGGGTTCTGCAGGATGTCCCCGAGCGGGAAGTTGCTCGGGACGATTACGGAGTGCGCCTGAAAATAGTGCCGAAGCTTCCGCGAAGCCATGAGGAAAGCATACAACAGCTTCGTACTGCGGGTAGCGCTCGCCGGGCCGCAGAGACCTCGGCGTAGTAGATTGGGTGTTCTTTGGGACCCCGTTACGCCACCGGGGCGGCAGCGGCGGCGTGGGTGGTGGCCGCAAGGTAGAGCAGCAACTTCTCACCAGGTTGCGGCGTTGTAAGGAGGGGTGGGGACGACATATATACCTTCAGGTCGTCGAAGGACCGCTGTGCCTCTGGAGTCCACTCAAAGCCCCCGTGCCTGCGTAGGGTCCGGAAGAATGGGAGCCCACGCTCGCCAAGCCTCGAAATGAACCTGCTAAGGGCGGCCATGCGGCCGGTGAGGCTTTGCACCTGCTTGATCGAGGTCGGGGGCGCCATCTTCTCGATCGTCTCGATCTTCTCCAGGTTTGGACCAACCCCGGAGCCCCCGATCATGTAACCGAGCACCTTACCAGACGCCGCGCCGAACACGCACTTCTCAGGGTTGAGTTTGATGTTGTGCCTGTTCTGGTTAGCGAAGGTTTCCTCGAGGTCACGGACGTGGTTGCCTTCAGAGAGGCTTTTGACTATGATATCGTCCACGTAGACGTCGAGATTCCGCCCGATCTGCGGCTCGAACGTCCTGGTCATCAGTCGCTGAAAGGTGGCCCCCGCATTGCGCAGGCCAAATGACATGGTCGTGTAGCAATAGGTGCCAAATGGCATGATGAAGGCTGTCTTGCTCTCGTCGTCGACCGCGAGCTTGATCTGGTGGTATCCCGAGTAAGCGTCCAGAAAGCTCAACATCCTAGCATTTGCGGTGGAGTCGACGATCTGGTCGATGCGTGGAAGCGGGAAGTTGTCCTTCGGGCAAGCCAAGTTCAACCCCGTATGGTCGACGCACATTTCTCCACTTTCCGCCTTTCTTCTGAACGATGACCGGGTTGGCCAGCCACTCAGAGTAATCAATCTCCCGGATGAACCCAGCCTTCAAAAGCTTGTCAAGGTTCTCCTTGATGACCACGACCTTCTCCGGGGAGAAGCGGCGCGGCTTCGGCGCCTGCAGTCGGGGCGGATCCTACTTGCAGTTTGTGCTCGATCACCCCCCTCGGGACGCCAGGCATGTCCGCGGGTTCCCAAGCGAATATATCTTTGTTGGCGTGAAGGAATGTGATGAGCTCGAGCTCCTATTTGGATCTCAGCCCTGTGGAGACGTGGACACACACGGTGGGTCGCTCATCGAGCAACCACGGCCTTTATTCGCCGCTAAAATTGGATCGCCGCCTTTTGGCGGGCGTTCTTCGTGGTCGCCTCCGGGCCTCGCTGGGGTAACATGCCCGCAAGAGCCAAGGCCTTGGTCTAGCATCCATGTGCCGCTGCGATCGCCCCGCCGCACGTAATAGCGCCGTTAGGGCGAGCGACTTCATGCATCGGTGGCCATAGTGGTTGGCGGCCATGAACTTGACGAGCGGGCGCCCGAGGATGGCGTTATGCGGAAGGTCGCCCTCGACCACCTCGAAGGTGACCAGGCTCGGTGCGAAAGTTGTCCGACGCCCGAAGGTAACGAGCAAGACCACCTACCCGGGGAATGGTGAACTCCGGGCACGATCGAAGAAGGGAATGGCGGCGTTCTTGACCTTCGACAGGGAATCGCATCGGTCCAGCGCCCACTGCGGCAAGTTAAGGGAGCCGCCGTCGACCATGACGCGACCGACCATGTGTTGCTTGATGGTGAGTCACGACCAAAGCGGTTTTGGTCTCGGGCCATACACGGAGGCGTCCTCGAGGTGAAGGTGATGGTGGCCCTGTTCACTTGCGGGGGCTGCTCGATGGGCTTCGGCGGCCACAGTAGATGGTGCTTGCGGCGACCTTGACCGGCGCTGATGCGGTAGGCCGACGAGCCACCGAAGATGACATCGATCCGGCGCTCGCCCTGCTGAAACTCCAGATCGAGGTCACCGTGCTCCTCACCGGCATTCACCCGGTCGGGTTGATCGTCATCCTTCGGGAGCACGGGCATCTCACCCCGCCCATCATAGAATGCATCCAGCTTATTCTGCCAAGCCCTGCAGGCCCGCAGGTCATGGCCGGCCGCCCTGTGGAATGGTAGAATTTGGCTTTGTCATATCCGTCGCCCTCGGCATTGCGGCGGCGTCGATCGTTAGGACCAGTCGTTAGCCCTCTGGCCGAGGTGGTTCCTCGTCTGGTGAGGTCGGGGTCGCCCCTGGCGAGGCTTAGGGTCCTCCCGAGCTTGACCTCGGACCTCGAGGACCTCGCGCTGGCCATCCGCCGAGACAATCACCCGCGGTAGACCTCCGCCGCCCCTGCGATCGCGCTTCCGCTTTTTGGAGGCGTGGTCGTCACCCCTATGGTTGGAAGGGCCGGGCTCTGTTTGGTTTAGACCAAGCTTACCTTGGTCGTAGTCGCGTTTCCAGCGCACGGCGTCGTCTGCGTCCGCGTACCGCTCCGCCATGCGAAAAAGCTTGTTGACGCTGAGCCTCGATGTGATCTCCAGGTCTTCGGTGAGGCGACGATCACGGACCCCGAACTTGAAGGCCTTGATGACGGCCTCGTCAGAAATGCTCGGGATCAGGTTCCTTGTGCGGTTAAAACACCGCACAAAGTCGCTAGATGCGGCTCGTTCTGCCTCGATGACACGATCCAGTCCTTCTCCCTCGCCGCTCGTAACAACTCGAAAGTTGGAGCGAAGGGCGTTCTGGATCTGGCGCCACGACTTGAAGGAGCGAAGCACGGATAAAGAGCCGAGTCCTGCGGCGCCATCGGGGCGGTCGGAAGATAGTTTGCCATCACGAGCTCGTCCCCCCCAGCCGCCAGGATAGCGGTCGAGTAAATGGGCGAGAACTCGTCGGGGTTCTTGGTCCGTCGAAGCCTTCGATCGGCGGCAGGCTTGAACCGTGGCCACCGCACACGCACGAAGGCCGTCGGAGTATGCCATGCAGCCATAGGTTGGAACCGGTGCGCGCCGGTTGCGGTCGTCGCCGACAAGATCCATTTCTTCTTTGGATTGGTCGGTGGCTCGACGGCCCGACCTTCGGTGGGAGCGTCCATGGTGCGAACGCAGGAATCGCTGATGGTAACGCAGCGGGTCTGGACCCTCTGGCGCTGCCCGGGCGTCCGGGGGGTCTGCGGACCTCTTGTCGATCGACTCGGGTAGCTTTGCTCGGGCTCGTCCCACTGGCGCGGTGCCCGTGGGGCACCTATGCGTCTGTGTCAAAGCCTCATCCCGAGCCCGTTGCTGGTGGCCTGTCACGAGGCGTCCGGCGGGCGCGGCGTGGCGTGTTATCATTACTCTTCGGGAGGCGGGTCGGAGTGCGATCTTGGTCTTTGCGGAGGTTCGACCTCGGTCGCGGCCCGTCGAGCTCTTCGGCGAGGCACGACCAAAAACTCCGACCTCGCCCTATCGAGTGCGCCATGACCAGCGATAGCGCGAGGCGCTCCCGTGAGAAGCTTTGGGCGGCTCGGAAGAAGTCTTGGCCCTCTCCACGGGCCTCCGCGGAGAGCGGTTATAGCAGTTGATGGCGCTTTGCACCATCCGTGGCGTCTTGAAGTCTGCGGTTCCGCGGTCATCCGTGTCTCCGCGGCGCCTTGGCCGTCCGCCATCGAACATCTTTGCTCGTGGCCGTGGTGAAAAGCAGCGAGGACCTGGTCGGTCCGTGCGAGGAAAATCCATCGGTGAAATGCGCCATGCTCCTAGGATCTGGTGTCGTTCTGCGAAGAAACAAAACAATCGGGCCCCACGGTGGCGCCCGGTGTCGGCGATCGGGATCGCCAACGCAAGAGATGAAGTGGGGAAATTCGATTGTGTTATGGGACCAGCTGCGTTTCGCTCGAGCGAAGGAAATGGCGTGGCGACGGTCGGAGGAAGGCGACAACGGCGAGAGACAAGGTTTTATCTTGGTTGAGCCTGTGAAATATGACTCTACTCGATCGCCTCGGCGGTGATTCTTACTATATCGGTGTACAAGAGGGTGTTTACAACTCGAGTAGTAATGGCGCTTTCTAGCTCAAGCTGCTGTGTGTTGTGCTTGAGTCCGTTCCTCGGAGCTTATCGTCCTTGGTCTTTCTCTCCCCCCGCAGCAGCGGGGAAGCGATCCTTGGAAGGGCCTTCGTGCACCTTGGGGTGGCAACAAGCCCCGAACTTGCCGCGCATTCTTAGTCATCCCCCGATCCGCTCTCTGAGGCTGTCGGTCAAATGCTAGATCCGAAATCCTAGGGCGGACGGGGCTTGAGGCGAGACCCGCTTTCGAGCTCGAGGTCGTCTTGGTCGAGCTCGGGCACTGCGCTCGAGTCGAGCACCCATGGGCACCCTCGGTCGTGGTCGGGTCCTTCCGAGCTTAAATCCGTTGACCATACGCGGCGGTCAAGGGTACCCAGCCCTCGTCGATTGGTGTGCACATATCTCGGCATGAGGAAGGCTACAAGGAAAGGACACTAGGCGAGAAATCGAGACGTACTAGCAATCTAGCTGCATTTACACAAGCACATTTAGCAGTTTTGGGACAATCGGTTGTGGTGGCCCGTATGTCGACATGCACAAACGTGCTATCAAAACAAACCTGTGGAGGTCGAGGTTTGGCTCATGAGAAAGCTGAGAGATAATTTGGCGATTTGTTGCGTAGACACATGATGCGTCTGAGCAATTGCAGACTCGGTTGAAAGTGTTGGCTCAGGACCGTCAACTACAATTCGGACATTCAAGGATCGACATAAATGGTTTTACATTTTATACAAAGCGCAAGGTAAAAAGAGCACCAATCAAAATAGCGGTATTAGTATAGATGCCTATGATGACAATGGAAATAGGCAAACCTACTCTGATTCATAGAAGAGATTTGGGAGCTTGACTATGGACCTTTGAAGGTCCCTCTCTTTCGTGCCAATGGGTTAGACTTCCGTGGCGTGAATATCGACAAATCGGCATCACTACCATGGACCTCAAACTCGTCGGATCTGAGAGAAGAACCATTAGTACTTGCTAATTACATTACACAAATCTTCTTTATAATGACCCGGCTAACAAGGAGCACCACGTGGTTATTCAAGGAAAAAGAAGGATTGTCGGAGTTGAGAATGTTGTCGACGAGGAAGAGTACAACCAATTTGATGAGCTTCCCTTTTGGAAGGGCGTTGACCTAAGTACCATGGAAGAGAGTAGCGAAGCTACGTACATGCGCTTGCGATCATAACGAAGGTCGAATCGTAGCTTAGTTGTAGTAATGAAATGTATGCTTTCTTTTGTATGAGCGACATGTTTATTTTCTCATATGTAATAATTAATGTAATATATGCAATAATGGAAATTGAGGTTATGCTTTCTTTTGATCAAATTGAAAGTTTCACTTAATTGGTCGGAGATTAGCATATCACTTGCATTTGGATTTTTGTGATTTTATTGCACTTGAATTTGTTTCAATTTGATAGCATTTGTTGTTCAATTTGCAAGCATTATTTGATTTTTCAAATATTAAAACAATTAAAATAGTTAGCAATCTGATTTTTATAATTTTAGAACCTAATAAAAATTTGGGGAAATATTTAAATAAAATATTGGATGTCCTATAGTATGCCTCCAAAAATTTTAAGAGAATTTGGATCAAATTTAAAAGAATTTGGATCAAATTTAAAAGAATTTGGCGAACCTATCACTACGGGTTGTACATATGGGCAGCGGTACTATTCTCTATCTTGCGGTTGTACATATTGACGGCGTAATATTCCTATCACTTGCGGTTGTACAATGGACCGGCGGTAATATTCCACTATCACTTGCGGTTGTAATTATTGACCGGCACTAATATACTATCGGTGCGGTTGTTTTATTGAAGCCGCGGTGATAATCCTATAAATATACTTTTACGCGCTCTCCTTTTAGTTACCTAACCTAGCCCGCACCGTCCTCTCACTTTTCTCGCTGCCGTCGCCTCGGAGCTCCCCGCCGCCTTGGCGCAGACCACCGCCGTCGGCTCGCGTGAGCTCCCGCCGCCCGCCTCGACTCGGGCAGCCGTCGCCTCGCTCGCCTCGGACCGCCGCGTCGCCTCGACTCAAGCTGGCCCCGTCGCCTCACCACCGTCGCCTTCACCTCCACGTTGTCTCCCCACCGTCGCGTCGACCTCCCCACCGTCTCCCCGCCGTCGCCTTGGTACTGCTCTTGCGATGTGTGAATATGCATGTGCAGATGTGAATGTGAATGTGAATGTGCTAAGGGGCCAGTCAATTCGTTTGGCTTAGGGTTCTAGTGATTCTTCATGTGAATGTGCAGATGAATGCTAAGGGGCCAGCCAATTTTGGCTTGGGGACCTAGCATGTGGGATGTGGGATAGTGTTCAGTGAGGGTTTGGGACTGAAATAGACAATTTGTGACAATATGTTCGTTTTGATTGGAATGGTTTTGTTCCAAGTAGCTCATGGTAGCGAGTGCTGGTACTTGATTTTTTTTGGGAGAAAGTCTATTAGGTTTTGTGTGCTTTATGTTTTCATTTAATGCGTTGGTAATCGTGATGATGTATGGTTACTATCTGAACTTTTCGGTTTCAATATATGGGCCGGGGCATCTGATGATGTCCTCTTGATCTAAAAATGTTCAATTGCTATATGTCAACTAGTTGATCAAAACACTATTTGTTGATGAGTATTAGGCATTGAACCGATGAGACTTTACTCTAGTTTCCTTAGTCGTCGATTACTACAAATCTGCCATTGCTCACTATCGGTGTTACTTCATTGTCTTTATCTTGCTCTGTTCGGTTAATTAGTTAGCTCTTGATCTGAATAATAATTGCTTGGTAAAATAGCTAGCTAACTAATGCAAACTTCATTTCATGATTAAACAGCAAATATTTAATCTCTTGATCTGAATGTATCTTGAAGCTGAATATAGTCATTAACAATGAGCTTGATTATCAATTTTTTAATGTGTATGTTAAGGTGGTAAGGGTTGAAACTAAGGTAATGTTGTCACAAATTAGTCTATTACTCGTCCCTCGTGGCGAGGAGGGCCTTTGGGCAACCCGACATCTGAGAACACTCAAAATAAACAAGTTGAGCTTTATGCTAGTTGCCTTGTTCATTTTATGCCCTTGTCTTTGTTTTGATCATTTTGCTCTATGGTTATTTATATTGCAGCCAAAAGTAAAGTTCAATTTGGTGTTTTGTATATGTTCTTGAAAGATGTATACATGTGTTGTAAATATTTGTTTTGTACAGATGTATACATGTGTTGTAAATATTTGTTTTGTGCCACTAATTGTAATAGTAAGTAGATGTAATAGTTGTAGTTCATTTAGCTAATACTCCGTGCACGAGACTTTTGGGTGCCAGTGAGCATACACTTATGTGGAGTATGGGTGTCACCTCTAAGTCCAACGCACGTGTGAGGAATCGATTCATATTTCTGGGTGCCCACGAGAGGTTTTCCGGGTGACTTTGGGGTGACAGTGAGCATACACTTAAGTGGAGTATGGGTGTCACCTCTAAGTCTTTCAAATATTTATATGTGTTCTTTTAAATATTTGTATGTGTTCTTCAGTGGAGTATGGGTGACTTTGTGTCGGGACCCGAATTCGCAATCCGGAAACCCTCTGTGTTTTCAGCACTAGTCCCAGGATCAGTAGCTAGTGCCCACAGTTAACAAAGATGAATATCACAATCATACACAACGGATTAATAAATAAAGAATTCATCTTTTAATATAACATGTTGAACAACCTTAAGGTCAACTTACAATTGCGAAGCCTAGATGGCTTCAACCCAGAGTAAAACGAATAACAGCGGAACGAAGAACGTCGGTGAATCCCATCAAAATACCACAGGCATTTGACAAGGTTCAACTCCTAGATATTCGCCTTCTTGCAGAACTTCTCCTTCTTCGAAGACAAAGACTTCTCCTCAACTGGTGATGTTTTGTTAAAGCAAGGGTGAGTACACAACCGTACTCAACAAGTCGTGCACAGAATGCAAGTCTAAATAACTATATGCACGACTTATTCCAATTGAATGGCTGAATTGGCTATTTTGCATAACACAGCATTTACAAATGAATATCATAAATAGATTGAAAAGCAGTAAAACAAGTATTACCCATAATAACTTTCGTAATCATTCTCAAGTGAAACATTTCTCATCCTTAACCAATTACCATATCACATTGTTCACATTCCCATCCTCATTTTATTTTCAAAACTCTACCCCTTGACTGTAATCCCCGAGCAATGTCCAATACCGCGGACTCGGCTATTTGAATAGTTTTTACACTCTGCAGAGGTTGTACACTTTACCCACAAGATACAATCAACTCACCACGTCGGTAGTGAATCGCCATACAAGAGTATGCGAATGGCGATCATAACAAAGCTTTTAAACTTCTATCTCAACCTAGGAACCTCTCGGGTTGCCTTCACTATCACTTCCTCGCTGAGAGCAAGTATAGGACCGAGCGAACACCGTTGGATAGGGTGCCAAGCCCACAGCCAGTCGCTCCCCATCTGATCACCCCCGGATGGCGCCACCGGAGGTATCAAAGGTGAGATATCGAATCCTACTAAACTAGGTCTTCCCATTCAGACATGTGGTTGTACGAGTGACTCGGGTCAAAGGCTTGCAAGGTGAAGTCCTTAACTGACCAGGGCAAGACATCCTTCTCTCAAAATTGGCGCCAGCCCTCACAACCTCAACCCACCCAAATGCCACGATGGCCCACAGCATAAAGCCACTTGCCACTTGCCCCGATCTAAATTCTTTATCACCCGATTGATTATTCGCAACACAATGCCAACAACAACTCAACATCCATGTAGAACCACGCTGGTTCCACATATCAACATCATCGTGTGGCAACCGTCACACCATTCACAAACACAATTCATAATCCATTAATCGGTATTATTCTTTTATTTTCAAAAGACATGAGTTGCGTGGCATTGCTAAGCAATTATACACGGTCTAACCAACCCACGTTGGCAAGTAATAACAACCAACTATTAATCAACCATCTTAGGGTTACAAATGAATTATGGCATACAAATAATCTTGGCAAGGTGATATTAGCAATTGGATTGTATAACTAATCCCAAATTAATTTAAATCATTTTGATTCTTGAACGAGCATGCAATAATTTGAATCAAAGTAAATTTGTAAAACTGGGAGCAATATGATCAAAGCACGACTTGCCTGGCCCTTGCAATTTATATTATTCTTCACTCTTTATCTTCAATCCTTGATCCTCGATCTTCAATCTCTGCTTGCTTGATCCTCAGCTCCTTCGAGCGACTTCCGGCAACGCGTCTAACAATAAACAAACACAAATACAACAAAACTCAAAAGCAAATCAAGTAAACTCCAAATTAAGAACGAATAGCATTGGGCACAACGGCTTAGATGAAATTAGGAACTTGAATGGATTAGGTCGATGATTAGACAAAAGAGAACGGCTTTTGGAAAATACACCGAAGAGAAAGATTAATAACTGGGAAAGAAGGAATAATATTCCGAAGAATATTATCTTGGTTGGATCGCCGATGACATATGGACTCTCGATCTATAGACCGGGTCCACGATGATATGTTAGTTCGCCATGAACTAAGCAGATGCTCGAGGTTAACTTTCGTTGATCGAACGGCACAGCCAACCAAAAGGAAGATAGACTGATAGGCTAGGTCTGGCACAAGAATATGACATATGGCTAATGGTCTAGCGACCAAGTCCACGAATGAATTCTGGGTTAATGGCATATTAGATTTTCAAGGATAAGACAAGGACAAATGGGGTCAACATCTACTGTGAGTCGATAAGGGCTCAGTCACACATCAATAAAGAGACTTGACGATAACAGGGCGACGACGATATGTAGTAAGACAGAGCACAAATATCTTACTACGGTGGACACAACGAGAAACCACAATACGGCGGTAGCAGCTCACGATGCACTCGATCCATCGAACCGGTTCTTAAGTTAGGTTTTGGTTAAAACTGCGGATGATAGAAAGATAAAGCCAGACTTACAAGGAATGGGGTTAGATCACGATAGGACAATAGAAAAGGTAAGGACATCACATTAGGGCTTTCACTTGAATGCACCTATGCGATGACAGCGATACAATGAGAGCAAAGCGTTAACAGCGGGACGTTAACGACAGAACGTTAACAATGAAACATTAACGGCAAAACATTAGCGACGGAACGTTAACGATGGAACGTTAACGGTGAAACGTTAACGACGGAACGTTAACGATGGAAAATTAACGGCGAAACGTTAACGACGGAGGTGAAGCGATGACGGGACGCTCATGGAATAACAAGGTGGCGACCGTCGGCTGATAGATAGGGCAGCGAGGTCATGACATGGCAACTACATGGCAAATTTGTGCTGGCCGAATGGGTACTGCCGAGGCGAGTTGACCGCAAAACGCAGACAATGATTTAATAGCGAGATACCAATGAATAAAATAAAATAAACAGAAACTAAAAATTATAATAAAAATACTGGCAGATAGAGAATGAATTTATATGAATTTAGAAATTTGAATCACTCGATTTCGAGTTCGGATGGAGGAGAACGGATCAAACGAAGTTTGACTAGAAAGAAAATCCCGAAAATAAGAAATCGCACTGTAGCTACAGTGCTTCGTTTTACAGAGCACGGTTAGAAGCTTTTTGCTCCATCATTGCCAGAGCTTGGGGACATGGCAGCGCATGGGGAGCGACAAAATGGAACGAGGATGACGATGCGGTACCGAGGCAAGCAAC
This sequence comes from Guadua angustifolia, assembly GCA_036346375.1. Taxonomy (NCBI): domain Eukaryota; kingdom Viridiplantae; phylum Streptophyta; class Magnoliopsida; order Poales; family Poaceae; genus Guadua; species Guadua angustifolia. The sequence continues at coordinate 471,115 of JAYEVE010001104.1, forward strand.
GGCTACGCTGTGAACGGTGGCTGGGGCGGTCGCCGCGGTGCTAGGGCGACGGCTTTCCACGCAGGCGCGGCGGAGGAGTGGTGGCGGAGTGGGGCCATGTGCGCCTGGGACGGCGAGGTGACGGGAACCGATGGGGTGGTCGACCGGTGGTGGGAGAGCGCGCGAGGTGGCACGATGGCGACATGGCGGTGGCTCGGACGGCACACGGCGGTGGCGGCTCGGCAGCGAGGAAGGGCGGCCAAGGGTGGGGTGAAGGCGGCAAGGTGAGGATGCCCATGGGCGACGGCGGTGACGGGATGACCGAGCGGCGGCGGAGGAACGGCCGACGTGACCAAAACGGTCCCAATGGCATGGCGCCAAAAACACGATAAAACGCCGATTTTCTCAAAACTAACGAGAACCGGCGTGGAGCAAGATCATACTAGGCTACATCTAAAAGGAATTTGATTGGGGATTACGGTTTGGGAGGAATCGGCAGCGAACGGAACTCGACTTGGCGGCGAGCGAGCGCAAGTTCCGGAGCAATTCTTGTGAAACTGGATTTTCTTGAGGGTTATGATCTACACACAAATGCGCACAAGATGGCGAACGAATTCGATTTGCCTTACGGATCAAAAGATGACACGGCGATGTCAGCGGAGGGCGTCCGTGATCGTTTCTTCGATTTTTGGGAGGGCAATCGTTCTAGAAATGGAGGGCAAGTGTGAGCACCGTGTTGGGGAGACTGAAACGCATGTTTTGGGTAGTCACACTGTAGGGTCGAGGATGCGCCTAGAGGGGGGTGAATAGGCGTTTATAAAAATCGATCGCTCACTTAAACAATTCGCTCTAATCAACCCCTATGCCAAAACCTACTCAATTAATATGCGGAAGCGATAAACTCGGTTTTGATAATTAAGGCCTAAATCAACTAGGCTCACTATGTGCACTATCTAAATTATGTCTCTACACAAGAATTGCTAAATTGATCAACTAAATAATACTAGCAATTCTAATTCAAGCAATTGATAAATATTCAATAATGTAAAGTGCTTGAATATGAATGAGACAAGAGACAACCAATATTTTTCCGTGGTGTTCGGAGACTTGCCGGTCTCCCCTAGTCCACGTTGAGGCAAGCCCACACTTGGACCGGCTCTTGCTCGAGCACCCGCCTCTTTCCACTAGTCGTGGTTTTTCACACTTGCGCGTAGGCTCAACCCGAACCTTCACAAACTTGCCGGGGCTTCTCACACCTCGAGAGCTCCAGCAAGACGCAGCCGCCTCACGCCGTCTAGGAGTCGGCAAACTCCAAGAAAATCGGCCGCTCCTCCGCTTGACCTTCACCGAGCACAACACATGCGCTCGGCGATCACCAAGTGCAACACATGCACAAGGACCTCACTCAAGTGCAACACATGCACAAGAGCTCACTCAAACCACACCTAATTGCAACACATGCAATTAGCTCACTTTAAGCTCAAGAGGCAAAAGGAGAAAGAGCAACACATGCAAAATACTCCCACACAGACCAACCACTCGCCCAAGCCCCCAAAGGCGGTATTTATAGCCCTCAGAAGAAAACTAGCCGTTGGGGTGAAGCAGGAAAAAATCAGCAATTTTGGTCCGGACAAGGCCTCGGCAGTCCGACCGCCTTCACATGCCAGTGGTGGAAAAGCAGACAGTTACGGCGGTCGCACCGACGCCACCCGGTCCGACCCGACGGCAGTTACACGACCGGGCCGTCGCCGCCACCAAACTCCTGAAAAAGCAAGCCTCTGGAAAAAGCAGACCGAGCAGGCGCCGGTCGCACCGCCACACACCCGGTCCAACCGGAGGCCGGCCGGTCGCACCGCTCGCTCAAAACCGAAGACACGCGCACTGGAAAAAATCACTCCGCATGAGGCCGCCCCGGTCCGACCGGAGGGGTGCCGGTTGCACCGCCCGACCACCAGCCGCAAAGCTCAGCCTACTGGAAAAATTGCGCGCTCGGCGGTCCGACCGCACCGGCCAATCAACCAGGCCGAGGCGGTCCGGCCGCCTGACAGACACTCTGGTTTCTTCTTAAACTCTTTTCCAAAAATTCAAAACCCATTCCTTGAGCCAAGAAATGATCAACACATGATCACATACCCGTGCAAAACACATTTGCACCAATTTAAACCATGCTCAAGAAATTCAACTAAATTCGCGAAAACATATTTCGCAAACAAACCCAAACTTATGCAATCAACCCTCTAGCCATGTAAGGATCAACACATGATCCCGACACTTTGCAAAACACATTTGCAAATGCCAACACATGCTCTAGGATCGAAACACATAACTTCAAAGTCCATTTGCAAAACGCATTTGCAAATCAAAACTCCGACTAGCGAAAACACATTTCGCCAACAACTCAAGATCTATTTGCAAAACGTATTAAGCAAATCAAACTCGAGTTTATGAGATTAATCCCCCTAGCCATGTGAAAGTCAACACCAGACCCGGTCAACTTGCCAACACCCGTTGCAAGCCCCACTCACATGCTCTCGGGATTCCGGACTCATAAACCTCAGTTTATTCTCACAACGAACTTGCAAATAACTCATTAAACCTGTTTCATGCTTGAGCACTACTCTTTGCAACACATGCAAAAGTCTAGCTCCAAGCAACATAAATTCAAGGTGCATGAACTCTCTAATTGCAACACATGCAATTCTCTAGTTCCATGCAACACCAAAACCAAACTTCAACTTAAACCAAATCAACCGTATGAGCTCTTTACTTGCAACACATGCAAGCCTCTAGCTCCATACAAACACGCAAACACAAATCATGCTTGAGCTCTCTCCTTTTGCAACACATGCAAAACTTAGCTCCAAGCAACAACACGGTTTTATAAAGATTTGTTTGAACCAAAACATGAAGCGTCAACTAATGCAACACATGCAAAAGTGAACTTCACGTTAAAAGCCAACGCACTAGCTTATCCTATTTGCAACACATGCAAATCAAAGCATAATCTGAAAACCAAATACAACCAAGCATAAGTTTAACCCATTAGCAACACATGCCAAATGGTTAACCCTCATGCAAAAACCAAATCCAAATGGTTTGAGCTCGAGTGAGCGCGAATGAGATCACCAGCGTATGATAAAGCTCAGCGAAAGAGGCAACCCTCTTAATAGTGCGGCGATAAAAGAACTAGACTCAAAGACTACAAAAGTCCTTAGCCTATCTAGTTATACCTTCGCGCATAAGCAATCCCTTTGGGGTCTTTATAATCAACACTTGATTTCTCCCCGGATCTCCACTTGACTCCTCTTGGGATCCACTCTTGGCGCCCATCAACTCATGATGCCGTCCAAGTCCCGTTTTCATTCATCTCATCCATCTTTGGACCTAACTCAAACATAACTCATAAAATAGTTAGTCCAAGATGAATGGTTGTCTCAATTATCTCTTGCACTCCATTAACACATAATGGATGCCTTTAGATCAATTGAGCACAACCTAAATCAATTGAAATGATTTAATTGTGTCTTAAGTACAATAATGCAACTCATGCTTTATTATACTTAAGAACTATTCATTGTCCTCAATTAATCACGGAGCACCATCAACACATGATGAAGTGTTAGTTAATGATTAATGAGACAAATAAACTCAATTTAAATTTATCATTTAAATTGACTCTTCAAGTTAGAGTGTGAACTCCCTAAATATGTGCATCCATGTAATATATGGAATGTGAAACATGATGCACATTTTGTGGTTAATATAACGGGACATTCATACTTTAACTTGATTCCAAAATATGCAACTAATACTAGAATGAATCTGGCGTACATACCTTGGGTTTTCCATTTTTCAATGCGATGAGACTAATCAAAGATATTCTAAATAAACACGTTAGTCTCGATATAAGATTTGTTATTAATAACAATATCGCATTAGGGATAATCTCAATATTAGATTTGTCATTAGCAAGATTAGATTTGTCATTAACACCAAAACCATAACTAATGAAGGTTGAACTTACAATCTCCCTTTTTGGTGATTAATGACAAATCCAAACTTAATAAGCACATTTGGATTAAAATTAACATGTTGAGAGAATTTAAGCTAATTGAACACATATGCATATTAATTCTCCCCCTTAATCATATTAAGCTTACTTTTTAAACCAAATGATATTAAGCTTCCTAATTCTCCCCCTTTTGGCATTAAACACCAAAAAATGGAAAAACAATAAGATTTACTTGAAAAACATTTGCCCTTTTATTCATATTATTCTCCCCTTTTTTTGGCAAACATTTTTAAATATTCTCTCCCCCTTTTGATTATTCAATTATTCTCCCCTCTTGGCATTTAACAATCTCTTTTAGGGGTCATATCTAATGAAGGTCATACAAGAATTTAAAAGGATATTCATGACCTTGGCAAGGAATTATTTTAGATACCAAATGAAAGAGATAAGCAATGAAATCCCAAATGAAAAGGATATACAAGGAATAAAACAAGTTTTCATTTGAAATATGGCCGATACCAAAAGAAGAAAACTCGAAAAGAGACCATATTTGGAATTTTGGATACCACTTTGAAGGAAGAATAAGCGCTTGCAATTATGGATACCACTTGTAAAGATTTGCATTAAAATATGGATACCACTTGTAAAAACAAATAAGCATGAAAAGCAAAGAAGGGTATCGCATGGTTTATTTGAAACACATTCAAATAAATCACTCCTCATTTTATTAGGCTTTGCAATTTTTCAACATGATTCTTTTAAAGAATCCGATACTTTGCCTAATAGGGTCAAGCGAGGAACCCAAAAGAAATAGATACCACTTGAGTAAATAGATACCACTTTTAAATCTATCTCAAGGGCTTTGCATGAAGAACCAAAAGAAATGAGCATTTTCAAATTTTCATGAAGAACAATGCTCAACATGAATTTTCCTCTTTAAAGTATTTCAACTCATAAAGAATCTCACAGAGAGTTCTTAAGTGGTTGAACTAACAATTTTAGCTTGAGAGGAAAAATCTTAATCAAGAATGTGGGTATCGCAATAATACTACAAATAGGCAATGAAACACCACTTGTAGGAAATAATTGAATTCAATGATACCACTTGAAGAAAGAAGAAACTCAATGATACCACTTTGTAAGCATATGAAATGAATAAGTGCTCAATTGATACCACTTAGGATCAAATCACAAAGATTGATACCACATGAAAGAATTATCGATAACATCGATGGGTATCAGAGCAATATTCTCAGAGCAATATACTCACGGGTATCAAAATCTCAAGAAGGATCAATGAAATCCAAAATATTTAGTATCAGAGCAAAACAAAGACATGAATTCACTTGGAAGTAATTAAGTGCCCAAAACTTGATATGAGTAAACTCCCTGAGATGTTCAACAGGTGAATTATAGAGTTATTTGCATTTGAATTGCACAAGTTTTGTCTTTTCAAAAGATCAAGTGAAAATCACTCTTTAAGTCATTTAAATGCTCATAACTGATACCACTTGGAAAACCCTTCAAACAAATCGAGAAACTTTTGAAATTTTGCCAAAACAACCTTTGGGAATACAAGAAACTTTTCCAAAAAGAATTTTTGAAAAAGAAATTACCAATGAAAAGATATCCCAAAGCAAACCTCAAGAAAATTCTGAAAAATCAGAACTTCACCTGCCACGACGGTCCAACCGCCCAGGCCGGTCCGACCGCCCTATGGGCGGTGCAGCCGCCGAGGACGGTTGGACCGTCTGTCAGTGAGACAATTCAATTTTGCAAATTTTGGCAAAATGATTCAAACAAAGTCCAAAAATTTGAAATTTTGCAGAGATAAACTTTGGACTAATGAGAAGGTTTTGCAAAAGAATTTTCTCAAAATCAATTTTATTTTGAAAGTTATGGCAATTTGCGCTTTGAGGCATAAAAGGAAATTGATTTTCACGAAAAGCCTCAAAATGCAATTCAATTTGGATTTCATGCAATTTTGATTTTCATGGCTTAGATAAGTGTATCAAGATTGTTTATAGCCAAGATTTGATATGAAATCCAACTTGAATACCATCATTTTGATATATTGCTAATCTAGGCTATTTTGGTTCAAATCAAATTGTTTTTGAGCCAAATTAGTTTTCAATATAGAGTTTTCATTTTTGGAAGCTTGAAAAACATTTGAGATACATAATAGAATACCTTTACAAAGCATTTCACAAATTTGGCCTTTTAAATATGATTTTTGACTTTTGACCTAATTAGTCCAAATGAAGAAGCAAAGTCAAATCCAATTAACACAAAACTTCAAATAAAGCAAGGGTAAGATATATGAATTTGAATTTTGTGTATGAGTCTAAAATGCCATTTTGAATCACAATTCTACACAAGAATAGATCCAAATGAAGAAACTCACTAAGTGCTAGAATATGACCATTACGGGTCAAGCATAGTTTTTAATGAGTTTCAAAATCAAATAACTTTTGCTAGGTTGGTCTTTTGAAAATCTTTTGAATCTGAAAGTTGTTAAGAATGACCAACTCTAGGATTTTTGTTTTGAAAATACTTTCAAAATCTTTTACTTTTATTTCTATGAAAATCATAAGTTTAAATCAAAATCAAGATCTCAGTAACTAGATTTTAGGCATAAAATTCATTTTCTTTTCAAAATAGATTTTGTGAAGCCAACACCTTTGGAAAACATTTGAAAGCATTTGCATACATTATTCAACTAGTTTTTCACAAGAATAGTAATTAGTATACAAAGTTTTGACTTTTGGCTAAATGGTTTGATTTTGAAATTATATATATATGCACTTATATTAATATGGGCACATGTAGGGATGTGATACACATGAATATGAATTAACACTCCCCCTAAATGTGCCACTATTAAACTTGCTCAAGATTTGCAATAAGAGAATAGATAAGAGGCAAGAGCAAGTGGCTATACAAAGCAATTTAAATTGATTCTAGCATGAATATTACAATATAACCTACACAAGGCTATAAGTTTAAATGGCAATCAATTTAAATTGCTTGTTACCGAGATGGCATTGGCTCATGATAGACTTGATAAATTTCTTGCTTGACACCACTTGTAGACAAATGTAGTCCGTCTCCTCTTGGTGAGCAATCGTCCAATCCATCTCTTTATTGCCTAAAATTCTTTTTAAGCGGTTTTTGGTACCCAATCTTTGTTGGGTCCGACAATGTTAGTCACAATTGATTTAGGAACCCAAATGGTCTTAATTTTAGCATTTTTAAATTGACTAACATGACTAGAAATAGAATTGCAATAATTATTTCTCCTAGGCAAATAATTTGCATTTTTATGAAATGACTTAGGAGGGCAATGATACTTTGCAAAATTATTTCTAGTTTGATCTCTTCTAAGCATGTGATTATTGAAATTATACATTGGCTTAGAGGATCTAGCATTTCTAGCAAATGTTTTGCTATAATTATTTTTCCTAAGCATATGATCATCATGATTTTTCTTATTCTTAGGAAATCTAGCATTTTGAGCAAACACATTTCTAGAATTTCTCTTCCTATGCAAATGAATATCATTCTTAGCGGGCATAGGGGACTTGACAAGCTTGGCAAACACATTGCCATTCTTGTCCTTCCTAAACAAATAATTATTATCAATAATAGTGGGCTTAGGGTGATACCTTTAGGACAATCCTTACCGAATGCCCTTTTCCCAAGAATTGAAGCATGTCACGCTACTTGGCCCTCTCTTGACCGATTTGACTTGCTCCTTGCGGTTTGCCTCATTGTTGGTGTTGTGGCCTTGTTGTCCACTTGATTAGGGCACACGGAGGCGAGGTGTCCTTCTTGTTGCAAGCGAAGCACTTGATGGTCTTGAGTGGCCAGCGTTGTGCCTCATCTTGCTATTCTCCTCTTGGAGTTGTGGCAGGAGTCCTCGCTTATCTTGAGGCGCCCTTGGCTTGCTCAAGATCTCGTCGAGGAGGGCTTTTCCCTTAATGCACCTCTTCAAGTCATTTTCCAACTTAATGACTTGAGCCTTGAGCTCATTATTTTCTTCTACAAGATTAGTATCTAAACACATAGAAGAACTTGAAGCAATTTCATTAGAGCAACAAGGTAAATCATCGCTAGATGTGGATATGTATTTATTTGATGAATTGTTTGTGATAGTATTTGAGTGAGGCAATTCATCAATTAAATCACATTGAATAGCACTATCCATACTAGCTTTAGTGAATTCTTTGAAAAGGATTTTCTCATGATTTTCTTTTAGAACATTATAGTCATTTTGAAGTGACTCATGTTCTAACTTTAAAATCTTATATTTTGTTTTCTCCTTCCCAAGATAATTATTGAGCTCCTCTAACATATCCATTAAATCATTATAAGAGGGCTCATCATCATTTTCATCATCACTTACCTCATTTTTACCTTTTGCCATGAAGCAACGAATTTTTGATATAAGTGAAGATTCGTCGTCGCTTGAGGCGGAAGTTGAGGTTGATGGAGTTGTCGGTTCATCGCTTGATGTTGAAGTTGAATCCTCAACCGACATTTCATTCTCATTGCAATTCTCACTTGATGTGGATGATTCAAATTCGTCTTGAAGCTTTATCCACATTTCATGAGCGCTCTTGAGATTGCAAATGAGATTGAATATCTCTACGCTCACAACGCTAAATAGAACGTTAGTAGCTTGAGCGTCGAGATGTAGACATTTCTCCTCTCCTTTAGTTGGAGCAATATCATTTAGTGGAGAAGAAATGCCGACATCTACGATCCACCATATTTGTGGGCTCATGGATTTAAAATGCGAAATCATAAATAATTTCCATAAAGCATAATTAGAGCCATCAAATATATATGAATCGGTGGAGTGCACAAATCCGCTAGACGCCATCCTTTTTACTCTCTAGACGGTTAAGCCTAAAATGAGAGTGACCGTGGCTCTGATACCACTTGTAGGGTCGAGGATGCGCCTAGAGGGGGGGTGAATAGGCGTTTATAAAAATCGATCGCTCACTTAAACAATTCGCTCTAATCAACCCCTATGTCAAAACCTACTCAATTAATATGCGGAAGCGATAAACTCGGTTTTGATTAAGGCCTAAATCAACTAGGCTCACTATGTGCACTATCTAAATTATGTCTCTACACAAGAATTGCTAAATTGATCAACTAAATAATACTAGCAATTCTAATTCAAGCAATTAATAAATATTCAATAATGTAAAGTGCTTGAATATGAATGAGACAAGAGACAACCAATATTTTTCCGTGGTGTTCGGAGACTTGCTTGTCTCCCTAGTCCACGTTGAGGCAAGCCCACACTTGGACCGGCCCCGCCGAGCACCCGCCTCTTTCCACTAGTCGTGGTTTTTCACGCTATGCTGTAGGCTCAACCCGAACCTTCACAAACTTGCGGGCTTTCACACCTCGAGAGCTCCACAAGACGACGCCACGCCTGCCTAGAGTCAAGCAAACTCCAAGAGAATAGGCCGCTCTCCGCTTGACCTTCACCGAGCACAACACATGCGCTCCGGCGATCACCAAGTGCAACACATGCACAAGGACCTCACTCAAGTGCAACACATGCACAAGAGCTCACTCAAACCACACCTAATTGCAACACATGCAATTAGCTCACTTTTAAGCTCAAGAGGCAAAAGGAGAAAGAGCAACACATGCAAAATACTCCCACACACAGCCAACCACCTGCCCAAGCCCCCAAAGGCGGTATTTATAGCCCCCCATAAGAAAACTAGCCATTGGGGGTCAAAACAGGAAAAATCAGCAATTTTCGGTCCGACCGGGCCTCGGCCGGTCCGACCGGCCCTCACATGCCAACGATCGGAAAACCGACCGCTACACGGCCGGTCGCACCGCACGCCACCCGGTCCGACCGCACGGCCGGTTGCACCGGACCCGGGCCGGTCGCACCGCCAGCCAAACTCCTGAAAAAGCAAGCCTCGAAAGCAGACCGAAAGTAGCGGTCGATCACCCACACACCCGGTCCAACCGAGGCGCACGGCCGCTCGCTCAAAACCGAAGACACGCCAGACTGAAAAAATCACTCGCATGAGGCCGCCCCGGTCCGACCGGAGGGGTGCCGGTTGCACCGCCCGACCACCAGCCGCAAAGCTCAGCCTACTGGAAAAATTGCGCCGCTCGGGGGGGGGCGGTCCGACCGCCCGGCCGGTCCAACCGACCAGGGGCCGGTCCGACCGCCCCTGACAGACCACTCTGGTTTCTTTGCGCAAACTCTTTTCCAAAAATTCAAAACCCATTCCTTGAGCCAAGAAATGATCAACACATGATCACATACCCGTGCAAAACACATTTGCACCAATTTAAACCATGCTCAAGAAATTCAACTAAATTCGCGAAAACATATTTCGCAAACAAACCCAAACTTATGCAATCAACCCTCTAGCCATGTAAGGATCAACACATGATCCCGACACTTTGCAAAACACATTTGCAAATGCCAACACATGCTCTAGGATCGAAACACATAACTTCAAAGTCCATTTGCAAAACGATTTGCAAATCAAAACTCCGACTAGCGAAAACACATTTCGCCAACAACTCAAGATCTATTTGCAAAACGATAATAAATCAAACTCGAGTTTATGAGATTAATCCCCTAGCCATGTGAAAGTCAACACCAGACCGGCCAACTTGCCAACACCCGTTGCAAGCCCCACTCACATGCTCTCGGATTCCGGACTCATAAACCTCCGCTTATTCTCACAACGAACTTGCAAATAACTCATTAAACTTTGTTTCATGCTTGAGCACTACTCTTTGCAACACATGCAAAAGTCTAGCTCCAAGCAACATAATTCAAGGTGCATGAACTCTCTAATTGCAACACATGCAATTCTCTAGTTCCATGCAACACCAAAACCAAACTTCAACTTAAACTAAATCAACAGATGAGCTCTTTACTTGCAACACATGCAAGCCTCTAGCTCCATACAAACACATAAACACAAATCATGCTTGAGCTCTCTCCTTTGCAACACATGCAAAACTTAGCTCCAAGCAACAACACTTTTATAAAGATTTGTTTGAACCAAAACATGAAGCGTCAACTAATGCAACACATGCAAAAGTGAACTTCACGCAAAAGCCAACGCGACTAGCTTATCCTATTTGCAACACATGCAAATCAAAGCATAATGCGAAAACCAAATACAACCAAGCATAAGTTTAACCCATTCGCAACACATGCCAAATGGTTAACCCTCATGCAAAAACCAAATCCAAATGGTTTGAGCTCGAGTGAACGCGGAATGAGATCACCAACGCATGATAAAGCTCAAGCGAAAGAGGCAACCCCTCTTAATAGTACGGCGATAAAAGAACTAGACTCAAAGACTACAAAAGTCCTTAGCCTATCTAGTTATACCTTCACGTCAGCATAAGCAATCCCTTTGGGGTCTTTATAATCAACACTTGATTTCTCCCCGGATCTCCACTTGACTCCTCTTGGGATCCACTCTTGACGCCCATCAACTCATGATGCCGCCCAAGTCCTGTTTTTATTCATCTCATCCATCTTTGGACCTAACTCAAACATAACTCATAAAATAGTTAGTCCAAGATGAATGGTTGTCTCAATTATCTCTTGCACTCCATTAACACATAATGGATGCCTTTAGATCAATTGAGCACAACCTAAATCAATTGAAATGATTTAATTGTGTCTTAAGTACAATAATGCAACTCATGCTTTATTATACTTAAAACTATTCATTTGTCCTCAATTAATCACGAGCACCATCAACACATGATGAAGTGTTCGTTAATGATTAATGAGACAAATAAACTCAATTTAAATTTATCATTTAAATTGACTCTTCAAGTTAGAGTGTGAACTCCCCTAAATATGTGCATCCATGTAATATATGGAATGTGAAACATGATGCACATTTTGTGGTTAATATAACGGGACATTCATACTTTAACTTGATTCCAAAGTATGCAACTAATACTAGAATGAATACGGCATACATACCTTGGGTTTTCCATTTTTCAATGCGATGAGACTAATCAAAGATATTCTAAATAAACACGTTAGTCTCGATATAAGATTTGTTATTAATAACAATATCGCATTAGGGGATAATCCCAATATTAGATTTGTCATTAACGCAAGATTAGATTTGTCATTAACACCAAAACCATAACTAATGAAGGTTGAACTTACACACACGCGATGAGGGGATGAGAAATGAAAAAGTTATGGCCTAAACAAGAAACGGCAAAGAAGTGCTTGCAGATTTCGTTTCACTTGATTTCGATGGGGAAATCAGAGGAGAAAGTCCTTGATGACACGGTCGTTTTGGCAACTGACCTCACTCAATTTCGTTGAGAATTGCAAAAGTTATGAGCATTTGAAGTTTGGGCTGCAAATGGGGCTGGAAGGTGAACAGTGCGCATGGCTGGAGGTTGAAGATGAACAGTAATGGACACGTGTCGCTTTCTCATTGGCCGGAAGAAATGAAGGGACAAAAGCGCGAGGAATAAAATAGCAAAAATGATCTAAAAATCTTGTAAACATTCCTAAAAATACTAGAGATTATTTGGAACACAATAAAATTTATTTCACTGAATTTTGATGAGTTTTGGAATTTAGACAATTCCGGGACTAATATATTGGATTTAACGAACGACCGCGAGAGATAAAATACCAGAGAGATTATATAAATCTTGGAAAAATTCTCAAAATCATTTTAGAATATTTGGAACCTAATTTTATGAATTTTGAGATTTTAGAGTATTTTGAAACTCGGTGAAATTTCGAATAAGGACCTAAATTGGAAATTCGACTTTATGATGTAAAAGGATTGAACTCTAATTTCAGAAGGATATGGATGCCAGGTTAATTAGAACACTGAGGGAATTCAAAATTTTGAATTCAAGTGGGATTTCAATGGAAAGGCTTGAATTGGAATTTAGTTCTAGAATTGCCCGAACCATTAATAATTCGAATTAAAAAATCTAAATAGAAATCCAATTAATATCCAAATGTTTAAATTAATAATTTTAATTAATTTTTTAGCAAATCTCGAATTTGGAAAATTCCCTTAGATACAAAGGACACTGTAAAAACTAAATTTTAAATCACTTAATGTACACCGAAGGCACATTAAATTGTTTTAGATTTAGAAAATTCTAGATTAAGCTTCTTTAATCAAATAAGTTTGATGTAAAATTTTTGGAGAGCTAATTTAAATATAAATTTTTGAAAACCCAAATTTTGGGATGTTACACTTTGGGGTGACAGTCAGCATACACGTAAGTGGAGTATGGGTGTCACCCCTAAGTCTTTCAAATATTTGTATGTGTTCTTTTAAATATTTGTATGTGTTCTTCAGTGGAGTATGGGTGATTTTCGGGTGACAGTGAGCATACACTTAAGTGGAGTATGGGTGTCACCTCTAAGTCTTTCAAATATTTGTATGTGAGCAATGTATCTTGTGGACATAGATTGCCCTACATATGTATGAAATTTCAAGATTCATTATATACCGAGAGTTAGAAAAAAGAGAAAATTCTGACAAGTTTAAAGAGCTTAAACTTGTCAGAATTTTCTCTTTTTTGTAACTCTCGGTATATAATGAATTTGAACTTGAAATTTCATACGTAGACTAGCCATGAGGAGGCAGGCTCGCTTGAAATGAAGAAGAGGAGCGGGAGGAAGCCTATGGACAGTGGTACACCGAAGAAGACAGCAACCAAGTCCATTTCAAGCTTTAGCCCGCCGCCTCGATGGCTTTGCCTCTCGGTGTACCGGACGCTCTCGTGACATCCATGCTTCTTGAACTTGTAGGGGCTTATTTTTTTAAAAATCATTTTAGTATGGAATAAGAATGATTCATTATTTTTATTAAGCAAATATATTCTTAAGAATATATGAATTTTTCATATTATTTTTTCATTTCGAGGTCACAACATCACTTGATTTCCTCTCAACTCTAGCAAAATTACCATCGCTTGAATTCACAAGTTTGAATTCACAATATAATTTCGATTGCTAGGAATGGCCTCGAATCGTGACAAGTGCCGAGGGAGCTCGGCCTCTAATATAGGAAAGTACAATTGGGTAGCCCAAGGACTACCTGAACCTACAGGATATTGATATGGAGCAACCTGGCACCACAGCCATGGACCAAACTGACGCCACTGCCATGGACCAAGCTGATGCGACTAACATGGGCGAGGTAAAGTATTAGTACGCCAGATTCCCAAAATATTGTAGGGTCATACGACTAATAACAAGATCCAATTGTAGGCTCAAACGTCTGGTGAACAAAGGCGGCGCAGTGTCGTGGGCAGAGCAAGATGCCTAAGGGCGCTCACAACATAGTCTAGCTCTCGAAGTCGGGAACTGCTATACCCACACAATATGGCACCAGACTGAGACTGACATGGAGTACTTGCTAGGGATAACGTGCCCATCACCTATAGATCATGGACAAAGCCGTGAAGGTGATCAAGGTGGTTCCCGATGACCAAGGACTCGCTATGGGGCAATCTAAAACAAGTATTCCGAGCCCCAAAGGTCAATTGGTTGCAAAAGAAATGTGCACTAAGTATCATGTGCACATGTTGGAAGAATTGGAAGACTCAACTAAATAAGAACTATGTGAAGAAGAATGTCACGCCAAATTTTAACATGTTTCCAAAGATAAGGGAATTTTGGAATGACTTTGTATGCGTAAGAATTTCAAGAAGCCCGCACGGTGAGTCGAAGAACAAGGCTAACGCGATAAGAATATGTACCCTCACACCAGGCACCGTGGCTACGTGAAGAAAATACTGCATGGGATAGGCGCTAACAAGAGCTAACCTCGTGGGCGCATTTCTCGACGGCCGAAGTTCACCGAACGATCAAAGCACCGGTTGCTTGGGAGGGGGCATCCTCGAAGATGGCGCTTGAGCTTCAAAGCGATAGAGCCCGGAGGTGTCGCAGAAAATATCGAAGCTCACGTGGGGTCTTCCCAAGGGCTTTTCGAGCCACGAAGGAGAATGAAGAGCCGATCGCTGCCTCGGTAACAAGGAGCATCTCGGCGCACTCGAGGAGTTGGTTTGGTGTCGTGGAAAGAAGGCTTCGGTGGCGACGATCGCTGTACAAGCGCCTAAAAGAATAAGAGAAGATGAATTGGAAAGTTGTCGTGTTTCATATAACGAAGCAAGTAAATTCGTAAGTATAGGGATCACGCGCCCCTCTCCTCGAATGGTTAGATCGAGAAGCCTCGATTTATCTCGGTTGGTTTGAATGTCCCTACTTCCATTAAGTGGTGGCGGTTTGAATTGCCCCGAGCTCGGAGAGCAAACGGAGATTACAAATGGAGGCCGAGGATGTGCCCTTAGCACTCGCCGAAGAAGAAGTCTGGAGGGCTTTCCTAAGCTCCGCGCCACTCCAGTGCCTGAGAACCCCGAGCGATCTAAAGGGCGGTGCAAGCTGAGCGAACTCGTGCGAGTGTGAATGAAGGAAAGAAAATCTATCCCCCTCCTCCAAGGGCCCTGCCTCCCTTTATATAAGCCAAGGGGACAGGTCACACGAGGATTTGAAAAGAGATGTTTAATGCCCCGTCCGGGCGTCCTAATCTTCGATCATGATGACGGGCAGACTCTTCGTCCGGGCGACTTGGTCTTCGGTCATGATGATTGTCGAGGCTCAGCAAGGCCCCATACGGGGTGGAGACAACTGGCAGGCGGTGCCCTTTCGGAGGACGATACTGCCCTTCTGAAGCGCTGTCGACGCCGACGCCTTGAAAGGATGGGTGCTTTTGCTGAGGCCGCCATCTGGTTGCCTTGGGAAGGAACCGTCCGTCCCAATATTACCGTTACATCCATGCAACAGGCGGTCCGCTCGGTGTTGATCAGTTGCCGTGGCGGTAGGGACCGGGGCCCACCTGGGTCGCTGAACGAGGTCCCGACGGAGCTCGTGGTAATACCTCGACGCTGGGTCGGTCGAGCGAATACCGCAGAGATGTCGCCTGGTTCGGTCGGGGCCGTGGAAAGGCCCGACCAAATTCGGTAGCAACCCCCTTTTCGGTAAAGGATGAGGGCCATGTCAGTTTCTCCTTCAGCCCGGGCTCCGAGGCTAGATAACTCGGAGAAATGCAATTTTGAAATAGACATATACTTTGCTGTGGGGTATCCCTGGTATGGGTATTCGCCAAGAGCCCCGTGGCCGCCCCAACGCAGGCGTTCTCGAGGGACCTTCCGTCTTCGTCTGGTATGGTCTTCTTGACAGCGCGACGCGGCGCAAAGAGGGAACAGGTCCTCCCGGAGAGGAACGTCATGTTCGGCCGAGTCTAATCGATTGTCGGTGCTTTGACAGCAGGCGCGCCAGAAGCACCTTGCGGGTGAAGTTCCGAGCCCCGAGTAGGTCGGAGAGCTGGTCGGGGGGTTACATAGGTCAAAATGAATCTGACCGAGCTGGTCGGAGGGTCCTAACGTGCGACCACGTTGGTCGGCAGGCGCGGCCGTGGATGGCAGGGAGGTCCGGATGCCTTTGCGAAAAGTTTCGGTTCCCAGTGCTTGTTTTAACGTCGTAGCTAGACGCGGCCGTGACCGGCGGGGAAGTCCGGATGCCTTTGCGAGAGGTTCCAGTTCCCGAGTGCTTGTTTAACGCCGGTTAGACGCTGCCGTTGTTCGCGGGAAATCCGGATGCCTTTGCGAGAGGTTCCTGTTCCGAGTGCTTGTTTAACGCCGGTTAGACGCGCCGGTCGTCGGGAAGTCCAGATGCCATTGCGAGAGGTTTCGGTTCCCGAGTGCTTGTTTAATGTCGAAGCTAGACGCGGCCGTGGTCGGCAGGGAGGTTCGGATGCCTTCGCGAGAGGTTCCGGTTCCCGAGTGCTTATTTAACGTCGGCCGACTTGGCGCCGTGGTTCGGCAGGGAGGTCCGGATGCCTTTTGCGAGAGGTTCCGCCCCGGTGCTTATTTAACGCCGGTCGGACGCCGCGTGGTCGGCGAGGGAGGTCCGGATGCCTTCGCGAGAGGTTCCGCTCCCAAGTGCTTATTTAACGTCAAGGCGGACGCGTTGAGTGCTATTTTTACGCCAGAGTCGGGCGTGTTAGTGCTATTTTTACGCCAGAGTGGGTGTGTTAGTGCTATTTTTACGCCGTAGCCGGGCGTGTTAGTCGTGGCCGGTTTAACGCCGAGCTAGGGCGGGCGTCAATCTCGAGTCCTCGCTGGGCGAGGCGATCCGCGAGAGGAGAGGCCGTCGGTCCCATCGATACGCCCGTCGCAGTGTGGGACCCGGAGGGGTGAGCAGACGCGGTTTGCCTACGTCGGCCAACATCGTGCTCGTGGAGCCGCAAACAAAGTTATCCGAGGGGCCTCGAGATCGAGCGATCTCCGAGCGACGATCCTCGCGTCGGTGTCCGACCAGCTGGGCAACCCATAAAAACCTTTTTTTACTCTATCTCAGATCGGACCCGAGCCGTTCAGAACTCGGGGTGCACTGGTCATTGTTCTTTCGGGGCTCCACGGAGAGCTTGAAGTATGGTCTCGGGACGCGAAGCTAAGGCGATTGGTCGTCCGCCAACCCAACTAGTGACCCACCGAGGGTTCGCCAAAACTTGCCCTCGCTCGCTTGTTCGCCAGTGGTCGGCGAGGATCCAAAGTGAATCTCGCTTTGGGACCCACGGCGTGTCTTATTCGTCAGCATTCAAGCCTTCTCGCCACCTCGAGGCTACGAAGGCCTGGTGGGCTTTTCCTCCTGCCTTGCATTGGTTTGAGCCGACCCGGAGGCGGAGATTCAAGGGTCGCGGGCGTTTCGCCCGGGGCGATACCCCGACATCCCTGCAAGCATTTAACGCGCGTGCGGGAATTAAAATGCGAAACGAAATGATCGGGGGCGATACGTCTTACCGGCGGTTTGTTGTGTCGTTTGTGACGGGATATGCGATGCTTTGATCGGTAGGCGATCGGTCGATATGTACCCAGCCAGCACATGATTTGGCGGGCACCTGTTGATCTGGGGTAAGTTTTCCTACCTTTCGTCGTCGCTGCTCCCTTGCTTTTCGCGATTTCCATTCTTGCAAAATGCCATGGGCCACACTTGCACGGGAGAGAAGTGTTCCGATCGATTGGGCATCCGCCGCATCGCCATCGCCACACAAGAAAACCTTGGCGAAAGGCTTTGCTCACGAGGGATCGTGGGGCGGCATGATGCCCGCTAATCCCGGCGTGGATGTCCAACGGCAATGCCCTTGGTTCGCCAGATGCACTGAGGACCCCGAGGGGCTTCTCTTGTAGAGGTCTTCTCGGACTAGTACAAAGGACTTCACTCCGCCGAGCGAGGCGCCGCCTGGTGGGATCAAGGGAGCGATCCGCTTGCTAGTTCGGCCGATGTAAGGTTTCGCCCAATGAGTCGGCGAGCAAAGACGCCGGGGTCCGATGAAGGTTCCGACTTCGAATGCTCGGCAGTCGGAGTGGGCGTATGCCGAGGGTCGGCCGGATGTTCAGAGGGAGAATCCAGTCGGACGGTGGGCCTGTAGAGGTCGGAGATTTAAGATCCTCGACGGATCGGTCCCTACCGAAGCTGTGTTGGCTGTAGTCGGCTTCCCCATTGTAATCAGCCAGAGCTATGGTGAAGTTCGAACCCTTGAACCTTTCCTCCGGTTACGTACCTCTCGGAAGATGTCACATACGATCGTCACGAGGCTCGGAGGCCTTCATGACTTGGTCAAACAACAAGCTTGGAGTCGCCGTGTACGTAGAGACGGCGCGCGCCGAGGTCTGCAACAAATCGAGACCGCCACGAAAGCGCCAGATTCGGTGACATTGTTGGTGGCATTGAAGTGCAGCCGAAATTAATCGCAGATCAAGCTTGTTTCCGAGTGGAGAGATGAGGACGATTCCAATACCGCCCGTTTTTGGTGTAGGACCCATCAAGCACATCGCCCAAGATTTCGGGTCTTGAGGCGTGGGTGGCGCCTGGCTTTGGTCCATTCTGCGGCGAAGTCGGGAGGGCTCTGTGACTTGATGGCCATCCGGGGACATACGATATGTCGTGGGCCATTGAGCTCGAGAGCCCATTTGGCTATTCTCCTGAGGCGTCGCGGCGCGAATGATCTCGCCGAGCGGCATGGAAGTTACCACGGAGATCGGATGCGGTCAAGTAGTGGACTAGCTTCCTCTTGGTGATGAGCACCAAGATAGAGCGCTTCTCGCACCGGGGTACTGCCTTGACTCGAGAGTACTTCGCTAATGAGTACAACGCCGTGCACCTTGAGTACGCTGTTTTCACCGCTCCACCATGAGCGCCGCTAACGACACAGGTCGTGGGCGGCGTAGAGGAGGAGCGATTCTTCCGGGCGTTAGGCACTCAACACCGGGCGAGTTAAGAACGCCTTCAATCGATTGAGGGCCTCCTGCGCTTCTCGCGCCTGATGAAGTGGTGGACTTTGAGCATTTTGTAAAGCGGCATTCGCGCCACCGAGGCGGAGATTAAACGGCTTAAGGTCGCTAGGCATCCCGTCACCTCGACTCTTCAGTTGTTGATCGGACCCATCTTCATGATCGCGCGATCTTCTCCCGATTAGCCGATGCCGCGCCGGAGCGATGAAGCCGAGCAGTTTTCCTTGGGCACCCCGAAAACGCACTTCTGGTTGAGCTCTGAAACCTTCGAGGTTCGCGAAAGTCTCCTCTAAGTCGGGCGATAAGGTTGTCAACCTTCTTAGTTTTGACGATAATATCGTCAACGACGCCTCGATGTTACGCCTCGATATGGTCGCCAAAACACGTCAGCATACATCGCCGTATGTAGCACCGCTGCTGACCGAGCGGCATCATTACGTAACGTAACAGGCGAACGGAGTGATGAACGAGGTCGCGAGTTGGTCGGACTCCTTCATCGCTATTCCGGTGGTAGCCGAGTAGGCGCCCAGAAAGACAGAGATTCACACCCCGCGGTGGAGTTGACAACTTGGTCGATGCGGGCAATGGAAAAGAGTCCTTGTGACATGCCTTGTTGAGGCTCGTAATCAAACACATTCTCCATTGCCCGGACTTCTTTTTTCACTGAAAGAGGTTGGCCAACCATTGGGGTGGCCGAATTCTTTATAAACCCTACCGCTAAAAGCTTGGCGATTTGCTCGCCGATGATCTTGCGCTTTCTTTCGAAGCGGCGCTAAATGGCTGGATAACCGCCTTGACCCGGCCGAATATTCAAGGAGTGCTCGGCGACTTCCGTGGGATGCCCGGCATGTCGGAGGGTTTCCATGCAAAGACGCCCGATTGGCGGAGGAAGTCGACGAGCCGCCTTTCCTATTTGGCCGAGCAGCGCCCCGACGCCGACGGTCTTGGTCTGATCTTCAGGATCAACCATGACCCCTTCAGATCCTCGATTTAATTTGAAGGATCTGGACCCGACTTGCCGGAGTCCGGGCGGATTCGAGGTCTCCTTCCGGAGGTTCTCGAGCTCGGCGGACGAATGATCGCCGATGCCAACTCACAACCCAGTTTTCGCAGGTTGTAAGCGAAGTTGAAGGATGCGCCACTGTGATAACTCCCCGTGGCCCCGTGATCTTCAAAGATGAGGTAGTGTAGTTGGGGATCGCCATGAACTTGGCGTAACATGGCCTCCCCATGATGGCGTGATAGGAGCCAAGAAACCCCACGACCTCAAAGGTGAGGGTCCCGGTGCGGAAGTTGGCCTGGTTCCCGAAGGTTATGGGCAGATCGATATGCCCGAGCGGATGGGCTTGCAGACCAGGAACGATGCCGTGGAAAGGCACCTTGCTCGGTCGAAGACTTGAGCGAGGGATCCCTGTGGCATCAAGGTCTCGGCGTCAGACGCTGAAGACGCCGCCGCCATCCATGAGCACCTTGGAAATGCGCTTCGTCCCCACAATGGGGGCCACGACCACGAGCAGAATCCGCGAGGTAAATGGGGAGGTACTGGATGACAAAGAGATCGTCTGCGGGCGCCACCCGCCCGCACGCGAGCCGAAGTCTTTAACCGCATAATCGGGTTCGAGGCCCCAGTACTTGGTTATGTTGGTGGGGCTCGAATCAAGGGAAGTCCACGATGGATTTCTTGCCGAACACCGCGCCCCGCACCATCGCTCGCCGCGGTGGCTGCGGTGACCGCATCCGCGGCTCCGGTGGACCGCTTGTCGTCTGTTTTCTTCGTGTCCCCACGGTGCATTTAACGCTGCTTCGCTTTGGGTATTCGCGCAAGAGGGTGCGAGAGGCTGGGACCGCTAGAGGGCAGCTGCCGATTGCCCCTGGCGGTCTGGATGCAACGCTTGGGGTGACTAGAAGAAGCCCCCGAGCGGAGGGAAACGGAAGGCTGTACCTGCTGGATCGCAGCACGTTCCACCAGCCCCCGGAGGTTCTGGTAAGTGGCCTTGGCCCCCGGATCCTCTGGCTCGGGGATGCCGCGGAGTAACATTGCCGCGGCATCGACATTCTAGCTGGCGCGAGGGAAATTATGAGGTCGGGCGACCCTCGCCAGTAAGCTATTAAACTTGCAGCACATACAGCGTCGTGCAGTGCGGCGCCCTGTGCTTGCCTTGCTCTAGATCGGTTCGAGTTTGACAAGCTCAGCCTCTTGAGCCTCGGTGTGCCGTTGCTGCGCACGGAGCTCCGTTCGCGGCTTGAGAGCCTCGGTGCTTCAGAGTTTGATTCCGCCTCCAGCGCCTCGGCACGCTGGCGGTTCCCGGCTAACAGAGGTAGTGGCTGGGGCGTCTGGCCCTACCATGTTGCACTCGCGAGGGTACAACACGTTGGAGGTGTGCTCCGCGTCTAAGCCGGAATCGAGGCTGGAGGGGCTCTCCAGCAGATCGTAGACGGAGGTCGGTAGATGGCCGGCCGTAGCCACGAAGTGCGAGCCTGTGGGGGGTGATGCCACCATGCACGCAGGCTCACGGGGACCGCTACCAGAGGTAGCGTGGCTGTAGACGGGCTCCCTCCTTGGGGCCCGCGCAGGGTCCCCAAGCCGAAGGTCACCGAGGGTGTGGATGATGAAGTCGAGGCTCGGGCGGCGCAAGGCTGGAGAGTGGCGGGGATGAGCACAAACTCTCCCGACGGGATGGTGATGAAGTCGAGGAGCCGAATGGATTCAAATTCCTTGACGCAAATGCGCCGTCTGTCGGTGAAGAAAGCCATTGTGGGGAACCGCCCTCGACTCCATCGATTCACCCAAATGCGTGGCATATCTCAAGTGAATCAAGGAACCTCAAGGCCCCGTGATTATACCCGTGTTGGTCCAGGATAGTTCGCCAACACTAGCATTCTCATCCAACATTGACATCACAACACATACATAATTAGCGGAAGCATAAACGTTATTACATACCAAAAGTAGGACTGCTGTCCATAACGACATATTTAAAGTTGTTACATCAAGTAGCAGCGAAAACATAAGATAAACAACAAAAGGGCCAGCATGGCATGCCCCCAAACCCTCGTGCAACCAAGCTGGGCAAGAACGGCGACTAAACGTTAGAATTGTCGAAATCCGCCTAAGAAAGTCCTCGGCAGCGCCTCATCCTCACCTGCAGCAAGTGGACAATCCGATTGAGTACAAAGAGTGTACTCGCACAATATTATAAGTTGTATGCTGATTTCTAACTACATGTGGTTGCTACATCAAAGGAAGGCAAATTGGCAATTTCAGCATAAAGCAATATTTGGAATCAATCGTAAACATGTATAGATTGAAAAGAATTGCATTTAATAAACATTTGCAAACTCTAATACATAATATAACATCATCACAATCACATTTATCTCATGCCTTCAAGCATTCTCCGAACCATGAGTTCCATCGCTCATGTTCGACTACACACACAAGTACTCCAATACTTGTGTCTCTTTTCCCACTCCCATCCCATTCTTACCAAATCCTTAATACTACCAAAGGATCGACAATTCAAGAGATCGCCCTTAACCACGGACGCGGCTATTCAATAGTTTAAACTTTGCGAGGTACGACTTTACCCACACGACACGCCACACTCGTAAGCAAGCTATTAACACATTTCCTTAGATGTGTCGGCCGAGGTGAACGTGACAAACCATTTTCCAAAGATGCATGGTAGTGTATCTAAACCATCCGGATGACTATGACCTCGATCCCGCGTGCCCAAAGGTTCGGTGTGTGTGGATCAAGGAGTACACCCGTTGTTGGACATCCCCAACTCAACAAAGTTCGAGGGACTCGAGGATATTCCTTGGCGCCCACTAAGCCCAAGGAATTCCGGCATGTCATTCCTTGACGCCCACTAAGCTCAAGGAATCCCGAAAGTGCACATGGTTTACATACCCTAGTCATACACAAGTACTTGGTTACGCCGGTCCCATAAACGGCGTGTGGTTCGCTACGATAGTAACTCAAAAAAGACGTCACCAGGATTTAATCCTTAGGGTCCTTAGCCAACATCTCTAATCATTGAACATCATTTGAAACCGCCAACATCATAATAATTATTGATCATTGCGACCGATGGATTAAGTCCATCTATCGCGGATTCTAACGATGTTCTAAGCATGGCTAAGCAAATCGTACGAACCCATATAATAATAATAAACCAACCACCTAGGGCGACAATGGAACATGGAAAGAACATGATAAGGGAATAACATCACAATGTGGTAGTAGCTACGAATTTCTACCCAAACATAATTGTAATTGAAAGTATGCATGCGTCCAATAAAATAAGTTCAAAATGTAAGAGTCAAAATAGTAGGAGCAATCATGGTCAAGGAGTAAAGTAGTGCCTTGCTGCTCGTTCTTGACTTCGAAGGCGTAGTCGTATTCGGGAGTGCCCTCCGAAGCGTCAACACCTAACGAGAAAATTCAATTCAATAAACACCAATCGAGAACTCCAATGATGCACATGAGTAAAGATGCATGAAATGCTCATGATATGTAATACTAATCATAATATGCAGTACTAATTGAGTTTTTGTGCTAAAAGTTCAAGTCTTAGGGCTTTTATTGAATTATGTTCGGAGTATCCGAGTGTCACTTCGGACTGTCCGAACGGATCCTCTCGGTATGAAGTTGAATTATGTTCGGACTATCCGACCTGGTGTTCGGAGTATCCGAAGGTATGTTCGGAGTATCCGAGTGGTACCTCGGAATGTCCGAGCAGACCTTCTCGGTTAGCCAATGCAGCCCTCAAGTTAATTCCTATTCGGACTATCCGGAAATTTATTCGGAATATCCGAAAATGTTCGGAATGTCCGAGTGAAATCTCGGACTATCCGAGCTAGGCTTCTCTGTTTTAAAAACGACAATTCGTGCATTGGCTTCTTTGCTTCATATCAATGTACTAGGACTTAAAAAGGGTGGACTAGGGTAGAACCTTACCACTACAAGGTTGAGTTTGCACTTGGTGAAGATTGGTTTCGGTGAGGGTATGACGAGAAGTGTCGAAACGCCGGTTCTCGCGGTTCGTCACCTCCTAGCTTGCATAGACAACAATGCCTTCCTTTGCTCGCGCTTGCAACGGCGTCTAGCCATCCTCTTCAAACTTCCAAGAGACATGCACGACCCGAATCAAGGTTTGATGATGGATTCCATGGGGAAAAAACAATGAGTTACAAGGAGCAAAATTTCAGAACATGGGTAGCAAGAAAAACGATTGCCACTTACCCAAAACTTGGTTCCTCAAGAATCCATTTGGATGGATTTGAAGCTCTTGACCTTGGCTACAAGATGGTGTAACATGCACAAACCAAAACTCAGAGCTTGTGAGGATTTGAGAGGAAGAAATGGCAAGGGGTTGGAGAAAGGTGCTTGCTGTTTTTCCTGGATTGAGATGAACAAATGGGCAGTGAGGGAGGAGAAAACAATGTGGAGAGACTTATATATGGCTGCCCATTCATGCCTTACATGTGGGGCAAGGTCCCACATGTCATAGGGTGAGTAAAAGAGTGGGTATAGGTGGTTTGAGTGGGAAAAGACATGGAGAGGATGTGCAGTCCACAATTTTCTATGCAATGGTAGGTCCCATGTGTCATTGACTTGTCATGTACATAGGTAGGGGTGAGTAATGTAGCAACTAGTAGAGTAGGTATGTGCAGCCTTCACTCCTCTCTCTTATGCATATGGCCCACATGTCAATGACTAAGGCAAAATAACATGTGTGCAGTTTGGAAAATGAATTTCAGGGTTTGGTTGCTTCCTCTTTATGCAAGATGAATGTTCTAACACCTGTATGATTAATAATTAAATGAGGATGCAATGACATTATGGAAGACGTGAGCATGACAAGCCTCACTTACTGGACTAGCGAAAATCGGGCTGTTACAGCCATCGAGGAGGAAAATGGGAATCCAGAGATCGCGAAGATGACGCCATGAAGCCCCTACTCGCGCGCGCCTAACCGCCGGTGTTTCATTATAACGGCAAGTAAATTCGTAAGTATAGGGGATCACGCGCTCCCTCTCCTCGAATGGTTAGATCAGAGAAGCCTCAGATTTATACTGGTTCGGGCTGAATGTCCCTACTTCCAGTTCATGGTGGCGGTTTGAATTGCCTTGAGCTCGGAGAGCAAACGGAGATTACAAATGGAGGCTGAGGACAGGCCCTTAGCACTCGCTCGGGAAGAAAAAGTCGGGAGGGCTTTCCTAAGCCTGGCGCCGACCTGGGTCGAAGAACCCTGAGTGATCTAAAGGGGCGGTGCCAGTGAGCGAACTCGTGCGAGTGTGAGTGAAGGAAAGAAAATCTATCCCCCTCCTCCAAGGGCCCTGCCTCCCTTTATATAAGCCAAGGGGACAGGTCACACGAGGATTTGAAAAGAGACAAGGGAATGCCCCGTCCGGGCGTCCTAATCTTCGGTCATGATGACGGGCAGACTCTTCGTCTGGGCAACTTGGTCTTCGGTCATGATGATTATCAGGCTCCAGTGCGTCCCATACGGGGTGGGTAGACACAACGGGCGGCGCCCTTTTCGGAGGACGCATACCTGTCCTCTGAGCGCCTGTCAGACGCTGACGTCTTGAAAGGATGGGTGCTTTTGCTGAGGCCGCCATCTGGTTGCCTTGGGAAGGAACCGTCCGTCCCAATATTATCATTACGCCCATGCAGCACAGCGGTCCGCCGGTGTTATTTGTTGTAAATTGGCAGAGACTGTGGGGCCGAGGCTCGCGGGGTCGCTGATCGAGGTCCTGATCAGAGCCTGTGGTAATACCTGACACGGGGTCGGGTCGGAGCGAATGCCTGCGGAGATGTCGGCCCTGGGTCGGTTGGGGCCGGCGGGTGCGTCCGACCCGAAATTCGGCAGCAACCCCCTTTTCGGTAAGGGATGAGGGCCATGTCAGTTTCTCCTTCAGCCCGGGCTCCGAGGCTAGATAACTCAGAGAAATGTAATCTTGAAATAGATGTATACTTTGCTGTGGGGTATCCCTAGTATGGGTATTCGTCAAAAGTCAAATACAAGATGCTGTGGCAAGAGCGTTAGAGGAAGAGAGAGCGAAGCTGGATCAAGTTGTGGAGCAAGCAGTACAGAAAGCTCTCAGCCCACGATCGCCACTCGATGACAGCCCTCTAACCTCGACCACGGTGTTCTTAAGAGCAACCACGATCCACAACGATTCCGGAGAGCATCAACTCCATTTTGCAAAGGATGACATCACATAATCGACACGTGCAAGCTGCATTTGTCCGCGACATGGCATTACCATCAAGGTGGCCGATGGCGAGGGCTTGGCCATCGGCTCCTCGCGAGTTCTGAGACTGCCGCCTATCATTGGGATTCGCCAGTGGTCGAAGTAGACAGTAGTCCGACAATATCACAAAATGGAGGTAGAGATTCCTAGCGAGGATGTAAAAACAAACTTGGAGAAAATGTGCATGGCTTCCTCGCGTGGCGCTAAGAGCTTGATTATGTTCGCCTCGGATGATGAGGCCGGTAACGACGATGATGCCGATGAGCCGCACTCTCCACACGCAGACACATCGCCTAGGAAAAGTGCAACTCCTCCGGCACCGATTAGGAAAAGTCCAACTCCTCCGCCCAAGACCATCCGTAAAAGTCCAACTCCTCCGCGGCACCACCAGAAATGTCCAACTCCTCACCCGCACATAAGAAGAATCGAACATCGGCACCATCTCTAAGTCCGCATCGTCTTGTACCAAATCTCGGTCATCTGTGAAGTCAAGACAGCCTCGTAAGAAATTACCGGCCGAGATGATCAAGAAGAACGAAAAAAAAAGCAAATAAAGGCCGTAACATCTCACTTCCAAAAGGCGCCATCACCCGAGAAGACTAAAGTTGATGCTAACGCGCAGGAGTTTTTTTAGTATGGCAAAAGCCAAAGAGACAGGCGGACTTGAACCTTGAACATGTCTGACTACGAAGCGATCTCCGTAAAGCAACACTTGAAGATGGCTAGTGCCGAGGCGCCGATGTCGCAAGCTCAAAAGATCTTCTGCTGAACAAGTTCGTAATTCTGAGCTAGGTCTAACTCGAAGTTCGCTTTGGGCCAACTTGTTGGTTCCCCAAAAGATTTAGAGAAGCTAACAACACAATTGGCGGCGTGTCCATCAAGATTACATGCAAAGAAGGCGGTAAGGGTATAGGGCGATCCCGGTGAAATACAAAGATTCGGATTTTCACAATAGGGATGACATGTTCAGGTAGAGTTCTGCGAATTGTATTCGTTTGTACGGCGGATGCTCTGGACGCTGCATTGGTCGACCGTGGACTTTGTAAGTCTCTATTTATATTATTGTATATTCTTCTACCGCTCAATCAGATGTCTAACTTTTTTATATATGTAGAATGGAGATCTGAGATATGTAGAAGAAATGAGGATGAAAATTTAGGATTTCTCGATCCCGGCTTGTCAACAGACACTCGTCCGTGATAACCCAAAGTTTGTTGAAGACTATTTATTTAAGACTTTCTTCAAGCGAGTAAAAAACCTCCGTACTTGTACCCTATAACTTTCAAAGACGTATTACCCTACTTCTAATATTGTTTTACTACTTTTATGTGATACGGTGTGGGACTAATAGGCTATATTAACATAAATGTCTAGTTATCTTTGGGTCCTCCTCGTCATCGAAGTTAGAAGCTAGCGTGGGTTTTGTCTTGGACTCGATGAGAAAAGGACTTGATGAGTATCAACATAATTTTTGGGACATGATGAAGCAGTAAACTTCGATCATTGCGTTATTGCTCTAGTAATATTTTATTCTATTGTATTTAAGGTTAATTACTATTTAAAATCATTCACGGTTTGCCGTCAGATTCCACTGACAGCCCAAGTCTACGGATTGGGTTTGGTCTTGAGGGGGTGTCTTTGGTAGCCGGCTAACCCTAGCAGATGGAAACCCCAGCACCTCTCACACTAACGAGTTCTAGGGTTCAAAATCCAGATGAACACACGATTTTACCTAGGTTCAGGCCCCCATGGAGAAGGGTAACAGCCTTACTTCCTGCTTGATTTTGGATTGAGGATAGTGGGCGTGGTTACAAAGCTTGCTGATGACCAGCTCTTCTGTTGAGTCTCTTCTTTTCTCCTTCTCTTTTTCCGTCCCCCTCTCTCGCATGCTCTCAAGTGCCCTTATATGCACGGGCTTACACGAGTCAGATGGAGGAGGGATGTCATCATGCTTATCTTACATGCATTTACTACACCTTCGCCACGCCTGCTGTGCGCCAACTTGCTCCCCGCACCGTCGCCACGCCTGCTGTGCGCCACGCTAAGCTTTTCATAGAGCTCGGCAATTTACACAGCACTATCGGCGCGCTCCTTGCCATGGCTGCCGGGCACGGAGCTCGGACAGCGAGGCAACTGACGGGGGCCATCGACGAGCTGGCGCGGGAGCGGGAGAAGACGGATACGGCGGTGGCACGAGAAAGGACCACCGCGAGCCGCCACGCCGCCATGCAAGGCGGAGAGAGGGCCGAGCGCAACAGCAGAGGACCTCGGAGTACAAGGCTGACCGCCTCAAGCGCAACCTCACCACCATGCTCAAGGGAGCCTTCCACGCATCAAAGATGCTCGAACCCTTAGGCGTGGTCTTGAGATGCCACTCCAGACACCGCCTGCGAAGACGCTTACGCGACCAACCAGCCGCGGAGGCACTCCGGGATTGCCCGCCGCCTAGCCGCACGCCCACCGGGGAGGGGCAAGAGGGTGGCGGTGATCGCAAGCTTCTTGCCGCATGTCAAGGCTAGCCGGGACGCCTCTCTGGATCCTATGGCGGTCATAGAGGCCGGCATCGTAGGGGACGTTGCCCAGGCGGAGGCGCGCGTACAAGCAGCCGCCGAACACTTGGCCGGGCAACTGCACGTGCAGGAGCCGGACATGGACGTCTCCACTCCAATGGCGGAGGAAGCGGACGTCGGCGGCATCGACGTGGACGACGAATGAAGAGCCGGATCGCCGCCTTACTTCTTTTGCTTTTGTTCCTTTTGTCAATTAGTCTGCTTTGCCTGTATGAACACTTTAATAGATTTTAGCTGTAACGAATGTTTTGCGATTTTACCTTGATGCTTGCTCGTGGTGATTGTCTGATATTGCATGTTGGAGTCACTGAGTGACCAATTTGAAACGCAGCCAAAACATCCGTTAGGCTCGTAAGCCCAGGGCAATATCTCAAAATTCCTACAGAAACCGCACGCAACTAACCACAAGTATTAGCGCAATGCGCACAAGTTATACCAAGCTTAGGCAAAAAGGGTCTTAAAGTATAAGAGTCTGTATCTAAGTACAGAATTATTTCACCGTCAAAGTCTTATGCAAGGTTGCCACTGGCCTAAACCCCCTCAGACTTAGGTCCTTGTGATCTCTTAGAATCATACTCCAGTGTGGTGTAGAAGATGATAAGTTCCCAGAGGTGATTTTGGCCCAGCGGCACCCAACGGTGGCAACCAGCGGTGCTTCTGAGAGCCAACCCGAGGTGCACAAGCCGTACCTGAGTACCGTGCCAAACTTACACGCTGGTCACTTAATCTTACTAGACGCTCACACTGAAAACTTTCCTCATATCACCAAGGAACCATTGGGTTTACAACGCCCGCGATAACCATGCATAATTTGATCAATTTTAGCATATACATAAGCGAACAATCGAAAGTGTTATTTGAAACACTTATCTAGTTCACAACCATAGTATTTGGGCGACCACTTTCAGAGAGCTAGCGGGCGCTGGCCGAGTCTTGGGCGAATCAAAGCCAGGCGACGGTCGGGCACCTCATACAATAACAAATTCCCTTTCTTTCTGACATGAGGCAGAGCCTTATGGTTTTGCCCCGCATATGAATGCAGCTATTGCAAGGGTGGATAAATATCGTGCAAGGTGCATAAAACATAGATCCTAACAACCCAAGTCTGTGCATGGGGTAATATTGGGTCATTTGTTTTGGCTTCCATGTCCCCACCATCTTTTCAAAACATGGCCCAAGACAATGTGTGGTAAGGCAAATAACTCCCGGGGAAGGATAGTAGGCTGCGCAAGACTTGTGGGGGACGACCAATGTGCTTCCGAGAGCCAACCCGAGGCGCATCTGAGACCACATTCAAGCACCGTACAACTGCTTCAAGTTGCTCGTCCTTACCCAACACATATATTGGGCATAGTTATGAACGAACAAGGATGTACCAAAACCCGGGGACCAATAGCACCTGTGCAACAAACCGTCTGTAGGACACAAAAAGAGAAGCAATGATGAAGTCAAAAATTCTCAAGATAGTAACATTATTAACAACCAATGGCCGCCGATTAGCTGGGGGACAGATTCATCCCAGGGCTGATCAAGGCGAACCATCTGTACTTACAGCTTCTTCATGGATAAAACTTTCGCAACAACTCCACATTGTAGGAATTCGCCAACCTCGCCATCCTCGGGTTAACCGACCGCCCGTGTCGAGATCTCGAGACCACCTTAAAGGGCCCTCCACCGGGAGACAAATTTTATGCAACCCAAAGATGCGCTGAACTCACAAGAAGACCAGTCACCCATCGCGGTGTTCTCTCGAAACCCGGTGGCATGGTATCGCCGAGACTTTGTTGGTACGGCGTTCCGAAGGCGTCCGATCACTTAACTTCTTCCAAGAGGTTGACATCTTCTCGTCGGATATCTTCATGGCCTTCCTCGCTGAAAACAGAGACGCGGAGAGCCAAACGACAATTCGGAGGGAAGAACGAATCGCTCCATACACCAAGAAGAAAGGCGCCTCACCAAGATGGCTTCGACCGGGCGTGTGCGGTTTTACCACAAAGACGGTCGGAAGTTCTTCACCCAACAGGTTTCGCTTGTGGAGCCGATCAAGCGCTCTTGTCTTGAGGCCCTTCAATACCAATGCATTGGCGCCGCTCGGCTTGACCATTGCTCTTAGGGTGGGCAACCGGCTAAAGCATACTTTGGTGCCCATCTCGCCACGCGCATTCTGTAAATGCCGCGACCGGTGAATTGAGTTCCATTGCCGGTGATGATGCGGTTGGCGACTCCAAAGCGTAGTGAATATTTCATGCATGAATTTGATCGCAAGGAAGCCGTGATGGCACGTGATCGCTTGCCTTCGACCCACTTAGTAAATTTGTCGATGGCGCACGAAGAGGTGGGTGAAGCCCTCGTGGCTCGCGGGAACGACCCAGATATCCAATTTCTGCATCGCGAACGCCAAGAGTGGGATGGTTTGCGTAGCTTGGGCTGGTCGGGTGGACTTACTCGGCGAAGAATCGACAAGCCAGATGTCCTCACCAACTATGAAGCATCCCGGAGGGCGAGGCCAATAAAATCCTCGGCGAACGCTTTGCCAACCAGCGTTCGTCGACATATGGCTCCTCTGACACGCCCATGGATATCGGAGAGCAAGGCTCCCCTCTTCCCGAGTGATGCACTTCAAGAGAATTCGCTTTACCCCGGCCGTATAGGTCCCCATCCACCGTGAGTGTAGCACTTGGCCTTACGTGCTATTTTCTCACCGACGATCATCGCGGGGATCACTTGGTCCCGAGAAGGCTAGGATCGGATCCATCCAATCGATCTTCCGCCAAGTGTGGCGTAGCACTCGGTGTTCGCTTAGGTACTTTGCTTGGGCCAGCATTTCCTGGCGCAGCATTGGCAAAGACTGCCGCTTTCCCTCCCGACACCGGGGTCAGGGCGAACGACCGCCTTTCCTCCTCGAACTAGAGGTCAGGGCAAGAACGCCACCATCCCCGCCGAGCCGGAGGCCTCGATACCATACCATCGTCCCCACTGAATCGGGGCTGATAAAGGACACCATCATTCCCATCTCGAATCACGGGTCAGAATGGGACGGTCGCGATAGTCTTTCTTCAAAGACCCCGACCGGGACAGGAGCCTTCGAGGATGCAAGCTGCGAAAGCCCATCCGCAAGGTGATTATCACGCCGGGGGATGTGAGCGTATCCCAATCCTTCAAAGCGCCGCTCCATTTTCCTGACCTCCGCCAAGTACGCCGCCATGGTGGGGTCAGGGCATTGGTATTCCTTCCTCGCTTGATTAATGACTAGCAGGGAGTCGCCCTTGACTTGAAGACGTCGGATACCTAGTGCCGAAGCGATACGCAGCCCTGCCAACAGACCTTCATATTCGGCAATGTTATTAGTAGCTTTAAAATCAAGAGCAACAACATATTGGAGCACGCCACCGCTAGAGACTAGGACAACACGCCTTCGCTACTCCAATCTAAACGAACCATCAAAAAATAAGGCCCAAGGAGGCGACGCGGGGGCTTCTTCCGCTTCAAGGGTGGCGGGAGTCCACTCGGCAACGAACTCCGCTAACTTTTGACTTTTGATGGCAGTGCGGGGAACAAACTTAAGATTGAACTCTCCCAATTCCACTGACCATTTGGCAATGCGGCCTTTTGCTTCACGGTTGAACAAGATTTCTCTCAACGGATAGGCCGTGACCACAGTAACTTCTCGGCCTTGAAAATAATGCCGCAACTTCCTAGACGCCACCAAAATCGCGTACAACATTTTCTCGAGCTTGAGGATATCGAAGTTTACGCTCATGTAACACTTTATCGACATAATAAACCAACCGACACCTTCCTCTCCGCCACCAACACGGCGACCACCACCAGAGTAGTAGAGAATATACAAAAGCAATGTTCGCTTGTGTAGGGAAACCAAAGACCGAGGAGAGGTAAGGTATCGTCAAGTCTTCAAGGCCTTCGCGCTTCATCACCCATTCAAATGATTAGTTTTTTTTAATAGCTTGAATAGGGTAGGCTCCTTTTTCCCAATCCAGCGATGAACCGCCCAAGGGAGGCCAAAGCATCACCAAACATTAAACACCGCTTGAGTCATACGGGCGGGCGGCTTCATCGCCAATTGCTGCTATTTTATCGGATTGGCCTCAATTCCCTGGTTGGACACCAGAACCCCAAAGAACTTGCGGAGGGAACACCAAACACGCATTTTTCTGGATTCAACTTCAAGTAACTCTTCCGAAGATTGGAGAAGGTTTCCTCCAGGTCTTGGATCAAATCTTCACCCTTTTTAACTTTCACAACCAAGTCATCAACATATACTTCAAGATTACGTCCTACCTGTGGACGAAAAGCAATGTGCATAGCACGCTGGTAAGTGGATCCAGAGTTCTTTAAACCAAAAGGCATCCTAATATAACAAGAACACCCATAGGAGTTACAAAAGCGCTTTTTTCTTCATCCTCCACCGCCATGCTAATTTGATGGTACCCGAGTACGATCGTAAAGCATAATATTCACAACCCGCCGAGAGTCAACAATGAGGTCGACTCGCTGCAAGGATAAGGATCTTTCTGACAAGCTTTGTTGAGGTCGGTGAAGTCGACACACATTCGCCATTTCCCATTAGACTTTTGACCAAAGATAGGATTAGCAAGCCATTGTGGTGAGTAACCTCCCCGATGATTCCTCGTACCAATAATTTTTCCACCTCTCCGCGAATGGCATCTTGTCATTCCCGAGCTTGCCGCCGATCTTTTTGTCAACCGGCGCTTCGGGAGCTGAGCTAATCGGTGCTCGATCACTGGGACCCCGGTCATATCGCATTTGTTGCCTGCGTTTAACACGCTGAATTACACCGGAGGAAGGTGACGAGCGCGTTTTCCTATTTGGCGCCGAGGTTGGCGCCAATGCCGACGGCTTTATGGGTTCGCCCTCGCTCATGGCGATTCACCTTAACCTCACCAGAGAGCCTGTGAGGCACGGGCCCGACCGAGGGTTCTGAGGGCACGGCCCAAAGACGCCTCGACAAGTGACAAAGACTCATATCAAGTGCGAACTTATGGCGTATGCAGAGCTTCTGATCGATCCAATTCGAATGGTTATGGGCCGACGGGCTCCGGCATCTTCACCACCATATATGCATAATGAGTCATCGCCATGAACTTGGCCAGCGCACGGCCGGACCAAGCAAAGCATTGTAGGGAGATCAAAATCGCTGACTTCAAAGTCCACCACCAAGACGATAATTATCCTTTTCCCCAAAAGTGACAGGAGACGACTCGCCCACGGGATTGCACTAACCCCCGGCTATTCAAGAAAGGCAACGGCGGATGAAGATCCTCGCCATGGATTTGAAGAGCCAGAATGCCAGAGAAGACAAGATATCGAGAGAACTCCCTCCGTCCACTGAAGACTACGGCCCAACTGACATTCCGGATCAGGGTGACACCACAATCGGGAGATGTCCAGGCTGGGGTATAATCGTGGTGGTCACCGATTGAAGATGATCGTCTCCTCCCACCATTTCAAAGATCCGACGCGACCGAAGCTCGACTCAGCTGCAAGACACTTCTCTTCAACCGCTTGCAAGCGGTATTAGAGCGAAGGCGCGATTTAACCACCATAAATGTACGCCATAGTATGATCCGTCACCGGAAAGATGCTAGGCGGGGTCTTCACCTCGATCACCATCACGAGCTGCCGCCATCATCGCGAGGGCGGCGCTCCTTGATTCGCCGCTCTACCATTCGATCCACGACCGACAATTTATCCAGTCATGGGTGTCGGCCGATGAATTGGGCACCAAGGCCCTCTCTCATTCTGCTCGCGGCGGTCATTCCTACGACCGCGGCGGTTGTCACGCCGATCGTGGAGATCACCACGCTGATCACGGCGATCATCATCTCGCCGGTCCCGGCGACCTTGCCAGGCTGACCCGACGAACAAGGCCCGTGCACAGGAGCTATCATGGTCACGCTGGCGGCCAAGACCGCCGGGTCTCTCTCGCCTCACGCTTCCACGCCTTCTTGCTTGACGGGCCGGAACCCTTTGAGGTCTCGGCTTCATCCTTGCCTCGACCACCATGGGGACCGGATCCGGGCCCCCTCGCTTCTGCAGCCCGCGCGCACTTATGCGCGAGGGAAAACAACTCGGAAGTGGTACCAATAGTGCGGGTGGCCATCTTCTCCTTCATCTTGCGATCGCGAATGCCTCTTCGAAAGGCGATGACGACCGATTGCTCCGAAATATGGGGAATCGTGTTATGCAATGACGAATCACGGATAAAATCACGAACGACTTCGCCCTTATCTTTGCTCCGGGGCATGCAGATCATCCTCCACGCTGGTCGCTACTGTCGGCAGATTCCACCGACAGCCCAAGTCTACTGGTGGGTTTGGTTGTAGGGGGTGTCTTTGGTAGCCGGCTAACCCTAGCAGATGGAAACCCCAGCACCTCTCACACTAACGAGCTCTAGGGTTCAAAATCCAGATGAACACACGATTTTACCCAGGTTCAGGCCCCCATGGAGAAGGGTAACAGCCTTACTTCCTGCTTGATTTTGGATTGAGGATAGTGGGCGTGGTTACAAAGCTTGCTGATGACCAGCTCTTCTGTTGAGTCTCTTCTTTTCTCCTTCTCTTTTTCCGTCCCCCTCTCTCGCATGCTCTCAAGTGCCCTTATATGCACGGGCTTACACGAGTCAGATGGAGGAGGGATGTCATCATGCTTATCTTACATGCATTTACTACACCTTTATGCGCTGTCCCATTCCTTCAGCCCTAATTAATGCCAGCGCATGCCTTCGCCCGGTTCTTCCGGGAAAGGACCTCTCTGCGACGGGCAGGTGTGAGACGATAGAGGAACGGGCTTGTTGCAGAATTCCTTGGAATCGACGTGCAATGCTACAAGAGCGCTCTCGACGCAGACGGCGTGGAAGGAGACTTCGAGATAAAACACCGTGATCTCACCCTTTGCATGGCGGCGAATGAATAGGGCTCACCCGCCACGCTGGCCGGGCGCCGGGCGCGAGCGTGGTCGCCACCGCCGCCGCAGCGCCACGTGGGACCGGCACTCGGCAGGCGGCGTGCTTTCGCCACCGCCCGCCAGCCGCCACGCGATCGGGCGCCGGGCGAAGCGAGGTGTGGTCGCCACTTTCGCCGCCGCGCCACGTGGACCGGCACCGGGTGGCGTGTTCGCCATGCGCCGCCAAAGCCGCCACGCGATCGGGCGCCGGGCGAGCAGTAGGCGTGGTCGCCACTCGCCGCCCGCGCCACGTGGACCGGCACCGGTGGGCGGCGTGCTCGCCACCGCCGCCAGCCGCCACGCGATCGGTGTCGGCGGCAGCGGCGGTCGCCCACTGCCGCGCGCACACGTGGACCGCACCTGAGACGGGTGTAAACACCCACCTTTGTTGCTATCGCCATGTGGGCCACGCAAGCTTTTGTGCGGCGAAGAGGGTACCGGCGATAATACGCCGACAACAAATAAGATTCACACAAGATTGCAAGAAAGGTGGTCCGCATCATCCCTTCAGGAAAACTTTCAAAATAATAACAGACTTTCCATGCATGAGACAGACTAGGAAATAGTTTATGTGCATACTACGATGTACAAATATACATGCAATTGTCACTTAAGATCGGCTTTGCTATAACGGCCATGGTATATAATTACACATTCATGCCTACTTTTCTTTCATTATCTATCATCATTAATTAAATTTCTCTTTTCTTCAATAACAGCGCTCCAAGATGAGAACCAATAAGTTATCGCCAATGTAAGTTTTAGCAATTCAAGAGCAGATCGCCGATTCATTGATGATCGATCATCAATCCAAACGGGCGAAGTTCCACGACGACATCCTCGATCCAAAGTGAACGAGATGTACTCACACTACATTTGTAAACGAGACTATTGTAAAAACTAAATATTGTGATGCTTTAATATATTTTAATTATGATCTAACGACGCTTTATATACTATATATTTGAAGGCAACATGTCATGTGCACACAGTGTTTTGCCGTGTACACATCGTGCACACCAACTAATAAAAGTCAATCACGAAAACTGAAAAAATTTGTAGATGTACTTCATAGATTATTTATGTGTAAATTGTAGGTTAAATTCAATACATATCGGGACTTACAAAAAGCGAAAATTCAGAATTTTCGCTTTTTTTGTAAGTCCCGATATGTGCTGAATTTGAACCTACAATTTTACATAGGTAGAGTAATCTATGAAGTACATCAACAAATTTTTTCAGAATTCGTTGTCATCGCCGGGTTCGTCTAAGAACCGGCAATTGATATCATATATCATTGTCGATTCTTCAGATAAGCCAGCAGAGATCTACATATATCACTGCCGGATCCTAGTTTGAACCGGCAGAGATCTACATATATCACTGTCGGGTTCTAGTGTAAACCGGTAGAGATAGTCGAATATCACTGCCGGTTGTATAATTAACCGGCAATGATATATATTATCATCGCTGGAGCCGAGCGGCGAGTGATAACCCCAAGTATCATGCCGACCAATCATCGCCGACGCCCATAACCGGCAGTAATGGCGTGGACGAACCGGCAGTGATGACCTATTCTGTAGTAGTGTTTCATTTTACCAAAATATTAGCAACCTTTATCTTGGACCGATTATTCAAAAAAAATGCGATTATATATATTATCTATCCATCTGATCAACGTCTATTGCATAAAGAACAAAGCTGATCAACCGATTATTCAGGTTGATATTATATCTTATCTATCTACCCTTCTATTGTTTGCCAAGGTTCACGTATACAACCTGATTAAGGAAAGAATCCACCATATGGGTGATAAGGCTACCGATTCCCACCACATAGCATATTTTAAAAGAATACACGAATGCATATATAATAGTTTTCAGCAACTAAAGTAGATTTTGGAATTTATGGGATCAAAATGATCAAAGAAGGTGCTTGCCTTGTTGCTCTGCTGCTTCTGGATCAAACGTCGGATCTGCCTCAGAATCGTCGCCTACGAGCTCAATGTCGTCGGCGGCTATTCGAGGTCGCGAAGAAGCACAAAACAACAACAAATAAGACAAAATGAGACAAAACGATAAATAAAATGGAAAAACAAGAAATTGAATTACGAAGCTTGTAATTAGTGATGTGTAATTCCATTTATAGTTTCAATCTGTCCTCTAGCTAATTTAAGGTCAAAGGACTAATTAAATTAGCTTTTGGAGTTTTAAACTTTTGAGCCACCCCCGGAACTCCAGCATTACCGGCCTTAACCCGGCGGTAGTGCCGACCACCTTCAGCAGTACCAAAGGCGGTAGTGCCGACTGGGTCTGAGGTCCCAAAAATGGTGCTCTCTGGCATTTTTCAGCACTACTACTGAAAAATTCTAAATGATCAGACGGCCTAGACTCAAAACACTACAATGGTTTTGCTTGCACTCCAATGATGCAGGTAGTGAAGCCGTAGAGTAGGACACAGAGGGATCATAGCTAGGGCATATGTGCTTGCCGCAACAGTAACGAGTAACGAATTAAAACTCAGAACAATGTTACAAAATTCGGGTTCTGATGAACCATTTAAATTAGGCACATAAGAATCGTATAGATAGATTCGTCTCGAAAAAACTTTCTTATTATGATTTTAGTACGTTTTATAAATAAATTATAATAGTTTTTATCGGTCAAAGTTAAATTTTTGAAGACCGTATCAATATCCAAAACAACAGGAATTATCAAACAGGAGGGAGTATCGCTTAAGTAAGATGACTTAAGGACTTGCAGATGCATATGCATGCATGCCCCGATATTCGACATTCGACAAGAACCGCTTCTAGAACGCAAGATCCAGAAGCGGTTCGTGTCTCAAACCGTTTCTGGAAGCCCTCCCGTGCAGCGCATTTAAACCCTTCTTCCCCCACGAGCCAACAGAGGTACAATCGAGCAGAGAAGGGCTGGCCCAGCGCTGTTCTTGGGGAGGTGCTGTCCAAATTTTTAATTGGGGTGATTAGCTCCAAATTAAGTGTTTCGATGTTAGTAACATCATGTGAACATCCTTCTCACCTAGATATTGCTATTTTTTTCAATGGATGTGGAGAAATCTTGAACTTTTTAAGCTAGATCACCATGATCAAAATTTTGTTTTCTATGGTTGTTTTTGTTGTTGTATGAAGATGTAGGGTAGAGATCTAGTTCAAAATATGACATTACAAGGTAAAGGTGATTGGAAGCTTTAGATCTAGTTGGTTGTTAGCTTTAGAATCTTAAATATCACAATAAGTTGGAGGAGAGCTAGGTACAATATTGCAAGAAAGTAATTATTGGTGTATGAAATAAAATAGAAAAACATGTAGAAGGACAAAAAATAATTACAAAGGTAGAAAGGGATAAAAAAATAATTAGAAACGTAGGTCTTTAATTGGATGACAGTGTAGGTGGAGCTCTTTTTGTTTGCTTTAAGTGGCTGTGAGCTTTAGATTTTTAAATGTAACTATAAGTTAGGTTATAATTTTTGTAACGAAATTTGTTATAATTTTTAATGAAATTATAACTAGGTGTAGATGAATCGGCAATGGATGTACAATGCGGACTGTCGCTCAAGAGAGTTCATTGATGGCCTGCAGGCTTTTCTTGATGTGGCCGTTGCATTCTTGCCTCCAGGTAGCTTCATATGTTGTCCGTGTGTAGATTGCAAGAACGAGAAAGAGCACTCTCAGCGATGGCAAGTTATGAACCACATGATCATGAGAGGTTTCATGTCGAACTATACCTGTTGGACCAAGCATGGCGAAGTAGAGGCGATTAGCCAGGAAGACGATGAAGAAGGCGAGGAAGAGGAAGATGGATTCAACAGTATCCCGGACGGCACGCAATACTGTTCTTGCTACGTGGAAGAAACACTTGGTGACTTTGGTGATGATGAGCTAGACCAGATGTTGCGTGGCGGAGAGGGAGACTACGAGATGAAAGATACCGAGAAATTCGATTGCATGTTAGAGGACCACGAGAACTCCTTTGTACCCAAGCGTAAGGCGAGAGCCACAAAAAGTCGTGTACCACACTAGAACTCATGCAATGGAAGGCTACAAATGGTGTGTCGGATAAGGGATTCGATGAGTTGTTATCACTTTCGTAAGAAGTTGCTTCCGAAGATAACACTCTACCCGAATCTACATATGAAGCCAAGTAAGTCGTCTGTCCTTTGGGATTGGAAGTACAGAAGATACACGCATGTTGTAATGATTGTATCTTGTATCGTAATAAGTATGCTGATTTGGATGTTTGTCCGGTGTGCAAAGAATCACGGTATAAGGTGAAGTGTGACGATCCAGGTGAAATAGATGGGGAGCGTAAGAAGAAGAGACCTCCAGCTAAAGTGTTGTGGTATTTCCCTGTGATCCCCCGATTGAAATGTATATTTGCTAACAAAGCGCATGCCCAGATGATGCGTTGGCACAAAGAAGAGCGTAAGGACAACGGGATGCTTAGACACCCTGCAGATGGCTCACAGTGGAGGAAAAGTCGACCGGACGTACCCGGAGTTCGTAGATGAGGTGAGAAACATAAGGTTTGGATTGAGTACCGATGGGATGAATCCTTTCGGAGAATGGAGCAGCAGCCATAGCACCTGGCCTGTTACACTATGTATCTATAACATTCCTCCATGGCTGTGCATGAAGCGAAAGTATATCATGATGCCGTTGTTGATCCAAGGCCCCAAGCAACCTGGAAATGACATCGATGTCTACCTGAAACCATTAGTTGAAGATCTTGTGACGTTGTGGGATGATGGTGCAAGGGTATGGGATGAGTACAAAAGGGAGTATTTCACCCTACGTGCATTGTTATTTGTAACAATCAACGACTGGCCTGCTCTCGGTAACCTGTCCGGCCTAACTATCAAAAGATATAGAGCCTGCATCCAGTGCTTAGATGAAACGGACGGCATATACCTGAAAAACTCTCGAAAGGTTGTCTACATGGGTCACCGTAGGTTTCTTCTTACGAGTCACCCGTTACGGAAGAAAGGCTGGTCAAAGGATTGTACAAGTTGTCGAGCAGTCTCAGGTAGGTACGTTCGCGACAGACAGGGAGAATGACGAGCTAACACATGCCCTTCAAAACCCTGAGCACCCAGGACGGACACGAGGTATGGGCAAGCTAACGCCGTGGATGTATGGTTTCGCCAAGGATGCGCATACGTACAAGAGCCGGCATAGAAGAAAAACAAGAGAATCATATAAAATGTACCAATTAGAACAAGAGCTCAGATCAACCTAGGCTAGCATCGACGACATAGTTGCGCAACAAGTACAAATTGCCCTCAGCAAGCTTCAGGGACTAGGTCCGAGCAATCAGCCGGACGCTGTGATTAGCCCTCGGTAGCGGTGAAGTAGGCGCTGGCGTCCAGGGCCCCTGAAGCGGACAACTTGCTAGCCCGTTATCCCGTGGATGACATAAGGGTTCGCCACCAGTGTGAGCTACACGTTGATGCGCGTAACCTCTCCATCAAGGTGGCTTACGGCATGGCATATCCGGTGGAGCCGGGCCAGATGTTCCATTGCAATGAGATACCCCCGGGTTACTCAAAGGTCGCGGTGGAGGAGGTGCTGAGCGGATTTGAAGAACTTCACCTCGATATTGCTGGACGCGATGACGTGACCAAGCTTGGACAGGCCCTCCACAATATCATCCTTTGGCGC
Source organism: Guadua angustifolia (assembly GCA_036346375.1). Lineage (NCBI taxonomy): Eukaryota > Viridiplantae > Streptophyta > Magnoliopsida > Poales > Poaceae > Guadua > Guadua angustifolia. The sequence continues at coordinate 512,978 of JAYEVE010001104.1, forward strand.
AAACGGTACATCATATTTCCAGATGGTGTGGACGCGTCATCTCCACCACGGCAACCCACGCCTCCTCCAACGTCACCACCACGCAATGCCTCGCCGCCAGAAAGCGAGCACGCCTCCTCCACCCCGCCCACGAGAAGCCCTACTCCACCACCAAAGATCTCAAACAAAAAAACCCCCAGAAAACCACGCCTCCACCATATCCTCCGAGGAAGAAGCTCGATAGCAGAAAGGCTCCTCCACCTGCTCCCAAGAAGCGGAGTCCAACCGATTGACAAAGATAAAGGAACCACCAAAGAGGGCATATGATATGAATAAGGAAGAGAGTGACACGGTCGTTAAATTAGAATTGGCTGCACACTTCGCAAAAAAGAAGCTAGAGCCAAAGATACCAATTGATCCAAAAGCGGCGGAACACTTCGCGACATGCCGTGCAAAGCCGCTGCCTGTGCCATCCAACTATGAACGGACAATAATAAAGGCTACATAGAAGAATAAACGTGGTCAGGCGGCGGTGGCAAAGAAGAAGAGAGACCAAGATCAGGAGAACCTCGAGAGGTTTATGAAGGAGACAGGACTCAGTTCCACAGCTATAGCTCTTGGATTAAACGATGATCTTCCAATGGCAAAGGTCAGATGGCAATATCAGTTGGGCCGGGAGCTGATTGACCCTAATGAGATAAAGGATCTGCCAACCAAGATGCGGCAATTTCACGAATGGTACATGACAGAGTCCGCTCAAGGAAGAACGATGTTCCCCCTCCGTATCAAAGAAGATGATTTTTATCGCAGGGACAACACCATATGGCTCGAATTCGACGACTTCTACTATATTTACCATGCCGACACCATCAACATGTCTCTCATGAGCTGCTAGTGCCTGTAAGTGTCAAGCTCATACCTTTACCGTGTGCTTCCTCGTACAATAAAATTGCAACTCTTAAACTTATACCTTTCTATGTAGAATGGAGATACAACGATGTAGAAAAGAGAACATCTTCAACGTGGGCTTCATCGACCCAGAGATTGTTAACGAGTTCGTCTTTGGATACAACCGAAAGGCTGTTGAAGATTACATTCTCGATGCATTCTTGGGACAAGACTACAAACCGTACATATTCGCCCTTCAACCCGAGTGCGTATATATACAACCTCTCGTTCTTATATTTTCCAAGGCTTTGATAATACTACTAGCTAGTTACATATATGTTGCAATACATGAATAGGTTTATTGGATCCTTCTTGTCATCAAGCTTGATGGCGGTCGGATCGTTGTTCAAGACTCAAAAGGACTCGGTGGAAAAATATCAATATATCATGGACACCTTAAAATGTATATAGCACATATATATACGATAGTTTTCCTTATTATATATATTGAAATACCTTGCTAATTCTAACTCTGATAATTACTATTCATACTAATGCATCACACAGGGCATTCGCAAGGTTTTGAAAGAAGCAACAAGAAGATTTCGAGAACGAATTTGATGTACAAATAAGCACTCGAGTACGTATTAAAGAATATTAATATGCTGTAATAGTTTTTCATCCCAATAATTGTTTTTTTTCAAATTTCATCGCAGGTTCTACAATGATTTAGTGGAAACAATTTATGTGGCTATTATGTGTGCCCCTATATGCAAAGTATTACCCACAAATGTGTCTGACAACCAACGCCGAGGTAGTGTGCACATGTCAATTTCTTAGTACTTACACTTTAATTACATGTCCAGAGATTTATTTACTTCCGCTTTGTCACCCAACATCGATGTGCAGGTGTGATCCCGCCGCACCGGGTTGCAAACAATCAAGAACAACTCATCGACTTTATTGTCGGCAGATTGTATCCACCAAAGGCGTAGTTCCACGCAAATGGTTGGAGAGATTGTCTGAAATAAGGGCGGTGAATCGACATCAACGTCGACCAAGGGCACACAGAGCGACGCGACGCAAGAAATGAGCCCAAGATTAAGCCTCTTTTATTCTTTGAAACTTGTAAAAGTGGCTTATTATTTCATGTGTTCATCAACTTCTTCATTTTTAGTCTATTAAGTTCAGTATTTTTGTAAATGAACCAATAATTATCTGAATGAATACGCATGAATAATATATATTTAATTGTGTTAAAAAACTCCTATTGTTCTATTTATTTTAATTGTCAAAATCTATATGAAAACCCTCTCAAAACATATTCTATATTGAATATAATCAAAACGCTATCTTTGTCGGCCTCTTCTGGCGGTTGGTAACTCCAACGCTTGTGGAAAAGCTCTCCATGTGGAAGTGTCGAACCATGTGATACCCGACGGGGTATCATTCGCGATTGCTTACAAGCGGTTTTAAAACCGCTCCTGAAAGCGGTTTCGAACCGCTTGTGCATGCCGATCCGCAGTAGTGCTAGCCAGGCTCGGGCTTGGCTCTAGAGTGCTGAGTTTTTTCAAGCCTGGGCTGGGAGTTGATCAGGTCTAAAGGGCACATGTGTTATTCTTTGCTAAGCCATCCGGTCTAAAGGGCACGTGCGTTATATAAAGTATTATCCTACATATATTATCCTATATCAACAAGAATACAAGATTCTACTCTATCAACAAGTACTCTAGATGTTTAAAATGGAAGAATTTATGAACGGATAATATTTAATAAAATGGTTTTGCTAATTCTCATTTGCCTGAAACTTTAATAAATCTCAGTCGATTTTTGACTTACCTGGGCGCCGCCATCTTCCTCCTCTCCAGCCGCCGTCGTCACCGTCACGCCATTGGGGGTTAGGGTTAGGGTTTGGGTCAGGGATCCCCGTGCCCTCGGGGCTTAGAGGGAGGTCAGGAGGGCGGCCCAATGATGGTGCGGTTGGCTCGAGGTGTGGCAGCGGCACGATCTTGGCGCTAGAGCCGCGAGGAGGGGGCAAATGCGGTCGGGCCGGCCAGTGGCATATCCAGGATTTTGGGTATGGGTGGTCCAACTTGGCATAAATTTTTGAAACACCCCAATTAACTGATTCGGATTCGACAAAAATAGATTAACCTATATTCACTAAAACAGTAATTTCTGATGATCCCACCGTTAGATCGATGTGAAATTTTAACTACTGAAACTAGACTCAATTATCAAGCTAACACAACAAAAATTAGCTCGATCGGATCTACGGATCTAAAGTTATTTTCTTCACAATTTTACTGAATCAAACGCCAGACCAAATAAAAACAGATTGACTCACGTTCACCAAAATAATAATTCCCAAAGATCCTACTGGTGGATTGTTGTGCAATTTTAACTGTAGAAACTAGATGCAATTTTAAAATTAACACAACAAGAATCAATCTGATCGGATCAACGGATCTAAAGATATTACCTTCGCAATATGACTGTCTTAGTAATGACGGGAATTGATCTTACCGCTACGAATCAAACTCTAAAAACGAAATTAATTAGGATTTATGAAGAGTTAACTAACCAAACTTGGAGGTCCGGATTGTGGAGGTGGAGCAGTAGTTCACGCATGCAAAAAGAACAAAAAGTATCGATGAAGAAGTATAGCAGCACTCTTTGCTTTTCTAGTCGCCACAACGCTGGACCAAACAGGATTTGGAATTTTTGGGTGGGCCCCCTCTGGATCCGCCAGTGGGGCCGGCGGATCACTGTGGGCCATGAGATGGCAGAAGTACAGAGGACCTTAACAAAAATTAGGTAATGCAAGCTCGTGCTTTGAAAACAATCAAGATCATGGAGGTTGCCCTTGGTGCTATACAATTTGCTCAGCAACATCCTGAGGCCCGCGTTGTGGCGCTCCCTTAGCTTGGTGAGTACTTCATCGATGCGGCGCGCCAAAGCGCCCATCTCTCGCGCCCAAACCTTGTCGTCGTGCACCTCCACCGCACGCTCCAGGATTGCGCGTAAGCTCTTGAGCTCCGCCGGCAGAGACTTCACCTCGCTGTGCGGCAGGAAGTAGTACTCCTCTTTGAGCATGTCTTCCAGCCAGGGCAGCCGGCGGTGGCCACCCATGGCGGCGGCGGCAGGGCACCAAGCTCTCTCCATCTGCACCATCTCAACCACTCGGTATATGTGCATTGTATGTGCTAACCCTAACTGGCAATTGCAGCAATGTCTAGCTAGGTTGCAATCGCTGCTGTGTGTGCTTCATGACCGCCATGCTTATTGCCTTTTATAGAAGCCCCTGCTATAAGGGTGGTGTGGCGACAGCGACCACACGAGCATCCTTCCTACAGCGCGCGCCGCCATATAAAACACTAGGCTCGACGACCCGCCACCCGCCATGGCCGGCAGCGAGGGCTTAAGAGGAACTACCATCTGTGACCCCTCGCATGCAGCTAGTCCGCTGATTCAGGGAATTCTCCCCAGTCACCATGAAGGCCGTCACGGAGTCCTCGTCGGAGGCGTCGAAATGTGTGGGATTGATTTGGACGCAGGCGAGAACCAATTCGAACGCTGATACAAGGGTGTTTTCGGTATGTGGTGATAAACTTTCGTCCCCACGAGTCAGTGAATTTTCTCGTTCTGCAGTCCCCATAGAGGTGGAGCCACAAGGCAGTGAGTCGCAAGGGGGATCGCTGGTGAAAAGCGAATTCATCCAGGGGGAAGAGGTGGATGAGATCGAGGAGTTTTTTGGACAGCTCTGGGCTGTTCCTTCCCCAATTGAGCATTTTAGGGTTTCAAATCGGGGTGAGGCTTTTTTCTGGGTGAGGAGAGATTTGGTCCAGCGGAGAAACTTCAAATTGAGTGATTGTTTCCCGGTGAGAAGAGCGGATTGGCTTGCGTCATCTCTGATCCGGATTAGTTTTGCCAAAGACCTTTGCTCTTCAAATCCGAAAGGGACTTTCGCGGAGGTGGTGCGCAGAGGGAAAATGGCGGAGGAACAGGTTGGTGGTCGCTGGGTATGGCAGCCGGAGCCGCATCCGCTGAGGCCGCCTCACTACCAGCAACCTCTTCCGCAAGTTTATCATCAGCGTCAGGGTCTTCGTCCCCCTGACCCCCATCATCCTCGACCTCCCCCGCCTCCCTTGCCTCCTCAGATGCAACAACATCATCGCCCTGGTCCCCAAGCTGTGCAAACGCTGCAAGGAGCTCGAGTGCCTCAGCCACCTCATCAACAAGGGCGGCAACAGCAGCAGCAAATCCGTCCGCATCATCAACAGGGTAGGAAAACTTAGCAGCACAATCTGGAGCAAGGCAAGGACGAGGAACGAATTGTGATTGATCCAAGGTATCGTGGCCTAACTTGCTTTAATTGTGGAGAGCCGGGTCATTTCGTTGGCATATGTAAGAAACCCAAGGTCTGCTTCATCTGTGCTGTGCCTGGACACCATATGAATGTTTGCCCTACTTGGTCAAAAACTATGCCTCAAGCTGCGTATATGGGTAGTGCTGGTAAGGGTTTGGGATTTTATCATCTGCATGTGCCGACGGTTGAATCTACCCAATGGCTGAATTTGAAAAATTGTGGTGTTGTTAGAGTTAAAAGGGGAGAGATTTCTTTGAATGAACTTGAGGGAGAACTTTCTGAGATTTACTGTAGAGAATGGCCTTGGCAGATTAGAGAATTAGATGTGGGCAAATTTCTTGTCAGATTTCCTCCCCACAAGAAAGTTTCTGATATTAAAAACTACCCTTCTTTCAACTTAAGGAAGGAAGGTGTAGAAGTTGAGGTTTTAGAGTGGATAGGTGAGCTGGAACCTTATGGTGAATTGCAGGAAGTTTGGGTGCAGATAAGAGGTATCCCGCCTAAGTGGTGCGATTGGTGCGTATTTGCTAAATTTCTTAAATTTGGGTATCATGGTGATGTGGATTGAAATTTGGGCTATTCAAGACCTTTTATGAAGTGGCTAGAGTCAAGATAGCTTGTCGTAACCCTGGGCAGATTCCTGTTGAGCGGCTGTATGAAATGGACAAGAAGTTATATTTGATTTCTTTTGTGGTTGAAGAGTATGCACAAGAACAGTGTGGGGCTCCAAAACCGACTGACAATGATGATGGTCAAGAAGATAATGATGATGATGCTGATGATTTAGGGGAGAATGACAGTGAGCAACATAATATGGAAGTGGATAAGTATAAGAATCGGCAAAAAGGGTTTGAGACAGATAACCAAAAGGAAGGTAAGAAGGGTGGAGGCTACAAGACAGTTAATGATTTGGATAAAATGGAGGCTGTTATGGATCAGGCTGAACAACTCCAAAATTGTATGAACGATAGCCATATGCAGGAGTCTGAAAAAGAAGTGGGTCAAGGAAAGAATATTTGGACAACGCCCAGGATGACTATCCAAGCGACAGAACAAGTTGTCTATGTGGATGGGAAGGAAATTGGTGAGGGAAGTTGGGAGATGTTATCTTCAGAGCATTTGAAGTGGGTGAACATGTTGGATGTTGAGGGCCAGAAGATGGATAGTGACTATATTCTGAAAGATATGGAGTTGGCTGATTATGAATCGGAGGAAGAAAGGGATATGGAAGGAGAGGTTTTAGCTTTAGATAACATGGATAGTGTGGGAGGGAATTTGCTGGTTGCATTTAACGAGTGTGTTGATGAAAAAGTCATGGAGGATCGGTTTGGGTCAGAAACTGTGTTGGCAAAACAAAAAGAAGTTAATTGGGGGCCATCCTTGAGGGTGGACCGTCCGAGAAGAGTTATGGAAGATGGAAAAACAGTGCTGCAGAGAGCTCAAGAATATGTGAAGTATAAGAATTTGGAATCTAAGCATATTCCAAAGACTGGTATCCCTTTTTACTCTTTACATAATGAGCAATTAATTCATATGGCTTCTCATGTTGGTGTGAGAGTAGGGGATGATTATCAAAACATGGTTGAGAATGTTGAAAAAATGAAAAGGATAGAAATAGAGAAGGTTATGGCTTTTGAAGCTAATAACCCAAATGTACTTCTCCCAGTGGATTTAGATGATAGTTTAGTTCAGAACGAATTTCCCCCATTGATGGGTGTGTCACCACAAAAAACCTTCCCAATTATGGGAGGGATGGAGGTGGATAAGGAAAAAACCCGGTCTCAGGTAGTGAGTAATACAAAACAAAATTGTAATAATAAAAGGGGCATTCTGGAACATTAGAGGTTTGAATAAACCGGGAAGAATCACAGGAATGTCTGATTTTATTTTTGATAACAAGCTAGATTTTATAGGTATTCAAGAAACTAAGAAAGATAACTTTGAGGAGTATATGCTTAAGGATATTAATAGAGATTATATTTGGAACTGGCTGCCTGCTATTGGTACTGCTGGTGGGATTTTGGTTGGGGTGAATTCTAATAAGTTTGAAGTAATGGGGTGCACCTGTTTTAAGTTCTGCGTTTCTTGCATTGTTAAAAATATTGTTGATAACTTTGTATGGAGATTAGTGGTGGTGTATGGTTCTCCGTATGAGGAGGGCAAGCAAGAATTCTTAGATGAGTTGCATTCTGTTATGAGTATTTGGGATGGTCCAACCATTGTTAGGGGTGACTTTAATATTGTTAGAAGTCAATCCGAAAAAAGTAATGGGGTGATTAATCACCGTTGGGCTTTTCGTTTAAATGACTGGTGTAATAATTGGGGGATGATTGAGCTGAAAGATTCTTCTAGACCCTATACTTGGTGTAATAATCAAGAGCAACCTATTATGGCGGCGCTAGATAAAATGTTTGTGAATACTACTTTTGAGCAGCATTACCCTGGGGCTGTAGTAAAGGCTGGTTGTAAAGCCAGTAGTGATCATGTTCCATTAATTCTTGATTTTGGTGTTGTGGTTGGTAGGAAGCAGAAAATCTTTAGAGTTGAAAAATGGTGGTTGAATCGTCCTGATTTTGTGGAGGTGGTTGAGAAGTCTTGGAACTCTCCTTGCGTCTTGTCAGATCCTTTGGAGGTGTGGCAGTTCAAAATTAGAAATTTGAGAAAAAAATTAGAGGTTGGGAGTTGAATGTTAACGCTGATATGAGAAGATATAAAACTGCTTTAATAAAAGAAATTGATGTTATTGACTTAAAAAGGGAGGTTTCTCAGATTTCGGATGAGGAGAGAAATAAATTAAAAAAGTTGGTGGATGAGTTAAATAAAATTTGGAGTATAGAGGAGATCAAAGCTAAGCAGAGGTCTAGAGATAAGGAGATTAAGGAAGGTGACAAAAATACTGCCTATTTCCATACAGTAGCTAATCAGAGGAGGAGAAAGAAGCATATTAGTGTCCTTGAGGGCATTAATGGTCTGGTTGAAGATAATAAGGATATGTTAGATTTGGTTGTGAACTTTTATAAAAATCTGTTTGGTCCTGAAGATAATCTAAATCTCTCTTTAGAAGAGAATTTCTGGGATGTGGAAAGTAAAATCAAGGCAGAAGAGAATGGGTTGTTGGAAGCCCCTTTTTCGGAGGATGAAGTTAAAGAGGCTGTTTTTCGCTCCTATGCTGATGGGGCCCTTGGTCTAGATGGCTTCTCTTTTATGTTCTATCAGAGGTTTTGGGATCTGGTAAAGAAGGATCTGTTGTCCCTGTTTCGTTGTTTTGATAATGAGAAATTAAACCTTTCTAGGCTGAATTATACTACAATCATTCTTCTGCCAAAAGAGAATGAAGCTAGGAATTTGAAGAAGTTTATACCTATTAGTTTGATTAATTGTAGCTTCAAGATTTTCTCCAAAGCCTTGAATAATCGGCTGGTTAAAATTACTAACAGAATTATTGCTCCTAATCAAACTGCTTTTGTCAAAGGTAGATTTATTCTGGAGAGTGTTGTAGCGGCACATGAAATTATTCATGATGTGGCTAGTAGGAAAGAGTAAGGGGTTATTTTTAAAATTGATTATGAAAAGGCTTATGATAGGGTGTTGTGGAATTTCCTTGAGGATATGTTGAGAAGTAGAGGTTTTGGGGGGAAGTGGACTAATTGGATCAGAAGTGTGGTGAGAGGTGGTCACTTGTGTATAAGAATCAATGAAGAGAATAGCAAATATTTTAGTCCTGGTAAGGGGCTGAGGCAAGGGGCTCCTCTCTCCCCTTTACTTTTTAATTTGGTGGTTGATGTGTTTTCCAGAATGCTCATTAAAGCTGCTGATAATAATTTGATAGAGGGATCATTAGCCTCCAGTATGCTGATGATACGGTGATTTTTCTGAAAAATGATCTCGAAAAGGCTAGAAACCTTAAGTGGATAATTTCTTGCTTTGAGCAGTTATCCGGTATGAAAATTAATTATGACAAAAGTGATTTGATGTGTATGGGGTTAGATGAGAGAGATAAGAACAAGTTAGCGCGTCTTTTCTGTTGTAATTTGGGTTCTCTTCCTTTTAAGTATTTAGGGGTGCCTTTACATTTTGCTCGTTTGAGAAGGGAGGATATTCAACCGATGGTGGACAAAGTAATTAAAAGGGTTGCTGGCTGGAGGGGGCGTTTACTATCTTATGGTGGTAGATTGACCCTGTTGAAATCTTGCCTAGCCAGTATCCCCATATATTTGTTGTCGGTTATTAAATTTCCAAAATGGGCGATTGAGGAGATTAACTCCCAGATGGCTCACTTTTTCTGGGGTGATAGTGCCCAGAAAAAGCAATATCACTTAGCAAATTGGCAACTGATTGCTCAGAAAAAAGAATATGGAGGTCTAGGGGTGCCGGAGTTAAGAAACTTGAATTTGTGCTTGTTGGCGTCTTGGGTATCTAGATATTACTTGAGGCGAAATAGCTTATGGAGACAGATTGTTGATTATAAGTATAGAACTAAAGAACCTAACTTGTTTGGTTGCCCCAATAATAAAGTTTCTCCTTTTTGGGATGGTGTGCTTTGGGCAGCTAAAGCTGCTAAGATGGGGTATATGTGGAAAATTGGTGACGGGAAAAATGTTAGGTTCTGGGAGGATCATTGGTTTGGCACGTCTAGTCTAGCTATTCAATTTTGGCCTTTGTATGTGCTGTCTGTTCAGAAAAATACCTCAGTTAAAGAGGTTTGGGATGGTAATAATCTGAAGCTTTCTTTCAAAAGAGATGTTTCTCAGAGGCTTATGAGCTTGTGGTATGAGTTAAAAAGTGTGGCCGAATCCATCATCTTTAGTGAGGATTGTGATTCCATCATTTGGAAATTTGAGTCAAAAGGGATTTACACTGTTCAGTCTTTGTATGCTGTTATTAGTTTTAGAGGTATCCAACCGATGTTTATTCCCGTTGTTTGGAAGATTAATGTTCCTCCTAGAATACATGTTTTTCTTTGGCTTTTGGCTAATAACAGGTTGATGACGAGAGATAATCTTCGCAAAAGGCGGTATGTGGAGGATACCACTTGCTTGTTTTGCACAGAAGCTGAAACGATATCGCATTTATTTTTTACTTGCTGTGTTAGTAAAATTGTTTGGAATGAAATGGTTGGTGTTCTGAATTTGAATATGGGTGAATCTTTTGAAAGCGTAGCATGATGGTGGATTAGCAGGAAGAAACATGCGGTTGTGAATCTCTGTACATCTGTGGTGCTCTGGACACTATGGAAACTAAGAAATGCTATTTGCTTTCAGGGGAAACGTTGGGAGGACATCCGGGTGGTGCTGGCACAAGTAGCAAGAGGGATAAGAAGCTGGGCTGTGCTGTTGAGAGAAGAACAGAAAATGCAGGCAGAAAAAGTGGCAAAAAACCTGGAGGAAAAAGCATGCGCGGCAGTGAGGCTGGGATGGACTCCACAGGCGAATGCAAGAAACTCAGATCAGTAGGAATGCCGAAGTCTGGTGGTTTTTTGATGGCTTGTGATAATAGTAACCAGTAATGTTTTGGGTGGGGGATCGTCAGGTTTTGTCTCGGTTTCTGATGGTCCAGAGGATCAGCAAAAATGATGTCAGGTGTTTAGCTGTGCGTGGTTATGATTTGGCGTTGGTTTCAGTAGTTTGAATGTGGGGTAAAGCTCTGGAGTTAGTTGTTTTGTTAGTAAGTTTGGTTATGGTTTGGGTTGATATGTGTTGCGGCGGGCGCGCCTCGAATACGCAAAATGTTGAACTCGTTTTATTCTATGGAATAAAACAGGGGGAACCTTTTGCTCTAAATAAAAAGAAGCCCCTGCTAGCTCTCCCACCTCCCACGATGTTCCCAAGTCAAGTCAATATATATGTATGTAAGCTCCAACTTCCATAACTATATAGTACTGTCTCCATTGCTGAGCAAGACTTGAGGACTTGCATGCATGTTCGATGCTCCACGTGATGGCGCGAGATCCAAGCATCTTAGAGCACATGAAATAATCTTATCCTTCCATGTCAGCCAGCTAGAACCAAGGGGGAGATATGTTCCGGTTAGTGGCTAGTGTTAGAGTTGACATCACTTTCAGGTTTAACTTAATCATTAAATAGATCATGACCAACTGATAAACCAGCATCGGCATGTAACATACCTGCACAAGCATAATATAGACATATGTGAAACAGTAGTACACATATCTCTCAGGATTATACTCATGCACATCAACAGAAGAAGAAGAGTTGTGAAGAAGGTAGTACATACCTCTCTGTGAGAGCCCCAATTTTGTGATACTGTACGGAATAGTGTATCACAAAACTGGGGTTCTAATTATGCTTTCTGAACCAGTCCTGGATCAGTAGCTGGTTCGCATACACACAGATTGCCATCACAGACATACAACACAGATAATTTACAAGTTTTAAGTGGAAGTAGTTATTACAGACATTATTACAAGCCAAAAGTAATAAAAATAGTTCTGTCTTGCAGCGTGCCAACTACCCATGTTTCACAGGCAACTGATAGGACAAACTTAGCTAGAACAAAAGCGTTAATCCGTAAACTCCTCGTCGACATAAGTTTCTTCTGAGTAAATAAGTTATTCACCTAAAACCACGAATTAAGCAAGGGTGAGTACACGTATGTACTCAGTAAGACTTTAAGTGTATGCAATCCTACGTATATGCAAGCTGAAGAATAATGGCTGCAACAGTTATTTGCTTGCAGAATTTAAATCATAATTGTAAAACAGTTGATATAACTGAAGTAACTGACAATCATGAGCAATATAGTAAGTACTTAAACAATTTCCTGAATCATTTGCCAACATATGGCACAAAAACAGAGACATCCTCACCAACACATGGTAGAGCGATGAATCGACAAAGGGTAAATCTCACAGTAACCAGTATTTTCCAAAACTAAAACATTTTCAGAACTCTAACTAAGTGATGACATTATCAAGTGCTCGTGAAAGACCATGTGGAGGTCTATCCTTGTGAGTGATGAGTAATTGACAAGATTTGAGATTGGATTGATTTGAAATTGATTTTGATTTGAATTGGATTTTTGATGTAAAGCAATTTGAGTGTTGGTTGCTTTCCTAGTGCTACCAGCCTGGGGGCGGTAGCACCGGACCGTTGAGCGCAATTAAGATCGATTAATGATTTTGGGATAATCATTGAATATATATGTGGGCATTGCTATGTGAAGGTTTTTCCTTATCTTTGATGGTTGCAGGGCAACGGTGCTAGATCATGGTGAGGCGGAGGATGACCGGGACTAGACGAGGAGCGTCGGAGGTCCAGACGGTCGGGAGATCGCTGGAAGATGATCGGAGACGGAGTCCGGGCAAGTCAAGAAGACAAGGAAAGGAGATGATGCTAGCTAGATGCTGCGTGAATCAATGAGGGCCGTCGGATTGCGGTCTAGTTAATAGGTTAGCGGGTCTAGGTAGTATGCTTTGGAAACCGTGCAAGAAAACCCATTATGTGTGCGGGTTTTGGGTTAGCCCTTGCATGGCTGTGTGAGTGGGTCAATCCTAGCCCTTAGATGAGTGTCCTAGGGTTGAGGGACTCATCCAAGGGTGGTAGGTGACCCAAGAGTAGTATAAATAGGGGTGGAGGGGTAGCCTCCTCCCCTTGAAGGTTTGAGTTGCTCCTTTGAGTTTTACCCACATGAAGTGAGGCTTTGTAAACCTTCCTACCAGAAATACAAAAAAAAATTCTTTACATTATTGTGAATTTAAATTCCGCATTTACATTATGTCTTTACTTTACGCAATTTAAATTCAGCATTTACTTCAGCGTAATTTACTTTCTTGCAATTTGGATTTGCCTCCCCTCCTTCTAAATGCTGATCTTGGATGTTTTGAGTGTGTTCATTTGGTTTTACATCTCTTTTGCACTCTTGATTTGAGTAGAGATCATCTTTTCTTGCAAGTTCCAACTCTGTCCAGAAATTGTTCTTCGCGTAACAGTTAGTGTTTGATTTTTAGAAAAATCTAAAAAAATCCTTTTTGAGTGATTCTTATTGGATATTGTGTGGAACTCCTATATACATCTGTACAAAAATTTTTGAGTTCACTTGATGCACCTTTTGGGCCCCATGAGGTGAAAACCGAGCCCCAAACTCTCTGCTCAAAGTTTCCTGACTGTCTGTGCTCTTTGATTTTTGGTGAATTTTATGTAAGGTATTTTGAACTAAAATTTGGTGAAATTCTTCACGACTCATCTTCTCATAGTAAAAAAATTTCTCATAATTTCTTGAGCAGCAGAGACCCACCAAACTCCTGTTCAAAGTGAAGACAGTTTCTGGAATTTCTGCTCCTGCTTTTCTAAAAGTGGCTTTTATGATTTGAATTGATCTTTTTCTAAAAGCAAGGGTAGATTTGATTCCTTCTTGATTTGGACACTAGACAACCAGAATTGTGACTCATAAATCCCCACATATTATATGGAACTCATCCATGCATGCTAGGGGTACACATAGTTGTCTAGTTGTTCGGATTTTTCACGATTTCCTTTGCGCGATCTTTTCAAGGTTTTAGTTGGAGTATTTTGGGGGAAAATTTATTTGCGACCATTCACCCCCCTCTTTTCGCCATCTTGATCCTTCAATTGGTATCAGAGCTATGGTGGTGCTCTCTTTCGGGATCTTCACCGATCCGAGAGCCGGCGACTAGTGTGGACTACTCCAAGCTTGGCGATGGTTTTCTTGTGATTGATCGTGACTGATGGCCCATGGTGGAGTGGTTTTCTTGGTTGATCGTAATCAACTCCTATGGACCATCTACATCGTCATGATACGTGAGGTGAGAACCTAGCGACCTTTCTCCCTTTGTGCTTGATAGATATACTAGGTTGCTCTTTTACCACTGGTTATTCTTGATGCCTTGCTTGCCATTGATGATGTTTAGATATTGATGCTTGCATGCCTAGGTTGAAAACTAATTTTGCCATCATGCCATTCTTGCCATATGACTTGTGCTGCCTGTCTACATATGCTTGATTGTATTATTTTGGTAGTCAGAAATTGCTTAAGTCAATGGCTAGAATTTTATTTATATCATGTGTAGGCATTGCTTGCATTCTCCCTCTCCATTGTGAAATTAATTTTGGCTAGAGCTAAATCTCTGTTGATATCATGTCAAATGCTCTAGTATGTTTTCTATTTGTAATAATTGCTTTGATCTAGGGTTTGATCTCTCTCTAGTGCAGTTAATTTTAGCTAGAGCCATATCTTGCTGTTTTCATACTTGTGCTCTAGTTCTGTGCCCAATTGTTAATAACTGCTCATGGTGGTAGTAATTTTAAGGTTATGCTTGCTTTTTCTTGTCTATTGATGCTATGAATACATTGATTATCATGTTAGCATCATTCACATGTGCATTGCCCTATTTTCTACATCTTCTGCCTTGCATTCACCCTTATATTTAGAGTTCAATTTCTTCTCGGTGTTCTTGCGGGTAGTTTAGGTGTTTTGTTGGCTTGTCCAAGTGATTTCCCTGTTTTGATTGTGCTTGTCCTTGTTGGTGGGAATGATGGACATTTTGTAGTTGTTTGCCCTCTTGTGCCGATTCCTTGTGTCATGTCCATGCGATGATGCTATTAGGTGCTCTTTGCCTTTCTCATGGCATGAGTCGCTTAAGGCTAGCATGAAGATTTGATTACTACCTAGTGGAGTGGATTTGGATTATCTTGTGGACTTGTGCTTTCTTAGTTTGATTCTTAGTCCATGAGTTGTCCCGAGGCATCATCTCCATCGTGCGCAAGTAGTGGACCTCGTTTTTCCTCGAGGTGCCCACTCACGGCAATAGTTGTAGGAAATTGTGTTGCTCACGTTGGTCTTTCCTAGTCTCCTCTAGAATCGGTTTTGTCGCTTTTCAGTGTTGGCACTCGATGTGAATTCCGAGTTGGCCTTTGCGGCTTGTCTCTAGAGGGTTTGATCTTCATGCATAACCATCATGTGCATCATGCTAACCTACATGTACTTTCAACTTCGTCTACCTCGTCTTTAGCTCCACAGGTGTTGAGCTTCATGATAACAGCATTGGGCACTTCCACTTCCGAGGTAAGCTATCTCATACCCTCATGTCCTTTATGCTTGTGATCATCACTTCCATGACATGTTGTGATTGCTCTTGTTCCCATGTGTATTATATGTACATTGCTAGGTCTTGTTAGTTTTTGTCTTACTTGTTTTGTACCATAGTATGTTTTCCCTGGCCATGTTTTGTGCTTCATGTATTATATCTTGTATTCATGTGCCCTTCCCCAACATGTGATTTTCTCGTTTTATCCGGTCCATGCTATTATTCATTTGGTATGAGCATTTGTTTTAATTGTGGGCATGTGCTATATATCATTTGTTTTATATAGTCGTGAGTAGTATCTAGGTTGTATGACCCTGATTTTCTATTACATCCATGATTAGCTTTTTGTCTTGGCTTGTGAAGCCAGAGTTTGTGCCACATGATTGGCTTTGTTGTTTAGACCTTGTTTGCCAGACTTTGTGCTACATGTGAGTGCTTTTCATGAGATTAGAGTTATATGATTTAGCTACCGCTTTGTGACTTGTATTGCTCATGATCACCTTTTATTGCCCTTCATGCTCATATGCTTCATACCTATTTGGCATGAGCTTGTGTTCTTTATTCATGGCATGTATTCATCATCATGCATAGAGTGTTGTCATGTGCAGCTTTTAGTTTATGTATCTATGGTCACCATTTACTTCCATGCTGCCTGTGTCCCCAGGACCTTTTGTTGGTCTGGTTGTGTTTGGCTCGTAGCGTATGCCCTTGAAATGTCGAGCCTTTTGCAACATATGAATGTTGTTATTGAGACCATGGATATATGGATCTTGATGTTGCTAATTGGCTTGTTTTATTCATGATCCTCTTTGGTTGCCATCATTTATCTTGCTCATGTTATATCTAGTAGCATGTTGTTGTGCTTCATTGTGGCATTTCTTCATTTACATGCTCATTGCCATGTTTAGGATAGTACCTTGATCCATGTATTTCTAGGCTTTTATATGACCCCTGCTAGCATTTTGTTCTTTGTGATGCACCTTGCTTAGCTATTACATGACATGATGTTGCTATGATGCACCTTGCTGTTGTTTATCATGTGGGTATGCTCTCACTGCTTTCTATGAATATATGGATCTTGATGCTATTGTTAGCTCGGTTGTGATTCATGATCTTACATTGCCATTTGCATTATGTTCATGCTCTAGATAATCGTTTGCCACACCATCTTTGTATCTTGTCCATCCGTGCCTAGGAACTGGATTTGCCTAACCCCAGTTTCGAAAGCATAGATTTGTTGGATGCATGTGTGTAGGCTTTCTAGCGAGGAGAAGACCATCATCCTAGGATTATCTCTAAGTCTTCTCCCTCTGCTTTTTGGATCCACTTGAAGTCAGCTACCACTACTTGCACTACACTACAGCAGGTAAGTACCTCTTCAAGTGTTGATAATGGTGATGGGTTCTTGATGATGTGGGACTAGTTGTCATGTTTATATTGCTGATTGTGGTTAGAATTTGGTGTGTGATATTGTTAAGATGGTATATTGTGATTATATATGTGATTGCTGCTCCTTTGTCTGCTGAGTGAATGTCTAGCTTTTAGGGGAGATATTGTCGAAATTTCCTGCATTTTAGGGTCTTAGCAGTTTTCAAGTTTAGGTAGCAGCTGAGTATTCCCTTGTCTTTCCTAGGCTTCTTCTCGGTCTCTTAGGAGGTTGTGGTCCTTTTATAGGTAGAGCTTGTGTTCTGTCTGTCTAGAGTCTTTTGATTGGGCTTCTAGCATAGTCAAGTTGCTTCTTACCTTGAGTCATCTTGCTCCTTAGAGACCATGTGGTTTTAGATCCTATCTCTTTTCCTCTAGCTTTCTAGCTATCTCTTATGAGGTGAGAGTTTGGAGTGTGCCTCAGGGGGAGTAGAGTGTGTTCAAAAAGAGTTTCGGAGCATGATTGGCTCCCTCTTGTATCTTACTGCCTCACGGCCGGACATACACTTTGCCGTATATATGTGTGCTCGTTTTCAGGCTTCTCCTCGTGACTCTCATCGCCAGGCGGTGAAGCGCATCTTTAGGTACATTCGAGCTACCATTGATTATGGTATTTGGTACTCTTCTTCTTCTTATCTATCCCTTAGAGCCTTTTCTGATGCAGACTTTGCCGTCTGTAGGATAGATAGGAAAACACTTCGCACTTGCCAATTCATTGGCACTTCTCTTGTTTATTGGTCATCTAGGAAGCGGTCCGAGTCGCCTGATCCACCGAGGTCGAGTATGTTCTTGCTGACCGATGGTACATGGCAGTGCTCTGGATGAGATCAACCTTGCGGGACTTTGGGTTAGAGATAGAGAGTGTTCCACTTTTTCGTGACAACATACGCTATTTGCATTGCCAAGAACCCGTCTGGCACTCCTAGACCAAGCACATTGATGTTAGATATCACTTCCTTAGAGACCATGTGGAGAAAAGAGATATAGTACTTGGTTTGTGGAAGTGACCACCAATTGGCGATATCTTTACCAAGCCTTTGGATAGCTCTAGGTTTGTTGCCTTGAGAGTGAGCTTGGAGTTGTGTGCCCTTACGGCCTTCTGTGAGGGGGAGCTGATCTGTATATTATGTATTATATTTTATTTCAGTTTTCCTTTCTTTTGTATTGCTCTGGGTGCCTATGGATTTTATTCCTTAGAGTTATGAGTTCACATCACTTATACTTCTGGCATGCTTTTGCATGGACCTCTCATCTTGTGCTTTAGGTTGCTATCATGCTTAATTAGCTGCTCTCTCTTCTCTCTAGGTTGAGTTCCCTCACAATCTTGTAAGTCTAGCAGGTGTTGGGCCCCCTGGGTAAACAGGGTCTGTGTGCACTCCTTAGTTTGGGATCTAGAGGCAGCTTTCCTTTGTTAGTCATTGGGGAAGATGAGAGCGAATCTGAGCCGTAGTGTTCTTTACCATCTTTTCTATCTAAACACCTTTATAATTCACCAGTTAAGACTTTTTTACATTTACATCCACACAGTCATCCACACAGTCTTTTGCCTCCACAGAGAGTACTTTTCCTTCATCCACCCAAATATGTGCACCAAAAAATCCCCCTTCCTCAAAATCAAGCGCTAATATGTTTTCTCAGACCACTTCATCAAATCTGATGGTCCCAATTAATTAGTTCATCCCGCTCCTCCCGGACTAATCGCTTTCTATATCATCCACTCCCAGCACTAATCGCGCACTTCCTCCCCACCCCTCCGCATGCATAGCTTCCCTCCCCACCCCTCCAGTACTAATCGCGGCAGTTGTTCCCCTCCCCACCCTCCGCTTTAATCGCGCCAATTTATTCCCCTCCCGTCGCCCTTGTGTCCGTCCCTACGCCCCGTCGCCCAAACCTGACCTTGGGTCCTCTTGCCCGTCGCATGCCATGATCCTATACATATCGCCTGTACGCCGCCGTCGCCCATCGTGGCTTAGTTCGCTCCCGGCCGGGCGTCAGCGCCGCCGCCCGCAAGCCTTGCCGATGCCGCCGCCGCAGCAGCAGCGAAGCTTCGCCGCCATTCACGAAGGCCGTCGCCCGTCATAAGCCCCACCGCCACGCTGCGCCGTGCCAAGGTGAGCATCCCGCATCGCGAGGTCGGGTTCTGTAGCTTTTTAGTTCTTGGCATGGATATTGCTCCCACGATTGTTTACAGCGATACCATAAGCGAAATCTAAAACTGATTTGATATCTTACTTGCTTTAACAAATCGTCGTTGTGCGTAGGGTTGGATAGAGGCAAAAACCTATCATAACACTTGCTTTACCGAATGATAGAAATGTATGTTCTTCTTGATGTTTCTTTCATACCATCTATCATTTGTCATTTTTTCATTAGTTACCAAATAGTATGTACATTTAGAGTTTTGGAGCTCTCGATTTAGTACAAGGAGAAGCGTTGTCTTTATTCATTAGCCCTGGCGGAAAGAATGTCTTCATATGTGACATTTGCATAGATTAAATGAATTTTTGTGTTATCGTTAGGGTTCTCGAGAATTGCCCTTGCAACTGTGAGAACAAAAATAGATTGTTGGTCACTTGGTAAGTACTAGAGCGACTTGTAGCATAATTGGCGCAATAAAGAACTTTGGACTATTGTTACTTGGAACATTGGAGTAATGCTGATCCACCATCTAGCATTCCAAATGCTTTCACTTGCCCAACTTTGGTACTTGAAAGCGGCCATAGATCAAAGAAGAAATCACATTAAACTAAAGCTTGAAAGGCAAATAAACCTGACATTGTGAATGTGAAATAATAAATAAGACTCAGGCTTAGCAAAAACAAAACTGTCAGGCTCAGCATCTCTCTCTTATGAACATAACACAAGTTGCTTACGACAGAAAAAGAATATAACCTTAGGTCCCTTCACAGATAAATAATCACCAGATTTCATTTCACGGAAATGATGAGACATTCTTCCTTGAGGGTACATCTGCATTGAGAGGAAAGAAAAGACATTAAAATAATATTTGCTATTATTTTACACTGCTTATATATTAATTTTTGAGTAGATGCCTGGTTATATTTAACATTTTTGTGGTTTATTCAATGCATTGTGATTCACTGTATACTATTTTTCGATTTTACACATACACCATATGTGCTGACATATCTCATTTAAAATCGACTGCCATTTTTAGATGATTGGGATGTCTTAGTTACAATTCTTCCTTTGTCTTATTTGGTACTTTTGTTTTAAACCTGCTCAATCCAATCAAACAAGCTGGCTTTTGGGTTGCTTCAGGTTAACAATTATTCATTAATATATGGTCACACACAGCGGAGGGCGAGCTGCCTTTAGCGATATATCGAATAGCAACAACACAGGTATAGTTCGATGTTTACTATTTGTACTTCGTTCATAAATTGATGCCTAGCTATATATGTTAAATATGGTGGACCGCGACTCAATCAAATTGTAAGATATACTTGCACCTTTGGAACAATTGTAGAAATAAAAATGAAGATGGAATGCTAGACATTTATCTTGGGAATGTTGTCATTGACTGCCTTTTTCTAGAGCCATTTGGCACATTGATACCAATAATTTTGAGCTGTATAACTAATGTTTGGTAGTGTCACATTAATTGCATTTTGTTGGTGCATATTTAACGATGGACTACAAACTTGAGATGTTTACATGCTTAAGCAATGTAATGTGAAGGCTTTAATGCTGATTCATACTTAAGACCCCTCCTAGCTGGTGTAATTTTACGGTCATGGTTGCCTTGGTTATGACTTGTTCTTTTGTTTCCCTTCAGCAAGTCTTTTCATGTTAGTTCTATTGAAGAAAGTTTCTTGCTCATCAATTTCTGAAAACACTTATTAATATCATGGTAGATTGTACATGCTTTGGTGAAATGCTGATGCAATATATGGATGCTTTTCTTGATTGGCTTACTCGATTGTTTGGTGTACTGTTTTTGGACTTTTTGGTAGATCTGGTTCTTTGCTTGAGAATTAGTTTCATGAGAGTCACTTTGATGTGGTTGGTTCGGAAGCCCCCCATAATTGATAAGGTGAATTAAAGTTGCCCATTTTTATCCTTGGTTATAGGTTCTACTCTGTAGTAATTCTCTTTGTTATATTATGTTGTAATTCTCAACCCTTTTGTATATAACAGACTGCTACATAGCATCCTATTATTGTACTACATAAATACTTCTTTTGTTTTGATTAAAGGCTTTTCACTTCTTGAAAGACCTAGCTCTTCTATGTAACTCTAGCCCTTTCCTCTTTTTATGGATGTCTTATTTAGATTATTGGGATGTCTCAGTTACAATTCTTCCTTTGTCTTATTTTTTACTTCGTTTTAAACCTGCTCAACCCACTCAAACAAGCTGGCTTTTGGGTTGCTTGAGTTAACAATTTGTCATTAATATGGTCACACAAAGCGGAGGGGCGCAGCCTTGATGATATAACGAATAGGAACAACATAGGTATAGTTCAATGTGTACTATTTGTACCGTTCATAAATTGATGCCTAGCTATATATGTTACATATGGTGTACCAGCGCATAATAAAAATGATCTTGCAACATTCATTTCAACGGCACTACCACCAACACCTTCGATGGTAGCGACATAAGAGGAAGAAAAAAACGAAAACAACGTGAATACTGGTGCAAGAAAGAAAGGTGAAGCAAACAACCCATACCTTTGGTACATTTAATCATATGTTCACTATATGCGGGACTATGAAAAGGACTATTTAATCATATGCATTTTCATCGATGTGAAGCTGGATCCATCAACGACAAGTATTGTTATCTCGGCCACACCAACACAACCAACACAATAACACTTATTTCCTTTCACAACAACGTAAAAGTGTAAGGGACAAGGACCGGCGAGGTGGTGTCAGGAAGCGAGACAAGAAATGAGCGAAGCGGCGTGAATACCGAGCAAGGAAGAAGGTGAATCATACAATCTTCTGAGGAGAGTCTTTGGTATACAATTCACAATAATTTAATTTGAGATTCATGTGAAAACACTGTTGTATATATTTCACAATAATTTTTTGTACTTACTCGGCCATAGGACAACAATCACCATATGGACAGGCGTATTCAACCATTTTGCAAGCACTGGATCATCAAACCCGGCCACACTCTCTGTTGGTAATGTTTAATTTGCGATTCATGTGAAAAGCACCGTTGTATATATTTCACAATAATTTTTTGTATTTACTCGGCCATAGGACAACAATCACCATATGGAGCAGCGTATTCAACCATTTTGCAAGCACGGATCATCAAACCGGCCACACCCTCTTGTTGGTAATGTTTAATTTGAGATTCATGTGAAAAGCACGTTGTATATATTTCACAATAATTTTTTGTACTTACTCGGCCATAGGACAACAATCACCATATGGAGCGACTTATTCAACCATTTTGCAAGCACCCGACTTAGGAGACAAGGAAAATGTCGATCCGGATGATCACTGATGTGGCTACATAGAAATGATAAATCGTCAAACGATATGATCCACAGTTATGTTCCATTTACTTTTGTGTAGGAGCTCATAGTGGTGCCACCTTTTTTAATTTTGATTTCTTTGCTTCATTACTCGATTATATAGCTTGTGTTGCTAATTACATTTTTTTGCAGCGATGCCGGTAGTTCGAGTAAGGACAAACTCCTAATTAACGAGGAAAGATACATCAATATGGATGAATCCAAGAAGAAAAAATTGTTGCAACATGTGCGGGAGTACAAGAAGAGAAATCTTGTAGCATTGAAAATCACCAAGAAGTTGCAATCCCGGTGAACACATTTGTCCAATTTAATATTTAATACATTGATCACATTTGCGATTGTAGCCATTATAGATTCTAATTACATCTTATTACAAATTAGTTTGTAACTCACGGTCTAGATGGACTTACTCAAGAGGAAACTATACATGTGCGCTTCTTCATGAAAATACGAGAACCAAATGATATAGAGTTCGACGATTGCTATATTCGAGCCTACATTACGATTACGGCTTGAAGGTATGTTTCAATTGATATTTGTTATTGTTCAAGCATCAATCTATATATAAAATAGGAGCTCATGTACTACAATTGACCATCATGGAACGAGATCATCTCGAGGCAGCAGTTAAGTGACATGGCAAGCAGTGATGATGATGAACCCGGGCAATTTCTTGGCGAAGGTAACAATTGTGTGTGTGTATCTATATATACTCTTTTATTTGATTGATTTAATCGTTCATATTTTGATTGCTTAGCCTTGTTTTTGTCACAGTTGATGAGTTCGAGTCGTATCATGTGAATGTTAAGGGTGTTGATGGTACCAACACCGATTATCTATCTAACTATGTCTACCATAACTTGCGGATAAACACCTTGTTTTAGACCTCTACATTTTAATCTTTGTGGTGCAAAAAGGTTTCAATTTGAGCCACACGGATTTTGTTGTAGAAAAGGAAAGATACAAATCCATATTCTAGATGTGCCTCCTAAGTTAAAGCGGTTGTTTACAAGTCGGTACATGATGATGCAAAATATTTGAGAAAACACATACGGTACTTCAACTCTCATTTCTCTTTTACAAGTCTTGGAGTTACCCTTGCCAGACGAGTTAGCACTTGGCAAGGTAGTATATATACATTTAGGTGTGCATGGTGGGTTGTACCATCGTCTTGACCAATTGGTACCGAGTTCTAAAGGGCCTCGTCATTTGCAACTATACTTTTATGATCTGAGAAGATGACACATTGTCCCACAGTTGAAGAGGTCTCCGACCTTGATATCAATCTCATACGAGATATCCTTACAATATTGCAAGATAACCCATATGTACAGACTTTTAATAGAGTAGGTTCAATTCCAAACCTAGATAATTATAGGATTGAACTGAATACTAATGTCACGCCATACCAACGGAGGTACAATGCTCCCACGGCCTCTCAGGTTGCTGCTATATGGTCAGAAGGGAATGATCCACAGAGAAGTTTCGATAGGAGTGTGATTGTATATGCCAAAAGTGATGGCGAGTTATATCGAGCATATCATGGTTGTTATGACCCATTGGCATATCCTTTATTTTTCCCTCGAGGAAGCAGGTTGGCAACTCAAAATTCCGTACAATGGTCCACCTATGGTTCCAGAGCCAATGAACCTAGATGAACCATGTGATGATCATGAAAGCGACAATGACATGCCAATGAACCTAGATGCGACTCAATCGCGGTATGTCACGGCAAGGGAATACTATTGTTTCATCTGCAAATTAGAGTGGGTATTTTAACATCTTGCTATTTGGAGGAGGCTCCTCCCGGCAATGGGTTGTTGACATGTATATCAAGATCGAGTCTATGAGGCTAGATTGGTACTCTAATCCTGAGAACCAAAAACTCATACGGGTGAGCTATACCGGTGAGTGAAAGAACAACTTTTGACAAACATTAGTCATCTATCATTACACTCATCACATTTTGTTTTGGCAAATTTAGACATTAAAATTATTCATTATTTGATTTATTTATTGTAGGGTGTGGTGTGGTTGATGTAATTTCTGCTGAGAGACACGGTCTTGAGGTTAGCAAGCGAATTGTGCTTCCTCGATCTTTTAGAAGCGATCGGGACATCTGACAAAGATTTCTTAATGCAATGACTATTGTTCAGCGTTTTGGGAAACAGACTACTTCATCACGATAACTTGCAATCCGTCTTTGGGAGGAGATCACGACCAATCTTGAACGACGTAAACTCGAAGATAGAAATTTGGAATTGGTGGCAAAGTATATAGGGCCAAGTTGCGGGAATTGAAGATTTGTTAATAAAAAAAGTATTGTGGAGAGGTAGCGCATATGCTCATATTCTTGAGTTTCAAAGAGGGCCTACATACGAACACTTCTGTTGATCATGAAGTCGGGAAGTAAGTTAACAAGCCGGATGGATATGATAAAGTCATTTACGTGGAATCTGGGACAAGGACAAGTACCCGTGTTGCATAGTCTGGTCATCAAGCATATGTTGCATGGACCATGTGGCGTGCTAAATAGCAAGTGTCCTTGTATGGTTGATGGAGAGTGTAAACTTTAAGTATCCTCGGCAGGTTACGTCTTGCGGAACACAACAAGGAAAGGACTCGTATCCTTTATATAGGAGGAGGGATGATGGGCGTCGTGTAAAGATTAGAGGTCTTTGTGTTAGATAATAGGTGGGTGGTCCCATATAATCTGATGCCTTATGCGATATAAGCGCCACATTAACGTTGAAGCTTGCTCAAGCATTAAAAGGTTAAGTACCTTTTTAAGTATGTGTATAAAGGCCACGGTGTGCATCATTCACGATCGACCTGCTTTGACAATAAAGGAGTAATCAATGAGATTACGTCAATCTGGGGATGCTAGATACATATCACCACCGAGCGGTGTATAGGATTTTGGTTTCCCCTTTGTTTGGTGTCTATCCATCATTTTGCGGCTCAACTTCATTTGCCTAACATGCGATATGTTACCTATGATGGGTTAGATAATCTAGAGGATGTTGTCAATGAGACCATCTTCTTGTATGACCACACTTGCAGAGTATTTCAAGGTGAACCGTGAGGATAGTTATGCAAGGAAATTATTGTCTGAGAGTTCCCGAGAACACTACTGGGTGGATCAAGAGTAAAAAGTATGGCAAAGAAAAGCGAGAGAGGACAGATTAGACGGATTGTGTATGCGCTCCTTCTTTGAAGGGAGATACTTCTTGAGAGTGCTTGAATCATGTGAGAGGTGCAACCTCATATGAGGATTGAGATCGATGGATGGCATCACATACTCTACTTTTAGAGAAGCATGCGAGAAGAGAGGACTCATAGAGACAGACAGGTCACTTGACGACTGCTTGAGTGAGGCTATAACTTTTCAGATGCCATGTGCTCTGCGAAGGTTATTTGCTACTATTCTGGTATTTTGCGAGGCTAGCAACATCCGTGCACTGTGGGACAAGCACAAGGATTCAATGTCTGAAGATTATAGCCGGGACAACTCTAACACAGTAGCAGTAGAGCAAATGGTGCTTAGAGACATACGGAATATGGTTCATTCGATGGGGAAGGATATCAGGAATATGGTCTTCCAAAGCTAAATGATATAGGTAATTTTTTGCATTCCCATCAAATTATTTAACAACACATTTTGTCCATATTATTGTACAATTTTTGTTGGGTAAAAATCTGTTAAAAGCCCCAACATACATGTTATACTTGCGTACTGTATTGACCAATGGTTTCCTCATACATTTATTTATATGTATCAATCAGGTGAATTTTCCAATGACATAATGAGAGAGGTGAGAGAGGAACTTTCCGTGGCCATAGACCAAGAACATGTGGATATATATACATCTCTTAACAAAGAGCAGCGTGCAGGATTTGATGATATCATACATCATGTATTCAATAACAATAGCCAAGTATTTTTTGCGGATGGTCCCGGGGGCTCGGGTAAGACATTCCTGACGAGGGCTGGGCGTCCTTTGACCGGTCGAAACACGGTCAACAGACCCCCCCCGAGTTCGGGCGGCCTTCGATCACGACACAGGTGCGTCTTGGGGCGCTTCGGCAAGCGCGTTGGCCTCGAGCACGCCCCCGCTCGACCTCGGGCTCGGGCGGGCTCCTGCCTAGGTGCCGTTGTCCGCCCTAGGATTTCGGATCTAGCATTTGGTGAGTTTCGAGGCGCGGTCGTGGGGTTGACTAAGAGTCTTGCGGCAAGTTGAGGCGATTCTTGTCACGCCCTCAAGGTGCACGAAGGCCCCTTCCCAAGGGTGGCTCCCGGCGAATTCTGAGCGGAGAGTATAAAGACCAGGGCGCAGAGAGGAACTCGGCACAACACACATGACTCGGTGGAAAACACCATTACTACCACTGAGTTGTAAACACCCTCTTGTACACCGATATAGTAAGAATCACCGCCGCAAGGCGGCCCAGAATAAATTGTTACCTTCATAGGGGCTCGAACGATATAAAACCTTGTCTCTCGCTTCGTTGTCGTCTTGCTCGACCATCGTCACGTTTGCTTTCTTCCGCCGTTCGAAAGCGCGATTCGGGTCCCATAACACCGCAAACCCCACTTCATCTCTTGCGGTTGTGATCCCGATCGTCGGCAAGTGGCGCCAATGGGGCACGATTATTTTGCTCTTCGCGAAACGACACGAGATCCTAGGAGCATGGCGCATTTCCTGTAGTTTTCCTCGAGCACGGACTCCGACTCCGTGTCCTTTTCGCCTTCACCACCACCCGCGCGAGAAAGCGATATTCGATGGCGAGCGGCCAAAACTGCCGGAGAACACGGATGACCGTGAACCGCGGACTCCAAAACGCTTCGCGGATAGTGCGAGTTGCCATCAACAAGCCATAACCGCTCTCCGTGGAGAGCCGAGAAGGCCCGGCACTTCCGAAGCCGCCCAGACTTCCCCAGAAGCGCCTCGCGCTATCGCTCGGGTCATGGCGGAACCCGATAAGGCGAGTCGGAACTCTTTGGTATACGGCGAAGAGCTCGTCGGGCTGCGGCAAAGTCGAACCTCCACGGCCTTTGGAGCAGCGCTCGGGACCCGCTCGGAAGAGTAATGATAACACGTCACGCGCCGTCGCCGCGTCGGACGCCTCTGTCTGAGGCGGCCGAGAGCGGGCTCGGGATGAGGCTTTAGCCTTGAGCGACGCCGGCGCCACGGGCACCGCGCCCGGCGAGGGCGAGCCCGAGCAAAGCCGCACCGAAGTCGGTTGGCGATGAGTCGCGGACCCCTCCGGGGCGTTCCGGCGGCGCCGTAGGGTCGAGACCGCTGCGTTACCAGCCGGGCGATTCCGTGCGGCACCATGGGCGCTCAACGAAGGTCGGACGTCGAACCAACCGACTCGAATCCAGCGATGGCAGGGATCTTATCGGCGGCGACCGCGGCAAGCGCGCACGGTTCCGACCTATGGTTGCATGGCGTGCCGGCGGCCTTAAATGCGTGTCGCGGTGGCGGCTCGGTTCAAGCCAGCGCTGATCGGCGCTTCTCACGGGACCAGAACCACGGCGAGTTCTTGTCCATTTACTCGACCGCTATCTGGCGGCGGGAGAACGAGCTTCGTGATGGCAAACTATCTTCCGACCGTCACGGATGGCGCCGCAGGACTGGCTCTTCAACGTAAGCTCGCTCCTTCGGTCGTGGCGCCAGATCGAGCGCCCGCCGCTCCAACTTTCGAGTTATTCTGGCGGCGGGGGGAGAAGGACTGGATCGTGTCATCCAGGGCAAGAACGAGCCGCTACGTGACTTTGTGCGGCGTTTTATCCGCACAAGGAACCTGATCCCGAGCATTTCTGACGAGGCCGTCATCAAGGCCTTCAAGTTCAGGGTCCATGATCGTCGCCTCACCGAGGACCTGGAGATCACGTCGAGGCTCAGCGTCAACAAGCTTTTTCGCATGGCGGGCGATGCCGCGGACACGAACGATGCGTCTTGTTGAAACGCGACAACGACTAAGGTAAGCTTGGTCTAAACCAAACAGAGGCCGGCCCTTCCAACTATAGGGGTGACGACCACGGCACTACCTCCAAAAAGCGGAAGCGCGATCGCAGGGGCGGCGGAGGTCTACCGCGGGTGATTGTCTCGGCGGATGGCCAGCGCGAGGTCCTCGAAGCCCGAGGTCAAGCTCGGGAGGACCCTAAGCCTCGCCAGGGGCGACCCCGACCTCACCAGACGAGAACCGCCTCCAGCCGGGGCTAACGGACTGGTCCCGACGGACCGGCCTTCGGCTCAGGGGCCGAGCGCCGAGGATATGACGAAGCCAAATTCTGCCCGTTCCACAGGGCGGCCGGCCACGACCTGCGGGCCTGCAGGGCTTGGCAGAATAAGCTGGACGCATACTATGATGGGCGGGGTGAGATGCCCGTGCTCCCGAAGGATGACGACCAACCCGACCGGGTGAATGCCGGCGAGGAACACGACGACCTCGATCTGAAGTTTGGCGGAGGCGGCGCGGATCGATGTCATCTTCGGTGGCTCGTCGACCTACCGATCCGAACCGCGAAGTCAAGGTGCCGCGCACCATCTACCGGTGTACAGGAAACCCATCGGCGGCCGTGCAAGTGGTGGGGCCACCATCACCTTCTCTCGAGACGCTCTCCCGGTATGGCCGAGACACGAAAACCGCTTTGGTCGTGACCCGACCATCAGCAACACATGATCGGTCGCGTCATGGTCGACGAGTGGCGGCTCCTTAACTAACTGCGGCGGTATTGGGCCGGATCT
Organism: Guadua angustifolia; assembly: GCA_036346375.1. Taxonomy (NCBI): domain Eukaryota; kingdom Viridiplantae; phylum Streptophyta; class Magnoliopsida; order Poales; family Poaceae; genus Guadua; species Guadua angustifolia. The sequence goes on from JAYEVE010001104.1 coordinate 541,976, forward strand.
GATTCGGTCGAAGGTCAAACGTCACCATTCCCTTCTTCCGGGATCGTGCCGGAGTTCGACCATCCCCAGGCGGTGGTCTTACTGTTACATTCGGGCTCGGACAACTTCGCGCCGAGTGGTCACCTTCGAGGTGGTCGAGGCGACCTCCGTCTGCGCCATCCTCGGGAGGCCCGCCTTGGTCAAGTTCATGGCCGCCAACCACTATAGCCACCGATGTATGAAGTTGCACAGCCCCTAGCGGCGTCATTCTTGTGCGGGCGATCTGCGGGCGGCACATGGATGCGAGACCAAGGCCTTGGCTCTTGCGGGCATGTTGCCCAATGAGCCGGAGGCGACCCACGAACGCCCGCGGGCGGCGATCCATTTAGCGGCGCAACAAAGGCCGTGCCGCTCGGCAGAGCGACCCGGCAGTGTGTCCCGTCTCCACGATTTGAGTTCCAAATAGGAACTCGAGCTCGTCACCTTCCTTCAGCGCCAACAAAGGTATATTCGCAGGAACCCGCGAACATGCTGGCGTCCCGAGGGAGGTGATCGAGCACAAATTGCAGGTAGGATCCGGCTCCCGACCTGTGCGCCAAAAGCTGCGTCGCTTCTCCCCGGAGAAGGTCGCGGTCATCAGATAACCTTGACAAACTTTTGAAATTTGGGTTCATCAGGAAATTGATTACTCGAGTGGTCGGCCAACCGGTCATCGTTCGGAAGAAAGGCGGAAAGTGGAGAATGTAAATCGACCATACGGGGTTGAACTCGGCTTGCGAAGGACAACTTCCGCTTCAGCGCATCGACCGATCGTTGACTCCACCGCAAATGCCGGGATGTTGAGCTTTACGGGCGCTTACTCGGGATACCACCAGATCAAAGCTGGCGATCGGCAGCGAAGAGCAAGCAGCCTTCATCACACCATTTGGCACCTATTGCTACCACGACCATGTCATTTGGCTGCGCAGCGGGGCCACTTTCAGCGGCCCGATGACCGGGGCGTTGAGCTGCGGTCGGGCGGAATCTCGAGGTCTCGTGGGCGATATTATAGTCAAAAGCCTCTCTGAAGGCGACCACGTCCGTGACCTCGAGAAACCGCTAACTGAGCAGGCACAATGTCAAACTCAACCCTGAGAAGTGCGTGTTCGACGCGGTGTCCGGTAAGGTGCTCGGCTACATGATCGGGGGCTCGGGGGTTGGACCAAACCCGGAGAAGATCGAGGCGATCGAGAAAATGGTGCCCCCGACCTCGATCAAGAAGGTGCAAAGCCTCACCGGCCGCATTGCCGCTCTTAGCAGGTTCATTTCGAGGCTTGGCGAGCGTGGGCTCCCATTCTTGGGACCCTCTGCGAGCGCGGGGCTTTGAGTGGACTCGAGGCGCGATCGCCCGGCGACACGAAAGTATATCTGTCGTCCCACCCCTCCTTACAACGCCGCAACTTTGGTGAGAAGTTGCTGCTCTACCTTAAGCCACCACCCTGTTGTCGTCTTGCCGTCTGGTGGCGGAAAGGGGTCAAGCCAACACCCAATCTACTACGTCGGCGAGTCTGCGACGCAGAAGGCGCTACCCGCAGTCTGGCTGTTGTATGCTCTCCTCATGGCCGCGGAAGCTCGGCACTATTACAGCGCGCATTAATGTCGTTAAAACAACTTCGCTCGGGGACATCTGAGAACCGGAGGGTGGCGGACGAATCGCCAAGTGGGCCATGGGCTGGCGGTGTTTGACATCGGTCGTGCACGCACGACCATAAAATCATAAGTGCTCGCCGACTTTGTAGTCGGCGGCGTCGCGGCAACCAGCTCGAGCTTCAAGGCGAAGAGGAAAGCCACAGGTCATGTTCTTCGATGGCTCAAGGTCTTTTCGCTTTCGGGGGTGGGGTCCTATACTACCTAGCGGCGATAGGTTAAAATACGTAATTCGTTTGACTTCCAGCGACCAATAATGTGGCGGAATCTGAAGTCCTCTGGCGGCTTCACGAGCTTGCAAGGCTTTGGGTGTCTTGCAGCTTAGTCGTGAAGGCGACTCTCGGCTTCGTCATCAACGGTTCAATAAAGACTACCGATGCTCGGGGACTCGATGGCGAAGTACCTACGCCGAGTCGCAAAATGGGAAGTGGTTTCCAAACTTGGAGATCAAGCACATACCGGAGAGACAACTCCAGTAGCGGACTTCCTCTCAAGCTCGTCTCCTCAATAGCGAACTCCCACGATGTCATCACAGAACCTTTGGCGGCCCGTCAATCTCCGACCAAGAGGTCGTGCTACGCTATGGTGGGGTATCCCCTCTGGGCGAGGCCATCCACAATTTCCTTGCTCGGGGTGACATGCCTCTCGACCTGCCGAGGAGGCGGATCAGCGGCAAGGCGAGTCTATACGCTTCGTCGAGGGAAGGCTCTCTGAGCGAAATGTCTCCGGCATCTTGTGCGGTGCATCTCCACGGAGGAGGGTAATGCTCTACATGATATTCACTCGAGGCCTTTGTGGGCGCACTCTTCGTCTGAGGACAATGGTCGGCAAGGCCTTCGCATGGGGTATTATTGGCCTTGGCTCTTGAGGATGCTTCGTGATATCGTCGCACTTGCGGGCATGCCGTTCCACGCCCGGAAGTCGCATCAACCGCCTCTGGCGCTCCAGACCATCCGCTGCTTTGGCCCTTCTCGACATGGGGCTTGACATCCTCGGCCCCTTTCCCCCAAGCGGGGGAAGAGGTTCTGTTACGTCGCCATTGATACCTTCACCAAGTGGATAGAAGCTGAAGCGGTCTCGACCATAGCGGCATGGGCGGCGATTCGTTTCTTCCGCTTGGCGTGGTCACGGTATGGGGTTACGTGCAAAATTATCGCGACAACGGTACCACGGTTTACCCGGTGAGTTGTTCGAGAGTTTTGCGAGAACTTCGGCATCAAAATATGCTTAAGCGGTGGCTCACCCCGAACAGCGGAGCGGTGAACGCAACGCCAGCGAACCGTCGTCCGGGGCATCAAAGCGAGTTGCGGATGAGCTCGAGCGATTCGGCAAGACTGGGTGGGCGAACTTCCCACCGTCTTATGGTCTATTCATTACCACAACAAGCCCGAGCCACGGGTACACACCTTTCCGGCTCGTGTTGGTGCTGAAGCGTCACGCCTCCGAGGGTCCTGTTGGGCTCTGCAAAGGTCGACAGTGACGAGTCGACCGAGCATGAGAGGTCTCTCGACCTTTTTATAGCGAAAAGTAAGATGTAGTGCCCTTTCGATCAGCGCACTACTCGCAAGCTCTTCATGAACCGGCGTCTCGTCAGTGCGACCTAGGAAGCTCCTTGTTGGGGACTTAGCCACTGGCGGATTCAGTCTTGTCCAACACCAACAAGTTATCCCCACGGTGGGAGGCCCCTATAGAGTCGTTTCAGCGAGATCATGCGGGGCTTACTGGCTAGCGATGCCGATGGCGAGAGAGCTCTCTAGCTCGTGGAACATAGATCAACTTCGAAAGTTTTATGTGTAACCCCTTTACCCTGAATTTCAATAAAGTCTATTTCGTTCTCTCTCTCTCGTTTATGAATATCGTCCTTGTTGCCCGATGCCTTTCGAACACGACCTTCGTACACTATGTACTCCCCTTTGGTCTTAACATCGCGCGATCCACGCTCTCTCACAGTGGTCGGGCTAGGCTAAGCCCCAAACTTGTAATCGGCTTTCCCACACTCTGGGGCCGAGCCGTAAAGGCGAGTTATAACCTGGGCAGCACTGCAGGCTCGAGGTCGTGATCGCAACTCTGATCGAGCAAGTCCCTTGCCTGTGTCATTTTCTTCACTCTGCGAGTCGCGATCGTTTGCTCACGTCGAGTCTTGAGCCCAAGGCAGCGTTGCTCGACCTTGAAGACAGAAATTTGGATAAGAAGCGGTGTGGCCAAAACGACCTAAGGAGCGCGACCAAAGGATGGATACACGCCACGGAACTTTGGCTAAGCGGATTAACGCAAAAAGGGTTTGTCCTTCCTATGTACATTTTACCCCACTAGAATTCTATGTTGGGCACTTTCTTTACAGGTCGGCCATCTCGCGGTCAAGCTTTTCTACTCAAGCTCGGCGATTTTGGCGCAGCCTTGGTCGAAAGCTTCGCCACTGCGGTGGAGGGCTTCCTTGGGCGTCCATGACTCGGCGGCGTTCGTCTTGGAGGCTGAGCCATAGCACTTATCGCCGTCTTCTTGGCGCGCTCGAGCCTTCCTTGAGCTCAAGACCTTGGTCTCGAGCAGTAAACACCTCGCCGAGGAAGGCGGCCTCATGGGCGGTCTTCTCCGGCTGACTTCGACCTTGGCCCGTTAGTCTCGATCGCCTTGCCGCAGCTCAAGCTTCTCCTCGAGCTCCAGGACCTTGGCCTCGAGCTCGGGGGACGTCATCGGCGGGAGCGGCGCCCGCTCCGCGGCGGCCTTCTCCAGGGACTCGACCTTAGCCCGCTCCTCCTCGAGCGCCTTGGACAAGCGAGCGCGCTCTTGCTCCACGGCTTTGAAGCCGTGCTTGTGCTCGGTGGTCCTGGTCTCCTCGAGCTCGGCCGCGTGGGCTACCTCCTGAGCCATCATTGTGCAGTGCAGGTCGTCAAGCTCCTGGACCTTCTGCTCGAGCTCCCCCTGCTCGACCTCGATGGTCTGATAGGCGACACGCTCGGCCTCCGCGCCTCTCGCGTCGAGAGCCCCTTAGCACGTCGGCGTGCTCTTGGAGGCCTCGAAGCCCTTGAGAAGCATGGGCGATCACCTTCGCGACAAAGTGGGTGGCCCAAGGATAAGAAACATAAGCAACCAGACCTCGGACTACTGGGGGTACGAGAAGACCCTTACCTCGCGTAGATGGCCCTCCAGGCATGCGCGGGTGAACTCCTCGTGGTCGTCGATACGGTTGCGGGGGATCTCCTCCTCCACATCGGCCCTTCTGGCCGTGTCGAGGGCGCCCTCGGCGCCCTTTGGGCACCAGGCGGAACAGGCCCCGCCCCAAAAGCGGCTGGTCTCTCTTTGTCTTCGGTGAAAGGCGGCCCGTCGTCGGGGGAAGGCCTGGCAGCAGTACTAGTCCCGATCTCCGGGGCCGGAACCCCGCTCGTCTCCGGCGCCAAGAGGACGGTGGCCGGGTTAGCCGCGGCATCCTCAGCCTTCATGACACGAGGGCTGCGGCCTCGATTCAGCCTCTCAACCGCATCTGGCGAGCGCGGGGCCCTGCGGCACAGCCATCTTCGGGGGCCGGTAGAACGGTGGCCTCAGCACCAGGAGCGGCCGGGGGCGGGGGAGCCTGAGCTGTCACCGTGGGCGCGACCGCGGTGCTCTGGGCATCCTCCTCCGCGGTGGCCCCGGGAAGGTCATCAGCGACGGCTACGTCATGCGCCTCGCCAGTGCTAAAGTCCGCGCTGGTCGCGGGCTCAACATCCTCCTCGTCCGGGTCGTCGACCCCCTGGTAAGACTCACCCTCCGGGGGCGGGCTTGGCGGCTCCAAGGGGGTCCCGGTCAGGCGCGATGGCCGGCGCCGGACCAGCTGGAAGGTGTCCTCCTCGGACTCAGACTCGCCACTGGACAGCAGACCATCGTCGATGCTGGCAAGTCTCGGCGTCGTGCTCGGGAACTGCGATCAGCAGCGGCGCTAAGCTAAGAAAAACACAAAAGGCGGGCGGGTCGAAAGTTACAAAACTTACATGGATCGCCCGACCTTCCGCTGTCGAGGCGGTCACGGTCTTGTTGCCTCGACCTCGGGGACTACGTTTCGGCGAAGCCCGTCTCAGACCCTCGAGCCACCCGATGGCCCCAAGGTGTCGCGCCGGCGTCCACAGGGGCGAGCAGGCACCACCTGGCCGGTGGGGTCCCGGAGACTGGCGGCGGCAGCTCTCTACTCTGAAGGGAAAAACACGTCCGAACGACCAAGGACCCAAGCATGGGCTCGGGGGCTTGGCCATGGGAGTCCTTACCATGGCACGATCCCCCCACTCGACGTGGGATTTCTTCGCCTCTCCGCGGTCCGCTCCGGAGGGGGGAGGCCTTTTCTTCCCCTTCTTGCTCTTGCCCATCCCGGGCAATGGGAGCATCCGCCTGGCCATGTCAAGCAGCTCTGGTGGTGGTCGCTTGTGAAAATGTCGTTCACAGACGCAGGGTCGCTTAGGTCGGTCTGTTGGTTGGGACGGCTTACCTCGGCCTTACGGCGGAGCATGCTCTTGACATGGAGTCGTCCATGGAATAGTTGTCGCCCGATTTCGAACATCGTTCATCTGGCGGCCACCGAGATTCTTCGGTATTTGCCAAAGAAGAAACCGTTCTCGAGCTGCAGACGGTGGGACTCGAGCAAGACCTCAAAGCGGGGGCAGGCGTGCAGGCGTACCCTCGTGGAGTCGGGTCGTCGCGTCCTGGATCTCGTAGAAACAGGTGCTCCGTCTCCATGAGAGAGACACCGGCTCCTTGAGAAGTCGGCGGCTGTCGCTGCCGGTGAGGCGCGTTCGGTGCAGAAGGTGGATGGCGGCAATGGCTTCTTCGTCGGCCTCGGGTGCGTCCGTGTCGAGGTCTCTTTCTTCCCACCGGGCTTCCCTCGTGGGGCAGGCGTGCGAGCTCCCCTTTCTTGAGGTAAAACCATCGCTCGGACCATGGCCCCGGGGAATCCGAGCTTGGATCTTGGGAAAGGACCACTTGAGCCCGTCATTGGCGGAAGTAAAGACACCGACCACTGGGTCCTTCACGGGCGGAAGAGGCTGAAATGGCGGAAGAAAGCGAGGGGTGGGAAGGATTCCAGGAACCCCTCGCCTGAGATGGGAAAAAGGCGGCAGAGTAAGAATCGAGTTTGGCACGAGGTTTATGAGCTCTATCTGCGGTGGTGAGGACTACGGAGAGGAACTTCGCTCTCCGAGGTCCCTTGAGCGAAAAAGGGCGTAATGCTTCGGTCGAGCGATCTAAATCGATCCTTGGGGATGCTTCGGTCTCGTTGCGGCGGCCGCCATGTGAATGGATCAGCGACCCGGGTTTGAGCTCCTTCATCCTCGCGGCGGCAGCGTGCTCCTCCCAAGCAGCCATGGCAATCGTGGCGATTCGATCGAGGAGAAGAAGTTTTCGCTTAAGCTCGAAGTTTGAGGAGACAAAGGAAGCCGTCGGAGGACCCTTCAGCGGATCTTTGTGGTCTCCGGTTTATAAAGGCCCGCCGACAAACCCGAGCCGCGGCGCTTGAAGAAGCGTGCGACGCGATTGCGCAGAACAATTAAAACTGGCGGCGGTTTCGAGAAAAGCGGCAGTGTCGCTAACCGTTAGCATCCGTGCGAGTTCCGGAGATCAAAGCGCCCGGTGTCGTCGGCCTGACACTGGCGCTACGTTCCGCCGACCTCGACCTCGGGAGGATTAAAAGTCGGTCCGGCTATGGAGCCTCAAGGTCGGCCCGCGTCCAGCCACGACCTTAAGCCTCGAGGCTGGCCGGCGAGGTGGCGTCCTTTGACCGGTCGAAACGACGATCGGACCCCGAGTTGGCGGCCTTCAATCACGACACAGGGTGCGTCTTGGGCGCTTCGGCGAAAAGCGCGTTGGCCTCGACGCGCCCGCTTCGACCTCGGGCTCGGCGGGCTCTGCCTAGGTGCCGTTGTCGCCCTAAGGATTTCGGATCTAGCATTTGATTGAGTTTCGAGAGCGGGTCATGGGGTTGACTAAGAGTGCGCGGCAAGTTGAAGGCGATTCTTTGCCCGACCCTCAAGGTGCCGAGGCCCCTTCCCAAGGGTGGCTCCGGCCAATTCTGGGCATAGGGAGTATAAAGACCAGGGCCGAGGAGAGAACTTCGGGCACAACACACATGACTCGGTGGAAAACACCATTACTACCACGAGTTGTAAACACCCTCTTGTACACGATATAGTAAGAATCACCGCCGCAAAGCGGCTAGAATAATTTATTACCTTCATAGGGGCTCGAACCAGTATAAAACCTTGTCTCTCGCTCGTTGTCGTCTTGCTCCGACCATCGTCACGTTTGCTTTCTTCCTTCGTTCGAGCGAAACGCAGTTCGGGTCCCATAACACACCGACCCCCACTTCATCTCTTGCGGTTGATGATCCCGATCGTCGACAATTCCTGTACAAGGCACTTCTTGCTAAGTTGCGCTCGGAGGGCTTAATAGCCATTGCAACTGCAACTTCCGGTATAGCAGCCTCTATATTGCCCGGAGGACGAACTGCGCATTCTAGGTTCAAAATACCAATTAAGCTTGTTGCCAATAGCATGTGCAACTTCACAAAGCAAAGTGGCCTTCTGGAGTTACCGTAGGGCATCCTTGATCATCACAGGATGAAGTTGTCATGACAAAGCGTCAGCGGTTGAGACACTTGATAGGTCCCTACAAGATATTATGGTATACTTTGCCATTTGGAGGAAAGGTCGTGGTATTTGGTGGAGATTTTAGATAGGTTCTTCTGTGGTAACACATGGGACAAAACCAGATTCTTGATGCTCTGCTGCAGAGATCTTATATATGGGAAAATATAAGAAAGATAAGATTGAGGCGTAACATGAGGGCACAAAAGTGACCCATGGTTTTCAGATTACCTCCTTAGAATTGGAAATGGAACCGAAAAGACAATTGGAGATGATTATGTTACTTTGCTGATGACATTGTGATTGGTTATCTGAGACACGAATATTCAATAAACAAACTCATTGAAGATGTATTCCCATCACTTGAGGAAAATGCAAGGGTGGCATCTTATATGAGCATGCGTGCCATTCTTTCAACAAAAAATGAGTATGTGGATCGACTGAATGCAAAGATGATTGATAAGTTTCCAGGCCAGGAAAAGGTTTATCACAGCTTTGACTCCGTCGATGATGATTCACACAATCACTATCCTATTGACTTTTGAACTCCATCACTCCAAATGGCCTCCCCCGCATGTCCTAAAAGTAAAACTCAAGCGCCTGTGATTCTTCTCCATAATCTTGATCCTAACAATGGCTTGTGCAATGGAGCGAGATTAATGGTTAAACATTCAAGACAATGCAATTGATGCGAAATTGTAGGTGGCTAGCATGCAGGAGGCAAAGGGTCTTCATACCTAGGATCCTTTGTCTCCTTGAAGCGATATTTCACTTCCTTTCAAGTTCAAGAGAAGCAGTTCCCAATCGCCTAAGTTTTGCAATGACCATAAATAAATCGCAAGGACAAACCATCCCAAATGTTGGGATTTACCTTCCAGAACACTGTGTTCTCACATGGGCTGACTTTATGTTGCATTGTCAAGGGGTGTCTCAAGGCAAACAACAAAATTTTGGCCAAACCAAAATAGATTTAGATCCACAGGAAAAGCACCGAGAATATTGTGTATCGGGGCGTCTTGGTGGTGATATTTGGTAAGTAATAATCCCAACAAATATTTTTATGCCTGTAATATCCTCAGACTTATGGTTAACCTTATGTCCATAACTTCAGGGTGGAGCACGTAACAGCAAGCGGTGGTGAAGAGGAGGGGGAATACAAATCAGGAGCTAAAAATAATAGGTGAAATGAATGAAACAAACAAAAAAAGGGACAAAGAAAACTTGCATGGGAAGGTTAATTTATTTGTTTAGGTTTGGTCAAGATAGTTGGCCTACCTGAGTCTCCCATTTTGGGTTGAGTCAAAGTTCTATAGATGAATTACACTACATAGATGTAGAGAACAGAAATGTGGAACTCACTAAGGCAAGCTATATCATATTTACTTAATTGATCAAGAAATGTCTAAAGTTTTTCCTTGTACTGCTACTTTTGGTACTAAAGTGATCCCTCTACTCGTGTGTCCATCTCATTGTTCCATGTCCTCTGTAAAGATTTGAGTGTGTTTGTGTAATTTCTCATAAGTTATTACTGATATTAAAGGCTCTTACGTCCACTGCTCGGAAAATTTGTACTCACTTGGTGATACTTGGTAAGCAATAATCCCGACAAATATTTTGTATCTTAATAAGTGCTTCATGTTTATTTGTCATCGTGCAATCTTTGAAGAAACTATCTTTGCATTACTTTTACATCTGTCCTTGAATTTACTTTTACATTGGCATACCCAAAAAGTCCAATTAGTATACGAAGCTATGATGGGGTTGGACTTTTGAAATCACAATTTGTTCTTTGTTATGTGAATTGTGATTTCGAAGAGGAATCTTGTCATGGGCATATTTAGGTGTGAAAGTGAGTATGACGAGTTTTAAAGGTGGTGCAGTTCTATGGTGTGGAGTTCTATTGGTGTTCGAGTGATTTACGGCAAAAGGCGTGGTAAAGTTGATGACCATGGAAAGGTGAGTAGTGGTTAACCAATTATTTTGCCAATTCTCTATTTTGTGAGTTGTGGTACGTGCCTTGATTTTGATTTGCGTTCCAATGTCTTGTAGGTACAAAGTGATAAGGGAGATAGGCGATGGAACTTCGGAAATGTTTTAGGGCTTCTGATATAGAAACAAATGAAATTTTAAGTGCAAGAATTCTCTTTTGGTAACACTGTTTGTTTGGATCATGTTCGTGTTTAGTTTAAAAGTGAGTTAGAGGCATCACCAAGTAATAGCATTTTCTACTTCATTAGGATGTACTCTGATTTGAGTTTTCACCTTTATCTGGTGAGAGCCATTATTATTAAACTTTGTTGACACATATAGATATACTGAATTTGCGGACTAATGATTAATTATTTTCTTGGCTACATCCGAGTTCTTTGTTAAAAAATGAAGAAAAGTTTTACCAATGGGAAGAATGCATTAGTTTGCGAAGTAAAGGTATTTTCTTTTGTCGGTAATGGATATGTCATATATGTGATCAAAGCGATCTGTTTTGCAAGTTTTTGCTTAACACAGAACCATCCTTCTCTGGGCCCTCGAAACTAAATCACCCTAACATTGTGAAGTTGAAGGAGGTGGCGATGGAAAACCATGAGTTGTTCTTCATTTTTGAAAACATGGTTGGTGATTACTATGTAATTGCGACTGCTTTGCTATGATCTTGTAGATTTTTTGTTCCAATTCTGCTAAAAACTATCTTGTACGAACACGCTCAATTTTGAGTCAAATAGATAATATGCATGGTTTACATATTACATGCATCTCGGTGATAATTTTTAGTGTTATGCGTGCTCGTGGGCATTTATTTTGAACATACATTATGTTAATTTGCATGTATTCTTCACTAGATGGGTCATCAATACCATTATATGTGCTTAGACGCCATTTCTTTACTTGTTGGCGAGAGATGAGAGATCAAGCTTCTTTTATCGACTAGAGCTTTGAGTTTCTCTAATTGCCTATTCTCACATGAAGTTATGTGGTTTTTTATTGCATCTCCGTAATTTTTCGAGTGTAATTTATGCGATGTCATGAGAGAGCAAGCTTCTTTCTCTGAAGAGGAATCACGAATTTTATGGTCCAAATACTTCAAGGTCTTGCATATATGCATAATAATGGATATTTCCATCGTGACTGAAATCTGGTACTTTTGATGTACTATATTCTATTTGAACTTTGAACTATGTTGTCTCTCTAACGATAAAAGCTAATGAACCTTCTTTTTTAGAAAATATTTTGGTGACAAATGGTATTGTTAAAATTGCTGACTTTGGGTTGGCAAGAGAAATATCTTCTAATCCTCCTTACACGATTATGTTGCCAAGAGATGGTGAGTTCTTTGTTTGAAAAATGCTCCTTTTATGTATATCGGTATGTGGCTAACACTGCTGACAAAATTATCTTGAAAGGTATCGTGCTCGGAGGTCTGTCTTTGCAATCTTGGTTTACACACGCTATTGGTGATGCCCTTTGTCCTTGTCCTGCCATTTCTTGTTTTATTAACCTACCATTTTCTTGGTACGTATAGGTGGTTGATTTCCACTACCACATTATGCATAGAAAGGATTTCCTATTATGTTGCAAATTACCATTTAGCTTATCTGTTGCTTGTCATATTTTTGATTCTACCCAAAACCTCATAAATTCCCATCTCAACAAACACAAATGACATCTTCTTATGCTTTTTCATATAAAATTATTTGTTAGATATTTTGTGTGTTTTATATCTACCCTTATGTGCCTCTACTCTTGAATGATATCATCATTAATAGATGTCGCTTTCACAGACATGTGAAATTTGTTGGTGCAATTTTAGGTGAGCTTTTCACATCGTCTCCACTTTTCACTGGTGAAAGGTATGTAAAATCTTGATGTTTTGGCCTTTTGGGTACCATAATTCTATTATGCAGTTCTCTATATTAGGTATGTATTATCGGTAATTTCTTGTGCACATGTGCATATACACTTGTGCTTACCCATGTTTTAGTTAGAACAATCACACTTTTGATTTCTGTTAAAGTGAATTTTATTTGTCATGTTAATGATTAGTCATGTTTCGGTTTATGGATAATCGCCTTTGAAATTTTGCAGTTTTACTCTCGAGTTTTAGACTTTTAGTTTCAACTTTGAGGCTGTAAAAGCTGCAATTGTTTTGGAATATTACTCCATCTGTGATTATTCTCTTCATCCTTGAATTGATAACGAAAAATATTCTCTTCAAATATTTAGGATTAATTTATTAGTGCAAGAGGATGTATTATCTAAAGTAGTAGTGTGCTAATCATTCGTGACATATTTTGAAAAGGTTATCCATTTAGTATTTGAGGTTTTTTGTTAGCCTATTTGGGAATTTTTGTAGTATCACCTCTTGACCTCGGGTATGCTTGCGAGGCTCTCCGGTTCTCGAATATTTGCTCTTGGTGCTCTGCTCACATGGATTTATGAGAAGCAGCGCTACAAAATTGCTAACTCATTCTGTAGCCTGCATGGTGAATGGAATAGGAAAAAACTTCTTTATGCTATTAACAATCTCATGTTGGTCTACTTGATGCGAAGAAGGAAAAACACATTCCAGTTGGAAGGCTGTCACTTTGTTGTGGTACCGTTTGTTTATTCTTCAGCGACTTGTGCATAAGCAGTCTTGAGTTGTTTGTATTTGGCAAGGGAGTGAGGTTGGAAACTATAGGTACATCTATACATTCAAGATCATATAGCCAATGCCTAAGGTACTATTAATAGGTGAATCCGACATGCCTTGCACGATGGTTCTGATCAACATCGTGAAGCCCATCTAGCTCGAGGAAAACACATAAGGTTCATCACTAGCTTTCGTTATTGGTTTGAGATATATCTTAATAGAAAGCATTTCCTGTTAGAGGCAATCACTAATCCTATATAAGTTGAAATAGCATAGCCAGCATAAATTTGCAATGTTGATTCATTGGTTGCTGATTGTAGACTTGTGAGAATTGTACATATATATTTTTATGGATGGCCAAATATTTGATAAAATCTTGTTTCTTCCCAATTTTTCAACCTGCTATCGAATATATTAATTGGCATTGAAGGATGTGAACAATTGCGATGTTACTCTATGCACTTGTTTATGTCACCTGTAGATATCCATGCCAATTCCTTCTTTCTTAAGTTCACAGGAAATCAATATCTATAGTAGATTTTGATGACCAATGGGATAGCTGGGATGATGATGATAATACTGATCATCAGAAGGCAGAAGCTTTCGGGGACATGCAACTTAAGTTGGAAGTACGAGATAGGGTTGACCAACTTTTTAAATTATTTCACAACTTGTCCAGTATGAGGTTGAGGAACCATACTCTTGGAGAAGGGCTAGCAGCATTGAGTAGATTTGAGACTGATAGCTACTCAAGAAGGGGCTTGCTTTATAAGTTGCTATTAGTTGTCTTGGCAAGGTATGACATACCTAGCCTCGAGTATCATTCATCAGCTGTTGGCCGTTTATTTAAAAGTGGATTGGGTAGGTTTGGGCTTGGACAGGTGAGTTGTTCAGTTGTTTTCGTTTGCTTGTGTTGTCTCTCTGTTTAATTACCCATTCACACAATTGGTTTGTCTGCAGTCTAAACCAAGCTTTGGTGATCAAAGTGTTCTCATCGTTTTTGTTGTGGGAGGTATCAATACTCTTGAGGTATGGTCCATATTCCTTGGTTTTGATTATTCAATCACGTAATGTTACATACAGCATTCTCATTGATAATGTTGCGAAGCAAACTGGCAGCATCTATGATCATTGGGATATTCTTCCCCTGAAGCAAATCAAGGACCCAGAGGCTAGGAAGGTGCATTTTAGAGATTGCTTACAGTTTGTGTGAATTGCCTTCCTTACGCTTTCTTTAATAGTTACTGAGATAATTCCTTGTTTGCAGCTAGAGGACTGGGATGACAAGGAGTATATTCCTGATCCTGAGGACAAGAAGCCAGAGGTATTATTTCCTTTGTTGCTACCATGTGAATACTGTCATATATATAAATAACGAAATGAAAAGTGAAAACATTACCTGAAAGCCATGTGGCCAGGTTTATATGGTAATGTTGGGGGTAGTGCCCATGTTGTTTCCAAAAGGAGAAAATATGCACTCCAAGCTGCTCGATTTATGGTTCAAATGGTACAAACTCCATTATTTTCAACGGAAACTCTGGAGCAAGCTACTACAAGTCTTGAAAGCCTTTCCAGTTCATCAGATTCGTCAAACAATTTTGACATCAGTGAGGAAGGGCTTGCCATCCGTATTGCAGTGGAGGTACTACCGATAGCTCTTGAAATCTGACGCGTGCTTGTACTATTGCGATGTAACAAACTAAACATCCATTTCACCTGTTGTCTCATGTGAATTACACTAAATTTTGTTAAAGAATATCCCTTAAGAATAGTGGGCAATAACTGACATCACATGCTTGGAATGTTCTAGATAGCAAGTTGCCCAGATAAGAAGACGCAGCTGGGAAAGCATATGCTTTGGCATTGTGCAGGGTTGCCGTGCTTCTAAGATTCCGACAATCAGAACAGAAGGCCATCAAGTGCATGAGGATTGGTAAATTCATTGGCTGTTTCAGCGGCTTCTGATAGGGACCTTGTGAAGGAGCTCACTCAAATGGCATCACGGCTTAGATCACTTGATGAGTGCCGGAAGAAGAATTGACACAAGACCAAGCTGACGCCATATTCAGTACGTTCAATGATTCACATCTTGCCCGCACTAACTGATATTATCATTCTCGTAACGTCATATTCCTATTGATTTGCGTCGTACCTTGTTTTTGTTGTGTCAGAGAAATTCGGACTGGACGGTGGCTTCAAATTGGACACTAATCCAGTGGTGCCACCAACACCAGCACCACGGTCAGTCCGGGCCGCACCTACGAGAAGAACGAGGCGGGAACCGTCGTCTAGCGATGACTTTGGCGCAGAGGTGAAGAGAACTTGAATATTACATCGGTGAGTAGGGTTCCAGCCACTCCCAGCATGACCGTGCACG
This sequence comes from Guadua angustifolia, assembly GCA_036346375.1. Taxonomy (NCBI): domain Eukaryota; kingdom Viridiplantae; phylum Streptophyta; class Magnoliopsida; order Poales; family Poaceae; genus Guadua; species Guadua angustifolia. The sequence continues at coordinate 557,247 of JAYEVE010001104.1, forward strand.
TTCTCAGAGAGCAAGCAAGACTGCCGCCATGAGCAAGATGTCTGCGAAGCGTGCCGTAGCTTCTTCGACAGGCGACCGGACGACCAGTCCGACATGACAATGATGAGGATTCCTCCAGCGAGTCACCCTAAGTTCTAGCATCTCGCGATTGGGCGCTTTCTGTGGCGTTCTTAACGAAAGAACCCGGTGATAGCTATTTTAATAATGGTGATGACGTATTGTCACGACTATGTATTGTTTAGTGTACATATACTTGCAATTGGCATGTTCCTTTTGAACTAGACCTTTGTAGAGTGGTCGAGACAGGAGCTGTCACGATAACCGTTGTTAAATCGAGGGGCAAAGTTGGAACTTTGTGATCTTTTCAAGCGATGTCGAGACTTCATGATTCTGAGCGCTTGTGTATTTGGCTTCTAGCAAATCGTTTAAAGTTAGGTCCGCCTCCTCATTCTTAAGCATATTTACCTGATTTCTGGTTCTAGCATAAGATTTGTACCGCAATTGAAAAATATTCTCTATGGAGGCTAAAGTCTGTGTAGATCTGTGTGGATGTAAAAAAGATTGAACTGGTGAATTATAAAGGGGTATTGATTAATTGCTGTTAATTAAGTGTGTGCATGTTTTTTCGAGCATCTCCTTCACCCCTCACGCTCTTGCATGCAAGGAAAACTTCAGCTGCCAAATTTTTGCTCAACTGGCTTTGCTCACAAAGAGTCAAGAACGATTTGCATGCATGCAGTGCTAATTAATTGTGCATGATCAACAAACCATCTCTTCGCGCGCATGGTCATGCGGAGTAATTAGCGCACAGAGTACGAACCATTTCGCGCGCATGCAACGAAGCGAGTACTAATTAGCACTAATTAGCCATGCATGAGGAAGTGGAAGTGGACGTCAATTTTCATGCAAGATGGGTCGGCCCATCCACGTATACATACATATTGGCGCTGGATACTTTTGGCTGGATACCATACAATCAAAAACAAAACAGGAGACGTGAGGGTTTTTGGTTTGAGGTTCGACGGGGACGGCGCCGGTTTTGTCGAAGGCTCCACAAGGTGCGTAGGCGTGATCGCAAGCGTGATCGCAGCTCCAGGCGTGATCGCAGCCTCGCAGGTGCGGCGTCGTTTTAACAGATGAATGCGTTTTATTGCTGTTTTAACAGATGAACGCGTGATCGGTGATGGGTCCTGGCGGCTGGCGCGTCCGCGCGTGACGGGCGGGCGAGATCACGCGCATGTGCAATTCATCACTGCATCAGACGATCACGCGCATATCTGTCGGCCCGACCGATGCAATTCGCCAGCGCATGTCCTGATCGGAGAGCGAGGCGAGGCGGGCGGAGGCGAGGCGAGGCGACTCGAGCGAGAGAGTAGAGACACGACTCGAGTCACTCGACGAGGCGATCGCCGATCAGGTATTGCCCTATTGTCGTATACGGTATACTCGTATTGAAGATTATCGGTTTATGGTCGGGTAGCAAAACAAGTTCTGGATGATAGCAGTTTTGTGGATTTGAAGATGCGTGAAGGGTTCATTAGTAACCTGTTGGATGGCAGGAAATAGATCATGAATTCTGGTGTTTTGGGTGTTGTCGGCATATTATGTTGTGTTTGGAAAATGCTAGATCCTGGGAGAGCTATGCTCTGGGGTTTCGTTTACACATTAATCATGTCGGTGTTGTGTTGGGTCTGGTGTGTCCCTGTTTGTTTTAGGTTGAAGGTTTTTGGCGAGGAGGTCATTTGAGTGCATGTTGGTTGGTATATATATATTATTTAGAAGGGCCCCCATTTTAAATCTCGCTCCGGGCCCCTGAAATCTCAGGACCACCGCTGAACCAAACATTAATTATTTTTTGTGTTCTGAAAAGAAAACAGTTGGATTCTATAAAGTCTCAACGAGGTGGGTTTGACAAGTTCTCTATCCGGGATTCAGAAATACCATGCTTAATACGAGAGGTTTTAATGCAGGAAAGAGTGATCTTGCTCCTCATGTCGAGTATGGAAGGGCCAAAATATAGAAATTCAGCTACCTAGAGCTATCCATGCATAAGCTAAAATACGCACCAATTTTCCGTTTGCTCAGTACCAATAGCTACATCTCGTGAATACAAATACTTCAATTTCATTAACAGAGTATTGGTGGCAACTCCATCATTAACAGGGTATTGGTGGCAACTCCATGGACATAGAGGGGGAGGAAGGAAACACTGGTGTTGGCAATCTTGCTTAGAGCATTAAGCTCGATCTTTGTGTGAGCAGTTGCCTCGGTTCCAATTCGGTGCAAAAAGAGATACAAACAAAAATTAGAATGCCACAACATAACAAACCAAAGAAGGCGCACATAGCTCAAGTTGTGCCGTGAGGTACTTATTTCTGCTTGTTAATTTTCCCTTTTCTTTTACTACATATGCTATTTAATTATTAAATTATTATTCATTCTGATTATATTTGCACCAAAGAAGATATTGAGATTATTGAATACATGAAATCAGCACCGAAAAAACAAATTCTGGCCGACATCGACGGTGCATTTGTAGATAGATATCATATGGAATGCCTTTTCCATGGTGACATGCAATTGAATGGCGATGTAAGTATATCTATATAGAGTAATAGATATTTAAACATGGCTCTACATAATATAATTGTATTTTTTTCTTACACAGGTTACAAGTGCGTATATTAATTGTATCATGGGTGAAAAACATCTGCTTCATAGAGTTGGTGGAAAGGTCTTCTTGGAGGATACATTTATTTCCAGTATTCTTAAGCGTGATGGTAGCCTTAAGTTGGACCAAATAAATTATAAGGAAGATACATTTGAGACAAGGGTTGATAATTATTTAGACCATGACATGGTGAACTTAAATCCCTATATATATATATATATAATACCAGTGGACAATACTTAGTAACAAATGTTTGATGCATGTCTTTATTCCAATAAACATAGAAAACATTCATTGGTACCTGGCAGTACTCAATGCCCCTAAGTGTGAGGTACATGTACTCGATTCAATGGGCAAAATGGACCGCACAGACCTCGCTATTACCGTGAGTAGCTATTACTTTTACATTATTATTATTACTGCTACTATTAGCATTATTATTGTTGTTGTTGTTGTTAAATCTTCGATGATATATATTTATCTCAACAGTTAAGAGGCCTAGATAAACATATAAAAGTCACTGCAAAACATAAAGAGCTTAAACAACACAAGTGGTGGAATGTTGACGTTACAACATGGCCTGTTATAGAGAAGATTCTAAAGCCAATGCAAAAAGATGGGTATGTTTCAATATGTGACTTGTGTAAAAATGATTGCCTTCCTTTCATTACATAAAAATAGTTCAATGGATTACATATAAATAGTTCAATGAGGTTTTTTAATTACGTAGGACATCCTGCGGTCTGTGGATGATAAACTACATGGAGTACTGGACAGGATCGCAGCTCTCTGATAGTTTCACTCAGGTATTCAAATATGAGTTTATTGCATGTTTAAGTATATAACATATGAACATATATGCTTCACTACTTTGCAAGATGATATGACAAATTTCAGGTTTAAGCTTCCTGCAATCTTGTGGGCCTCAAAGCTAAACACGAAGAAAAGATGTCAAGAACACGAAAAAACAAATGAAGAAGAAAGTCAACATGATGTTGAATTTATTGATGCTCGAGCGAGGAACCTAAACCATCAAACACATCACATCAAACTAAATCGATACATCTCTATGTGTCCTTTCCTTTGGAATAACACCGGTGAGCGGCCAGATGAATTAATGGGTGCACTTTGCAAATATATCATCTCAATTGACCATGCAGAATCTTTAGAGTAAGTCATTTTTTTGTACAATAAATTATACATAGTATAAATATATCAACTTTGATCTTGCAACAGTTAACCGAATATACATTTTCATAGGAAAGAGTGGGTTCGAAGCACCAAGCCTTATCCAATTTCTATAACTCTCAGAAAACTTCAAGAAACACTGCATGTCAACAAGCCAATGGACAATGCTTCTTTCAACATGGCTGTGCGGATGCTCGCATGCAGCGATGTCTTGTTGTTCCAAGATGAAAAATTACACTACATGGACCTGCAGTTTTGTGTAAGTTATTTCATTTATATGTGGTAACCCTATTTTATGTGTTTATTATAACCTTATATGTATGTATATCTGACAAAACAGTCGTTGTCTGACTTCGATCGAGAACCATGTCGGCGTTCCAAGCTTGATGTCCAACAATTGGCAAAATTATTTAAATGTTGGCTAACATGGAGTATGATATTTCACATTGCAACAAGGTAAGCTATGTTTCTTTGTCAATCGTTCGCAAAATTTTTTTGAATCATTCATTATGTTTTCCTTACATAAATTGTTTGCAGATTCTATTGCCTTATTCTTTCCTCGGTCACTTCACATTGTTCGTACTACACATGAAAGATAGAAGTGTATCTATATTGGACCCACAGCCTATACCGAGCCTGGTTTAAGACTCAACATCCTACTATGTACTACATTCACAAAATACATATGATTGCCAATAACGTGAAGCTAGCCATGGAAGTAGCCAACCCTATGTGGAATGCGATATTTATGTATGGCGTCGCATATTACCGACATGTGTTCCAAAAGCAAGATGGTAACTTGCTTATAAATTACACTTAACAAGTTTGTTTGTCTACATACATGTAACTATGTGTCCTTTTGTAGGGACATCATTTGGATATTTTGTAATCAATTTCATGCGCTCTTGGGATGGTATAAAATTACCATCAATTTACCTTTGTGAGTACTATTATTCATTTATTTATTATACTTTGTCTTACTGATAGCACAATTAATGTTTTCGATGATTGTCCATAATAATGCATGTATAGGATGGGAAGGTGTTGAGGTGAAGTTTCTCGTGGACCTCTTGAACTACAATCGGAATGAATCGAAAGACAACATTCCTGAAGTTATACGGGAAATCCTTAATCGTATCAGAGATTAGATTGTTTTTAATAATAAACAATTGCGATGTTATTTTATGCACTTGTTTATGTAATCAACAATATAATAACTCTCTGTATGTTTCTTTTGTGCTTCTATCATAATCACATTTTACTGCACTTGATTACCAAAACATATAACATATTTTGCTTATTTGAATTGTATTACTAAATATATCGCCGTAGCGTTAGCACGGGCATGATACTAGTACTCTATAGTCACCCATTACGCAGTTTCTTGACTTCTTCCCTCCATTCTGTGTTTCTGGCTTTAATTGAGTTCTTTTCGTCTATTCTTGAGCTTAATCATGCTAATAACTCAACTTAAACCAGATTTGCGCTTAAAATTGAATCACATGTTGAGGGGGAGTTTAAGAATCTGTTTCATGCATTGCATATAGACTTGATTTTTCATTTTATGAGCTTTGTCTATTATGCAAATGATCCATGTTTCATTTTATACACCATGCTATAGAATGAAGAAAATTGCTTGCTTAGATATATCCAAGTTCATTTATCTTGCTAAGCTTACAAAAATTGAAAAATGAGCGTTAAAAGAAAAACTTGATAAAACATGTTGCGTTTACTTGTTAAGTTTCTTCTCTAGGTGTTTTTGCCATGATTTGTGAAATTATGGAATTCTCTAGAGTCCCTATAGCAACTTGGGTGAATCTTGTTTGATCCATACTTGAGTCCTTCACTAGCTTAACAATGAAAATGCTAAAATGAAAGTGAAGCAAAATTGACTCTTTTGTCTTGCGTTAGACTCAACACCTCACATTCACAAGACGGCTTCTCATTGCACTTGAGATGAACTTGGAATGGGTTGTGTATGACCAAGATCATTCTCTTAAGAGTATCTCTTGAGATGATCAATTATAGCTTGAGTTAATTGCTTTAAAAATGAAAAAAACATATGTGGGTAAAGAATGCAAATAATGTCAAACATTTGCACCCCGCTATGTCGTTCAAAGATTCAAAGAAAAATTTGCATACAATAAAAAAATAAGCTCGAAGGACCTTGTGTGCACTTCTAGATTTCCCAAAGTGTTGAGTAGGCTGAACTCTAGATTTTTCATTTGATCCTTTGAATGGCTTTGCTTCTAGTTTTGAAACCAATGACAAGTGTTGCTCATGTTTAATCATGCTAAAAATGACATGGTTTTAATTAAATCTTGCTAGCAAAATGTTTATTTGCACTTGGACATACCTTAGCTTAGTCTATTTTTGCCATAACTTAGCTTGGTGTCATAACTTGTCTTGTTGGTCATATGGATAATCTTCAAAGCTCCCTTAGGCAGCATTACTTGCATAAAAACAACAAAAAAATGGGAGAAAAGAAAATGTCATCTTGATGCCTATATTGCCAAAAGGGGGAGAAATCATAGAAAAGGCATCATTTTGCATCTTGATTCATCTTGATACTTATGATCTTTGTTAATCCTTGCTATCTTTCATAGATCATAAGTTTTTCTAGTTGCCAACTCGGTCATGTTCTTGATTTCTATTTCCCTGATCAAGTTTGGCTTTGCATTCAAATTGCTTTCTTCTCTTTATTCAAACTCAAAACTTATGCCTGTTCATGTGTTTGTCAATATACTCATCAAGGGGGAGATTGAAAGACCATGTGGAGGTCTATCCTTGTGAGTGATGAGTAATTGACAAGATTTGAGATTGGATTGATTTGAAATTGATTTTGATTTGAATTGGATTTTCGATGTGAAGCAATTTGAGTGTTGGTTGCTTTTCTAGTGCTACCGGCCTGGGGGCGGTAGCACCGGACCGTTGAGCGCAATTAAGATCGATTAATGATTTTGGGATAATCATTGAATATATATGTGGGCATTGATATGTGAAGGTTTTTCCTTGTCTTTGATGGTTGCAGGGCGACGGTGCTAGGTCATGGCGAGGCGGAGGATGACCGGAACTAGACGAGGAGCGTCGGAGGTCCAGACGGTCAGGAGATCGCCGGAAGATGATCGGAGACGGAGTCCGGGCAAGTCAAGAAGACAAGGAAAGGAGATGATGCTAGCTAGATGCTGCGTGGATCAATGAGGGCCGTCGGATTGCGGTCTAGTTGATAGGTTAGCGGGTCTAGGTAGTATGCTTTGAAAACCGTGCAAGAAAACCCATTATGTGTGCGGGTTTTGGGTTAGCCCTTGCATGGCTGTGTGAGTGGGTCAATTCTAGCCCTTAGATGAGTGTCCTAGGGTTGAGGGACTCATCCAAGGGTGGAAGGTGGCCCAAGAGTAGTATAAATAGGGGTGGAGGGGTAGCCTTCTCCCCTTGAAGGTTTGAGTTGTTCCTTTGAGCTTTGCCCACATGAAGTGAGGCTTTGTAAACCTTCCTACCTAAATACAAAAAAAAACTTTACATTATTGTGAATTTAAATTCCGCATTTACATTATGTCTTTACTTTACGCAATTTAAATTCAGCATTTATTTTACGCATTTACTTTAGCGTAATTTACTTTCTTGTAATTTGGATTTGCCTCCCCTCCTTCTAAATGCTGATCTTTGATGATTTGAGTGTGTTCATTTGGTTTTACATCTCTTTTGCACTCTTAATTTGAGTAGAGATCATCTTTTCTTGCAAGTTCCAACTCTGTCCAGAACTTGTTCTTCATGTAGTAGTTAGTTTTTGATTTTTAGAAAAATATAGAAAAATCCTTTTTGAGTGATTCTAAATGGAGATTGTGCGGAACTCCTATATACATCTGTACAAAAATTTTGGAGTTCACTTGATACACCGTTTGGGCGCCATGAGGTGAAAACCGAGCCCTAAACTCTCTGCTCAAAGTTTCCTGACTGTCTGTGCTCTTTGATTTTTGATGAATTTTCTGTATGGTTTTTTGAAGTAACATTTGGTGAAGTTCTTCACGACTCATCTGCTCATAGGAAAAAAATTTCTCATAATTTCTTAAGCAGCAGAGACCCACCAAACTCCTATTCAAAGTGAAGATAGTTTCTGGAATTTCTGCTCCTGCTTTTCTAAAAGTGGCTTTTATGATTTGAATTGATCTTTTTCTAAAAGCAAGGGTAGATTTGATTCCTTCTTGATTTGGACACTTGACAACCAGAATTGTGACTCATAAATCCCCATATATTCTATGGAACTCATCCATGCATGCTAGGGGTACACATAGTTGTCTAGTTGTTCGGGTTTTTCACGATTTCCTTCTGCGATCTTTTCAAGGTTTTAGTTGGAGTATTTTGGGGAAAATTTATTTGCGACCATTCACCCCCTTCGTTCGCCATCTCGATCCTTCATTTCAGAATCGAGAGCGCTAGCTAATCGATTAGTTTAGACTCTCTGAGTTGTCGACTTTACCCACAAGGAATAATTGTGTAACATCCAGAACCTAGGCAATGCAGAAATTAAAATTTTAATTGTGTGAAATTGTGATTTCTTAAATTAAGAATTGTTTTGGTCATTTTCTTGAATTATTAAATGTTTTCTTGCATTTATTGAATTAGAAAAGTAGGAAGTAAAATGGTAAGAAGTAAAAAATAAAATATGTAAAATTTAAAATTAACCCCGATGACATGAGAACCAATTTTGTGAAGTCAAAAGTTAGTGTGAACCCATTAATAGTGAAATCACATGCTTCTTTATGTTGAAATGACAAAAATGTTAAAGTAAAAGATTTTTAATAATTCCTTAATAAACTATTTGTATCTAACATTTTTACCATAATAGATTCACACTATTTTACACCTAAATTAAAATTTACAAAAATTAATAAGTAGTTTAATACCAACTTTCCATTTAATTAATGAATTAATGGAAATCTGCAATTTAGGGTAAAGGATTTTTAATAAAATAAATATTATGATTTTAAGTCTAAAATTTTTATAGTAGCATACTGACACCATTTATAACGTAGTATAAAAGCTTCAAAAATGTTTGAAATTATTTAAGCCTTCAATCAAAAGGATTTGATTTGAAATTAATGTACTGACATTTCTTGTCGAATTTTATTGAATTAAATACTGCAAAAATTAATCCTAGCTAACTTACCCAAGTATCTATTTAAAAGTTTCAAAAATTCTCTTGAGTTTTGATGCCTCAAATAATTGGAATTGTCTTTCTTGGCCAAATAGCACTTAATCATTAGGTTGTCATGTGGGCTAGAGCCCTTTGAAACTTGGTGACCAACTTCCTTACTCCCTCTCTCCTGACTGGTGGACCCCTCGTGCCTCTCCTTTTCTTTCTCTCTCCTTCTTCCCTCCTTTGTTGCTGGGCGGACCCAATTGTCGAGGTCACCTTCTTCTCCTCCTGCATTGGTCATCTTCCTCCTGGCGCCGACCTCCGGTCCTTCTCCGCCGGTTCTTCCTCTTTGGATCTTCATTCCGACCGAGCAAAGCGCTAGCGTCACCAACCCCATGCCTCGGCGTCCACGCCCACATCGCATGCCCATACCGCATTGATTGAAGCCCACGCTGTACTGTGAATGACGAAGGCGATGGCCGAAGCCATGCCGCCATGGAGCTTCAGCGGTGAAGCACCGAACCGACCTCCTCGCCCTATAAAAGGAAGCCCTAGAGCCTAGCCTAGACTCGCACCACCTTCGGCCATCCTCATCTCGCCCAAAAGCTCCAAGCCGAGCTGCCAATTCCCGTTCTTCCCCATGTCCGACCGAAACTCTTCTCAAACCAAATTTGAGCAATTCGGCCTCCACTCAAAGCCATTTGGAAATTCAGTTCAGTGAGAGCATCTGGAGACCATTGTGATCAAAAGCCCTAAATCAATTTGGGGAATAACCCACTGATTTGATCCCGCACCGTGAAGCCTTCTTCCTTGCTTCCGGTCAAACGTCGACAGGACAATTCAAGGTATAACCCGTGTAATGAAGTCTTCACTTGTGTTTAGTAGACATTGTGGGAGCTAGCCGTGCCATATGCTATACATAATTTAGCCGAAAACCGCTAGACGGTCTTGTAGCCTGCCGCCGGTACTGCCTGGACTCGCCAAGAGCCTTGCCGACCCAAAATCTCGTCGAAGAGATTTTGGGCATTTCACTGGATTCCAAATAGCCTCCTCCACCTCTCAAGCCTGCCGGCCAAGCCACTGCCCTCCTCTCTGTGCCGCCTCGGACCCGAACCTTGGCGCCCATGCCGCCATGGCGCCTTCTCTCTGGCGTCCGAAGACCTCAGCCATGCTTTGCAGAGTTCACCTCGGCTTGCTGCTACTCCCCCACCTCACGGACGGTCGGCCTTGCCTCTCCACGCCATGGCAAATATGACCCAGCCAAATCCTATTGCCTTGGTACAGTGGGGAAGAAGAAGAAGCCAGGAAGGTATACCCAAATACCTCAGTACCCCTCTTCTGTCGATTAGAAGAGAGTAGCCCAGTGGTGTTGTGCGCTAGAACCTTTCCTACGGGTCTAGTGTTCTTCGAATCACAGTTCAAGCCTTTCTATTTTTCATTTTGCCAAATTGACTTTGAACCATCATAACTTTTGTAGTTTTAATCCAAATTCAACCACACAAGTTTCTAGACCTTTGTTTTGCCTTGTAGATTCATATTGTGCAAAAACATTTGAAACTTGTTTATAGAATTAAATAGAAATTCAAATTTGAATTTGTGGGTTTAAAAAGAGTAACATAGGAATGTTTTGCAAATGGATTCCAAATTGAGCTAAAACATGCGAAATCAGTTTCAACAATGATTATAAGGGTATCCCCTACTAACGTCTGAAAAATGGTTAAATAATCATGCAAGATGCAACAGTAATCTTAAAGTGGAAACTGAACCGTTGATTTGTAGATTTTGTGACTCCGAAGCTTTTTCAGGAACCCGTAGAATAACTCGTCTAAATACTAAAATTAGCAAAACTAGTTTAGAAACGTTCTACAAAGTTTGTACTGCGATGTTATAAAGATAGAACCTCACTTCATCGTGCTTTACATATAAAACATGTTAGCTCAATAACCTAAAGTGTTAACATTTCCATGAATAGTGATAAATTGTGAACACTTTAGCATTTTCAACGGTCTATAAAATATCTCGTCTTAGTGCAAAAGTATAATGGAATATCTTATAAATCATCTCCATAATATGTACTACCATAATCTGGAAAAATATTCTATTTACAACGTGCTCTGTATATATATCTTCCCTCCGCAAACACCCATCGTGAATTAGTCACATAGGAAAACTAACAACAATGCTGAAAATTTTTAGCAACTCGTGAAACATCTCGTCTAAATACAAATTTTATAAAGAATAGCTTAGAAATGATGTTTAGGTTATAGTCTACCATATTCTGGAAAAATATTTAATTTGTATCATGTCTAGCATATAAATCCGGTTAGAGGAATAACCCTAAGCGTTAAGGTTAGTAGCAACTAGTATAAGTAGGTATCCTTAGAAAACCTCGAGCTAAAGTATGTTCGTCGTAGAAATCATTATGTAACCCTGTAGGTGCAGCCCTTAGCTTTATTCTGTAGATTTATTTTATCAATATATATATTGCTTTGCATCTGAATCCTATTAGGAAGCGTATGTTTCTTCGTTAGCTCCAAAATCTATAACGTAAATGAACAAACCTGTATAATAGAAAATTAGCATTTAATATATTTTTATCACCAGAACCTTCTTAAAATATAAACTTATAACTAGTAACCATAAACTAATATTTGATTGTGCATTCATCTGTTGATTATTAGTTGTATGTTAAACATGCAGACTATAAACCGTATAGATGAATAAGTAGTATAAATCACGATGAAACCCTAGCTCTTGCCCCTGTTCTTTTGTGTATTGTTTTTATTTGGTTTTCCATCTGATTTCCTTTTGCCCTTATTGAAAAGTTGTTATTGCTATTTGCTTCGCTTCGTATTGAGCGACGTGTAGAATCCGAGATGGCAACGATATCACCGCAGAAGACTTCAACACAGAAGACTACATCGACGAGCAAGGCATTTCATAACCAGATAAAAATGGATTAATAACTGGCTTGCATGCAATATTTTATAAGTCCATATTTTGTTTTAATGGTAGTTATACTCCAACACTTATGGATTCCCTTAATCAACATTGTCATGTGATCCTTGATGAACCTAGATGCTGATAATGAATTGGTATAATCATTTATTAATATTTGCACATGCTCAACCCTGCAATAGGTTCAATTGGTCAAAGATAACACCCCCACTCTTTTCTTTATGAAATTTTGAAAGATTATTTATGGCAGTAAAGGATACTGATAGTTTGATAAAAATGAAAATAAAAACTATGATTTGGACCGGGTAAATGCATTCGATTACTTGAGGTATGCGTCGGCTATGCAGAGAAACTATTCCAGCCTATTCTATCAAGCCCGTTAACTATTGCACTACAAGGATGGATATTTTCCCCGAGTGTTTTCCACACTCGGGATAGGGGATAAAACACTCGGGATACCCTATCCCGAGTGGGCACACTCGGCGTAGTACACTCGGTGTCATTTTATCGGGAAAAGTTGGCTATGCCGAGTGTACTCTCAGGAAAAAAAAATCTATACCGAGTACACTCTCGGGATAGCGCTAGGATTGAGGACGCCCGTGGCATGGCAGGCGATGTTTCGTCGACATCTATCCCGAGTGCACTCTCGGGATAGGGTGTAGCGATCTATCCCGAGTGCACTCTCGGGATAGGGTCTATCCCGAGTGCACTCTCAGGATAGGGTGTCGCGGTCTATCCCGAGTGCACTCTCGGGATAGGTACCAGACCCTGACCACAAAACAGCCAGCTCAAATTATCAATTCACATCCACAATTCAATATTTGAATCTGGACGAGTCTACTCTGAGTGCACTCTCAGTAAATATGTACGCCGAGTGCCCTCTCGGGCTATTCGTAATCTACACCGAGTGCCCACTCGGGATAGAGTGCACTGCCTTTCTTGACATGGCAACTGATCATCCTCTACGTGGAGGAAAACGTCATATTTCGAGTGCACTCTCGGAATAGATGTTCTGTATTGCGAGAGCACACTCGGAATAGAGTTCTTTGTCCGAGAGGTGGCTAGAACGAGAGCACACTCGGCATAGGTTGATCTACTCCGAGTGTGCACTCGGTTTGTTATTTTCACACTCGCCCCAAAACTGGATTCTTGTAGTGTTGAGCCTATTTTTGTGCTCGTTTTTCTATTACTATTTTGTTTCTTCCGCTATAGCCAGGGTCAACGTCGCTGGGCTAGTGCAAAGCTAAATTTACTTATGTGGAAGTTATCGAATGATCACCCTCTGTGACACACCAAAGGAAGTATGTTAATAGCTTGCATTAAGAGACGATCATTTGCACATGGGTGAAGACGTACACATACTATGCAGACTTAATCAAAACTAATCGATTAGTAGCGCTCGCGGTCATGAGCACTTGGTAAACTGACACTAGTTAGATGTTTTATGTTTTCAACAAAAGTGATTTCAAGATTTATATTTCATGTTACTTATTCATCTTCTTCAAAGCTTCACTTTATGATCGACCATGTCTTTGGCTTTACTTCGATTCGACTACTCACGACGGGTTGTGAGTCAGTATTTACATTTATGCTATTTCATACTTGTTACTTTACTTACTCGTCAAATTGTTTCTATTACATTTACGCTTTCATTTATTATTTAGTATTTACATTCATGCAAATTCAGCTTTATGCAAAATTAACTGTAGATACCATTCATTTGATTCAGCTTCCATTTATCATAGGTTTGCAAACACTACAAGTCTTGCTGAGTACGCATTGTACTCACCCTTTCTATATTTGTTGTTTTAGGCAAGAAGCCTCAACGATATTCTCTTTACGCAGATAATGGGATTTCTAACGACTGCTCTTCCTAAGGTTTACCTTGTCAATTGCCTGTGGAATATGGGATTAGAAGGCATACTATAAGATGAAGATTTCCATTATTGCCTTACTTCTGTTATAGTTTGTATAATAGACTTCCGCTGTAATAAATTATTCAACTCTGGTATGGCTTTGCTCTCGAATTGTGTTTGTGCGTGCTAGCTACTGATCATGGGACTAGCACAGAAAGCACTTCAGAACCTTTATTTTACGTTACACCGTAGCGTAAAATGGAGGGTCTCACAAATCGTCTCGTTTTGCAATGCATATTAAACAAACTTCCTTTGGTGTGCCGCTGAGAGATTATACAGAACTTTTTGATTACTTAAATTTAACTTTGCACCAGCCCGGTATATAATCATCCTTGCTACGACGCCAAGGGTCCACAAAGGAATTGAACATCTCTACCCTTGATCTCCCACAGTAAGGCCTCGGCTATGACGCCAAGGGTCCACGGAGGGATCTGAGAATTCTCCGCCCTTGATCTCCCATAGCGAGGAATATACCGTTACACCGGATAGCATTTACCCACACGTTAATGTGGAAGCCCCTCACATGCAAACACATTGCTTCTGCTACTTCAGCCTACCAATGTGCAAAGTCATTTTTAAGCAATTTAATTAGTTTAGGCCGTCCCATTCTAGCCCTCGTGGTTGCACGGTTATCTTGACATGTTGCAACACATAGTTTGGTCCTTAACTGACTCGGGTGACAATCTCCCCTTATCTACGTGCAGACTTCTGCACATCCGGCTATTACCAACAATCACCCGTGTCCAAATCATAGTTTTATTTGCATTTTTAATAACATATTGGTATCCTTTACTTTCAAATTCAACACTTTTTGATCAAAGTTTCAAATTGACTTTTCTAAGCGTGACTAAGTAGTTTATAAAGCAGTTTTATACCCATTGCACATTTTCAGGTGTTATTCCAATGTCTAGGGTTTTCAATGGTTCACTGGGAAATTATTAATTGAGGAAAACCCAAACGGGAGTTTTAACTACTACCACCCACAATATCTGATTTACAAATATACAACATGCATGAAAAGCAGATTATGAAAACATGTTCAAAAGCTGGGATTAGAATGTTCAAAGGGGCTTGCCTTGCTTTTCGTCATCGAATGGTTCGATTTAGAGTTACGGTTCAAGTGTGTTATTAAGTTCGTCTGATACTTTGTTTTCTTTAATTCGTTCCATCCCGCGGTACATAGCGAATACGAAAAGATCCAAATAAGAAATAGAAATAGAAATACAAATAAAGGAATTCAAATATTACATTTATTCACATCTCATACAATCACAGATGCACAGAAATTCATTCGAAAAGCAATATAAACATGTATTCGCAATTTGAATGTTATGTTAACTTTTGTCGGGACCCGAATCTGCAAATCCGGACCCTTTGTGTATTCTGTACTAGTCCAGGATCACGCTAGTACACACAGGATAAATAGGTTGAAGTACCACAATCATACACAATGCCGAATTAGTAATAAAGTACTTCAAACATGAATATAAGCGAGTTACGACCTTATGGTCACCTTACATTAATTAGCACCTTGAGCGATAAATATATGATAGCACAAGTTCAATAGAGGAAGCAAAAGTACGGTAATGAAACCCCTCGTACCCACAGGCAACCGACGAGGCTCAACCCTAAATCTCCGGACCTTCGATATACTCCTCCCAAGCTGGCACGGCTTCTTCTTCTGAGGTTTTGTCGATGCAAGGGTGAGTATACAACATACTCAACAAATCATGCACAATGCAGTCTTATTACTACATGCATAGCTTATGCCAAAGGAAAGGCTTAATGGTTATTTTGCATAAAGCAGCATTTCTTTTTAACAGGTAATCCTATTAGATTAAAAGCGGCAAAACCAATATTATTAATAATTAATTTCTCAATTCTTTTCCAAAAGTTTGGCACACAGCCCTAATTTGATTCATCAGCTTTTGGCACACAGCCACCCACTCCACATTTTTATTTGGTGAAAATCTAACCCTTGACTGTAATCCCTGAGCAATGTCCAATACCGCGGACACGGCTATTCGAATAGATTTAACACACACACTCTGCAGAGTCTGTACACTTTACCCACATGATACAGTCGCTCACCACACAGGTGATTGATTGCAACAAAATCTTTCAAAGACTAACACTTAACCAGTGATCCTCTCTAGTATTGCCCTTCTAACACTTCTCTCACATAGAGCCGAAGTTTAGAACAGGCAAATACCGTTAGATGGGTACCAAGCCGCAAGACAGTGCGCTCCCCCATCTGATTACATTTTGGTATGCTTGTCACCCCGAGGTATCAAAGGAAAGATATTAGAGACCTACCAAACTAGGTCCATCCCATTACGGACAAGTGGTTGTACGAGAAACTCAGTTCAAAGGCTTGAAAGGTAAAGTCCTTAATTCTCCCGGGCAAAACATCTGTTTTATAAATCTCGGAACACAGCCCTTACAATCTTTAATACATCTCGCGCCACAGGCCCACACAGCAATCATAACGTCCTAAATTAGCAATTTAAATTTTTGGAGTTTTAAAATTCTTATGAATTAATAAACCTTTATTTGCATTTAATTGAATTTATCTAATTTTTTGGGATTTATTGGATTTAATTAACATTTATTTGAAATATTCTTCTCTTGATTAATTAATATCAAAAAAAGTAATTATCAAAAATAAATGAAAATATTTTTCTTAGGCTCAAAATGCTCTGAAATATTTTCTGGAATTTTTCTAGAATTTTTCGGGTATTTTTAGTGCCCTAAATAATTGCTTTGAAATTCTGCATTTATTTTTATTGATAAAACCCGGATTATTGCTAGCTACAGTATTGGGCCGGCCCAACACTGTGCTCGCCCGGGAAAACCCTAACACCGCATTACTCATGCGTCGGACCTTGATCGAGCAATTGTGATTGAATTCCGTTTAAATCGCCGAGGATCAATCCGCCGATTAGATCGTGATCGAGGCGGTGACGCGACCGCACAATCTCGGGGCGAGGCATTTATGCACCGCCGCCCGCCGTTGGTCGCCGTGGATCTTGTCGAGAGATATTGCCGCGTCTCGAGGCTTGTCCGAAGCGAAGAAATACCCCATTCGCGGCGTGACTTCCTTCCGCTCCATTTGCCACCTCTCTCACGCTTTGCGAGTCCCTCAGAAGTCTTGCCCGAAGCTCACCGTTGTAACTACTCACCTTCGCCTCGGTCTTCTTCACTCTCGGCCGTCACCCGCCGTTCCCGTCCTGACTAAAGCGCTCTCGAGTCCACCGTGCCAAGACGCATCCATCGGTCCACTTCTTCACGCTTGGGAGAAGTCCGTAGCGCCGCCAGTGGTCGTCTTCCTCGTCTCCGGCCTTGAGGAACTAACTGCGCCACCGCAAATCGCCCGAGCTTTCTTCACCGTTCGATCTTCATCGCACGGCCGAGGTATCGCCACGTCCCTCCTCTGTGGCGCTTGAATCAAATAGCCTCGATAGATCTTGTCCGTAGGATCTTGATCGTAAGGCTCGGGTAGGGCCACGTTGGCGTTTGAGCAGTGAACTGCTTGGATAACAAAGGCCGTTAGATTTTCATCCAACCGTATCGGTGAGGCCACGTAATCTTGCAGTTTGCTTTGATGATGTGCGTTAGATTTTGGATCTGCGGTCACGATAGCGCCATGCGTGCTCGGCCACCTGAGAACAGCTCGGGTACCCCGCATCGTTGGATCTCCATCTGACCGTGCACGTGCGTCCACGTCGCCCTTAGCCGTCGCGCTTGATGAAGTCTGTTCGATCTTGGATCAAGGGCTGAGATTTCGCCACGTGTCAATTTCTGATGAACCAGAGCACTGTTCACTGGGGCCCACATGTTAGTGTGATGACCCCGGCTGCGCTGATGTCAGCATGACGTCATCCGGGCCCACTTGTCAGTGACCGAGGGCGACGTGGAAGCCTCTGGTGCTGACACGTGTCGCCGAGAGGAATTGATCCGGATTTCCAGTGGAAAAATAAATAGGATAAATCGAATATTCTTTATTTGAATTTCAGCAAATTTGTAAATGCTATAACTTTTGCATTTTAACTCGGATTTGGGTGATTCCAGTGCCCAAAAATTTGTAAAAATGCAAACTATTTAATGGCGAATTTTATTTTATTTTTAGTGATGGTCTTGCTGTCTGTATTGCATATTTATTGTGTGCTTGCTTGTACCGAGTAGACTCCGAGTTGCCGGAATTCGCCGAGGGAGAATTCAAAGACCCGTCACAGACCTCGGACCAGAATCAACTCCTCTTCGAAGGCAAGTCATGCTTTGACCATTTTGCGCCTAGTTTTCAAAGTATAATTTGATTTCCATATCGCATGCTATGTTAAGTACAAATATTATTGGTTAAATTGGGAAATGGTAGCTAAAAGCCAAAACTTGTTTATGCCACCTTGATTATAATGTTTAAATGCCCTGAAATCCTTGTCCACCCTAAGATGCTTAATACGTTGGATGCTAATATGATGCCAACACGGGAGGCTAGACCGTGATTAGTCGCTTAGCCCGCTTGTATGCGTTGAATGTCTTTCAAATAGCAAATGAGTATTGACTAAACAATTATGGAACGCATTTTTGTAAAAGTGCGATGATGTCATATGATGGATTTGGAATAGTAACCTGTGCGGTGCTATTCGCGAATTGATATGGACAATGGCATGTGTTTCTTAAATGTAAAGTGGGGTGGGAAATGTTTTGGACCGGGGCAAGTGGCAAGAAGGCTTCGTGCTAGGTGGGCCTGTGTGGCAACGGGTTTTATGAAAGGTTGTGAAGGCTGTGTGCCGAGAAGTATAAAATGGATGTCTTGCTCGGGACAGTTAAGGACTTAACCTTGCGAGCCTTTGAACTGAGTTCCGTGTACAACCACTTGTCCGGAATGGGACGAACCTAGTTCAGTAGGTTTCTAATATCTTTCCTTTGATACCTCGGGGTGACAGTTACACAAAGGTGTAACCGTTTGGGGGAGCGTACCTGTGTTGCGGCTTGGTACCCATCTAACGGTATGTGCCTGTTCTAAGTTTTGGCTCTGTGTGAGGGAAGTGTTAGGAAGGCAAGGGGATCACTGGCTAAGTGTTAGTCTCTGAAAGACTTTGTTGCAATCAATCGCTCAGTGTGGCGAGCGATCGTATCCTGTGGGTAAAGTGTCTGACCTCTGCGAGTGTGTGTGTGAATCTATTGAATAGCCGTGTCATGAATGGACATTGCTCGGTGATTACGATCAAGGGTTAGATTTTAAAATAAAAGATGTGGATTGAGTGGCTGTGTGCCAAAAGAATCAAATTAGGGCTGTGTGCCAAAAGAATCAAATTAGGGATGTGTGCCAAAACCCTTGGAAAAGAATTGAGAAACTAATTATTATTAATATTGATTTTACTGCTTTTAATCTAATAGTACTACCTGTGTAAAAGAAATGCTGCTTTATGCAAAACAACCAATTAAGCCTTTCCTTTGGATAAGCCATGCATGTAGTAATAGACCTGCATTGGGCATGACTTGTTGAGTATGTTGTATACTCACCCTTGCATCGACAAAAACCTCAGAAGAAGAAGAAGCCGTGCCAGCTTGGAATGAAGAGTTCGTCGAAGGCCAGGAGGATTAAGGGTTGAGCCGCACTCAGTTGCCTGTGACTAGGAGTGGTTTCACTACCGTACTTTTGCTTCCGCTGAATGAACTTGATACCACTGTTATTTATCGCCCTGCGTGGCGAGTTATTGTAAGGCGACCATAAGGTCATGTAACTCGATTATATTATGCTTCAAGTACTTTATTACTTATTGCCGCTGCGTATGATTGTGGTACTTCAACCTGTTTATCCTTTGTGTACTAGCGTGATCCTGGACTAGTACAGAATGCACAGAGTGTCCGAATCCGTGAAATTCGGGGCACGACAGGCACGAAGCCTTCTTGCCACTTGCCCCGGTCCAAAACATTTCCCACCCTGGGTTTGCATTTATGCAACACATGCCAATACCCACCTCATGGCACGAGTAGAACCACACAGGTCGCTACCCTCAATCCCATTTCATGACATCATCGCATTATTCCAAACTGTGTTCCATAATTGTTTAGTCAGTATTGATTTGCTAGATAAAAGACATTCAACGCATACAAGCAAGCTAAGCGACTAATCACGGTCTAGCCTCCCGTGTTGGCATTAATATAGCAACCAACATAATTTAGCATTCTAGGGTGACAAGGTGTTCAGGGCATATAGTGACATTAACAAGGTGGCATACTCAAAATGGTATTTTTAGCTACCTTTCCCAACATAAACAAATTTCATTTTTAACTAACATAGTATGCATAGATTGAATCGAAGTACATTTTAAAATCTAGGGGCAATATGGTCAAAACATGACTTGCCTTCAAATAGCAGTGGATTCTGGTCTGAGATCTGCGATGGGTCCTCGAATCCTTCCCCGACAACTTCCAGCAACTCGGAGTCTACTCGTATCAAGCAATTACACAATAAATACACAATACAGATAGTAAGATAAATTTTAAAAATAAAATAAAATTCACTATTAAATAGTTCACATTTTTACAATTTTTTGGGCACTGGAATCACCCAAATCCGAGTTAAAATGCAAAAGTTATAGCATTTGCAAGTTTTCTGAAATTCATTAATTGTATAACCGAATTAATTGATTTATTTTTCTACTGGAAATCCGGTTAAATACTCTCGGTGACATGCGTCGGCACCAGAGACTGCCACGTCGGCTCGGCCACTGACAAGTGGGCCCCAAATGACGTCATGCTGACGTCAGCACAGCCGGGGTCATCACACTGACATGTGGGCCCCGGAGCGATGCTTGGACCAACCGGTCGACACGCAGGCGCAATCTCGCCCTCCATCGAGGATCCGATGGCCATCTTCAACCGCGCCGACCGAGGCTCGTGGACACGCCCACCGTCGGATGAGGATCTCACTACCGCCGCTACCGGCGATACATCGCGCACGAAGCCTCGTGGCTTAATCTTGACCGCATATTCGAGATCTAACGGCCTTCATCAAGCGCTGCACCGGCAGTCTTACGGACGTTAATAAAGACGCGATCCGAATGCAGATCCAACGGCCAAGATCTACCGATGCATATTCAACTTAACTCTCACGGGAAGATGTGGCGCAACCTCGCCGGGCTTCGATGAGAATCAAGCGGTCATTTTCAAGCGAGTCGATCCGGTCTAGCGCTTCGAGAAGGAGAGCGTGGCGTTACCTCGGGCGTCGCGATGGAGATCCGACGGCTAAGGTTGCCGCGATCGACGACGAAGAAGCAGCTGCGCTCGGTCGCCGGACTTGGAGAAGACGGCGCAGCTGGCGGCGTTTCCGGTCGTCTCCGGACGGAAGAGATGGCTCAATGGACGCGGCGTGTCACAACCAACTCGGCGAGGGTCTCAAGGGCGGTGGAACGCGACGGCGGCGGACAATGAAGAAGAACCGAGAGGGAGGTGTGGCTACTTGGCGAGAAAGCCCGGAGAGCTAGGAGCACGGCCGAGCATGCGTGAACGGGCAAAAGGAGCGGAAGGGAGTCTGACGCAATGGGGTATATCACTCGCTCCGACAAGCCTTGGAACTCGCGCAAAATCACGACCACGATCCTTGGCACCCTACGGGCGACGGCGATGCGATTCGCTTCGCTCCGAGATCGCTTTCGGTCACATCCGCTGCTCGATCGCGATCCAACGACGCAGATTGAGCGACAGTTCGGCGAATCGGTGCCACGCGTCGACATCCCGACGGTCATTTACTGGGATCCGATGACTCTGGCGATAAGGGCAACGCGGCTCTCTCACGATCGTCCGATCAAGATTGCACACCGATTTAAATCGGCGCTTAGGGTTTTGGTGGCGGCGGCAAGGTGTTGGGCTTGGCCCAATACTGTAGCTATGGTATTTTCAAGTTTTAGCGATAAAAATAAATCCAATAAATCAAAGTAATTATTTAGGGCACTAAAAATACCCGAAAAATTCTAGAAAAATTCCAGAAAATATTTCAGAGTATTTTGAGCCTAAATAAAATATTTTTATTTATTTTTGATAATTACCTTTTCTGATGATCAATTTTTCAAGAAAAGAATAATCCAAATAAATTTTGATTAAATCCAAATAAATCCCAAAAATTCAGATAAATTCAATTAAATGCAATTAAATGTTGATTAATTCACAAAAAAATTAAATAACTCCAAAAAAATTAAATTGGGGCAAATTTCGGGACGTTACAACTTTCAAGTGATCTTTAAGAAGTTTAACTCTACATTTTCAAGGCATTTTCCAAATTAATCCTTACTGTTTTTAAGGCATTTTAGGAGTGAATTTTATGTGGATTTTGAATCTAATTGTTTTTACGTCCATTTAGGTGGTTCCTTTTTGCATGAAGACTAGTTGCAACATACAGAGTAACAAAATTTTGCTAAAAGTTCATTAATTTGATGCCTTACTGTTGTTAATATGTTTAGGTAGTAATTTTGTGCCTTTTAACCTTTATAAACATTTATTTCAATTATACTAGCATTTAAGATTAACTAGTACGTTGGAAATCAACTTTAATTAGAGAAATTATGCAAAAACAGTAAGAGTCCTAATATAACTTCAGATTAGCATCAATACTAGCTACTGGAATTCAATGAAATTGGTTCCACAAATTTTTAGAATTTATTTGCTAATTTTCCTTATATGGCTTATTTCTCACATACACATATCCATTTGCATTCAAACAATTAACAAAGCACGTACATGCAACATTTTTGCATAATCTGGAGATATATAGCATCACATCCATTTAGAAATTTGTTTCATGAATTTTGGAGTTTATTTGTTCCAATTTCATTTATAGCATATTTATCACATATTATTCAAAATTCAAATCTAAACCATGAACAGTGGCAACATAAGAAATATTTTCACCTAATCTGGAAATACACATCATAACATGCATCTAAAAATTTATTTCAAAATTTTTAGATTTAATTTGCTTTATTTTTCATTTATATACCATTTGTCACATACTAATCACAATTCAAGTTTAAACCACAAACATTGACCATAAGTGAAATATTTCCTCATAATCTGGTTCTATAGAGGGAAACATGATTTTAGGAATTTATCCCACAATTTTCGGATTTCAATTGCTAAATTTCTATTTAAACCATATTTTCAACCTAGAATCAAATTTAAATTTCAAAATTTAAAATCACATAATACATGCACAATATTTTTACATATTCAGAATCTACAGTCCAATTTATGAATTTACAATTTTAGTTCATAATTTTGGAGCTATATTTCAAAAGTTATGGGTGTTTCAAATTCTAGGTTTGAATTATTTCCCTAAACGGAAAATACGCTTTCAATGAGGGAAAGCGCATTTCCTTTTTCGGCATGAGTTCAAAACAGCACGCTAACAGATGGGGCCTGCGCGTCAGCGACAGTGAGAGAGAGAGCGTGGGCACGTGAGAGAGAGGGGGAGGCCGATAGCCTGGGCCCACTGGTCAGCGACCCGGAACAAGGGGCGACAGAGGAGGACTCACCGGTGGCGAAGGAGGACTGGAACCGCGCGGGTGAGGGTTCCATGAGGAAGAGGAGGTCGATCGAGGGGATCCGAGGGCACTGGTCAGTTGACCCTCGACGACGCCGGAGAGGGGTCGGCGCTCGGGAAGTCGGCTAGCCGGGGAAGAAAGGGAGGATGTTAGAGCTCGAATGGACCTCGGTTTGAGCATCAGGAGGAGCTAAGGAAGCGAACGCATACCGGTTGGTCGGCGGGCAGGAAACCCTATCACCGTGCGGCGACCGTGAGGAAGAAGGCGGCCGAGGCGGTGGCGCTCCGGGTGACCTTGCCTGAAATTGATTGAGGGGAAAGACTCATTAGATACTACGGAAGCTACGGTTGCAAGGAATTTGAGTTTGTTCTACCTAACCGCGATATTCAACCTTCACCCTTCTCCTTTGAGCTCATGGCAATGGTGGAATTTGGGGGTTCTCCAGTAACTAGGAGCTTTGCTCCGGAGTGGGGAGGAAGGGTGGAGTGTTGAGTGGCCAAATGGAGCTTCGAATTAGCTCAGGGAGAGGCTTAAGTATAGATTTGGGCAGAGCAGCTGAGAGGAGATCAGCGAGATCGGGCGGCACGAGAGAAATCCGATGGCTCGGTCCAAGTGGGCGGTGGTGAGCTTGATCTGGAAGGGAGTGGATGTCCATCATCGAGTTAGTCACGATGCTCGAGGCAATTGCAGCACTGGCTAGAGGAGTCGAGGAGGAAGAAGAAACAGGCGAGGTATGCAAGATGGCGATGGGTGGGGCTAGGCCCATTGGCAGTGAAATGGGTGGCGAGTGCAGGTGGCTTTGATCGGCGTCCACGAGTGGTAGCCCACATGGAAGTGAGAGTTGGGTTCAACAGTTGGTCCTCTAATTCCAGTCAGAGCAGACAACACGAAAGTTGGATTTAATTGGTAGTTCCAAACCAATCCCAAATTTCTCAAAATTTTATATTATTATCCTGACTCAGATATCTATAGTCTGCAAAATTTTCAGATTAAAATACATAATATTTATTTTTATAAAATTCTGACAAGGGCACTTGTCAGATTTTTGGATTTCGGAAATTGATTTATTTGAAGGCTCAAAACAAGGTTTAAATTTTTTAAGCTTTTAAAGAAGCATTATGGAGATAGTTTTAGTCTATTGTAAAATTTTCAAATAATTTGGATGAGTATTATATTCTCAAGAATTATTTTGGTGTATTTTGTAGACTTTGCCTTTTTCAATTTAAAATTCACTAATGGCAGAAAAACTCAATATTTATTTTTGATATTTAAGAAGCAAAGACACAGTGTGGAGAGGCTTCTCAAACAATGCTCATTCTCTCCAGAGGCCTTGCAGTCATGCAGACCAATAAAGATGACCCGCCCCGACACGGATGGTCATTGGCTTCTCACATAGATCGTGTTCGTCGTTCCAGCAAGAGAGCAAAAGGGTGTTGTGCCTATGCAAGCAACTTGACCCGCTTTCGGTGAACCATTCACGTAGGTGCTGTGCGCACGCGTAGCCCCAGCCCGGCGAGGCGAGCGCATGTGTTCATCTCTTTCTCTCCCACATGTGCTAGCAAGAGGAAGCACGCTCTACTATTTAAGTTGGTCTCCCACTTCGAATTAACAATATAGTACTAAAAAGATTATACATCTCCTTACATACATGGTTCTTAATTTGAGTTTTTAAGAATTATTCTCAAATAAATGGGCCAAGGCCCAATAATTCTAACAGCTAGAATTAAGGGGATATGTTCCCGTTAATTAGCAGCGAAAACAATTCCACGCAATGGCTCCTCTCAGCCAATATCTAGGAGGTGGCTCCGACAACTGCCAAGCTATTCCAACCGGAGATGTACGTGCATGCTAGTCACAGGCTATGAACACGTACGTACACGCATACGGAAGAGAGAGCTAATATCAGTATGGTATCAGAGCTAAACGATCTTGAGACAATCAAAGGTTTTAACCAAAGGGCAGCAGCTAGCACTGCCAATTCATTCAAAGGAGGAGGAAAATACAAGAAAGAAAAAACATGCATGATGCAAAGTACAAATACTACTGCCACCTTGGCCTAAGGCCGACAATTAACCTTGTCCACATGCATGGCAAGAGAACAAACTACAACAACGGCCAGCTACCGACCGACGGCCACACGTACATCACAACAAAGCTTCTGCAGCTCTGCGCATGCACCAAGCAGCCCCTTCAAGCTTCTGCTGTTTTTCGTGCGGTGCCTCTCGATCTTATTTTTTCCGCGTGTTGCCGCTGCGACGATGATTCCTGTTGTCATACGCTTCCTACTGAACTAGGACTTCAAACAGAGTATTTTTAGTCTATCAACTAACCGACTTAGCTAACAAGATTAGAAACAACATTTCACCTCCCTAATCTTGTTTCGCCTTCTTAATTTCCACCAAATTGAAGCTTGTTCTTCATTTCAGAAATTTACGCGTCCCAACGGCTTAGTAAAAATGTCTCGCTAATTGACTTTCGATTTCACATGCTCCTGCTCGATTTCTCCAACCTCCACTTTCTCTCGATGAAATGGCGAACATCTATGTGCTTACTTCTATCATGCAAGATTGGATTTTTGCAGAGGGAGATAGATGATTTATTATCGATATGAAGCACAGGACATCTGGGCTCTTCTCCTAGCATCTCTCCCAGAAGTCGCCTAAGCCATATTCCTGACAGGCTGCTGTAGTAGCCGCCATGTACTCTGCCTCACACGTTGACAGTGCCACCACTTTCTGTTTGATGATTGCCAACCGATCGGTGTCCCCAGTTTGAATAGCACGCCAGTTGTACTTCTTCGATCGTCCTCATCTCCTCCCATGTCACTGTCGCTATACCCTTCCAGTCTTGCATCATCTTTTCTTCTTCTGAATTTACATCCAATATGAATACTTCCGGCTATATACCTGAGTATGTGTTTAACTGCACTTAGGTGTTCTTCACTTGGCTTCTCCATGAATCGGCTCACATACTCGACAGAATATGCGATATCAGGTCTTGTGTTTACCAAGTACCGCAGGCTGCCAACAATACTCCTGTAGTTGGTTTGATCTGTGGGAGGATAATTACTTGTTTTGCTGAGTTTTAACCTTGCCTCCATGGGCACATGACAAGAGTTGCAATCCTGCATCCCACATCTTTCCAAGATTTTCAGTGCATATGCAGATTGGCACAGAGTGATCCCTTCCTCGGCTTGTTTTACTTCAATCCCCAGATAATAACTGAGCAATCCCAGATCACTCATGCTGAAGATTTTCTTCATCTCCCCTTTGAACTTGTTGATCTCCTGTACTCTTGCTCCTGTAATGATCAGATCGTCTACATAGACTCCAATCACCAGTCGGCTCTGATCATCACCTCGCATGTACACAGCATGTTCCGATTCACTCCTGTCGAATCCAATTGACAGTAATGTGCTGTCAAGTTTTGAATTCCAAGCTCTTGGAGCCTGCTTTAAACCATATAGCGCCTTGTTTAGCCTTAATACTTTCCCGGCGTTTTTCCCATCGACAAAACCTGGTGGCTGCGCTACATATACTTCTTCTTCTATGTCTCCATTTAGAAATGTTGTTTTTACATCCATATGATGTACTTCCCATCCCTTGTGTGCTGCAATGGCAATCAATAATCTTACTGTTTCCATTCTGGCCACCGGAGCAAATACCTCTTCATAGTCAATTCCATGAAGCTGGACATATCCCTTTGCCACTAGTCGGCTTTGTGCTTCTAATTGCTCCATTTGAGTTCCTTTTACTTTAAAACCCACTTGGGCCTATTGCTCGATGCCCTTCAAGAAGCTCATCATGTACCAAGTATTGTACATTCAATGGACTTTATTTCTTCTAGCATTGCCTGCCTCCGGTGTAATTCTTTTTCTGCCTCTTCAAAATAGCTTGGTTCATCTGTAGTATACAAACATGTACCAGAGTACTGCAACTCTTGCATAGGGGCTGTGGTTTCCATAATATTCCTTATGGTGCGGTAGTGCCTTGGTGCTTCATCAGAGGGTTGTGATGCTCCATCAGGTGGGCTGACGAATTCTATTCCCACACCATTCTGAGGAGTCCCCACTTCACTCTGCGGGGTTTGTGATCCCTCTAAAGTCATGGATGCAGACGTTCCAATTTCTTGCACCGGGTTTTGCATATCTGGAGCTAATGTATCATCAGTTCTTTCATGTATATTTGTTATGTACTCAACAGTGAATACTTCTTCTGAGGATTCTTCAGCACCTCCCTGATTCATACTGCCGCTCCAGTCCCAAGCTGCTTCTTCGTCGAAAATTATATCTCGTGACACATAAACCCGATCACCTGCTGGATCATACACCCGATATGCTTTGGATCCTTGCTCATATCCAATAAACACTGTCTTAATACTTCTGTCATCGAGTTTCTTCAGATTTGGCTTTGTCACCTTGATGTATGCTATGCAACCAAATGTTCTAAGGTGATGTACACTTGGTTTTCTTCCAGTCCATGCTTCAAATGGAGTTTTTCCAGTGACACTGCGCCTGGGCGATCGATTCAAGACATAGACTGCTGTGATCACGGCTTCACCCCAGAAGCATCCCGGCATGTTTTTGGGTTTCATCATACTTCTTGCCATTCCGACGATGGTTTGATTTCTTCGTTCTACTACACCGTTTTGCTGCGGTGAGGTGCCTCTTCATACCTTGATCAGCACAATACGGTGCAAACTCTGTAGATGTGAATTCCCCTCCTCGATCTGTCCTCAAGATTTTCAATTTTCTTCCCGACTCAACTTCAACAGAGGCATGAAAACGTTTGATAGCCACTGAGGCTTCACTTTTTGCTGTGAGGAGGTATATCCACATGAATCTGCTTAAGTCATCCACAAGGAGCAAGAAGTACCTTTTTCCACCCAGAGTAGTTGGACTAATTGCACCACATAAGTCGCCATGTACAAGATTGAGAAGGCCTTCTGCGCGGTAGCTAGCTTCTCCTGGAAACGCCGTTCTTCGTTGTTTCCCTATAAGACATCCATCGCAGATCTGGTCTGGGTGCTCAATCATTGGCAGACCACATACCATTTTCTCTTGGTTCAATTTCTTTAAGGATCCAAAATTCAGATGCCCATACCGTGCATGCCACCGCCATGCTTCATCATTGCTTTTGATCGTCAAGCATATTGGCTGTGTGACTTTCAATTTCAATGTATATAGTTTATTTTCAGATCTTTTAATTTTGGCAAGGAGCCGCCCATCTTCTTCACGAATAGTCATCAGCCCATTTCCAACTTGTACATCATAACCACTTTCATCCAGCTGCCCAACACTCAAAATATTGCTTCGTAGGCTGGGAATGTAGTATACATTCCTGAACGCTCTGTGTTCTCCATTCAGGCATGTGAATAGAACTGTTCCTCGCCCAGTTATGTTCACGATAGAATTATCCCCGAACCTGACGTTGCCCTTGAACTTGGTATCCAGCTCGGCAAAGTTTTCCCGACGTCCTGTCATGTGATTTGATGCACCGGTGTCCAGGTGCCAAATCTACGGACAAGCTTCCTTTTGACTTTGATCATGAATTTCATTTAGGACTGTCTCACCAGAGTAGTTGTCTTCTTTACTGGTTTGCTGCAATGCCTCCATCAGAAACAAAGATGGTTCTTTTCCAGTTTCCTGAATTAGATTGGCTTCCTCCTTCTTCTCGCGTTTGGATCTTCTACATTCTCTAGCAAAATGCCCATAAATTCCACAATTAAAGCATTTTACCTTTGATCTGTCGCGGTTACCAAAAACTGGCTTCCCATCTAGGCGTTCAGTTTCATCATGCCGTCTTGCTCCATAATGGTTTGAGTAATTCTCTTGATTCCGGTGCTTCATTCGGGCAGTCCATTTGGCCTCGGTGAGAAGAAGTTGTCCCGCCTGTTCACCAGAATCCCCAAGTCCATAGCGCTCCTCTACTGATCATAGTCGACCAGTTAGCTCCTCCACAGTGAGTGTGGACAGGTCCACCGTGGACTCAATGGCAATGGCGACTTGTACGAACCTTGGCGTCACCACCCGTAGGAACTTCTTAACCACCTTGTCTTCTTCCACTGGATCACCGTACATAGCAAGATTGCTAGCAAGTCCCATGAGTCGCATGGCAAAGTCATCCACCGACTCTCCTTCTTTCATGCGAATCAACTCAAATTTGCGCCTCGACGTCAGTGCTTTCGCTTCGCGAGCACGATCAGCACCCAATCTCATGGCCTTCACTGCATTCCACGCCTCCCGCGCAGACTCTTTCGTTCCAAGCATCACCAGCATCTCTATTGGCACTGCTTGAAGAATTGCAGACATCGCCATCCGATCTATCCGGTAGCCAGCACCACCGGGTTCGATCGCTTCCCATACTCCCTGCGCTTGCATGTTCACCCTCATGAGCACCTCCCACTCCGTGTAGTTGGTTCGCGTGAGCATGGGGTATCAAATTTGTACCCCAGCCTCCTTTACCAGCTGCGCTTGCTGCATCTCCCAGAGTGCCCTGCTGCTGCTTTCACCGCCATCTCCCGCACCTCTGGAATGCCCTCCTCCGACGCGGCATTGCAGGTGGTGATGAAGATCTAGCTACGTGCCATGACATGGCAAAGGATTCGTGTAGAACCGCTCTGATACCAAATGTTGGAAATCAGCCGGCCAACCTCACGCGATCAGGATGAACACCCGAACAAGCACAGAATACTCGACAGAAGCAAAGAATTTGGTGCCGCACAACTTCTGCAGCTTTTCTGGATCTTCTTCTTATTGTATTTATAGATGCAATATTTACAGACTCTTATTCGACTTGTATCTCAATTACAGACTCCGAAACGAAAAACAAACTTCTGAACTTAACATGAATTGCTATTCCTTTACCGACAACAGCACAGACTCCTGTTGTCATACGCTTCCTACTGAACCAGGACTTCAAACAAAGTATTTTTAGTCTATCAACTAAACGACTTAGCTAACAAGATTAGAAACAACAATATATGGATGCAACAGACGGGGGACGGCACCAAATGACGAGAGTTTGAAGAGGGCAGGCAAGAGGCCGTTTCGGTGGAAGCTTCGCTGCTGCAGATCGACCCATGCCCTATTGGGCTCGGTGTGAGCATCTATAGAGAGAGAGGGGGGAAGGGGTTGGAAGAGGAGACAAGGGTGGATGCATGCTCACCGTAGAGTGCTGTCGGCGGTGAGGTCGCATGGCCGAACCGAATAAGGGTAAGGAAGATGAACCGAATAAGTGAAATTTAATAGTAGAACTCTAGATTAAATGAACCTTTAGTAACCAAATGATTTGCATACTTAGAAGTCGTATGTGGGGAACCGTCCCCGGGACTCCACTGATTCACCCAATTGTGTGGCATATCTCAAGTGAATCAAGGGAACCTCGGGCGTCCCGTGATTATACCGTGTTGGTCGAGGATAGTTCGCCAACACGAGCATTCTCATCAACAGATTGACATCACAACACATACATAATTAGCGGAAGCATAAACGTTATTACATACCAAAAGTAGGACGGCTGTCCAATATGACATATTTAAAGTTATTACATCAAGTAGCAGCGGAAATCATAAGATAAACAACAAAAGGGCCAGCATGGCATGCCCCAAACCCTCGAGCAACCAAGCGGGAAAGAACGGCGACTAAGCGTTAGAATTGTCGAAATCGCATTAAAAGTCCCGGGCAGCGCCTCATCCTCACCTGCAGCAAGTGGACAATCCGATTGAGTACAAAGAGTGTACTCGCACAATAATATAAGTTGTATGCTGGTTTCTAACTACATGTGGTTGCTACATCAAAGGAAGGCAAAATGGTAATTTTAGCATAAAGCAATATTTGGAATCAATCGTAAACATACATATATTGAAAAGGATTGCATTTAATAAACATTTGCAAATTCTAATACATAATATAACATCATCATAATCACATTTATCTCATGCCTTCAAGCATTCTCCGAACCATGAGTTCCATCGCTCATGTTCGACTACACACTACAGTACTCAATACTCATGTCTTTTCCCACTCCCATCCCATTCTTACCAAGACCTTAATACTCGCCCGGGATCGACAATTCAAGAGATGGTCCTTAACCATGGATGGCGGCTATTGAATAGTTTAAACTCTGCAGAGGTGCGACTTTACCCACACGACCGTCACACTCGTAAGCCAAGCTATTAACACATTTCCTTTGATGTGTCGGCCGAGAGTGAACGTGACAAACCATTTTCGATATGCATGGTAGTGTATCTAAACCATCGGATAGTGTGACCCTCGATCCAGCGTGCCCGATTACTCGGTGTGTGTGGATCAAGGAGTACACCCGTTGTTGGACATCCCCAACTCAACAAAGTTCGAGGACTCGAGGATATTCTTGGCGCTCCACTAAGCCCAAGGAATTCGGCGGTCATTCCTTGACGCTCCACTAAGCTCAAGGAATCCGAGTGCACATAGTTTACATACCTAGTCATACACAAGTACTTGGTTCGCCCGGTCCCATAAGCGGTGTGTGGTTACTTACGATAGTTACTCAAAAAAGCGTCACCGAGATTTAATCCTTAGGGTCCTTAGCCAACATCTCTAATCATTGAACATCATTTGAAACTGCCAACATCATAATAATTCTTGATCATTGCGACCGATGGATTAAGTCCATCTATCGCGGATTCTAACGATGTTCTAAGCATGGCTAAGCAAATCGTACGAACCCATATAATAATAATAATAAACCAACCACCTAGGGCGACAATGGAATATGGAAAGAACATGATAAGGGGATAACATCACATTGTGGTAATAGCTATGAATTCTACCCAATCATAATTGTAATTGAAAGTAAGCATGCAATTGATAAAATAGTTCCAAAAACGTAAATTTCAAATAGTAGGAGCAATCATGGTCAAGGAGTAAAGTAGTGCCTTGCTGCTCGTTCTTGACTTCGAAGGCGTAGTCGTATTCGGGAGTGCCCTCCGAAGCGTCAACACCTAACGAGAAAATTCAATTCAATAAACACCAATCGAGAACTCAATGATGCACATGAGTAAAGATGCATGAAATGCTCATGATATGTAATACTAATCATAATATGCGAGTACTAATTGAGTTTTTGTGCTAAAAGTTCAAGTCTTAGGGCTTTTATTGAATTATGTTGAGATATCCGAGTGTCACCGACTGTCGAACGGACCCTCTCGGTATGAAGTTGAATTATGTTGGACTATCAGGACTGGTGTTCGGAGTATCCGAAGGTATGTTCGAGTATCCGAGTGGTACCTCGGAATGTCCGAGCAGACCTTCTCGGTTAGCCAATGCAGCCCTCAAGTTAATTCCTATTAGGACTATCCGGAAATTTATTGAATATCCGAAAATGTTGAATGTCGAGTGAAATCTCGGACTATCCGAACTAAACTTCTCTGTTTAAAAGCGACAATTCGTGCATTGGCTTCTTTGCTTCATATCAATGTACTAGGACTTAAAAAGGGTGGACTAGGGTAGAACCTTACCACTACAAGGTTGAGTTTGCACTTGGTGAAGATTGGTTTCGGTGAGGGTATGACGAGAAGTGTCGAAACGCCGGTTCTCGCGGTTCGTCACCTCCTAGCTTGCGTAGACAACAATGCCTTCCTTTGCTCGCGCTTGCAACGGCGTCTAGCCTTCCTCTTCAAACTTCCAAGAGACATGCACGACCCGAATCAAGGTTTCATGATGGATTCCATGGGGAAAATAGCAATGAGTTACAAGGAGCAGAATTTCAGAACATGGGTAGCAAGAAAAACGATTGCCACTTACCCAAAACTTGGTTCCTCAAGAATCCATTTGGATGGATTTGAAGCTCTTGACCTTGGCTACAAGATGGTGTAACATGCACAAACCAAAACTCAGAGCTTGTGAGGATTTGAGAGGAAGAAATGGCAAGGGGTTGGAGAAAGGTGCTTGCTGTTTTTCCTGGATTGAGATGAACAAATGGGCAGTGTGGGAGGAGAAAACAATGTGGAGAGACTTATATATGGCTGCCCATTCATGCCTTACATGTGGGGCAAGGTCCCACATGTCATAGGGTGAGTAAAAGAGTGGGTATAGGTGGTTTGAGTGGGAAAAGACATGGAGAGGATGTGCAGTCCACAATTTTCTATGCAATGGTAGGTCCCATGTGTCATTGACTTGTCATGTACATAGGTAGGGGTGAGTAATGTAGCAACTAGTAGAGTAGGTATGTGCAGCCTTCACTCCTCTCTCTTATGCATATGGCCCACATGTCAATGACTAAGGCAAAATAACATGTGTGCAGTTTGGAAAATGAATTTCAGGGTTTGGTTGCTTCCTCTTTATGTAAGATGAATGTTCTAACACCTGTATGATTAATAATTAAATGAGGATGCAATGACATTATGGAAGACGTGAGCATGACAAGCCTCACTTACTGGACTAGCGAAAATCGGGCTGTTACATCGTATAAAGGCCCTATAATGAATATTACTATGTAGGCAATATCTTGTAAATAAAATTAATGGGGATTGGGGAATTCTCATGAGCGACCATCGTATCCGGCGGTGGCCAGCAAGACCATGTTTGCCCTTGGACGTTGTCCCCAAGGAAAGTCTCCGGATAGCCCGGCCTCTGGCCGCCTCATCATCTGTCAAGTTTGCCCCGAGCATGCTTGCTCGGGAAAATAAACTAGCGACCAAGACCGAAGAAAGAGCCCCAGGATCGACCTCGGGCCCGCCAAAAGCCGGGCGCATCCACGAGACGGCGTGGCATTAATTGCTGGCGGTTGAAGGCTGACGCCCTCTCGGTTGGCCGCGTCTGCGCCCATGCCTACTCGTATCTTGTGCCCGGCCTAATGAAACAAGGAACAGCTCCGCCCACGTCTGCAGAGCGATGCGCGCCCCTCTGTAATAAATGTTGTGTCGTTTGTAACCCCCTATAAATACCTTCTCGCACGAAGGGTTCGGGGGGGGACTTCATTCCCTGTTTTCCTCATACATAGAGCTCATTGCCGATGACCTGAAGGATAGTCCTTAGAACCTCCCAGGGTGCCCCGAGCAAGCATATTATAATACATCCTCAAGAAGTTAGTGCCACCACTAGACGTAGGGTTATTATCTCCCCAGCGAGAGGCCCAAACCAGATCAAAAAAACCTCCCCCTGTTCACTGTAATTGTCCTGACCACCTCGATCCGTAGCTCGGCAGGACCTCGGACGATACACCCCCCACGGAAAAGAGGCCTTAGGTTGATCCCTGATTCAACAAGTAAGCTCGGCGGGGGACCGGTTCCTGAATCATCGACAGCTGGCGCCGTCCGTGGGGATCGACTGAGTCCTTTCACGGGGAATCCCTGAGGATGCCGAATTCTCAAGTCAATCAAGACCTCTGCGCCTTCGGCGACGTGGAGGACGACGACGTGTGCTACATCGGCGAAGGCGTGGCCGGTGTGACTGGTCCGGAAGGCCACACCGAGTCCATGTTTCGCGCCGAGCACGTCCTTCGCTCGGGCGTGAGTTTCTTCCCTCGAGCACGCGTTTCGCTCAGGGACTGTCCATGTTCCGCGCTGAGTTCGTCGCCGCTCGGGACGAGTTTCTTCCCCGAGCATGCGTTTAGCTCGAGGCTGTCCATGTTCCGCGCGAAACCGTCCTTATTTCGGCGCGAGTTCTTCCCCCGAGCACGTGTTTCGCTCGGGGACCATCCATGTTCTGCGCCAAGCACGTCCTTCGCTCGGGCGCGAGTTTCTTCCCCCGAGCACACGTTTCACTCGGGGACCGTCCATGTTCCGCGCCGAGCATGTCCTTCGCTCGGGCGCGAGTTTTTTCCCCCGGAGCATGTGTTTCGCTCAGGGACCGTCCATGTTCCGCGCCGAGCACGTCCTCCGCTCGGGTGCGAGTATCTTCCGCGCTAGGTAAGTTCTACGCTTGAGGGCGGGTCTTCCCAGGTAAGTATGTATGCCCTTTGCATCTTTTCTTTCTTTAAATATTTTTCGGACTCTCAGGGCTCGCCCGAACGCAGTGGCATGAGTCCTCTCATGACCTGCTGGTTAGTTTCCCTGGACGTTTGGTCCATGTCCAGGATACGGCAGTTCGAGCGTGTCTCGTCTGTCAGTTCCTCAAGCATTTGACCCATGCTTGGGACACAGCAGCATGAGTCCTCTCGTGACCTGCTGGTTAGTTTCCCTGGACGTCTGTTCCATGTCCAGGATGCGGCAGTTCAAGCATGTCCCGTCTATCAGTTCCTCGAGCATCTGACCCATGCTTGGGATGCAGCGGCATGAGTCTTCTCGTGGCCTGCTAGTTAGTTTCCATGGACGTCTAGTCCATGTCCAGGATGCGGCAGTTCGGGCATGCCCCACTGTCAGTTCCTCGAGCATCTGACCCATGCTTGGGATGCGGCAGTGTGAGTCACTTTAATCTGCTAGTTGCCTTCCCCTAGACATCGATCTATGTCTAGTTCCCATGCATCGATCCATGCATCGGACGCTGCGATAGTTTTTATTGCAAGATTCTTCTCCCAAGCAGTGTTGCTTGGATCTTTGCGATAGTTTTTTTGAGATTCTTCTCCCCGAGCAGTGTTGCTCGGATCTTTGCAATAGTTTTTACGAGATTCTTCTCCCGAGCAGTGTTGCTTAGATCTTTGTAGTAGTTTTTATTGCGAGATTCTTCTCCCGAGCAGTGTTGCTCGGATCTTTGCGATAGTTTTTCGCTGCAGGATTCTTCTCCCGAGCCAGTGTTGCTCGGATCTTTGCGATAGTTTTTCGCTGCAAGATTCTTCTCTCGAGCTAGTATTGCTCTGGGCAACTGCGATAGTTTTTTACGCTGCGGTATTCTTCTCCCGAGCAGTGTTGCTCGGATCTGCGATAGTTTTTATTTGCGATTCTTCTCGAGCGAGTGTTGCTCGGCTGCCGCAATACTTTTTATTTGCAACATTCTTCTCCGAGCGAGTGTTGCTCGGGACGCTGCGATAGTTTTTATTGCAAGATTCTTCTCCCGAGCGGTGTTGCTCGGGCCTGCTGCGATAGTTTTCCTTGCAAGATTCTTCTCCCGAGCGGTGTTGCTTGGGCCGCATGTAGTTTTTCTTCTGAAGTCCCAATCCTCCCTGTGAGTCTGGAGGCTTAAGGCGAAGCCCGGTCGAGCAACTTCCCCCTTAAGCCTTGGGGGCTAGCTGTCGGTGATTGGGAAATTCCCGTAGACGACCATCGTACCCCGGCAGCTGGCTAGCAGCCGACCATGTTTGCCCTTGGATGTTGTCCCCAAGGAAAGTCTCCGGATAGCCCGGCCTACAGGCCGGCCTCGTCCTCTGTCAAGTTCGCCCCCGAGCATGCTTGCTCGGGAAAGTATGGCTAGCGACCAAGACCGAAGAAGAGCCCCAGGATCGACCTCGGGCTTCGCCCAAAAGCCGGGCGCAGTCCACGAAGACGACGTGGCAATAATTACGCGGTGGCTCGAAGGATTTGCGCCCGCGATCTGTCTTGCCGCGATCTGCGCCCAGCTTGTACCTCGTCGCGCTATGCCGACGGAAACAAAGAACAGCTCACTTATCGTCTGGAATAGTGGCGCGCCCCTCTGTAATAAATGTTATGTCGTTTGTAACCCCCTATAAATACCTTCTCACATGAAGAGTTCGTGGGGGGGGACTTCATTCCCTGTTTTCCTCATACATAGAGCTCATTGCCGATGCCCTGGAGGATAGTCCTTAGAACCTCTCAGGGCGCCCCGAGCAAACATATTGTAATACATCCTAAAGAAGTTAATGCCACCACTGGATGTAGGGTTATTATCTCCCCAGCGAGAGGCCCGAACCAGATAAAAAAAGCCTCCCCTGTTCGTTGTGATTGTCCCGACCACCTTGATCCGTAGCTAGGCAGGACCTCGGACGATACCCCCCCTCCCCGCGGAAAAGGGGTCTTAGGTTGATCCCTCATTCAACAAGTAAGCTCGGCGGAGGACCGGTTCCCGAATCGTCGACAAAAAGCATAACCTGCAGGATCAACATAATGTTTAGAAACATCCTTATGAGTGTTTTATAAGCTCTGAATGTTATGTTCTATGTGCTATGGTTGCATGTGTGTAGTTATTCAGATTTAATCATTCGCTTAGGCCAACTAATTTAGTGACCTCTATGCTGAATATGTAAACATATCTATATGTACCCTGAATGAATCCCTAGAGCAGTAGGTAATTTTAGACTGAACATCAATAGATGAACCTGGTGATCTTGACTAAAATATTAGTAATCTCCAGAAGCTGCTGCTGCTCCTCTCCCGACAAAACTCTTCGGCCGGAAGGACGGTTGTAGCTTTAATGCGAAGAGTGTTGTCGAAGCGAGTTTACGCTAGAAACTACAACCGTAAAAAAAACAAATCAAAGTCGGCTCTGGTTTTTGCAGTGTGGGAACTACTGTTTTTATTCCTGTTCCTCTTCTCATTTTATAGGTAAAACTTATAAGTATTAGGATGCTCTACAACCAAACAAACCGAGACTGAAACTGAACTTGGAACATAGATAGTTTAAACCCTTCTGGAAATCCTGTACTGAGACCTTAGGAAATTAAGTCATGAATTAGCTCACTGGACCATTCCATATACATGTATAAAAGAATCTTCTTGCCTGTCTGCCAATGAAAGTAGTAATTTGTTTTTATGAAGCAGAGGCTTGACCAAAGGGATTAGGAAATCTACATAGGTTGCTTCAGAAGTTATATCCTTTAGTTCATCTGCTAGATTAGATTAATCAACACCTTAAGTAAAGTAACAAATTTAGGATTTGACAACTTTGAAGCTATTTATCTGATGTATGCTCCATATAAACATTCACCCTAATATGCATGTTTAAGCCTCCTTTAGAGTGTTTCAATCTAGGATGATGTTTGCATATAAAGAGAACAAATTTAGTTTGATAAATTTGACCTGAACAATCATTAAACTTAAAAGTAAGATGATGCCTTAGTTTTAGGAAAACAACATGCACCAGAGTAATGCTTGATCAACTAAAGCTTAGGAGCTTTATAAGTTAATTAAATATTTGGCCTCGATACAAAACAACTCAGTTTATTAGGAACCTGACTAATTTAGTAATCTTCGATACAATGTCAAATCCTTAAGATCATTAAATTGTGATTAGTCCAGTCTTATCTCTACTTTCTCTGTGTACACATTCAATCCTCGTGTAAAGCCTCTTTTGCGTACAAATCAGATAGATAATATTTAAATTACGTCTTGCTTTGCATCTGAATCCTATTAGAGAAATAACCCTAAGTATTATGGTTGCCGACAACAAATGTTACGAATAGTTAAGTATAATATACTCCATAGCTGAATTATCCATTTCGTAATAATCATCATGAAGACCATGTAGACGCAGCCAGTAACCTCATTTTGTAAATCCAACATAAATAAGTCATTTCCTTTATGCAAAATACATTTAAGGCTAAGAAATATTCATACAAACCCCTTAACCAGTGTTTTACTAGAATTAATCTAAATAATCATAGTTTCTTGAAT
This sequence comes from Guadua angustifolia, assembly GCA_036346375.1. Classification (NCBI taxonomy): domain Eukaryota; kingdom Viridiplantae; phylum Streptophyta; class Magnoliopsida; order Poales; family Poaceae; genus Guadua; species Guadua angustifolia. The sequence continues at coordinate 596,145 of JAYEVE010001104.1, forward strand.
TCGTAAAAATAAGAATGAACAGTTCATAGAAGACAAACAACCGTGTTACATTATAATCTAAACTGTTGATAATGAACTGACAATATAACGCGTATTCATAAACTTGTAAGATAAAATGTTAACCCCAAACCATCCTTGCTTTGTGTAATAGATTTCTATCTGTATTCTTTTTGCCCTTATTAAAGTTGTTATCGCTATTTGCTTCATTTCTTCGACAAGCGACGCGTAGACTCCAACGTAATCGATAGAACTGACGAGCTCAATCCTGAACTCGACGACGACTCGAGTTTGTCAACTACTCCAGAATACGGCATCGACATCGTCATAAAATAGTGAATGGCAAGGCAAGCACCTCCTTGAACATATTGCTCCCAGTTTGCAAAATTGTTTTCATAACTGTTTTCATGCATGCTGTATATTCATAAAACCGTATGTTGTGGGTTGTAGTAGTTATACCTTCTTCGGATTTTCCCTCATTGATATTTCCCCCGTGAACCCTTGACAACCCTAGATAATGGATTAAACACATGAGAATGTGAAATGGGTATAAAACTGTTCTAAATAATGCTTAGTCATGCTTAGAAAAGTCAGTTGAAACTTTGGTCTTCACAAAAATCAAAAGTGTTGAATTTGACATTAAAGGATACCGATATGTTGTTAAAAATGCAAATAAAACTATGATTTGGACACAGGTGATTATTGGCAATAGCCGGATGTACAGGAATCTGCACATAGATAAGGGGAGATTGTCACCCGAGTCAGTTAAGGACCGAACTATAGGTTGCAACATGTCAAGATAACCGTGCAACCATGAGATCCTGGAATGGGACAGGGGTAGTCATTCAGTTATTTAAATCTAGTTTTGCACATTGGTAGGCCGAAGCAGCAGAAGTTGTGTGTCGGCTTGTGAGGGGCTACCACAAGTATTCCTGCGGGGCTCTACTTGTGGGTAAATGCATGTCGGTGTAACGGTATATTCCTCGATATGGGAGATCATGGGCGGAGAATTTTTTGGATCCCTCCGTGAACCCCTGGCGTCATAGACGAGGCTCTACTGTGGGAGATCAAGGGCAGAGATGTTCAATTCCTCTGTGACCTTGGCGTCGCAGTAAGATTCCTTGTGTACGGGAGATCAAGGGCAGGGGATGTTTGATTCCTCTGTGACCTTGGCGTCGTAGCAAGGATAATGATATACCGGGCTGGTGCAAAACTAAATTTGGGTAAGTTGAATGATTATCTAACGAAATTTGGGCGTCTTTTGGCGGTAGCCTTGGTCAAGCGGACCCCGAGCTCGGGAGGCACCCCGGCCTCGACCTAGGTGCTTACCAAGGCACTCGACCTTGAGCGCGCTAGACCCAAGCACGTCCCCGCCCAACCTCGAGCTCGGCGGGCCCTTATTCGAGCCTTGGTTAGCCTAGGATTCGGATCGGCATTTGACCGGCGGTTGCGGAAGAAGCGTGTAAATGGGGATGGTACGAGTCTTGAGCAAGTATGGGGCGATTGCGCCAACCCTCAAGGTGCATGAAGGCCCTTCAGGGGATATCTCCGGCGTTCTTGAGACGAGAGGAGTATAAAAGACCGAGATCTTGTGAGCTCAGGACGAACGAAGACAAGACAATATACACACAAGCTTGAGTTAGGAACTACCATTTCTGTCTTGAGTTGTAAAATACCCCCTGTACACCGATATAGCAAGAGTCACCGCCGCAAGGCGACCGGAGTAGAGCTATTACCTTCACGGGGGCTCGAACCAGTATAAACCCTTGTCTCGAGCTCGTTGTCATCTTGCTCCTACCCTCGACACACTTACTCTCTTCCTCCGTTCGAGCGAAACTCTGCTCGGGTCCCGTAACATACTGACCCCTACCTCATTTCTTGCGGTTGGCGATCCGATCGTCGGCAATGGCGCCACCGTGGGGCGATTAATGCGCTCTTCGCGAGAGCGGCGCCGGATCCCGAGTATGGCGCATTTCATTGACGGACTTTCCTCGAGCGTGGATTCGGGCACGGACACCGACTCTGTGTCCCTGTTTTCGCCTTCGCCGCCCCACGGGCAGCATGTTCTGATGGCGGACGGACAAGGCGTGGAAGGAAATGCGGATGACCGCGACCCACAGACCCCTGAAGATGCCCACCGGATGGTGCACATCGCCATCAACCAAGCCATAACCGCCCTCGGCGGGCAGGAGAAGGCCAGCCGTCCTCTGGGCCCCAGTCCCCCTCGGGAGGCGCCTCGCCATATCTCCGGGTCATGGCTGATCCCGATAGGGCAAGGTCGGAGCTCTTTGGCCGGGCCCTGGCCGAAGAGCTCGATCGAGCTGCGACCGAGGCCGCACCCTCGCAGCACCAAAGTCAACACTCGGGGACCCGCTCCCAGAAAAGTGATGACAACACGTCGCGCCGTTGCCGCGTGCCGTCGAGCGCCCCTGCGGGGCTGGCCCCGACCGGCGGGCTCGGGATGAGACAACCAGCGGGCGTGCGGCGTCCTGAGCGCCGCACCAAGAAGAGCCAGACTCGAGCCGAGCCGCGCGAGCTCCGAGTCGACCGGCAGTAGGTCTGCGGACCTCTCCCCGGATGTCCCGACCCGGCGCCATAAGGTCCAGGACCGCTTGCGTTACCTGCCAGGTGATTCCCGCGCCCGGCACCGTGGTCGTCCCCACCTAAGGTCGGGTCGCTGGGAGAACATCGACTCCGAGTCCGGAAGCAGCAGGGACTTTGTCGGTGATGGCCACACCGGTCTTTGTCGACCTCTGGTGCATAGCGTATTCCAACGGTCTGCGCCGCGTCGCGTGGCTAACTCGGTTCAAGCCAGCGCTGTCGGCGCTTTGATGGGACTAAGAACCCGGCGAGTTCTTGTCCATTTACTCGGGCGCAATCGGCGCGGTGGGGCGGTTTGGTGATGGCAAACTACCTCTCAACCGTCGACTGGGCCAGAGCGCGAGACTGGCTTTTCAACCAAAACACTGGTTCCTTGGTCGTGGCGCCAAATCGAGCGCCCTCCGCTCCAACTTTCGAGTTATTCTGGCGACCGGGGAGAAAAGGACACAGGCTATGTCATCGAGGCAAGAATGAGCATTGCGTGACTTTGTCGCGACGGTTTATCCGCGCGAGGAATTTGATTCGAGCATCTCCGACGAAAGCCGTCATAAAAGCGTTCAAGTTGGTCGCGTGCCGGCGCCTTCGAAGACACGGAGATCACCTCGAGGCTCGGCGTCAACAAACTTTTCGCATGGCGGAGCGGTGGTGAATGGCGAGCGACCTTGATCCCGGAAGAGCGACTACGACCAAGGTAAGCTTGGTCTAAACCAAGCGAGGCCGACCCGGTCAATTCGGGGTGCGACCCGCGCGCCGCCGCTAAGCGAAGCGTGACCGGCCAGGCGTGGCGGTCTACCACAGGTGATCGTATCGGCGGACCCGGTCACCGCGAGGTCCTCGAGGTCCAAGGTCAAGCTCGCGAGGGCTCCAAACCCCGCCAAAGTCGGCCTCGACTTCGTCGGTATGAAACCGGCCCTAGCAAGAGGGCCAGCAGCTAGGCCCCAACGGACCCGATGCCGGGCGCGAGGGACGAGAGGCCCTCGGGATATGGCGAGCAAAGTTCGGCTGTTCCATAGAGGCGGCGGCCACGACACGCGGACTGCGGGGCTTAGCGAGAGCAAGCTGGACGCCTTCTATGATGGGCGGGGTGAGATGCCCGTACTCGGGGCGGCGACCCGGCCGGCGGGGTGCAGCGGTGGCGGAACACGGCGACCTCGACTTGGTTCCAGCGAGGCGGCCGGATCGATGTCATCTTTGGCGGCTCGTCGGCTTACGATCGGCGCGAGTCAAAGCAGCGTGAACTATCTACCAGGTCGCCGTTGGAAGGCCCATCGAGCAGCCCTGCAAGTGGGCCGGGGCCACCATCACCTTCTCTCCGGAGGATGCCCTCCCAGGTATGGCTCGAGATCTAAAAACCGCCTTGGTCGTAACCCCGACCATCAGCAATACCACGGTCGGCCGCGTCATGGTCGACGGCGGCAGCTCTCTAAACTTCTTTGCGGTGGGAGCACTCGGCCGGATCACGATTCCCGGTCGAAGGTCAAGAGCGTCGCCATACCCTTCTTCCGGGATCGTTCGGGAGCTCGTCCATTCACAGGGCGGGTAGTCTTGCCGTTACCTCCGGCGACTTCGGATAACTTCGCGACCGTGATCATCACCGAGGTGGTCGGCGACCTCCCCTAACGCCATACTCGGGCGGCCGCCCTAGTCAAGTTCATGGCGGCCAACCACTATAGCCATCGGTGCATGAAGCGTGCCCTAGCGGCATCATTACGTGCGAAGCGACTGCAGGCGGCACGGATCACGAGACCAAGGCCACAGCTCTTGCGAGCATCTTTGCCCAGGCGGCGGGCGGCAGCGAAGAATGCTTGCGAAGCGGCGATCCAGCCGATGGGAACGCGAAGGCCGTGCCGCTCGATGAGTGTGACCCGACGGTGCGTCCACGTCTTGGCGGTGGGTTCCAAATAGGAACTCGAGCTCGTCACCTTCCTTCAGCGCCAACAAAGGTATATTAAGCAGGAGCCAGCGGACATGCCCGGTGTCTCGAGGTGATCGAGCACAAGATTCTTTGGTGGGCTCGGCTCCCGACACAGTCGCCGGAAGTCTGCGTCGTTTCTCTCCGGATAAAATCGCGGTTATTAAGGAGAACCTTGACAAACTCACGAAGGCCGATTTCATTCGTGAGATCAACTACTCCAGTGGTAGCCAACCCGGTCATCGTCTGCGAAGAAGGGGAGAGTGGAGAATGTCGTCGACCATACGGGGTTGAACTCGGCTTGCGAAGGACAACTTTGCTTCAGCGCATCGACCGGATCGTCGACTCCACGCGAATGCCAAGATGTTGAGCTTCTTGGATGCTTACCGGGATACCACCGGATCAAGTGGCGGATGCGACCGCGAAACAAGACTTCCTTCATCCGCCGTTTGGCACCTATTGCTATCGACCATGTCGTTTAGTCTGCGCATAATCACGGGGCCACATTTCAGCGTCGATGACCAAGACCTTGAACCCCGGATCGGGCGAAACCTTGAGGTCTCGTGGGCGACATCATCGTCAAAAGCCCCACGAGGCGACCACATTCGCGACCTCGAAGAGACCCGCCAACCTGAGCGAGCACAAGATCAAGCAATCGAGAAATGCGTGTTGGTGGCGTCGGAAGGTGCTCGGCTACATGATCGGGGCTCGGGTCGGCCGAAAAAAAAAATCGAAGCGTCGAGAAGATGGCGCCCCGACCCGATCAAGCAAGTCAGAGCCTCACGGCGCGCAGCGCCCTCGGCGAGTTTATCTCGAGGCTCGTGACGTGGACTCCCATTCTTCCAAACCCTCACATAAGCACGGGGCTTGAGTGGACCCTTAGAAGCGCGGTCCGCCGACGATTTGAAGGTATACTTGTCGTCCCCACCCTCCTTACTACACCACAACTTTGGCGAGAGGTTCTTTGTTCTACTCGCGCCACCGCCATGCTATTAGTCTGTCTGGTGGCGGAGCGGGGTCTCAAGAAGACACCCATCTATTATGTCGGAGGTCTTGCGGCAGAAGGCGCTACCCGCAGTCTGGCTGTTATATGCCCTCCTCATGGCCGTGCAAGCTCGGCACTATTTCGGGTGCACTCGTGGTCGTCGAGCAACTTCCGCTCGGGGACATCTGAGAACCCGGAGGGCGGAGGCGAATCGCCAAATGGGCCATGGAGTGGCGGCGTTAAGCGTCGGTCGTCGGGCACGCCTGACCATTAAGTCATAAGTGCTCGCCCGACCGTGGTCGGCGAGCGTCATGACCGCCCGAACTTCAGGTCGAAGGAGAAGCCTTGGGTCATGTTCTTGACGGCTCGAGGTCCTTCAAGCGCTCGAGTGGGATCCTTATCCTTACCCGAGGCGATCAATTGAAATCGTGGTCGTTTGGGTTCCCAGCAACTAACAATGTGGCGGAGTATGAAGCCCTCTGGCGCTTACGAGCTTGCAAGGCTTTAGGCGTCTTGTCGTAAATGAGTCGTGAAGCGCGACTCGGCTCGTCATCAACCAATTCAACAAGGACTATCAATGCTCGGGGACTCGATGGCAAAGTACCTCGCCGAGGCACGCAAGATGGAGAAGTGGTTTCAGAACTTGGAGCTCAAGCACATCCCCAGGAGAGATAACTCCAGTGCGGACTTCCTCTCCAAGCTCGGCTCCTCCGACGATGACATCCCACCCAGCGTCATCACCGAGGCATTTGGCGGCCCGTCGATTCTGCTCAAAAGACCATAGTTGTGGGTCGAGCATTCCCTCTGGGCGAGGCCATTCACAGTTTCCTCGCACGGGGCGACCTACCACCCGACCCTGCCGAGAGGAGCTGGATAAAGCGTCGGGCGAGTCTTTACGCTCGTCGAAACTCTGATGAAATGTTTAGGCATCTGACGCGGTGCATCTCCTGAGAGGAGGTAAGTACCTACTACCGACATTCACTCCGGCCTCTGTGGGGCGCACTCTTCATACAGGACAATGGTCGGCAAAGCCTTCCGCATGGGGTACTATTGGCCTTCAGCGCTTCAAGATGCTCGTGACATCGTCCGCACTTGCCGAGCATGCCAATTCCACGCCCGGAGGTCGCATCAGCCCGCCTACGCGCTCCAAACCATTCCGCTCGCCTGGCCCTTCTCGACATGGGGGCTGGACATCCTCGGCCCTTTTCCTCAAGCAACCGGGGAAAAAATTTCTGTTAAATCGCTATCGACACCTTCACCAAGTGGATAGAGGCGAACAGGTCTCGACCATATGCGCTTGGGGCGGTTCGTTTCTTCACGCTTGTTAAGTGGTCACGGTATGGGGTTCCATGCAAAATTATTCGACAACGGTACCCGGTTTACGTTGAGTTGTTCGGGGGTTTTCTGCGAGAACTTCGGCATCAAATATGCTTCGCCGGTGGCTCACCCCGAACAGCGAGCAGCGGAGCAGCATAGAACAATTGTCGAGGCGTCAAAGCGAGTTGCGAGATGAGCTCGATCAATACGGCAAGGCTGGGTGGGCGAACTTCCACCGTCCTATGGTCTATTCGTACCACGACAAGCCAGACCACAGGGTCCACACCCTTCTAGCTCGTGTTGGTGCGGAAGCCGTCACGCCTCCCGAGGTCACGTTGGCTCTGCCGGTCGAGCTTGGTTGACCAAGTCGACTTGAGCACGAGCGGTCTCTCGACCTCACCCTCGCCGAAGAAGTAAGATGCCGTGCCTTTATTACGATCAGCGCACTACTGCAAGCTCTTGCGGACATGCGTCTCGATCGATAACGACCTAGGAAGCTCCTTGTTGGGGACCTAGCCTAAAGGCGGATTGAGCTCGTCCGGCACCAACAAGTTATCCGCGATGGGTGGGCCCTATAGAGTTGTTTCAGCAGATCGCATGAGGGGGCTTCACCGGCTAGCTTGATGCCCGACTACAGCGAGCTCTCTAGCTCGTGGAACATAGAACGACCGGAAGTTTTATGTGTAACCTCTATGCCTCACATTTCAATAAAGTGGTCATTCATTTTTCCCCTTTTATATCTACTTCCATTTGTGTTGCTCTCTTTGTTCTTTTCGGCGGCTCCTTCTTTTTCGAGCACGACTGCGCCGTGTATCGCATTAAGCTCAAAAGTGTCGCGGGTTTTACGTTCACCCCCAGCGGAGACGAGCTAAGCGTAAGCGAACCTCTTCGCAATCTAGCTCTTCCACGTGCGGGCTCGAGCCAGAACCTCGTCGCTTTGGATGTCGGCGTCTGCGCGTGATCGCGAGCCGTTCGAGCAGCTAATCGCTTGCGTTGTTAACCGTGTCCTTCTACCTTTGCGGTGTCCCTCAACTTTTTGGTCGTGGCCTCTCGTCCGTGTCTACGTCTTGTGCCCAAGGCATGCGTCGCTCGACCTCGGGCCCAACGGGGGCTGGGTGAGGCTACCCTATCGGCGCACGACCTAAAGAGCACGGGCACGGCTAACAGGCGAAGCAAGAAAGACTTCAAGTATCCCCAAACTACGGGTTTACAATAGGGACGAGGTTTCTTTGTTCATCAAAAACGATCTGTTTCTGTTAAGTACATTCCTTGCTTTTTGACGTTTTTTACAGGTCGGCCATCTCGCGGGCAAGCTTCTCTTGCTCGAGTTCGGCGACTTTGGCCCTCAGGGTCGATAGCTCACTCTGGTTCTAGAGGGCCACCGTGGAGGCATCCGCAGCTCGGCGCCGTTAGTCTTGGAGCTGGGTCATCGCACTCGTCGCCGCCCTTTTGGCGCGCTCAAGCCTCCCTTCGAGCTCCGAGACCTTGGCCTCAAGCTCGGGGGACGCTTTCGCCGAAGAAGACCGGTCCGCGGCGGCCTTCTCCAGTGCCTCGACCTTGGCCCGCTCATCCTCGACCGCCTTGTTGGCGCGGCCGAGCTTCTCTTCGAGTTCCAGGACCTTGGCCTCGAGCTCGGGGGCGCCTCCGATGGGGCGCCGCTCTGCAGCAGCCTTCTCGAGCCGACTTTGGCCCGCTTCGACCTCGGCGCCTTGCCCGACAGCGTTCTTGCTCCTGACCTTATAACCGTGGTCGCGTTAGGAGACCTGGCACTGCTCAAGCTCCGCCACATGAGCTACTTCTTGCGCCCTCATTATGCGCTTTCGTCGCCGAGCTCCTGGGCCTTCTGCTCGAGCTCCCCTTTCTCGACCTCGATTGTGCTGGATGAGCTCAAGGCTGGCGCGCTCGACCTCCCGCGCCTCGATCGCGTCCAGGAGGTCCCTAAGCACATCGGCATGCTCTCGGAGGCCTTGAAGCCCTTGGGTGGCATGGTCGATCACCTTCACGACAAGAAGGGAGGCCCAAAATGAGAGAGGACAAGGAGCACAGGCGACCAACTACGAGATGCGCGGGAAGACCCTTACCTTGCGAAGATGGCCTTCCAGGCGTGTGCGGGTAAATTCCTCGCGGTCGTCGATACGATTGCGGGGGATCTCCTCCTCCTCGTCGACCGTCGTACCAGTGTCGAGGCCGACCTCGACCACCATTTGGGCGCTTCGGGCAGGGCTTGAGTTCTACCGCCTAGGGCGGCTTTGGTTGTCGTCACCTCCTCCAGGGGGTTCGGCCCGTCGACGACGGGGGAAGGCGCGACTGCGGTACTGGTCCCGGCCTCTAAGGCCGGGGCCCCACCCGTCTCCGTCTCCAGGGGCGGTGGCGAATCGCCCGCAGATCTCGACCTCATGGGGGTGTGCATGCCTCGGCGCCAGCGTGGCGCGCAGGCGGGTTCGCGGAGCCCGAGGCTGGTCACCTTGATGCTTGAGCGGAATCGCGGACCTCGGCGCCTAGAACGGCCGTGGGCGGGGGAGCTCGGGGTGTCGCCTCGGGCGCGACCCCGAAGCTCTGGACATCCCCTCAGCGGTGTACCGGGAGAATCGACAGCGGCCGTGACATCATGAGCCTCGCTGTGTCGAAATCGAGTCTTTGGTTCTTGGTGGGGCTCTTCATCGTCCGAATCGTCGAGGCCTGGTCGATCTCGCCGGCAGGAACCGAACCGACAGCGACCAGACGGAGTTCGCGTTAGGCGCGGTAGCCAGGACCAATTGAGCGTGTCCTCCTCCTCGGACTCAGACCATACTGGATAATAGCCATCGTCAAAGCGGGCAAGTTTGAGCTCGGCGCTCAAGGTCTGCGATCAAGAGCATACACTAAGCGAAGAAAGATGCGGAGCGTTGCGGTCTAAAGATCTTTGAGGGCTTACAGGTCACCGACCTCGCCTCGTCAAGGGTCGGTGAAGATCTTGCTACCCCGGCGCCACGGGAGCGCGTCGCTTCCGCGCCCCACCGTCAGGGCCTCGGGCGTGGGCCGTCCCACTTGCTCGCCCGCGGCGGTCCCAAGGCCTCGAGCCGAGCACCTGGTCATTTGGGGCTCGAAGTCCGGCGGCGGCCGCGCCCTCTGTTCTTTACAAGAGGAAAAACTTCGTCAAGGCGGTCGCGTGGCGCTTGCGCTTGGGGGGCTCGGGGAGGATCCTTACCATGGCGCGATCCCCCACTCGGCGTGGGGTTTCTTAGCCTGAGTGCCTGCTCGGCGGCTGGAGGCCTCTTCTTCCCTTTCCTACCCTTACCCGCCGGATGGCGGCGCATCCGTCTGGTTGTATCAAGCGACTCTTGGTGGTCTGCTTGCGACGAGAGGGTCGAGAAAACCTCGAGCCATTAAGAAGAACCCTTGGCTGGTTGGTTTACCTCGGGTTTTCGGCGAACGCGTTCCTGGGGCGAAGTCGTCCATGGAGTAGTTGTCGCCCGATTTCGAACATCTCGTACATCCTGTCGGCGACCCAAGACTTCTTCGGAGCTGCAAAAAGAGGCGCCCTTTAGGGATCATCGAAGGACAGATTCCACGAAACCCGGAAGGAAAAAGGGCTTACGGGCGCACTCTCGCGGTCGGTCGATCGTGCCTTGGATCTCGAAGAATGGGTCCGTTCGCCTCCGCCAAAGAGACCGCAGCAGTTCCGCAGAAATCAGCAGCGATTACGCGGTGAGACCGCTCGTAGCGAAGATGAATGGCGGCAATGGCCTCTTAAATGTCGTCTTCGAGGTCGCCCGACTCTGGGGTCCCCTTCTTCCCGTCGACGGACTTTCCCTCGTAATGACGTAAGCCGAGCTCCCCTTTCTTCAGGTAGAACCAGCGCTCGGCCCACGGCCCGAGCGAGTCCCAAGTCTGGACTTTGGGGAAGGACCACTTGAGCCCTGTCCGCTGCCAGAAGTAGAGGCACCCGACCACGGGGTCCTTCCCGGAGCGGAAGAGGCTGAAGTATCGAAAGAAGAGCGAGGGGTGGGGAAGGATTCCTAGGAACCCCTCGCACAAGTGGGAAAACATGGCGAGAGTGAGAATGGAGTTCGGCACCAGGTTTATGAGCTCGATCTCGCGGTTGGAGAGGACCATGGAAAGGAACTTCGCTCTCAAGGTCCATGAGCCAAAGAGGGCGAAGTGCTCGGTGCGAGACGATCTTATCGTCACAGGGGTTAGCTCGGTCTCGTTGAAGCCGCCTTGTGAATGGGTCAGCGACCCCGGGGTCTCGAGTTCCTTCATCCTCGGCGACAGGCGCTCCTCCTAAGCTTGGCCATGGCGGTTGGCGACCTCGTCGAAGCGGAGAGGAGGAAGGTTTTCTTTGCTTTAGGCGGAAGGGCTTGGGTGACTGAAGCAGCTTGGTGGAGGTTTCCTCAAAGGCTGCGATTTCTTGGGTATATAAGCACTGCCGTCATAAACCAGATCGTTGGCGCTTGGAGGACTTCATGACCATGATTTGTGAGATGCATTTAAGGCGAGCGGCGGTTTGAGACAACTGCAGTGTCACCAACCGCTCACATCCGTCTTGCACCGGGGCGACGGAGTTCAAGAGGCGCCAGGTGTCGTATCCTCAAGATCTGGCGTTACATCTCTGCACGACCTCGACCTCAAGGAATGCGAGAATCGATCCGGCAATGGAGGCTCAAGGTGGCCCATGTTCGGCGCGACCTTAAGCCTCGGGGCTAGGCTGGCGAGGGTGGGCGTCTTTGGCAGGTAGCTCACGGTCAAACGGACCCCCCGAGCTCGGGAGGCACCCCGGCCTCGACCTAGGTGCTTACCAAGGCACTCGACCTTGAGCGCGCTAGACCCAAGCACGTCCCCGCCTGACCTCGAGCTCGGGCGGGCCCTTGTTCGAGGCCTTGGTTCGCCCTAGGATTTCGGATCTGGCATTTGACCGACGTTTGCGGAAGAAGCGGGTCGTGGGGATAAGCACGAGTCTTGCTGCGACAAAATGCAGGCGATTGCCGCCAACCCTCAAGGTGCATGAAGGCCCCTTCCTGGGGATATCTCCCGACCGTTACGGACAGAGGGAGTATAAAAGACCGAGGGCAGCGCGAGCTCGAGGGCGAAGCGAAACAAGACAATATACACACAAGCTTGAGTTAGGAACTACCATTTCTGTCTTGAGTTGTAAAACACCCCCCTGTACACCGATATAGCAAGAGTCACCGCCGCAAGGCCACCGGAGTAGAGCTATTATCTTCACGGGGGCTCGAAACCAGTATAAACCCTTGTCTCGAGCTCGTTGTCGTCTTGCTCCTACCCTCGACACACTTACTCTCTTCCTCCGTTCGAGCGAAACTCTGCTCGGGTCCCGTAACATACTGACCCCTACCTCATTTCTTGCGGTTGGCGATCCCGATCGTCGACATTATCAGTTGACCACCCTCTGTGGCACACCAAAGGAAATGTGTTAGTTGGCCACGCATTAAGAGACGATCATGCTCATGGGTAAAGCTGTACAACTCTGCAGAGTCAAAACTAATCGATTAGCTGCGCTCTCGGTTATGAGCACCTTGAGAATGTCATCACATAGTTAGAGGTTTTGAAAATGTTTTAGTTTGGTAAAATAATGTTTACTTTGAGAATTACCCCAGCTAATTCATCGCTCTACCATTTGTTGGTGAGGATGACTTAGGTTTTGTGCCATGCGTTGGCAATTGACTCAGGAATTGTTCATGTTATTGTGGTACTACTCATGTTAGCCATTTATTTTAATTACTGTCAACTGTTTTTACAATTCTGCTTTAAATTCTAAAATTACTTTCAAATTCAGCTTTCTGCAAATAACTGTAGAAGCCATTGTTGTCTCAGCTTGCATATATGTAGGATTGCAAACACTGCAGTCTTGCTGAGTACATACGTGTACTGACCCTTGCTTAATTTACAATTTTAGGTGAAGACTTAGATTATTTAGAAGAAGCGTATGCCGACGCAGTATACGGGAAGTTTCTAACGATCTCTTTCTAGGGATTATACCTTGTCAGTTGCCTGTGGAACATGAGTAGTTGGCATGCTGCAAGATAAAGCCCTCTGGGCCTTTGATTTGTAATATCTAAATGTAAGAGTTGCTTGCGCTATAACTTGTAATAAACATGATGTATGGCTGTGATTTCAATTTGTGTATATGCGAACCAGCTACTGATCCAGGGACTGGTTCAGAAAGCATATTCAGAACTCCAGCTTTGTGATACACCGTTTCGTACAGTATCACAAAACTGGGGGTCTCACAACCTCGTGGAGAACAATCTCGTGTAGATTCCCATTAGGCCTTGCAGCATGCCATCACCTTTCCAATATTTCTGTAACGAATAATCAGTTTGTGGATGTGGTGCCCACATGGCTAGCAAAGCTGCCGCGGCTCACTGCCAGTGCTATATATCCTTTCTCTGATTCATCATCGACCAGCCGGTGCTCCTGTTCTTCGCTGCCAAAGCCAGCCGAGCTACTCATTCCCCTCCTCGCCCCCAATCGGCCCCTTTTCCTCGCTCCTTTTTCCCTTTCCTTTCTCTAGCCGCCGATCTTCCATTGCTATAGCCACCGCTTGAGCTCGATTATGAAAACCAACCAAGGCCACTATGGCTTCCTCCACCTACTCTAAAGCACAAGCAATAGTTCAGCCATCATTGCCCCCCCCCCAAAAAAAAAATCGGCAAAGAACAGAGAAGAAAGGGGGAGAGATCCAATCCGAGCCATCTATGAGCTATACTGCAATTAAGTGGAACCGAAGCATCACCTTGAAACCTTGAACCATTTCCCCAATACAATTGGATCGTACCTCTGCTGGAGCGTGAAATAAATATAACAGAGAAGAAGAGGTTTGGATTAATGCCGCAGGCTCTCAAGGCGTAGGGCTTCTGTATTTATATGTGTCGGACCATGAATAGTATCCGTTAGGGATTACAACAACCAGAGAGAATCGGCGTGATACATACAATGAATAACAACTGAATTACACGAGAATAGCTATCTTCTAATACACCTCAATCTCATTAACTAGATTGAGATTGCATTGATATCTTCTAGATCTTTGGGTATCGGTGGCTTTGTAAACACATCTCGCTATTTGATCTTTTGATGACACAAATCTGATCTGCAACATCTTCAGAGCAACTCGTTCTCTAACAAAATGAAAGTCAACCTCGATGTGTTTTGTGCGGGCATGAAACACCGGATTGGCTGAGACAAGTTGCTCCTAGATTGTCACAACACAGAGTAGGCGGTTCTGGCTGAAAAACCACAAATTCCTTCAGCAAAGATTGAACCCAAATGATTTCGGCAGTAGCATTGGCCAAGGCTTTATATTCTGATTCTGTGCTTGATCTTGATACCGTGGCTTGTTTCCGAGCACTCCGGGAAATCAAATTCGATCCAAGGTAGATGGCAAAACCTCCGGTGGATCGGCGGTCATCTGAACATCCTGCCTAGTCAGCATCAGAGAATGCGCTGATAGTCAGAGAGGAAGATCGGTGTATTTGAAGACCAGTAGTGCTGGAATGTTTCAGAAAGCGCAGTATTCTTTTTACTACCTTCCAATGTTGATCTGTTGGGTTGCTGAGAAATTGACAAACTTTGTTTACCGAGAATGCTATGTCTGGACGGGTTAGAGTTAAATACTGCAGAGCTCCTACTATGCTTCGATACAGAGTGGTTTGTTGCTCCGACAGAGGTACAGCTTCAGTCCTAGATATCTTGTCAAGAACTGACATAGGAGTTGTAATACCGCAAATTATCTTTGCCAGGGTTTTTGCCAGAAATGTTTTCATTTTCCTTGATTCAAGGATTTCTTCCAGAGAAAAGTTTTGTCGCCTCGCAGTTTAGAACGTATATTATCGGATTTGGGTTTCAACTGAACCTTTGTTTATGTTTGCGTCAGATTTTAGTGAGCTTTCGCGTTGTGCTCCCTTGTTTGAAATTTCTCTATTTCAGATTTATTTAGATGGAATGCTAATTGTGGAGAATTAATTGATGTGTGTATTATTGAGGATTTCGTTTTTGTTTCAAATCAGGTGGACTCCAATTGCAGTCTTGGGAGGCTTTTATTAAATTACCTTGTTGCCCTTGGAAAATGTTGGCTCTTTTTTCCCCTGGCTGTTCTTTTCTTCTCCCAGCCATGCGCCACATCCTCCTGGCCGACTGCAGCCAGCCAAGTCCCCTGCGCCCTCCTCATTTCTTCCTCCCTGGCGATTGCTCTCCATGGCGCCTCCTTCTGGCCGACTCCTCGGCGCCACATCCCGGCTGACCAAGCCGGTTCCTCTCAGTGCTCGTCCATGGCGTCTCCTTCCCAGCAGAGCTCCTCCGTGGGTCACAGCTCCGGCGGCTCCCCTCCGGCCGGCAGCAAGCCTTCCTCCCCCGCCTAGCCTGGGCCCCTCCACCTCCCTTTCCTCCATGGGTATGATTGGAGGTAAAAACCCTAGAAATTTTGGGGGTGAGATTGCTTGCATGCATGGTGTTTGATGAAATGCCTAGCTAGGGTTCTTGTTTTGCAATGTATTTAGTTGAGGGATTTAGATTCTAGAGTGATTTGAAATTTCTGTTTCGAGCAGATTTTTGCCCCCTGTTAGAGCTGCTGTTCGAAAATTCTACAAGCATTTCCTGGGGGTTTGGCTATAATGAAAGTTGTAGATAATTGAATTTCCTTTCAATAGAGACTGAAATCAACAAGTTTCGTTCAGCCGTTTGAAAGTTATGGTTATTTTACCACGTGCTGTCCAGAGCGAAGTATTTTTGCGGCTGTCTGCTGTTCGTCGCAAATCTGGGCATAATCGGTGCTTTTCCCGGTCGGTCGGCTATAGAAAAAGTTGTAGATAATCAAATTACCTTTCAATGAAGTCTAGAATCGCTAAGTTTCGTTCAGCCGTTTGAAAGTTATGCCCGTTTTACCAAGTGTTGTCCCGGGTGGCAGATTTCTGTTCTCGGGTTATAGGAGTGGGTTGCGAAGCCCACTTAGCTATGAGTCTTGTGATGATTTTGGGCGTGTTTTGAGTGGGCTATATCTATGTGCAGGTGTTGTGACCCCGGGTGTGGCAACCTTGTCTCGAAAAGATTGAAGCCAAGTGCATTGTATTCGGTTGTGACTTAGGTGGCCATTGGGTTTTGCAATCATATAATTATCCATGTGTTATGGTAATATTTTCATGTTTGATTTTGCTTGCGATGTGATGAATCATATGCCTTGTCAATATGCCATGGGTTACATTTTATATATGCCTTGATGATGCTCTGTAGTATGATTAGGCTAATGGGAACATAAAAGATATATGCTTTGAGTTATGAAAATAGCTTGAATTGTGGTCCTGATATGCGATTGTGGCGTTTATGTGAGTGTTGTTGATATATGTGACCTTATGGATATGAAAATTGAGAATGGCCTTTTGCATATATGCATTTATGAAGAGTACATCTTTGGAGTGAATGCTTTGTGGGTTGTTTGATGGACCCCGTATAATCGCCAAATCGACATATTGCTATATCACACGTTCATAAGATTGCTTACCACTATGATAGGTGAATGTGAATAATGACGTTGTGAGGTTGGATTAATAGGAATAGTTGATTTGCTATCTTGAAAAATTGAATTATGTCATTGGTGCGAGTGTTAATGGCAGATTGACCATGTTGATAAGATTTGTTGAGAATAAGGATACGAGTGTTGAGAATGGTAATTTGTGGATGTGAGAAATGAATGTAGTTTGCAAATTTGTTTATGTCTATTGCATTTGTGCATTCATGATGGAAGAGGTGACCCATTCGATCACGGGCCTCTGTGCTCACATGTAGTGAGACGAAAGTCCTACCTCGTAGTCCCGTATACTTGGGTGTATGGGAGCGAGTCGATGAGAGTAGGCACCCTCCATCACGGGGTGGAAGGGGAATCGAGGTGCACACCGGCGGGTGTGCACTCGGCCATACCGGTATGTGCTAACGAAGAGATGAGACATGCATAATGCATCATATGCAATGAGATAGTATGTGAATGAAATGCATGGTTGTGTTGCATTATATATCATTGCGTATCTGCATGGGTTATTATGTGAATGAAATGCATGGTGGTGTTGCATTATACATCATCGCAGATATGCATGGGACATTATGTGAATGAAATGCATGGTTGTGTTGCATTACATATCTTTGCATATATGTATGAGATATTATGTGAATGAAAGCACAAGTATTTCGTTGCATTGAGTATTGTGATTAATAAATGTTGATTGATGAGAATGGAAAGAACAGGTTGAGAGTTGAGACATGGGCTCAACCAGAATTGATTCGAGGCATGGGTAAGGTTTTATTACATTGTCAAGTTGGTTGAGGTAAGTGGGCTATTATTACTACTCGATCTTTGAATGTTTCGATTTAGTAATGGTTATTTAAATGATGAAATGTCGTGCTCTTCGTTGTGGATCTTTTATGAATTCAAGCTGTTTCCTTTATTTACGGATGTCAATTTAAAAAGCGCTACTTGATGTCTTCTAATAGTTGCATTTAAGTCTAATGCCTTACCTTTCCTACTTGTTGCACTTTCTTTGAGTCTTGGACTCACGCTTGTTGCTTCTGTTCTAGGTACCTTGAAGTGATTCTTGGGATGGGAGTAGAAGCACGTGCGACTTCGGTCATTATCTCCTTAAATTAATTCATAAAGCCCGATTGTATCTAATGTGGTTGTAAAGTGTTGTTTGATGTGGTGTAATTTATCAATTGCTAGTGGATGTGTGATTAATATCTAAGGACACTGCTAGAATGTTTCATCTTGGTTGAATGAATGATATCTATCTTGCTATTGTTCTTTTGATTTGTGTGGATGCCCTCTTTTCTAGAGAGGTCATGCGAAATTTTGTAAATTCGGTGGCTTGATTATAAGCCGTTTTAGAGTTTAGTTGATTACAAACAATTTTTGTAGAGATGTCATTGAGTTGATTAGGGTTTTTGGTAGCATTACGCGGTCGTTTGGCGCCGGGTGTTATTCTGATTAGTATCGAGCGGGCTTGAGTCCGTGGTGTTGAATGTAGTGAGTAATTCTAAAGTGAATTAAAATTTTTTTGTGTGAAGGTAGAAACCTGGTTTAGGTTGAACCTTTAAAAGCGTGGCCCTAGGGCAATAACCATAAAACTTGGCGTAGAATGGTTAAATAATCTAAAATTTGACACACACGATGCACTATAGGAAAGGGATGGGATATCGTTGTATTGTTTTACAATATTCTTTTGAGATTTATGCTATATTGTTACTTGTTAATATGTTAGTCTTGTTAAGACTATGGTATTATTATGGCTATGTATATGAAGTGGTAGATTGATTAGTGGAGTCGATTGGGACTCTTTGTGCTCAAGATTGGCCTTGTCGTGTGGTGTGTGGTTGTTGG
Source organism: Guadua angustifolia (assembly GCA_036346375.1). Classification (NCBI taxonomy): domain Eukaryota; kingdom Viridiplantae; phylum Streptophyta; class Magnoliopsida; order Poales; family Poaceae; genus Guadua; species Guadua angustifolia. Next base: position 614,319 of record JAYEVE010001104.1, read on the forward strand.
TGCGGCGGTTTAGAGCCAAAGACCGAAGGAAAGTTCTTGTGTTTACATCTTAAATCGGAGAGTTGTTGGAGTGCGTATTTGAATTTTGCCTTCCTTGGTCTTCTTGGATTTAAGGCAAAGAAGAGAGTTTTGTGTCGCCTTTTGGTTGCTTTGCGGAGAAAGACATGGATTTCTTCGTGTTGTCGCTTCTCAAGTTGAAGTTTTGGATTTGGGGCTTTAAAGGAAAAGTGTTATTCGATCGATTCGCTTTTCCTTTCCGTGAATTTATTGGTGTAACTCCTTTCCTTCGTGGAATTTTGGAGTTTGACAATTGGTTTGGAGCTCTGTTGAATGACAAGGCTTGGGTCCTGTCATTTTCTAAGTCTTTTGAGAGTTGAGCTTCTTTGGAAGTCTTGGTTGGCTTTTCTGGAAGGGATAATATGACAGTTAGAGTAAGTTGTAGGTTGATTGAAGATTTTCCCGTAAAGGGTTAGTAGGATGTTGACGTTGTTGGGATAAGGTGATCGACCCTAATTGGATTGATGGCAAGAGTTGTTTTGTGGGTTATGGTGATCCACGAGTTCAAGCGGAGGTTGCGTATGGGTTAGAAAAGATTTTGTCGAAAAAGGTATTAACAAGTTTAGTTGAGGAACTTGTTAATTAAATGATGTCGACTAGTGAAGTGGTCTCGGTTGGGAATGAGCTTCCCTCTTCTCTGTAAGAGATTGTGTGTTGATTATGGGTTTTGTTGAATTCTCTCCGGGGTGATGTATGTAGTATATTGGTTTAAAGAGATTTGTATTTCTTTTGCATTCTAGCTGGAGTTAAAGATTATATTTGTTCATGGTGTCGTGTTGAGTATAGTAAGATTTATACTCTTGGGTTTGATTGTGTGAGTGAAAGAATGTGAGGGCAGAGACCCTCTTAAGAAAAGAACCAAGTGTAGTTTGGTATTGATTTGCGGTCCTAGCATGAGCTAGGCGTTGACCACAAATAGTTTAAAGGTGGATTATGGAGCCTTGTGATGTTGATTCAAATTTGGAGAAAGTGATTCAAGGAAGAGTAGTTATGAAATTCTTGCTAAGTCTTGTTGGTGTTTCCCTAAAGGCGCTAAGAGTGAGCATTGAAACCTTTATTGTTAAATGTGCAAGAATTTTAGAGATAATGGGATGTATGATGAACTTGGTTTAATTGCATATGGAAATGGGGTTGTTAGCGTAATTATTTGGAGGGTTGCCTACATTTAAGGCATTTTGTTTGGTGTGCAATTGAAATTGCCATATGAGTTGTGTTTCGCCAAGTGGTGGAGTTAGTGGATAAAAGATTATGAGGAAGAAAGAATGCATGCTTATGGAATAGTGTGATGTTAGCCTTGGTACTTGCCATTTAAAGGAAATAAATAAAGGTAATGGAAGATGTTGGATTTCAGGATCGCTTTGCTATTCCCGAAATGTTGGTTTTGGGATTAGTGTGTTGTGTTGATTTTAACCGAGTGGTTCTTCGGTGTGAAGCTTTCCACCTTAGGGCTTAAGGTGAGTGAAATGGTTTATGTTGTTAAGAGAGCGGAGTTCTCTTTGATTTTGTGACTGCTTTTGAACAAAGATTGTGTGAAGTTTCTCTTCTCAATTGAGTTTTTCCCTTATGTATTCTATTGCATTGATTTCAAGTTGAGGAGAGTGGTTAGTTTTGTAAGAGAATCGAAATTCTTTTTGCTTTCTAGTGTGAGGAAAGAAAATGATTGGATATGGATTCCTGGGTTGAGTATACGTGAGATTATGCTATTTGATTTGGTCTTTGGGCAAGATCATCCTAGAAGGAGAACCAAGTGTGGAGGGTTTTGATGAAAAACCTAATCGGAGTTAAATGTTGATTGTACATGGATTTAGAATGGAGTTAATGAAAGGTGTTTCTTGTCTTGATCCCGATCTGTGTGGGAGGATAAGGCTATCTTTGTTGTTCTCTTGGGCATGGGGGCGGTTTGTTGGTGGATTGATTGGAATTGATCGGCAATGCGTTATTGTCTTTAAGTTTGTGGAACCCTCGGTTTCATGGGTTAGACTTCGATGTGGGTCGATCGGAAATGGATGGTTAGGTTGCAAACCTTTTCGTTGAGTGATTGTCTCGTTGTATGAGACAAGCTTGAAAGAAGGTCAAGTTCGATTTTGTGTATGAGGAATTTGATTGTTGCCCTATGGGGTTAATAAAATTCAATAGTAAAGGATGATTTTTGATCTGATGAAAAGGTAAAAGTCGTGTTTTGATTCCTAGAGGATCGGCTTGTTCTTTTGGGCTTATTGATTATGGCAATTCGGTTTGTTGCTCTTGTGATTGAGTTGAGGTGTTGAATTCGAGGTCGAATTCTGTTAAAGGGAAGAGTGTAATACATGAAATTATCTTTGCGGGGTTTTTGCACGAAATGTTTTCATTTTCCTTGATTCAAGATTTATTAGGAGAAAAGTTTTGTCGCCTCATGATTTAGAGCGTATATTATCGGTTGGGTTTCAATGAACCTTTGTTTATGTTTGCGTCAGATTTTAGTGAGCTTTCGCGTTGTGCTCCCTTGTTTGAAATTTCTCTATTTCAGATTTATTCAGATGGAATGCTAATTGTGGGGAATTAATTGATGTGTGTATTATTGAGGATTTCGTTTTTGTTTCAAATCAGGTGGACTCCAGTTGCAGTCTTGGGAGGCTTTTATTAAATTACCTTGTTGCCCTTGGAAAATGTTGGCTCTTTTTTCCCCTGGCTGTTCTTTTCTTTCTCCCAGTAGTCGCCACATCCTCTGGCCATTGCAGACCGGCCAAGTCCCTAACGCCCTCCTCATTTCTTCCTCCTGGCGATTGCTCTCCATGGCGCCTCCTTCTGGCCGACTCCTCGGCCCACATCCCAAAGAGCCAGCCGGTTCCTCTCGGTGCTCGTCCATGGCGTCTCCTTCCCAATGAGCTCCTCCATGGGTCGCGGCTCGGCGGCTCCCCTCCGGCTCCCCTCCAGCGACTCCTCCCGTGGCCAGCAAGCCTTCCTCCCCCCCCGACCTCGGCCCCACCACCTCCCTTTCCTCCATGGGTATGATTGGAGGTAAAAACCCTAGAAATTTTGGGGTGAGATTGCTTGCATGCATGGTGTTTGATGAAATGCCTAGCTAGGGTTCTTGTTTTGCAATGTATCTAATGTGGTTGTAAAGTGTTGTTTGATGTGGTGTAATTTATCAATTGCTAGTGGATGTGTGATTAATATCTAAGGACCTGCTAGAATGTTTCATCTTGGTTGAATGAATGATATCTATCTTGCTATTGTTCTTTTGATTCTTTGTGTAGATGCCCTCTTTTCTAGAGAGGTCATGCCGAAATTTTGTAAATTTCGGTGGCTTAGTTATAAGCCGGTTTTAGAGTTTGGTTGATTACAAACAATTTTTTGTAGAGATGTCATTGAGTTGATTAGGGTTTTTGGTAGCATTCGCGGTGCGTTTGGCGCCGGGGTGTTATAGGAGTATTCATCGGTTTGCAATCTTTCAATCGATCCCGGTTCAAGATATCTGCAATATACTTCTTTTGAGACAAGATCAGTCCATTAGCATCCCGTCGTACTTCAATTCCTAGGAAATAGTGTAACTCCCCTAGATCCTTGATGGCAAATTCTTTCTGCAGTTGGTCAATCACCCATTCAGTGACAGTTTTTGAAGAGCTAGTTAAGATGATATCATCCACATATACCAACATATATACCTTTTCATTATTGCAGGAGTACACAAACAGAGAAGCATCTACTCTGGAAGGTGTAAAACCCATCTCTTGGAGTTTAGAGCTGAGACGAGCAAACCATGCCCGGGGAGCCTGTTTCAAGCCGTAGAGAGATTTCTTGAGCTTGCATAAGTGATTAGGATATTCTGGGCTAATGTAACCAAGAGGTTGTCTCATAAACACTTCTTCCTCCAGAACTCCATGCAAGAAGGCATTACTCACATCCAATTGACGTATGTCCCATCCCCAGGTCACTGCCAAGGAGAGGACTGCCCTAATGGTAGCAGGCTTCACCACAGGACTAAAAGTGTCACCATAGTCAATTCCTTGACGCTGCTTGAAACCCTTTGCAACTAGACGTGCCTTGTATCTCTCAATTGTTCCATCAGCTCTTCGTTTGATCTTAAAGATCCATTTACAATCTATTACATTCTGCTGTCCCTCAGCTGGAACAAGCTGCCAAGTGTCATTGTGAACCAAAGCTTGATACTCATCCTACGTAGTGGGACTAAACCCAACAATCTCCCCCATCACACATCGGGCCCAACAATATCCCCCGTGACATCAAGCCCATGTCACCCCGAGACTTTTTTTCCAGGCTCCCCCGCAACCGTGCGACCCTAGAGACGTTCCCACAATTGGTATCAGAGCCTTGTATGCCCAAGGTCCTGCGCTACTACCTCGACTCAATGGCGTTGGCTCCGCAAGGTGCTGGGGGAAGCAGTGGCTTCACGTTGCACTATCCGCAGCTCACTTCGACGACCTACACCACATGGGGCATCAAGGTGGAGGCCCTGCTGGATGCGCAAGGTCCGTGGGAGGCTGTAGCCCCGGCGAAAGGCGCGGCGGTGGTGGCGCCGAAGGACAAGATGGCGAGGGCGGCAACTTCTCCAAACTCTTCCTGAGGATATTTTGCTGCAGGTGGCAGCGAAGAAAACGGCGAAGGAAGTTTGGGATAGCCTCAAGACAAGATTCGTCGGGGCGGATTGTGTCAAGGCGACACGCCTGGCAACTTTGAAGGGAGAGTTCGATGCTCTCCGCATGAAGGATGGCGAGGCGCTAGACGACTACGCCGCCAAGCTTAGCGGCATGAGGGTGCGGTACGCCAACCTCGGTGCTACCTTAGAAGATTCGACACTGGTGAAGAAGCTCCTCGACTCTGTACCGGATCGCTTCTACCCCGTCGTCGCCGGCATCGAGCAATTTTGCGACATCAACACGATGGCGTACGAGGAGGCCTTGGGGCGGTTGAAGACCTTTCATGAGCGGCTGCGCCTTTGCGAGTCTGGCTCCAATGGGGACGACCAGCTTGTCCTCACGGCAACTGAGTGGCAGACTCGACAGAAGCAAAATGGCGGAAATTTCGGTGATAAGAAAAAGAACCGTGACTGTGGCAAGGCTGGTGGTGGCTGTAGCGGCAGCCATGATGACGACGAGGGCGACACCGACGTCGACACGGACACCAGCGAGCGCAAACCTATAGGGAAGATAGGAAAATGCTACAATTGCGGTGCTCGTGGGCATTTTGCCCGGGAATGCCGCAAGCCGAGGAAGGAAGAATCATTTTGTGCTACAGCGGATGATGAACCAACGCTACTCTAAGTTTCGTCTACAAGTTAGAAATAATCTAAGTCAAGATTAGGGGAAAATTTGTTGGCAGTAATCTTGATTGAGTTTCCTTAGCGTGTGTGCGCGTGTCTGCATGTGTGAGTCCACACGTTGTGTGCGTGTGTTAGCTTGGCATGTGTGTGTTCGGGTCATGCATGCAGCCAAGGGCAAGCAATCAAGTGCTGACCAAGTCTCCAGGAGCGTATGGACATAACCAAGATTTGAGATGCTGAGCATTTGTCAATTTGGAAGGCAATGTTAAAGACACACTATTGACACCAAAAACGTGAAGAGGGTTTCTGGCTTGCAACACACCAGACGAACGCTGAGTTCAAGTGCGAAGCATGCCAATCGATTTGACCATGCAATCGATAAGGGAAAGGTTTGTGAAATTCAACCAAGCCGATCCTAAAGGCGAATCGGCTAAAACAGAAATCAGCTAGAAAGCCGATTAAAGGGTAAATAAACCAGTCGATTAAGATTGATTCGAGGGTAAAAGGCAGATCGATTCTGAAAAGGCGATGCGCAACAAGACAGAACAAATCAAACCTGGAGAAATAAAAAATGATCAAACAATCGGCGATTCGCAACTTTATTTGATCAATGTCGACTTACAAAGGGAAGATTACAGAGCTAAAAGACTAAAAGCTACAAAAAACTAGATGTGACTTGTGTTGTGTGTCTGTCCTTCTTCAAGCAGTCATGGTACGCCTTATATACCGTCGGTAGATCCGAGTCTGTTGTCATCACGGCATCATAGTCCGAGTCGGCTATAGTTTCCTAATTGGACTCCTGTTTCCAAATACCTGCCGCACATTATCCAATCTTTCCAAAAGCGTTTTGTGCACTATCCAAACTTGTGCATTTTGCCGATTTTCCCCATAATTGCCAAATTCTGGTACAAACATATGCCCCCCATTTTTGGAAGATAACTTGTTATCTTTCAAAAATTTCATCGGTTTTTTCATCCGTCGGCTTCTTCTTCGTCAATTAAAGAACTACTTTTAGTAACCGTTGTTTTAATTGCGCCGTAAAAAATCTCAGTGCGGTTTAATGGCACGCGTCGCCTCGAATTCACTTCCCGCCACTTCTCGCTTTTCACCGTGCTATATATATGTGGGACCCCCACGGTCATTCTCACACTCTCCAGCTTTCAAACTGCTTCCAATCGGCTTTCATCCTTCGCACCTACATCCAGGCTCCTCTCCTTCTTCATCAGTTGAATGGATTCCTCAAAGGTACTAATTCTGATCCCGGAAAGCGACGACCAATTTTATCTAGGGCGATGAAATCATTTGCGATGTAGTAATTAATGAAGAAATCCCAAGACTCCCCTTGTCGGCTCAAGGTTATAACATAACGGAATGGGGAAAGAGTTTTAGAGCCTGGCCGACAACCCTCAAAGGATGGAGAGCTTGGTATATAAGAGTATCGGCCCAAAAGAGATCTGAATGGGAAAGAATGGGCATAGCAAAATGTCTCCCCTTGAGCTTAGCTAACCCAGAAGCCAATGAGCCCTTAGTGGCCACGGCATGTTAATTCTGGTCGGATACTTTCAATGCTTTTCTTTTCCACACTGGCCCCATCGGCCCAACACTCCTAGATGTAGCGGAATTGTGTTGCCTTAGGCCTGACGGTGAACAATTATCGGCTTTCAGTGGCAAACCCAAGCATAAGCTAATCAGAACTAAAGGTGAAGGATGGTCGAAGTACATCCAGCACAACAACAAGGTGAATGGGCTAGTATCGGATGAAGAGCATGTAGCCTTTTTGAACCTGTGGCTGGATCGGTTTGTATTCTGTGGAGGATCTCTGGGTCCAACACAAGTATACCAGTTGGTGGTAGAGCAGCTGGTGGACGGCCGTCGGCTTGCGCTTGGAAAATTGCTTCTTGGAGCTGTTTACCAGATAATGCACGTCATCAGAAGTCGGCTTTTCTCAGGGTTCGCTCAGTTTGTTGTTAGCAACATAGGCGGCCCATTATGGTTCATTCAGCTATGGCTTTATAGTATTTTTAGTCGATTGCTAATTTCAGAGCATTTGGAGGATACAGCCTTCCCTCGTAAAGATTATCCAGAAGGCACTACCCCTCAGTACAGAGCCAGCCGATCGTTCGGGGAGAGACTAGTAATGTGCACTAGTGGCGACGTCAGAATCACTCCGGCTGATTTCAAGAAGTATCTGTCATTCTTTCTTCACTTGGATAGCACGACTTTTGGTCAACAAGACTTCTTTCCCTACAGTAATGATGCCGATTTTCAGTGGCCTTCATTCCTCCACTTAGATGCTGATAGCTCCTTGATGCCAGCATCGACTTTAGAGTTGTATCGGATCTTCATATCTCCTTGCAATATTCACGTCGGCAACAGAACATTCCAGCCGTCGTACGAGTTTTATCACCCTTCGGTGTATGCCCATCAATTGGGTCTCGGCCAAGTGGTACCTTGCTTGCCCCTCTTCCAGCGTCTTCAACCAAGGGCCAGGGTGACCAATGCGACTGCGGCTGGAATAATTTCGGAGCTAGCCGACAAGTTCCAAGTCATCAATCTTCCACATTTTTTCTTAAACTCCCGCCGTGCTAGCCAATTTTCTGCTTGGTGGGCACCTATATCAGATGCTCTTTACCTAGATCGCACACCGTCGGCTGATATCGAAAAATTTTTACCGGACTTTCATGAGCCGACGGTAGTCTCTAGCAGCAGCAGCTCGAGCGAGGATAGCTCGGATTCTTCCAGCTCGCCGGGTTATACTAACTCATCGGTAGCTGTAGAGGTATCGGCATATTTTCTTAAAATCTTTGTACTTGATATCAGTTTTTTGGTTTTGTTTTTTTTAATCACTTAGTTTCTGTTTTTTCAGGATGTCGCAGCTGGCACCAAGACTGCTGCGGATCCATCGGCGATGGGCCTAAAGGAAAAGGCCGCATCAGATTTAATCGGTTTGTTGGTTATTCCTCGGGCAACCTCTGTATTCAGAGCCCATCATTGTCGGAGCTTGAAAAAGGCCGACCCTCAAGTGAGCACTTTGAGCCGATAACCGCAAGTATCGAGCCTGTAACTTGCTCCCGCTGCTGCTGACATGATCCCATTTCTGCAGAGAAACCCAAGTTGACGAAGGCTCCGGCTCATTGGCAAAAACATACAGAACAGAGCGCTGAGAGCTCCCCCAACGCATTAACTCTCACAGAGGTAAAGTATCTTTGCGTTTCAAAGAATTACTTAATCTCGTGATACTAACCCTGTCTTGTATTTTTCAGCCAATAGCATCGGCTCTTGCGGCTGGTATTTTGGCCGACCTTCAAGGCACATCCACCGCCGTTACCCCAGTACCTTCTCGGTAGCGACTTCCGTTCCTTCGCCTCCTCGGTAAACAATATCCGCTTTGCTTTGGAAGAGTCAAGTGATCTGCCGATCGCTTCGGCTTTTCCTTGGATGAAGCGACGACGACCGGAAGCGATTGCTCCCGATGATTACGTGGCGGATATCCGTAGCATCATTGATGCATCTCAGAAGGCATCGGCTGCGATTGTTCGATCGGGTCCAAATATGCAGGAAAAACTGAATCGGCTTCTTACTGCGATCTCTCAACCAGAGGCGGATATCCTTGCCAACGCACAGCCTATCCGCAACGCGATGGCTGTTGTTGAAGCCGATCTCCCGCCTGTGGCCCTGAAGGCTATTCTGGACGTCTGTCATATAGACGAAAGGAGGGTGGAAGTTGAAGTGGCAACGGCTAGAATAGCTCAACAAGAAGCTCAAGCAGCCGATCAGCGCCTACTGGATGAGTTGGTAGCAGAGGCAAAGGCCAAGAAGAAGAAATATGACGAAGACTCTTCTACCCTTAAGGCCGCCAAGTCCTCCATGCAAAAATTAGAGTCGATGAAGAAGCGGCTCGAGGAGGAATTGGTTCAAGTGGAAGAAGAACTTGCTGACAACCTTGCCCTGGTGACTGCAACGACAACATCTCTGAAGAGTCAAAAAACCGACATTGGCCTAGCCGTAGCAAAGGTGAAAGATCAATCGGCCAAACTCGTTCCAGTAACCGGTACTGCCAAGGCCGATAAGGACATAATCTACGGGGTCACAGAAACACTGTCTAAGGCAGTCGCGGCGTTGTCAGCTTTAGGTGCCAGGATTCCTGGGTCTGGCCTGTAATCTGATGTAATCTTTGCCTGATGTAACTTACCCTTTGGGATGATGTTGCTTTTGCTATGCTTCTGTAATGTTTTTTAATCGGCTGTTTAACCGATTTATACTCACTGAACTCTTTTAACTCATGCTCTGATCCAAACGTTAGGGTAATATTTCTTTAAATATTTTCCATTGATTGCTTTCGGTAGCACCGTACCCTCGAGTGTTTCAAGTATGTATGCGTTTCCGCCAACAAGCCGATTTACCTTGTAAGGTCCTTCCCATGTTGGCGACCATTTGCCAAATCGATTATCTTTAGAACCGATCGGTAATATTGTTTTCCAAACCAAATCGGCTTCACTGAACGATTTAGGGACGACCTTTTTGTTGTAAGCTCTAGCAACTCTTCTTTTGTTCTTTTCGAGCCGATCTAATGTAATCAGCCTTAATTCCGCTAGGTCATCCAAATTATATAACATCAAATCTTTGTATTCGTCAGCTGATAAATTATTCTGTCTCACAACTCTTATCGAGATTATATTTATTTCAACAGGCAACACGGCTTCTTGACTGTATACTAATTGATACGGTGACAACTTAGTTGCTCCATGATATGCTAACCGATATGCCCATAGAGATTCTGACAATGTAGTGTGCCAATTTCTCGGCTTCTCATCTATTTTTCTCTTGATCAGCTTGATCAAAGTTTTGTTAGATGACTTGGCTTGCCCGTTAGCCTGAGCGTAATATGGTGACGAGTTAAGCAGCCTGATACCCAGACTTTCTGCATAATTTTTGAACTCGTTAGACATAAACACCTCCCCTGATCGGTTGTAATAGTTTGAGTTATACCGAATCGATGGACGATGTGCTCATTAACAAAGCCGATAGCTTCTGTGCTGGTAACCTTTTTGAGTGGAACGGCTTCTACCCATTTTGAGAAATAATCCGTGGCTGCAAGGATAAACTTATGGCCTTTGCTCATTGCTGGGAATATTTGGCCGATTACATCTATATTCCCCATCCCCTGAACGGCTAGGGTTTGATGATCGGATGCAAAGTCGATGCTGGTGCAAGCTGCACATTCCCAAACTTTTGACAACTTTGGCACCCTTTGTAGTACTTGAAACAATTTTCTAACATTGTCGGCCAAAAATACCCAGTTCGTCTTAAAATCCACTTCATTTTGTGAGCCGATTGATGCGAACCACAAATCCCTTCATGGACTTCTCCCATAGCCACTTTCGCCTCTTCATCGCCCAAGCATCTTAAAAGCAACCCTTCCATTGTCCGATAGTACAATTCTCCTTCCAACAAAACGTATTTCAATGCTTGCTGCTGAACCTTGCGTTCAGTGGGCCTGGATGGATTTGTTAGATAGGTTTTTATCTTTTTCCTCTAGTCGGTGTTGTCAACACACAGCACCGTTTTGTCGATTAGATCAAATGCTTCATATCAGCTGTCCCTTTTATAGCCTGATGCTGCTTGAGCCAATGCATTGGCTTTGCAATTCATTTCCCTAGGGACATGACTGATGCTGAACGATGTGAATGTGCTGATAATATCAAGGCAATACTCCAGGTATTTTGATAATACTCCATCATTGCATCGGAACTCCTTTTTAACTTGTTGAAAGATCAACAATGAGTCACCATAGGCCTCTACATCACTTACTCCGATACATTCTATCAGTTGGAGGCCTTTGAGCAATGCTTCGTATTCGGCTTGGTTATTAGAACATCGACTGTTAAGCCGATATGCGAATTCAATATTGCGCCCTTTTGGCGAAATCAATACAACGCCTATCCCACTCCCTTCTTGGCAAACTGATCCATCGAAATACAACTGCCAAGGGACTACATCGACTACCCCTGCCATGGTATCATGTCCTATAATGAAGTTGGCTACTGCTTGACCTTTAACAGCTTTAGCCGATTCATATTGTAGGTCGAACTCGGTGAGAGCGTAGGCCCATTTCCCAAGTCGTCCTCTTAAGATTGGAGCAGATAACATGTACTTAACGACGTCAGTTCTACATACTACTATGCAGGTTGATGCCAATGCATAGTGTCTCAATTTCATACAAGTAAAATATAATGATAAACATAACTTCTCTACCGAAGGGTACCTGGTTTCAGCATCCAAAAGTCGTCGGCTTAAATAAAATATTACTCGTTCTTTGCCATCGACTTCTTGCGCCAACACAGCTCCAATAGTCTCGTTTTCAGCCGATATGTACAACTTGAAGGGAACCCCCATTTGTGGCGCGGCCAGGACTGGTGGTGATGCCAAGTACCGTTTTATGTCATCAAAAGCCTTTTGCTGATCAGCTCCCCATGTGAAATTATCATTATCTTTTAATTTTAGTAATGGCGTAAAGGCTCGAATCCTACTAGACAGATTCGAAATAAATCGTCTTAGGTAATTAATTTTACCGATCAACTTCTGTAACTCATTCTTGCATGTCGGCAGTTTTGTATTTACTATGGCCTTGACCCTTATGCGGTTAACCCGATAATTCTCGATGAACCATGAAGCCGAGGCGGCGATCGACACACTGAATGCACACTTCAAGGGGTTCATTTTCAGCCCATGAGCCCTTGTGTTCTGGAACACCCTTTCTAAATCGGCCAAATGCTGCCAATCATCTTTGGATTTTACTACCACATCATCGATGTATATCTCCACAATATGGCCGATTAGGTCTTGAAAAATCAAATTCATGGCGCGCTGGTATGTGGCACCTGCGTTTTTTAAACCGAATGTCATTACTGCCCACTCATACAAACCTATTGCGCTAGGGCATCTGAAGGCAGTTTTGGGAACATCGGCTTCTGCCATGAATATCTGGTTATATCTAGCATTCCCATCAAGAAAACTAATAATTATGTTGCCTAATGCAGCATCGATAAGCATATCGGCTATGGGTATGGGGTACTCATCCTTTGGCGTAGCTTTATTTAAATCCCTGAAATCTACACATACCCGAAGCTTACCGTTCTTTTTCATGACAGGAACAATGTTGGATACCCACTCAGCATATCGGCAAGGCCAACAACCTTTCGATTTCTTCTTTTATCACATCGTATAACTCTGGATTAAAACGTCGAGGAGGTTGTTTGTATGGCCGATATCCCGGCTTGATAGGCAGCCGATGTTCTACTAACTGTCGGCTTAACCCAGGCATTTCATAATATTCCCAGGCGAAACAATCCCTGTATTTCCTAAGTATCTTGACCAACTTATTTTTGTATTCTAGACCTAAATTTGCACTTACAAAAGTTGGTCTCTTTCTATCGCCTTCTCCTATATCGACTTCTTCAAGCATATCGGCAGAAGTAAAACCCTGACCTAATTTTTCGCTCTGGAAGTCTTCGATGGCTTCACACGAATTTATCCCATGCCGATAGCTCCTCACCTTGTCTTGTAAGACTTGGATCATTTCTGACTCCATCTTCTTAGGACTTCATTCGCCCGATCAAACGTGCCTGGCTTGACACTAATCGGCGTAAATCCCGACTTCCCAATGCATATGAAATCACAATCGTCTAACGCTTTGCCCGATATGCACTCTGCTTCTTCGTGCGGCCAATTTGCATCTGAACTAGCCATTGCAATATGAGCCGATGTATCGGCTGATACGACTTCCACTTCATCCCCGTTCCATTGCACAAGAAGTTGGTGCATTGTTGACGGTATACAACAATTGGCATGTATCCAATCTCGCCCGAGAAGCACACTGTAATTTCCTTTAGCTTCAATCACAAAAAATGCGATCGGCAAAATTTTGCTGCCGACGGTTAGCTCTGCAACCATCACCCCTTTTGCTTCAGTAGGGTCTCCTGTGAAATCATTCAACACCATGTTCGTTTTGATCAGGTCTTCATCGGTTTTACCCAACTTTTTGCAGGTAGTGAGTGGCATCAAATTTACAGTAGCTCCACCATCCACTAACATCCTGGATATCGGCTTTCCATTGATATAGCCTTTCAAGTACAACGACTTTAGGTGCCGATGAGAATCTTGTGGCTTTTCGAATACAGCATCCTATGCACCTAAGCACAGTTGAGCAAACATATCTTCAGCCGATTCAGTTTTAATTCTGAACTCGGCTGGTAGGGTAAAGACCATGTTGATATCCATGGGAGGGGTGTCATTTCGAATCATTGGCGACAGTAGATCATTTGAGGAATCTGATTCATCATCGGCTTGTTCTCTTCTCCTCCATTCCTTTTTAACAGGTTTCATCGGCCGTAACTCATTGAATGTTTCATCTCTCTGCTTTTCCCCTTCGGCCTCCCTTATTTCCTGCGTCCTTAGACGCTGAAGTCGTCTGCGCTGCGATCGGCTAAGTCCTGTCAGACACCATCTAGGTTTGGGTTCAACAGGCCTGCGGATTTTACCAACCAAGTTTTCCGTGGGCTCTCCTTTATTGTCTTGGTTCGGCGTACCTAGCCTCTCTTTTATTGGCTTTTTATGCCCTGACTCATTTTGATCTGGTATTGGCCTGAATAGACGCTCTTTCGCCGATTGTCTCGGCCAATTTCTTTGCGGGTAATGCTCCATGGGGGCATGACCTTGGAGATGGCAACGCTACGCCCCTTTCCCAACAGAATTGCCAAAAATGACATCTCTGGTGAGCTCTTTCTGCATTGTCTAGCCGATACAAATCATTTGGCCGAAACACACCGTTTGGCCGATACGGCTCGTCTGGTCGGTGAGACTGCTGCTTCTGCCGATAGCTCATCCTCTCGTATTTCTCGAGCAATTGCGAGAAAGTCGGTTTAGGCTTGAATACCGATTTTCGAGGTGGGGACCGCTCGGCCTTGTACCATCGCCCAACTTGTAATTCTCCTTTTGGTTTTACCGTTCTTGAGTTTCTTCCATCTTGGTTGGCTTCGATTTGAAGTGAGCCGATTGTTATCTTCAACGTTTCCCCTTTTGAGTTGGACTCTATATCGACTTGCCGCATTGCTCTAGGCCTTTCACTGACAATTTCCTTCCCTTTGCTTGAACACTGAACCATATTTATTGGAAAGGGATTAACATCCACTTCCATGGCCGGCTCTTCTGTGAACTTAAGCCGACCGTCTTCGATGGTTGTCTGTATCTGTTGTCGAAAAATATTGCAATCGTTAGTGTTATGGGAAAAGGAATGATGCCACTTACAGTATCGTCGTTTCTTGATCTCGTCGGCCGATGGTATGGTATGCCCTTCTGGTAATCGTATCAATTTTTCTTGTAATAACATATCAAATATGCGGTTGCATTTGGATACGTCGAAGGCATCCTTGACCTCCGACTTACTCCTCGTTGGCTTGAGCCACGAACAGACAAGTGGTTTCTTGGAACCTTTTATCCATTCGGCTATATTCACATCTGCTTTGTCTTCAGAGGTTTCACTTGAACTATACTCGATCATATTTATTTTAGTTTTTTCCTTGCCGTTGCCGTTTGACCTACTTTTATCCTTGAATTCTTTACACAAGTATCGGCTTTCTTATGCCGATACGCGATGAAGCAGATGACCTAAATCAGTAAACTCTTGCCCGGCAAGTTTTTCCTTGAGTGGAGGAATCAATCCTTGAAACGCCAAATCGGTTAACTGATTATCGGGTAATACCACACTGAAGCACCGATTTCACACTTCTCTAAACCTTTTGATATATTCAGAAGCTGATTCACCGAATTTCTGCCGGACAGCACTTAAATCCAAAATCCTTAATTCCAAATTGCCAGAGAAAAAGTATTCATGGAATCGGCTTTATAAATCGTTCCAAAAATAGACCGAATTTGGAGGTAGATTGGTGAACCAAGTAAAAGCAGTCCCTGATAAAGACAAGGGAAAAAGTCTAATCTTCAGCCCATCGGACTGAGCTGCTTCACCACACTGGGCGATAAAGCGTCCAACATGTTCTAAAGTGGTGACTGAGTCATCCCCTGAAAACTTTGCAAAATTAGGAATCCTAAAGTTATGGGGATATGGCATGCGGTCAATATAATCTGGGTATGGTTTTCTATAGCCGATTGTTTTCCTTTGGGTCAGAGGCCAAATTGATCTCTCAAGACCATGGAAATCTGATCGGCCCAATTGATATTCTTGGCCGATGGAACACGGTGTTTGGCCAATTGTGATGAGCGATGATTCGCCCGAGTGCAAACTCGGCTGGTCGGCTTACCCTAGCGGACGGGTACTGTTGATGCCATGATTCATACCCATCAGCTTTGGCAGTCATAACCTCAGGCAATGGAATGAACGGCTCTGTGTATGTAACTACTTTATATGGAGCCGGATTTCTAACTTGAAATGGCTCTTGGGGTTTACGCTTTTATCTAATTCGATCAATTTGGGAGCCGATGGAATGTAGGAAACACCTGACGCCGATGGATCTGATTTTGCAGCGTCAGTATATGCGTGGTAATGCGGCACTGGGTTTACGCGAGGGTTTGTTAGTGCCAACACGGTGGGTTGGGTCGGCATCAACGAGGGTGCAGGTGCCGACGCCTTGATCGTGTTGGCATTTGGTGCCACAGAATATACGGGATATGTTGGGAGTGGCTGCAATGGATCCAACAATCCTCCAGATGTTGCCAACTCCTGTGCGATTGTTTTTACGCTATTTTCTTTCATCGGCTTCAAGGTTGTAACCAAAACCGATGATTGATTGATTAATGCATGATGCACAGATTGCTCAATTATAACGGACAATTTGGCTTGAGCCGGAAGATATCGGCTTACCGAATTTGACGCAGCGTTAGTTTCGCCAAACGGGTTCAGTGTTGGAAGCGCCATCTTCTGCGTGACCCCTCGTCGGGTTTTCTGATAACAACCCAACATTAACTCCTCTAAGGCGGCTTTCCGATCTTCAATTTCCTTACGCTGCTCTGGAGTTAAATCGTCCAAGGTAGGGACGATTATGGTGTCAGTGTTCACGTCTTAGTGCGGTGGATTTACTGCGATCATTTTTCCGATCTGTCACCGTCGTGCATAAAATGTGTTGACACCAAAAGCGTGAAGAGGTTTACGCTTGCAACACACCGCATTTAACGCGGGTTCAAGTGCGAAGCGTGCCAATCGATTTGACCCTGCAATCGATAAGGGAAAGGTTTGTGAAATTCAATTAAGCCGATCCTAAAGGCGAATCGGCTAAAACAGAAATCAGCTAGAAAGCCGATTAAAGGGTAAATAAACCAGTCGATTAATACTGATTCGAGGGTAAAAGGCAGATCGATTCTGAAAAGGCGATGCGCAACAAGACAGAACAAATCAAATCTGGAGAAATCGAAAATGATCAAACAATTGGCGATTCGCAACTTTATTTGATCAATGTCGACTTACAAAGGAAAGATTACAGAGCTAAAAGACTAAAAGCTACAAAAAACTAGATGTGACTTGTGTTGTGTGTCTGTCCTTCTTCAAGCAGCCATGGTACGCCTTATATACCCGCCAGCCGATCCGAGTCCTGTTCTGTCACGGCATCATAGTCCGAGTCGGCTATAGTTTCCTAATTGGACTCCTGTTTCCAAATACCTGCCGCACATTATCCAATCTTTCCAAAAGCGTTTCGTGCACTATCCAAACTTGTGTATTTTGCCGATTTTCCCCATAATTGCCAAATTTCGTTCCTTGAGGACAAGGAACATTTTCAGCCGTGGGTATTGACACAGACCTGAAGATAGCGACCAGAAATTCAGAAGATTCAGAAGATGGAGACATTACTGAAGACGGTGAGAAGGAAAGACAATCTGATCTGACGACTTCATTTAGGGAGGAATGGATGGTAGTGATCTAAGGAAGAAACAGATTAGAGGAATCCAAGGGAAGTAAGTTTAGCAGCAACAATGAATGACTTGTAACCGAATTTTCACATTTCACTGTTGCAAATCAGATTACTACTGCTGTAATTCCGATACTGGTATATAAACCAGGAACCTAAGAGAAAAGAGATCAGAAATGTTTTCGCAACTTACTCTCCAAGTATCTTAGCTTAGAATAGCATAGCGTATTGTTCCTTATACTCTTATTCCTATGTTCTTCTCCATATTTTTCCCTCGTTCAGATCTTGATGGTAGTAGGGTCCTGACACCGTCCAACCCCTCAGGGACCTTCCTCGTGGTCCCCTCTTTCTCACCGTCCTTCGTTGCATGCTCGGACACCACAGAATCGCCGTTGCACCGTCTTCCCGTAGCTCGTTGCCGCCGTCGCCCATGGCGCCACCACTCCGGCTCGCCTTTGGAAAAACTGGAAAAACTGCTCTGGGACGTCCTAGATCTCGATCTCATGAATCCGTAGGTACCAAGAACTCAAAAATCTGTGCCCCGTAGCGCCGCTGAGAGCTTACCGGAGATCGCCGGAAAGTTCGCCAGATTTTTGGCCGGAACCTGACGGAAAATGACGTCACGCTTACAGCATGCTTTGGTCTGCTGTGTTACTGACATGCGGGTCCCACAGACCCACCTATAAAATTAGTGGAAGCGTACTTTTCTGTTTACGCTTTCAATAGAGGAAACTGTATTTCGCGGAATCCGAGTTCCTGTTGGGCCTCACGGGCCGCGTTGCATGGCGCTTGGCCAATACCACGTTAGGCTCGGCCCAGTACTATGCTGACTGATTTTCTAGTCTTTTCTCATTTCCACTAAATCAGGAAAATGATTTTGGATTTCTAAAAATAGCTAGAGGCATACTAAAATCATGGAAAAATTACGTAAAATACTAGATATTGTTCTTAACCTATTAAAAATATAAATTTATTTATAAAAATAGGAAATGGCTCTGTAATATATTTATAGTCTTTTTCTAGTGATTTTTTTTATAAAAGAAAATCTAGAATAGGTTTTCCTAATAACTGAAATAGTATGAAACCTTCAAAATTTCTAGGAAAATTCCAGAAAATCACTCAATGGTTCTAGGGCATAGAAAAATTAGAATTTTGCACTGTGTGCATAGATTTTACTTCTAAAAATATTTAAAGAGCTATTTTGGGCTATTTTAAATCCTATTGTTGTATTTCCCCTGTAAGAGAATATTTAAAGAGTTTTTTCTTGATTCGTTTTGTGTTTCTTTTCCTTTCTAGTGGAAATGTATGGTCGAATGCTTAGTAGGGTGAGTGGTGTAGGTGGTGGTCATTTGTGAGGTTTTTTCGGGTCCGTTTTTTTCCTAAAAAAACAGGCCAAATCATCCTTTTTCTCCTTCTTAATAAAATTTGTGACAATTCTCTTGCCGCTCTTTCAAATAATAATACTGGCTTGCTTGGATAGGGCGTGAACAAGTCCAAAACTCCAATCTTCAAATCTCTTCTCCTGTAACCACGGGATCTATACGCGAAGATTCAAATAACACATATAAATACCAAGTATGCGAGAAACATGATGCATGGTATGCAAACGCATCTAAACGTGGGTAATCATCGTACCGGGGTTATTTTATTGGTGATTTATAGAACAGTAAACCTCCTTGTCAAGAAAGTTCCATGAACTTCTCGATAAGCGTGCTATATATATATATGATATGCATGAACCTACCTCAACCGCATATAACATAACGATGGTACATATTACTACACGATTAATAACTACTAGGTAGAAAAGCGCGCTACGCTGCGCCGGTTGAATTTCGATAGCATGCGCTCAGAAAAATAAACTTTTTTTATTTTCGCAAAACCACCGACCGGTCAAAAATAGTCCAGAGGGAAAAGGGGAAAAAATTATCAGAGATGACAACCTTCTTTTGTCGAGCCTAATACTCTACGTGTTCACTGAGTAATAATACATGTATGCAAAACCACCCACCGGTGAAAAATAGCCTAGAGGAAAAAGGGCGAAAAATCTTCGATGAATCTGTGTTTTTTTGTGACCAAAACATGTTTCCCGGGTTTTTTGGGTGACAAAAATAATTTTTCCGAGTTTTTTTGTTGCGTTTGTTAAAAAAAATTCGTTAGGGCCACGGTGAATCCACTCGTCGCTATAAATTTTCAGACGAATCTACATTTTTTAAAAAAGACCATGATTATGACCGTTAGCAAATCCATAGTGATATAAACCTTGATGAATCCGTGTTTTTTGGTGGCGAAAACATTGTTTTCGTTTTTGGAAATCTTGAAAATATTTTTTCGTTTTTTTTATTGCGTTTGTTAAAAAAAATGGGTCGTTAGACCCACCGGCGAATCCATGAGGACGAAAACATTGTTTCCGTTTTTTGGGTCTTTGAAAATATTTTTTCGGGTTTTTTGTTGCATTTGTTTAAAAAAGGGTCGTTAGGACCCACGGCGAATCCATGGTCGCTATAAATCATGCAGACGAATCTACATTTTTAAAAAAAACCATGATTCGACCGTTGGCAAATCCATAAGTTGCTATAAACCTTCGATGAATCTGTGTTTTTTTTGTTAAAAAAATGGGTCGTTAGGACCCACCGGCGAATCCGTGGGACGAAAACATTGTTTCCGTTTTTTTGGGTGCTGAAAATATTTTTTCGGGTTTTTTTGTTGCATTTGTTTAAAAAAATGGGTCGTTAGGACCCACCGGCGAATCCGCGGGTCGCTATAAATATGCGGACGAATCTACATTTTTTTTAAAAAAAAAACCCGCGGTTACGACTCGTTGGCAAATCCATGAGTTGCTATAAACCTTCGATGAATCTGTGTTTTTTTTGTGACGAAAACATTTTTTCCGTTTTTTTTGGGTGACGAAAACTTTTTTTTCGGGTTTTTCTGGTGGCGAAAACATTTTTTCCGGGAAAAACGGCGAAAGGACCTGAACGTAAGAAGCAGGGACTTGTTTGTTATCTTTTTGGACCTGTTCGCTATCCTGAAAAATTAGAAAAGGGCCTGTTCGCGATTTGGACTTAACGGGAGGCTTTTCCGTAAATTACCGGGCCAGGGACCTAAACGCGAAGAAAAAAAATTATTCTCATCTCACAAAAAATCGCGAAGGACCTATACGTAATTTCGAAGAAACGGCGGAGGTTTTTCGCAAAACAGGGCGGTGACAGGTGGCGCTCCCGTTTCTCTCCATTTCCTTGCGGTATAATGGGTGCAACCATGCTCAAATAATATCTGATGGCCACCTCGATCATATTCAACATCCAGTTTATTTACATAAGACACGAATAATAACTAGCAAATAACCATGTTACTTTCAATTAATAATAATGATGCATGTTTTCTATACAGCAACACCAATATATACACATTAATAGACATAAATCATCTAAAAACCTAGTTTCAAAATCCTGCTATATTACTAATTCCTCAGCACAACACCATACTAAATCTGTATATGAAATGTCATATGCATCAAATGTAAATAGCAGCAGAAGAGAGAGCACCTGAGAGAACGGAAGCAAGAGCGCTGCCCTGCGGAGCTCCTCTGCCTCCAAGCTCCTCTGCGAGTTTCCTCTGCTCGAACGGGAGAATGTATATATATTGAAACATTAATTACTTTCGTTTAGATTATATTAGCTTAAACATGTAATTTTCCTAATTAATTTGTACTTTAAATAATCATTAATTAAGTTAATCATGCCAGGATGAAATACCTTTCGGCGGCTCGGATTGCGTGCGATTCCTTCGATCGGCAGCAGGGTCACGGGTTCCGCTAGCGCACCACTCGTTTCCCCCATGTGGCGTGGCGGAAGCCACAGGCATTTCTCCAATTTCGGTGTACTCCAGGTTACTTTATAAATTTTGAATTAAAAATAGTTTATTCAACCAATTTTTTCGGTTATTTCGACCGAGTCCTGACACAAGCCATTCGGGCAGAGAGGGAGGTTGGGAAGGTGGCACGATGGTGTTGCAAGGTGGTAATGGCATCGCCAGAGCTATGGGTAACCAGAGAGCGGGACAATGGGGGGAGGGGGGGTTTTGCACATAGTGCCCAAGTTAGGTTGGGAAGGGAGTCATGGTGGTGGAAGAATGGGGGGCAGAGTGATGAGACGGCGAGGATGCTGTTAGCCACAGGTAGGTGGGCCAATGGCATGACTGCCCATGGAATGTGTTAATACAGATAGCCAGGTCTATCCTATACCATACTTGTGGTAGTACGGTTAGGCTTTACATTCAGCGAAACTCAGACCAGTCTTTAATTGACTAGGCGATACTTTTCACAAACCCAACTTCTGTGCCTCACGCACCCACCACCCAACCATTTCTCGCCCGGTCTAAATCACATTTTTATTTTTACCATACCATCAATATCAGGACCTTTCATTTTAACAATATCTCTTTTTGGCATAAAACACCCCCAAAATATTCTAGGTTCAGATCTAAGCATGTCTAAGCATTCCTAGGTACCAACATATAATAATTAGTATTTTCTTAAGGTCACAATGGTACAAGAATTCAAGTTCCAAAGGTGGCATAACAATTACGGGTATAACTACGAATTTAAAAGCTGGGACACAAAATACATTCATAGCAATTATGCATGCAATAATTTAAATTCAACATAATATTTTAAAAACTGGGATCAACGTGATCAAGGCGGTGTGACTAACCTGGCTCGGCGGGTCGCCGATCAAAATCGTCGGCTACAAACTCCTCGGACTCTCCGAAATATACAAGATATGAAGACTGGTAAAGCTGCAGCGATACGCAGCAAAAAAATTGCTCTCTTCGTGCTTCCTCAGTTCTACCCTTTCTTCAGACTTCTGTAGCCATCCGAAAACACACTCTGAAAAACTAGTGCTTCAGAGAACGGAACAGGCAGTAGTTAGGCTTCGAGTGAACACCACTAATTAGAGGGACTTCTGACATTTGGTATCAGAGCCATCATTCCACCATCCTTCCAGCATGTCATCTGACTGCAAAAGCCGGTATGTGACACCGGGACGACGCAACAGCACCGGTAGTTTTGTCGACCAGGCTGGCAACGATGGAGCAATGATGCCGGCAGTAGCGCAGCAGGCGCCAAGGGACTCCGGGATGACATTCCGGTATCCAATGTTGACGAGAACAAACTACGCAGATTGGGCGCTGTTGATGCGAGTTAACCTGCAGGCTCAGGGAGTCTGGAGCGCAATTCAGCCCGGTGGAGGAGACTACAAGGAAGACAGGGTGGCGCTCTCTGCCATTCTTCAGGCCGTACCGCGGGAGATGCTGCGTACCCTTGTGAAGGACTCGGCCAAGGAGGCATGGGAGGCTGTCAGGCTGATGCGCGTCGGAGTTGATCATGTTCGCAAAGCCAAGAAACAGTCCCTACGCCAAGAATATGAAGCGGAGACCATTGAAGATTTTCGCCTTCGCCTGACTACCCTTGTCAGTGATATTCGTGACATGGGAGGAGAACTGGAGGATGAACACGTGGTGAAGAAGCTCCTACGGGTTGTACCAAGAAGGTATCGGCAGGTGGCTATTGCTATTGAGCAATTGCTTGATCTGAAGACCATGCCGATGGAGGAACTCATTGGGTGTCTGTCCTCTGTGGATGAACGCTATGGTGATGAAGATGGAGCCAGCGTTGATGGCCAACTGTTAGGTTACTCACAGAAGAGGAGTGGCAGGCAGGCTCGGGTTAAGCAACGTGACCAGGACAAGTTCACAAGCAGCAAGGGGTGGATTTAGTGGTCTTGCTGACAAAGGGGGCCGTTGGCGTCCAAAAGGATCTTTCTCGCCGAAAGGGAAGGAAACTGCGATAGGTGGCGCCGACACTCGCGACATCACCAAAGTCAAATGCTACAACTGCAACCACTACGGGCACTATGCGAAGCAGTGCCGCAAGCCGCGACGTGAGCGCAAGGAGGAGGCCAACATGGCGCAAGCAGAGAATGAACAACAAGCATTGCTCATGGCACAGGTTTGTGAAATTCCAGCACCTGGGGTTGAAATGTTAACCCATAAACCTGCAACGGAACAGGTATACCTCAACGAGACAAAGGCCAAAGAGGTGGATCTTCATGAAAAGGATGACGACCATGCTCCTCATGTGTGGTATTTAGATACGGGCGCCACAAATCATATGACTGGCGTCAGAACCAACTTCGCTGAGCTGGACACTAATGTATCAGGAACTGTGAAATTTGGTGATGGCTCTGTGGTGGAGATTCTTGGACGTGGCGTTGTGGTGTATACCTGAAAGACTGGCGAGCACCGGACTCTCGAGGGAGTATATTTCATTCCCAAGTTGAGAAACAACATTATCAGCCTTGGGCAATTAGATGAGCAATAGTACAGAGTCCATATTGAAGGGGGATTCTGTCAATTCGAGATCAACATCAAGCTCTACTTGCCAAGGTACCTCGTGGTCCAAATCGATTGTATACTCTGAATTTAAATTTGGCACAACCTGTTTGTTTGGCAGAGTTGAGCACTGAGACGGCATGGCGGTGGCATGCCCGCTATGGCCACCTCAACTTCCAAGCATTACGCAAGCTGTGGCACGAAGAGACGGTTCGGGGTCTTCCCAAAATTGATCATGTTGATCAACTTTGCGATGCTTGTCTGTCGGGCAAGCAGCGGCGGAGTTCGTTTTCAGCCAAGGCATCCTTCCGGCGCAGGAGGCACTTGAACTCGTGCATGGAGACTGTGTGGTCCAATTCGCCGCCAATCTGCTGAGGTGGGAAGAAATATTTTCTGCTCCTTGTGGATGATATAAGCGGTATATGTGGATCTAGCTACTATCCTCCAAGGATCAAGCGAATTTGAAATCAAACGCTTCGTGCCGGCATCGAGGTAGAGACAGGAAGAAGGCTAACGGCTCAGACGCGATCACAGAGGAGAATTTACCTCGGTTGAGTTCATCGCCATCTTGCTGATCGTGGAGTCAAGCGCTACCTCACCGCTCCTTATTCCCCATAACAGAACGGAGTGGTCGAGCGACGCAATAAGTCTGTAGTTGCTACGACGTGAAGTATGTTGAAAGCAATGAACATGCCTTCGTATTTTTGTGGGGAAGCAGTTACAACGGCAGTGTACATCTTGAATAGATGTAACACCCCAATTTTTGCCTTTCTTGCATTTAAATGGTATTTTGAATTTTTGGGAATTTCTGGAATTTATTTGGATTTATTTGGTATTATTTGAATTTATTTTGAATTAAACCATTTATCAAATTAATTAAATAATGGAAAAGTTAAAATAAATTTTTTGCCGAAAATATTTTATTTGAGTCACAAATGTCCTAAAATATTTATGAGAATTTTTCGAATTTTCTCGATATTTTTAATGCCCCAAATAAATTATTTTAATTTCGGGAAATATTTTTAATCGAAAAAGGATTAAAAATCCAAATGAACAGTACTGGGCCGAGTACTGTGCGGCCCGCTCCGGAAAAACCCTAACGTGCCCGCCGTTCGATCTTCATCCGACGGCTCTCATCGCGCCACGTCACCCACCTCGATTTCCCGTCGGATTCCGCCGCCGTCGCCGTGTGGGCCTCGGTTTCCGCGATTTTCACGGACGTCGAGGGCCCTATTTAAGGCGCCGCCACCCGTGTCGTGATCCTCACCTCACGCCGCACCCGTCCGTACTCATCACGCCGCCCGAGACGCCGCCGCCTCGCCGCACGAGCTCGCCGAAGTTCCCGAAGCCAGCCGCCGAGTTCTTCGCGTCGTTCCGTCGCCGCCGGTGATTCTCCGCCGCCGCCCGTGCCACCATTGGACTCAGAGCGTCGCGCCGCGTCGGAAGCATTACCGCACGTCGCCGGAGGGTCACGGAAACGCCGCGCCGCACGTCGTCGTCCTCATCTCCGGTCAAGCTGGCCGCCGCATCGACCATCGCCGAAGTCGAGCTTCCACGGCCGTCCGTCGCGCATCAACGATCCAGACGGCCACGTCGCCCGCAAGAAAGCCCATCTTCTAAACCCCACCGTTAGATGCAAATCCGAGGGCGCCGTCGTGCCCCGTCGCCATGCAACGCACACGTGACGGCGACAAGGCGGACCCACACGTCCATCTCACCACAATGTACACTGTTCACCGTGTCGCTGACAAGGCGGACCCACCCGACCACCACACTGCACGGTCACCGAAGTCGCCGACAAAGACGGGCCCACTCGTCGGCCGACGCCTTCGCGGCGCGTGGCGTCACCACGACGTCATCGCGGCGCCACGGTGGGACCCACTGTCGATGAGTTGGCCGAGTCGTCTTGGCGTCATCACGGAGCGGTCAGGTGGCGTCGGCGAGGCCACGTGTCACTCTCTGGTGGCGACACGTGTCACGAGATGACGCAATAATTGATTTTCGAAAAAGAAAATATTTATTTAATTCGGTATATTGATTTTAAATATATTTTGAAACTTCAAATGCTTATAACTTTTGCGTTTTAACTCCGATTTGAGTGATTCCAATTTCTAAAAATTTGTAAAATTGTGCTCTTTCTGTTTATGAATTTTAATTGAATGTTTGAGCACTGTTTTCCCACTGTTTATTTATTTTATTGTTTGTGTTTACGTTTGCGTAGAGCGTTGAAGTGCCCGAAGGTTTCGAGGAGAGGTTCGACCAGAGCAAGTTCGGGACTCGGAACCAAGCACTTTTGAAGGCAAGTTGTGTTTGATCATGTTGAACCTACTAGAGCAAATTATTTTGATTTAAACTATTGCATGCTAATTTGATAGAAATGATTTTGAATAAGTTTTGGGATTAGTTAAATGCCTAAGTTGTTTGTATGCCACCTTGTCATATATAATTGTAGGCCATGAATCCTTTGTCACCCAGGTTATGAATTAATAGTTGGACATTAATAATTTGCCAACATGGGTTGAGTAGACCAAGTAGTGTGCTTAGCACGCCACGAGGACAATTCATGATTTTGGAACACCAAAGTAAATAATGACTTAATGAGATATGGAACACGTTTTGTGAATAAGACATGTGTTATTGAGTTGATGATGGCACGTGGTGCAATGGTAAAGAACCGGTGGGAAAATGATTTAGACGGGGCAAATGGCAAGATTGTTTACGGTGGGCCAAGAGTGGCAATCAGGCGGTCGTGTTGGTTTTTATTGGACATGGACATTTGAGTTACACTTGGTTAGTCTTGCCTCGATCGACTAAGGACTTAACCTTGCGAGCATTTGAACCGAGTCCTCCATACAACCACAAGCTCCGTAATGGGACGAGCTTAGTGAGTAAACCGGGAAATCTATTCTTTGGTCTTGTCGTGGTGGTGTGAGGTCTGGGAAGCGGAATGAGAACTCACATGGCGCAAGAGGGGGGCCCTGGGTGTGGTAACCAGTCCCTCCAGTGTTGAAACCTTAGCGGGCAGTACTGGGTTTAGATGGAACTTTGGAAAGGCTTCGTTACGGTTATTTGCCTTGGTGGTATTTGACTGTATCTTGTGGGTAAAGTGTATAACCTCTGCAGAGTGTACAACCTATTCGAATAGCCGTGCTCACGGTAATGAGCATCGCTCGGTGATTACGGTCAAGGGTTAGATTTTCATAAAAATGAATTGTTGATGGAAAATGCTTGGGTTGGTGATGATGAATTTGACTTAGGATGGAAAAATGAATTACAATTGAAATGCTTGTGAAAGCTACTATTCCTACTACTGTTTTACTGCTTTGCAATCTATTACTGTTTATTTGAAATGCTGTACTGCTCATGAACCATAGCCTATCCTTTGTACTAAGCCATGCATGTAGAATATTAGAATTGCATTCTGTGCATGACTTGCTGAGTGCTCAAAGTACTCACCCCACAACAATACAACTTCAGTTGAAGAAGAAGCAAACCCTGCTCAGGAGGAGGAGTATCAGGAGGAGCCGACAAACTAGGGAGCGAGCCCAGTCAGTTGCCTGTGGCAAATTGGTTGGCGCCACGAGTTTATTTTATTTCCGCTGCATTTGAATATTTTAATAAGTCTTCGCCCTGCGAGGCGTATCTTTGTAACTTGACCATAAGGTCGATCAACTAGTTTGAGTATTTAATCAAAGTACTTATTATTTCGTTGGTTATGACTGTGATATGTACCAATGTTGAGACTGTGTGCACTAGCGTGATCCTGGACTAGTGCTGAATACACAGAGGGTCCGGATTTGCAAATTCGGGTCCCGACAATAGATCACCGACAAAAAGCCTTGATGGAGAGACGCGATATCAGGCATGGCATGGTCGGCGTCCATCAGTTGAACACCTGCGCATTTTTGGTTTTGTTGCTCATGTGAAGGTGACAAGACCAAATGCAAAGAATCTGGATGATCGTAGCACAAAAATGGTGTTCCTCGACTATGAAGAAGGATCCAAGGCGTATCGGCTATATGACCCAGTGGCACGTCGTGTGTGCGTGTCAAGCGACGTGGTGTTTGACGAAAGAGCAAGATGGGATTGGAGCAGCTCCAGTGGAGTTCAGGCGAGAGAAGAATTCACGGTGGAATTCTTTGCGGCTCCCGTAGACAAGAAAGGTGCAGCGACGGAAGAAAACACACCGACGAGTTCGGTGTTGATGGGAATCACTGCATCACCATCAACATCAGGTGCTGTTACGCCTCAAGCCCCAGTGGGGGTGAAATTTTGTTCCCCACCGTCTGATGCTACTGAAGGCACTGATGAAGCGCCTAGATGCCATCGCATGATTGAGAACATATTGGAAAGTACAGAACCAATCCTTGATTTTGACTATAGTGAAGAATGCTTAATGACCGAAGGGCAGAACCAACAAATTTTGCAGATGCAGAAGGCTCGAGATGTCAGAGACAGGCCATGATTGAGGAGATGCACTCAATTGAAGAAAATTCTACCTGGTATCTGACTGATTTGCCGCCAGGACAACAACCAATTGATTTGAAGTGGGTTTACAAGATCAAAAGAGATGCAAATGGTGAGATAAACAAGTATAAAGCCAGGCTGGTGGCGAAAGGATATGTGCAACAACATGGAGTTGATTTTGATGAAGTCTTCGCACCTGTTGCAAGAATGGATACAGTACGGCTGCTAATTGCGTTGGTAGCATGAGAATTGATACGAGATTCCATTTTATTCGGTAATGTGTTGAACAGAAGAAGATACAGGTGGAGCACATTAGTTCAGAAAAGCAGCTAGCAGATATACTGACTAAGCCTCTTGGCAAAATTCGTTTCCAGGAGATGCAAAGGAAGTTGGGCTTGATTCAGATTCAGGCGCATCAAGATTAGGGGGGAAATTGTTGAGATACTAATAATCTTGTGCGCATTACATTTAGTCTTGTGTTATGAATTCTGTTAGATGTTCCTTTATTTCAGGCTTTGAATAATTCAGCCGTGTATTGGTTCTCCTCAGACTTTATCGCTCAGATCGCTAGTCGTGGAGATCTGACATTTTAGCTGTGCTTTCGTTTGTCAGTTACGCATGTAAACTCTGGTAAAAGGATGAGATAAATAGAAGATATGAAGACTGGTAAAGCTGCAGCGATACGCAGCAAAAAATTGCTCTGTTCGTGCTTCCTCAGTTCTGCCCTTTCTTCAGACTTCTGTAGCCATCCGAAAACACACTCTGAAAAACTAGTGCTTCAGAGAACGGAACAGGCAGTAGTTAGGCTTCGAGTGAACACCACTAATTAGAGGGACTTCTGACATTTGGTATCAGAGCCATCATTCCACCATCCTTCCAGCATGTCATCTGACTGCAAAAGCCGGTATGTGACACCGGGACGACGCAACAGCACCGGTAGTTTTGTCGACCAGGCTGGCAACGATGGAGCAATGATGCCGGCAGTAGCGCAGCAGGCGCCAAGGGACTCCGGGATGACATTCCGGTATCCAATGTTGACGACAACAAACTACGCAGATTGGGCGCTGTTGATGCGAGTTAACCTGCAGGCTCAGGGAGTCTGGAGCGCAATTCAGCCCGGTGGAGGAGACTACAAGGAAGACAGGGTGGCGCTCTCTGCCATTCTTCAGGCCGTACCGCGGGAGATGCTGCGGACCCTTGCGAAGGACTCGGCCAAGGAGGCATGGGAGGCTGTCAGGCTGATGCGCGTCGGAGTTGATCGTGTTTGCGAAGCCAAGAAATAGTCCCTACGCCAAGAATATGAAGCGGAGACCATTGAAGATTTTGGCCTTCGCCTGACTACCCTTGTCAGTGATATTTGTGACATGGGAGGAGAACTGGAGGATGAACACGTGGTGAAGGAGCTCCTATGGGTTGTATCAAGAAGGTATCGGCAGGTGGCTATTGCTATTGAGCAATTGCTTGATCTGAAGACCATGCCGATGGAGGAACTCATTGGGCGTCTGTCCTCTATGGATGAACGCTATGGTGATGAAGATGGAGCCAGCGTTGATGGCCAACTGTTACTCACAGAAGAGGAGTGGCAGGCTCGGGTTAAGCAACGTGACCAGGACAAGTTCACAAGCAGCAAGGGTGGATTTAGTGGTCTTGCTGACAGAGGGGGTCGTTGGCGTCCAAAAGGATCTTTCTCGCCGAAAGGGAAGGAAACTGCGACAGGTGGCGCCGGCACTCGCGACATCACCAAAGTCAAATGCTACAACTACAACCACTACGGGCACTATGCGAAGCAGTGCCGCAAGCCGCGACGTGAGCGCAAGGAGGAGGCCAACATGGCGCAAGCAGAGAATGAACAAGCATTGCTCACGGCACAGGTTTGTGAAATTCCAACACCTGGGGTTGAAATGTTAGCACATAAACCTGCAACTGAACAGGTATAACTCAACGAGACAAAGGCCAAAGAGGTGGATCTTCGTGAAAAGGATGACGACCATGCTCCTCATGTGTGGTATTTTGATACGGGCGCCACAAATCATATGACTAGCGTCATAACCAACTTCGCTGAGCTGGACACTAATGTATCAGGAACTGTGAAATTTGGTGATGGCTCTGTGGTGGAGATTCTTGGACGTGGCGTTGTGGTGTATACCTACAAGACTGGCGAGCACCGGACTCTCGAGGGAGTATATTTCATTCCCATGTTGAGAAACAACATTATCAGCCTTGGGCAATTAGATGAGCAACAGTACAGAGTCCATATTGAAGGGGGATTCTGTCAATTCGAGATCAACATCAAGCTCTACTTGCCAAGGTACCTCGTGGTCCAAATCGATTGTATACTCTAAATTTAAATTTGGCACAACCTGTTTGTTTGGCAGCGTTGAGCACTGAGACGGCATGGCGGTGGCATGCCCGCTATGGCCACCTCAACTTCCAAGCATTACGCAAGCTGTGGCACGAAGAGACGGTTCGGGGTCTTCCAAAAATTGATCATGTTGATCAACTTTGCGATGCTTGTCTGGCGGGCAAGCAGCGGCGGAGTTCGTTTCCAGCCAAGGCATCCTTCCGGGCGCAGGAGGCACTTGAACTCGTGCATGGAGACCTGTGTGGTCCAATTGCGCCGTCAACTACAGGTGGGAAGAAATATTTTCTTCTCCTTGTGGATGATATGTGCCGGTATATGTGGATCTTGCTACTATCCTCCAAGGATCAAGCAGAATTTGAAATCAAACGCTTCCAGGCCGGCATCGAGGTAGAGACAGGAAGAAGGCTAAAGGCTCTTCGCACTGATCACAGAGGTGAATTTACCTCGGTTGAGTTCACTGCTTACTGCGCTGATCGTGGAGTCAAGCGCTACCTCACCGCTCCTTATTCCCCACAACAGAACGGAGTGGTCGAGCGACGCAATCAGTTTGTAGTTGCTACGACGCGAAGTATGTTGAAAGCAATGAACATGCCTTCGTATTTTTGGGGGGAAGCAGTTACAACAGCAGTGTACATCTTGAATAGATCACCGACAAAAAGCCTTGATGGAGAGACGCCGTATCAGGCATGGCATGGCCGGCGTCCATCAGTTGAACACCTACGCATTTTTGGTTGTGTTGCTCATGTGAAGGTGACAAGACCAAATGCAAAGAAGCTGGATGATCGTAGCACAAAAATGGTGTTCCTCTGCTATGAAGAAGGATCCAAGGCGTATCGGCTATGTGACCCAGTGGCACGTCATGTGTGCGTGTCACGCGACGTGGTGTTTGACGAAAGAGCAAGATGGGATTGGAGCAGCTCCAGTGGAGTTCAAGCGAGAGACGAATTCACGGTGGAATTCTTTGCGGCTCCCGTAGACAAGGAAGGTGCAGCGACGGAAGAAAACACACCGACGAGTTCGGTGTTGATGGGAATCACTGCATCACCATCAACATCGGTCTTATTCGCCTCAAGCCCCAGTGGGGGTGAAATTTTGTTCCCCACCGCGATGCTACTGAAGGCGATGAAGCGCCTAGATGCCATCGCATGATTGAGAACATATTGGAAAGTACAGAACCAATCCTTGATTTTGACTATAGTGAAGAATGCTTGATGACCGAAGGGAAGAACCAACAAATTTTGCAGATGCAGAAGGCTCGAGATGTCGGAGACAGGCCATGATCGAGGAGATGCACTCAATTGAAGAAAATTCTACCTGGTATCTGACTGATTTGCCACCAGGACATCAACCAATTGGTTTGAAGTGGGTTTACAAGAACAAAAGAGATGCAAATGGTGAGATAAACAAGTATAAAGCCAGGCTGGTGGCGAAAGGATATGTGCAACCACATGGAGTTGATTTTGATGAAGTCTTCGCACCTGTTGCAAGAATGGATACAGTACGGCTGCTAATTGCGTTGGCAGCACGAGAAGACTGGGAAATTCATCATATGGACGTGAAGTCTGCATTTTTGAATGGAGATCTGGAGGAAGACGTGTATGTGGTTCAACCTCCTGGCTTTGTTGATGACAAGAATAGAGACAAGGTACTCAAGTTAAGGAAAGCTCTATATGGGCTAAG
The DNA here is from genome assembly GCA_036346375.1 of Guadua angustifolia. Classification (NCBI taxonomy): domain Eukaryota; kingdom Viridiplantae; phylum Streptophyta; class Magnoliopsida; order Poales; family Poaceae; genus Guadua; species Guadua angustifolia. Next base: position 646,456 of record JAYEVE010001104.1, read on the forward strand.
GCTAGCTCCCAGAGCATGGAATTCCAAATTGGACTCAAGTTTGAGTAATTTGGACTTTGTCAGATCAGCTACAGAGAATGCAGTTTACACCCGAGGTTCTGGAGAATCCAGGTTAATTGTGAGAGTATACGTTGATGACTTGGAACAAATGAAGACTTTATTCAGCATGAGTGATCTGGGGTTATTGAATTACTACCTTGGCATGGAGGTTTGTCAGACCAAAGAGTGCATTACTCTGTCACAGTCAGCTTACGCAGTAAGAATTCTAGAGAAGGCTGGAATGATAGGATGCAACTCATCTCAAGTACCAATGGAACCCAGATTGAAATTAAGCAACGAAAGCAAAGGGAGTTGTGTTGATTCCATTGAATACAGAAGCATTGTGGGTAGTTTGAGGTATTTAGTTAATACCAGGCCTGACTTGTCTTATTCAGTTGGATATGTGAGCATGTTTTTGGAGAAACCAACAACTGAACATTGGGTTGCAGTGAAACATATATTGCGATATATTGCAGGTACTCTGAATCTTGGCATAAGATTTGGAAGAAGGCAAGAACCGAAGCTTCAGCTAGTTGGCTATAGTGATAGTGATATGGCTGGAGACATAGACGACAGGAAAAGCACAACATGTACTCTGTTTGTTCTTGATGGGAACTTGATCTGCAGGCAATCACATAAACAAAAAGTTGTGGCATTATCCTCATGTGAAGCTGAGTATATTGCTGCTACAACAACCGCCTGTCAAGGGATATGGCTAGGACGATTAATTGGCGAATTGCAAGAGAAAGAGCCCTGTTGTGCAGTCCTGAAGGTAGATAACAAGTCAGCTATAAATCTCTGTAAGAATCCTGTACTTCATGATCGAAGCAAACACATTGATACGAGATTCCATTTTATTCGGGAATGTGTTGAACAGAAGAAGATACAGGTGGAGCACATTAGTTCAGAACAGCAGCTAGCAGATATACTGACTAAGCCTCTTGGCAAAATTCGTTTCCAGGAGCTGCGAAGGAAGTTGGGCTTGATTCAGATTCAGGCGCATCAAGATTAGGGGGGAAATTGTTGAGATACTAATAATCTTGTGCGCATTACATTTAGTCTTGTGTTATGAATTCTGTTAGATGTTCCTTTATTTCAGGCTTTGAATAATTCAGCCGTGTACTGGTTCTCCTCAGACTTTGTCGCTCAGATCGCTAGTCGTGGAGATTCGACATTTTAGCTGTGCTTTCGTTTGTCAGTTATGCATGTAAACTCTTGTAAAAGGATGAGATAAATAGAAGATATGAAGACTGGTAAAGCTGCAGCGATACGCAGCAAAAAATTGCTCTGTTCGTGCTTCCTCAGTTCTGCCCTTTCTTCAGACTTCTGTAGCCATCCGAAAACACACTCTGAAAAACTAGTGCTTCAGAGAACGGAACAGGCAGTAGTTAGGCTTCGAGTGAAAACCACTAATTAGAGGGACTTCTGACACTATAGTCAACGTACACTTGAATGTTGAAATACCTGGGATTTTCGCGTGTTCTTCGTCAGCCCGTTGGGCCCCGTCTTCACCTCCGGCCTGGCCCAACCAGCTCACTCGCGCCCAGCAGGACCCATCCGACGCCACCGCTCGCGCTGCCGACCGAGCCGCCCTCACTCTGCGCCATCTTCCTCGAGCCACCCGCCCCGCGCCGAGGCCCTCCCTTCTCCTCCCGCCCTGTGGTCGAGCCGCCCGGGACCCCCTTCTTCCCCGCGCCCGGCGCTCCCGTGCCACCACCTCGAGTCGTGTGCGCGCGCAAGCGCCTGCAAGATCGCCGCCGCGATCTCCACGGTCCTCCATCCCCTCGCGCTCTGTGCTAGCCAGCTGTGCCAGCTTGCTCCCTCATGAGCGCGGCGCCCTCGCCGGCCGAGCGCCCTCCTCTCTCTCTCTCCCGTGGCTATATAAAGCCCGCCCTCCCGTCCATTCGCTCCTCACCCCGGCCGGTGAGTTCCTCCCCCGCCCTCTCCTTCCTCTTCTTCTCCCTCTCGGACGCGCCGTCGTGCATTGCCGCCTCGCCGCCACCGCCTTGACCCTCGCCCTCTCCCTCTTTCTCCTGCGTGTGTGCCTGTGTGTGTGGGTGCGTGTGTGAGTGGTGTGGGCCAGCACTGTGTGGCCCATTTGCACAGTGCCGGTTTCTTTTATTTGGGTTTTATTTTTGTTTTTTTATTATTCCGAAATGCAATTTTTAAAATTCCAGAAAATCTCCAAAATTACCCAAAAGTCCAAAATAGCCAAAATCCATATTCCTAACCCTTTCGACCCCCTGAATCCAAATACGTCATCCGTTTCTCCAACCGACTCTCCAAAATTCCAGAAATGCCCCTGTCGCCTGCTTCCGATCCCTTTCTCTCTCTTCCAATTCATTTTCTGTTTCTCTCTCTTGGCTGTTTTTCTTCATTTATCTTATTGGGTTTGGTTTCTTTGCGTTAGATCCGACGTTGGAGCACTTCCGAGCAGCGGGAAGCGATGCGAGCAAGTTCAGGGCCAGGAGCAAGATCCAACTGGGACCGGCCAAGGATTGAACAATTTTACGTTAGGCGAAACCTCAAACCCTCAAGGCAAGCTGCACTCCTTGAACATGTTGAACCCATTCTTATGTGTATAGTAGTATTTATTTTATTATCGCATTATTTTCCAGCATGTTAAAAAATTAGAAAAGGAGCTAATTTAGAATGACATGATTAGTTACAACCAAATCCCTTGTTAACCTGTTGTTCCGTCCTAATTCCTTGTAACCCTAGTTAAAGTAATAATTGAATCATTGTAGACTAGCTTTTAAATAATTATTTTCACCTGTAGATTTGTTTAAGTTGCAAAACCTCGCGAGTTGGTACTCGGAGTAGTTTTCAAAATTGCTACGGTTAGGGGGACAGTATTGGACTACCCACGAGAGGTGGATTAAGTCTGATCCCCGACCGATGACTAGGGCCAGGGTATGAATGGATGGTTGGTACAAAGGGTACCAGGCTTGTGGTAAGTCAGTTGGACTAGTCTTAGGCAATTAAGGACCGATTTCTTGAGCAAAGTAAATAACTTAGATTTCGCTCAACCACAAGTTGGGCCGATCAGCTTTGTTGGCCTGATCCAACATAGCCTAGTACATTGTATTTCCCCTTGGAATACCTATGGGTGTAGCTGCCATTCCAGTTGAAGGAATGGATTGCGTGGCAATTTGGGGAAGTGAAACAGTGAGGGACACGATGTTGTCACCTACTAGTCTCACAACGATAGGTATTCGCAGCAGCCGGATCGCGTCTCCCGCTCTGGCAAGTGGATCCCGTGATGCTGTCGGATATTAGTAACCTATCGGATAGGGGCTTAAGAGGGAAATCCAACAAAAAGTTATGATTATCTCGGTTTGGCCGCATGCATTTAAGTTGCATGTTGTTCGCGCGTGGCATAATAACCGTAGAGATCTTGTGGTAAAGCTGAGCAGCTCTGCAGAGTCAACTAATGGTATTCAAATATGCCATGCTTCCGGTTAATGAAGCTAAGTTAAAATTAGGGTGATACCTGTAACCTAGCTCCTGTAGTTTTTTTAAAAGTAGAATTTGTCATAATAATTGAACCTTGAAATAAAATCCCTGTTGTTATTATTATTGTTAATATGGATTATGTTTCAAATGTAATTAAAATTGTTCTTAAATTCTGCATCCACAATATTAAAGCCTATTGCCTTGTCAATTGTAAAGCCTCGCATATAGTCACTAGCAAATCCCGTGTGGCTTGTTAAGTATTGTTGTGTACTGACCCTTGCTCCTAATCCCTTTTTTAGATTTGCTTGAAGCTGGAGAGTTCCACGAGCTCGTAGATGGCGAAGCTGTTTGGTTCTAGTCTTGGCCTTTTGCTTGAGCTTTCCTGTGGGAAGTTACTTTTGTGATGTAATATATTTGGTGCTTGTCACACTCAGCTGTAAAACTCAGCCGTTAGGCCTTAATTTGCTATAAACTTTGGATTATGTTCTTTTGCTTGGCAATGTATCGCTTGGTTCCCGACAGTCAAATTCCTGGGTGACTGTTGAGGTATTCAAACGTACCCCCTAAAAAAGGGCGGTCCGTTACAAGTGGCATCAGAGCCCGGCTTGAACATTAGGTTAAGACTTAGGTTGGCTTAGGATCCTTTCCAAAAATATTTGAAACTTACAAAGAAAATGAATTACGAAAAATATAAGTAATATTGCTATCTCTTTCCCGTCTTTTCTATCTTACCCCTCTTAGAAATCTTTCCTCCTACTGTTTTATTTCGAATTTTCTCCCACTCAACTAATTTCAAAATTTTCATTGTCGGCAGATGGCTCAGCCTGTGCATCCTTATCCAGAGCTCCTTGGAGGATGGGCAGAAACTTTATGGAAGATGATGCAGTATCTTGGGGCCGAACCACTCGATTGCCCAATATTCAGATCCGAGGAACAAATGTATGGGATGGTTCGATGTGAGTGGAGATTTTGGGTGACTTTGCGGCCACTACCACTTCGCCCGGACATCCCGCATGAGTTTGAGGCCTACCGCACTTCTGAGAGAGGCGCCATTCAAGATGCTGCCAGAAAGGCGACAAGGTACTTTCGGCACTTCTATGAGGAGGAATTTGATGGCAGCCCATTCCAGATGATTCCACAGAATGGAAATGAGCCCGGAACCGTTATGGTGACCGTTCCACAAGGAGAGTAGGACCGCCGAGTGCTGACAATGGCGGAACACATGGCTACTCAGGAGCTCCTTTACTCCAGATTGATCAATGGTCATGACGTTCTCCATCAGCAGTTGCACAATGCCTGGGATGATATCAGAGATCTTCAGGAAGAGCTGGAGCAGTTCCAGCCCCAGTATGAGCCTATGGATGAGGAGCCTTCAGTAGACGGCCCTCAGGAGTGATTATTCCGCCTCCTCAGGCTACGATTAGGCCGCGTCAATTAAGTCCACAGTGCACCGTTCAGGTAGGTGTCATCCGTAGGATTTCTGGTGAACACCTCAGATTGAGCCACGTATTCGGATGAATAGTAAAGTACTCGGGTAGAGGTTTACCGTTCGATCTGAATCGGATGGATACCGTTTAGCCACGTCATGGATTAGATGGTGACCGTTAGATCCGTTCTGGACGGTAGATATCGTGCCATGTGTTAGCCGTACCGGATCAGCCCAGGGCTGACATCAGCATGACGCAATAAATCTATTTTCCTTTATAAAAATAATTCGATTAATATTTGATTTTATAATTTCCAGGGTTTTATGATTTTTGAATCTTCCGAGAGCTCGTTCTCCCTCATACGAACTCCGATTAAGGTGATTCAAATTTCTAAAAATTTGTAAAATTGAGATCTATCTATTGGTGAATTTTATTTAATTTTTAGAGTTTGTTTGCTCTCTGTTTTGGTATTTATTTTGCATTCTCTTTCGTTTCGCGTAGACAATAAATTGTGCGATGCATCCGGGGAAAATTTATCAACTCAAGACCAAGGTCCAGAGCATGGATAATGGTTTTCCTAAGGCAAGTTGTGCTTTGATCATGTTGCACCCATGATTAGATAGTTGCTATTTTGATTTGCTATATTGCATGTTACTTCAATCGTACAAATGATTTCAACCTAATTTGGGATTTAGATATCATACCCTTTTGAATTACACCCTACCTTGTCAATTGTATGCCATGATTCACTTGTCACCCTAGGTTGGTTTACTATAGTTGAATAAACATGAAATCAACATGGGATAGTTAGAACGGAATAGAATTGCTTAGCCATGCCACGTCATCACTTGTACTTGAATCATTGATAAATAATCTTGACTAATGGAATATGGAACAATGTTATGAATTTGTGTGTCATGTGTGGTCACACGATGAGATTGAGTTGTTGTGGCAATGGATGTCACGCAACGATATTGACTTGTTGATGGCACGTGGTGCTTGGTAATCATCTGGGATGGTTATCATTTTAGATCGGAGCAAGTGGCAAGGGCAGGTATGCCAGGGTGGGCCCGATGGGCAGAGGGTATGTGCAAGTCTTGCTTTGATCAAATCCTAAGGACACCTTGCGAGCCTTTGACCTGAGTCAATCATGCAACCACATGTTTGTTATGGGGCAGCCTAGCTGATTAATTTGCAATGTCTTGGTTTGGTACTACCAGTGGTGGTGTGGTTCATCCTTTTTAATGAACCCAGATGGCGCAAGAGGGGGGCCCTGGATGTGGTAACCAGTCCCACCAGTGTTGAAACCTTAGCGGGTGGTACTGAGTTAAGACAGAGCTTTGTAAAGGCTTTGTTATGATCTCTTCGCCGACACACCAAAGGAAGTGTGTCAATCGCGTGGCAACAAAAGACGATCATGTCGTGTGGGTAAAGTGCATAACCTCTGCAGAGTGTACAATCTATTCGAATAGCCATGCTCACGGTATTGAGCAATGCTCGGGGATTACAGTCAAGGGATTAGACTTTTGCAAAATAAAAACTTGGGATGGATGGCAGGTTGCCATGGAAGGTTGAATCTTGACTTAGGATGAGAAACTGGGTTTATTTGAGAAATGCTGAATCTATCTATTATTGTTATTTGTTTTTACTGTCTTTTTTATCTATATACTGTATTTGTTCATAAATGCTGCTTTACTGCAAATGAACCACTTAGCCTTTCTTTGGAATAAGCCTTGCATATAGCTATGTTAGAATTGCATTCTGTGCACAACTTGTTGAGTGCTTTATGTACTCACCCTTGCCTACAACATCATCAGTGCTGAAGAAGGTGTACCATGAAGGGACGAATGTTTAGGGTGCGAGCCTTGTCAGTTGCCTGTGGTATACTGAGGGGTTACCTACGTCTTCATTCTGCTGCAGTTCAATTTGGTTGCTCAGCCTTGGGAGGCATCGTTAAGTAAGTTGACCATAAGGTCATTCAACTAGTATATTCAGTATATATAATGTCTTTTATCTAATTTCCGTTGTGTATGATTGTGATATTCATTGATGTTGAACCTGTGTGCACTAGCATGATCCTGGACTAGTGCAGTATACACAGAGGGTCCGGATTTGCATATTCGGGTCCCAACAAGATCCTGCCAGAGTAGCTAGGTCGCTAGACTTAGAAATTGTATCTCACCCAGTTGTACTAGTATCTTTTGTATCGTAAAATGGAATGTAACAAACCCTAATTGGTGTTGTGTACAAACCATTTCCTATCAATGAATGAGTTGCTATGTTTCTCTAATTTGGTGTATTTTGTTTGCTTTATTATCCTTATAACTCTATCTAACTCAAAGAGACCCCCTCTCTTCGTCTAGAGCCCTCATCTATTCATGCTACTCTCTCCCTGTTCTAATTCTTACTTACCTCCTGCATTCTTAAACCCCTGCTGCAGACCGAGAAGGTTCAAGTCACCATGGTTGGAACTGGACCCCACCGCAACCTCAGTGATGAAGTGGAATCGACAGGAAATCCAACTACTCTAGTTCAAGTGTTGGCAATGATGGAACAAAATAGATATCAAGCTGAAATACATCAAACGTAGTTAATGGAAAGGATGCTAGATCAACTAGCGGCCAGACCACAAGGATTTCCACAAAATCAGAATGGACAAGATGGAAATATTGGGAGTTCCAGATGGTCGGACTTCCAAAAGACAAGGCCTCCCATCTTCTCCAGTTCAACTGAACCGTTGGCAGCAGACGATTGGATTAGAGACATACAAAGAAAATTGGATACAGTTCAGTGCACAGATAGAGAGAAAGTGCTATACGCCTCTCATCAACTTCAGGGCTTAACTGCGGCCTGGTGGATAAATTATCAAGCCACAAGAAATGGACAGGATATAACATGGCAAGAATTTGAGAATGCTTTCAGGAAAACCCACCTTCCAGTCGGGATGATGGCATCAAAGAGAAGGGAGTTCCTAGCTCTCAAGCAAGGAGGAAGGACAGTTCTTGAGTACTTGCATCAGTTCAACCACCTATCAAGGTATGCACCCGGAGAAGTGGATACCGAAGCAAAGAAGATGGAACGTTTCTTTGAAGGATTGCAGAAAAATTTGAAGTTCCATATTGCTGCGATAGATTTTAGAGATCTAGCAACAATGGTGGATAAGTTAATAATCACCGAAGAAACCCGCAACGATCTGGAAGACACAAGAAAGAGGAAGGCCCAGCAAAACAGGATGCAAAGCTCAAGTCAGTTCAGAGGAAGGATGTCAGCACCCCTTTTAGGGTCCCCGACGAAAAGACAGGCTGTAGGAGGTCAAAGGCCAAACCCTCCTGTAAGCCAATCTGGAGCATTGCGGTGCTTCATTTGCAACGGAAACCATTATGCCAATGATTGCCCAAAGAAGTCTACGGGTTGTTTTCATTGTGGGCAGGCAGGCCATTTTAGAAACATTGCCCCAGGAAGAATCTACCGTCTGAAGTGGCTAAAGCGCAGGTGTCAGCTTCCATTTCTTCCAACAACAGACAGATGGTGCCCTATCAACCGCCGTAGCAAGCGCAGGGATTATTACAAGGAAGAGCTCCAGTCAAATCAGAGCAACATTCTGGCAACAAAGGACCAAACACTTCCAGAAATTATCAAGGCAGAATCAACCACATCTCAGCTAAAGAAGCAGCAGGAGCTACATACGTCATAGTAGGTAAGTTTCAAATTCAGTTTCAACCAGCATTAATTCTTTTGGATCCTGGTGCAACCCATGCCTTTGTTTCGTCAAGATTTGCTAGCAAAAACCGCCTTCCCATCTTTCCTTGCCCTTTCCCTACATCTTCCAAACTCCTGGTAGTTAGTTAACAGCAAAGGACGGATGTAAGGATCTCGAAGTAACAATTCAAGGAATTAAGTTCACAGCAAATCTGCTGATATTGGATATGGAGGGTCTGGACGTGATCCTCGGAATGAATTGGTTATCCAGACATAAGGCAAGGCTGGACTGTGAAAGGAAGTTGATAACAGTCACTAATGACAATGGACAACAGGTAACAGTGCGAACAAATCCAAGGTTAGTGCGGAACAGCCAGAGGAGTGTCAACACCGTCGCATTAGGAGTAAGTGGGGTAAGGGTTGTCCAGGAATATCTGGACATTTTTCCAGAAGAATTACCAGGAAAACCACCGAACAGAGGCATAGAACTAGCAATAGAATTGGTTCCAGGAACTACACCTATTACCAAGCGTCAACACCCAATGTCGACAATGGAGTTGAAGGAACTCAAAAAGCAGTTGGATGAACTATTAGAGAAGGAGTTTATTAGACCTAGTATTTGACCTTGGGCTGCTCCAATACTATTTGTCAAGAAAAAGGATGGAGGATTAAGGCTTTGTGTGGATTACAAGGCATTGAATGCTGCAACTATCAAGAATAAATATCCTTTACTGAGGATAGATGACTTGTTTGATCAACTCAAAGGAGCCAAAGTCTTTTCGAAGATAGATTTGAGAATAGGATATTACCAAATGAAAGTGAGAGAACAAGACAGAGAGAAGACTGCATTTACCACAAGGTACGGGCTGTATGAGTTCACTGTAGTCCCGTTTAGACTCACCAACGCCCCAGCATATTTTATGAATTTGATGAACAAAGTATGCATGGAATACTTGGACAAGTTTGTGGTTGTGTTCATAGATGACATCCTAGTTTACTCCAAGAACAAAGAAGATCATCAAAGACACTTACATCAGATACTGGGGAAGCTTAGAGAACACCAGCTTTATGTCAAGTTCTCTAAATGCGACTTTTGGATGGAAGAAATCTCATTTCTCGGACACATTATCACAAAGGAAGGAGTAAAGGTAGACCCCGAAAAAGTGAAAGCGGTTATGGATTGGAAGCAACCTACATCAGTAACGGAAGTAAGGAGTTTCCTAGGACTTGCAGGATATTATAGAAGGTTCATAGAAGGGTTCTCCAAAATTTCAAGGCACATGAACCAGCTTCTTAAAAAGGATATTCCTTACAAGCAGACGGATAAGTGTGAGGAAAGTTTCCAGGAATTGAAGAAAAGTTTAACCTCAGCACCTGTACTTGTACTCCCAGACCCAAGCAAAGAATTTCATACCTACTGTGACGCATCAAAGCGAGGACTCAGATGTGTGTTAATGCAAGATGGAAAAGTGGTGGCATATGCCTCACGATAGTTAAGGCGACACGAAGAAAACTATCTGAAACATGATTTAGAGTTAGCATCAGTGGTTCATGCATTGAAGATTTGGAGACATTACTTACTCGGAAATCATTGTGATGTGTTTATAGATCACAAAAGACTGAAGTATGTCTTCACTCAACCCAACTTGAATATCTGACAAAGAAGATGGTTAGAGCTAATCAAGGACTACGACGTGGATATACAGTACCACCCGGGAAAGGCCAACATAGTAGCTGATGCGCTAAGCAGAAAGACATGTCACCACATATCCCCAGTAGAAGAAGTTTTGCCTCAGCTTCAGATAGAGATGGAACGATTGAATCTGCAAGTAGTGGAAAGAGGATTCTTGAACTCTGTCGAGATTCAACCCAACCTTTTGGAACAAATTAGGACAGCTCAACAAGAAGATAAATAAATTCAGCAGTACGCAAAGGAAATGAAAGAAGTAAATCCGTTAGAATTCTCCAGAGATGAACAGGGCATAATACGATTCCGCAATCGTATATGTATTCTAGATAACAAAGACATAAAAGGATTAATCTTGACTGAAGCTCACTCTTCCCAGCTCTCAATACATCTCGGAAGTACAAAGATGTACCAAGATTTAAAGAAAGAGACTGGTGGAAAGGAATGAAGAAGGAGATAGCCGAATATGTTTTGTGTTGTGATGTGTGCAGAAAAGTTAAGATAGATCACCAGAAGATGGCTGGATTATTGCAACCTCTACCAATCCCAGAGTGAAAATGGGATGAGATTGGAATGGACTTTATTACCGGATTGCCCAAGACACAGCAAGGATTTGATGCAATCTGGGTAATAATTGACAGATTGACAAAAGTAGACCATTTTATCCCAGTTAAGCAGACCTTTGAAAAGGACAAGCTGGCAGAGCTGTATTTAACACAGATAGTAAGATTGCATGGAATCCCCAAGAACATTGTGTCAGATAGAGGAGCCCAGTTCACCTCAAAGTTCTGGAAAAGTTTGCATGAAGCTATGGGGATAGATTTGACCTTCAGTACTGCCTACCATCCCCAGATAGATGGACAGACAGAAAGAGTTAATCAAATACTGGAAGATATGCTAAGAGCATGTGCCCTAACCTATGGAGCCTCTTGAGCCACATGCCTACCCTTTGCGGAATTTTCATACAACAATAGTTACCAGGCCAGTTTACAGATGTCACCTTTTGAGGCACTCTATGGACGAAGTTGCAGGACCCCTCTGAATTGGACCGAGGTTGGAGAAAGACAACTTTTTGGGCCACAACTAGTTCATGACGCTGAAGCTCATGTGAGGATCATCAGGGAAAACCTTAAGATTGCTCAAGGACGGCAAAAGAATTATGCAGACACTAGACGGAAAGATATCAGTTACCAAGTTGGAGATTTTGTATATCTGAAAGTAACCCCATTCAAGCCAGTTCGCAGGTTTCAGATAAAGGGAAAGTTAGCCCCAGGTTTGTTGGACCGTATAAGATAATAAGCAGAGTTGGAGAATTGGCATACAAGTTGCAGTTAAGTCCAGAATTGTCAAGAGTGCGTAATGTGTTCCATGTATCACATTTGAGGAAGTGCCTCCAGCAACCGTCAGAAAAAGTACCCTTGGGAGAAATCAATTTGCAGGTTGATTTGACCTATCAAGAGGAGCCAGTTCGGATTGTTGAGACACTTGAAAGAGAACTCAGGAACAAGAATATCAGAGTCTGCCGAGTGTTGTGGAAGAATCATTCACTCGAGGAAACAACCTGGGAAAAAGAATCGGAGCTGCAGCAGAATTTTCCCAATCTTTTCTCCCAGGAGAGGTAAATATCGGGGACGAGATTTATTTTAAGTGGGGTAGATTGAAATACCTGGGAATTTCGTGTGTTCTTCGTCAGCCCGTTGGGCCCCGTTTTCTCCTCCAGCCCAGCCCAACCCACTCGCTCGCGCCCGGCAGGACCCGTCCCCGCCTCGGCTGTGCCGCTCATGCTAGCCGAGCCGCCCTCGCTCTGCGCCATCTTCCTCGAGCCACCCACCCCGCGCTGGGCCCTCCCTTCTCCTCCCGCCCCGTGGTCGAGCCGCCCGAGACCCCCTTCTTCCCCGCGCCCGGCGCTCCCGTGCCACCACCTCGCGTCGTGTGCGCCCTACAAGCCTTGTCGCCGCCCGCGATCTCATGGGTCCTCCATCCCCTCGCGCTCGCGCTAACCGCTGGCGCCTTTGCTCCCTCCCTGGCCGCGGCGCCCTCGCCGTGGCGCCCTCCCTCTCTCTCCGTGGCTATATAAAGCCCGCCCTCCCTCCATTCGCTCCTCACCCGGCGGGTGAGTTCCTCCCTGCCCTCTCCTTCCTCTTCTTCTCCCTCTCGGCCCGTCCGTCGGCCCAGCCGCCTCACCAGCTAGCCTTCCTTGACCCTCGCCCTCTCCCTCTTTCTCCTGCGTGTGTGTGTGGGTGCGTGTGTGGGTGCGTGTGTGCGTGTGTGAGTGGTGTGGGCCGGCACTGTGCGGCCCATTTGCACAATGCCGATTTCTTTTTATTTGGGTTTTATTTTTGTTTTTTTATTATTCTGAAATGCAATTTTTAAAATTTTAAAAAATCTCCAAAATTACCCAAAAGTCCAAAATAGCCAAAATCCATATTCCTAACCCTTTCGACCCCCTGAATCCAAATACGTCATCCGTTTCTCCAACCGACTCTCAAAAATTCCAGAAATGCCCCTGCCGCCTGCTTTCGACCCCTTTCTCTCTCTTCCAATTCATTTTCTGTTTCTCTCTCTTGGCTGTTTTTCTTCGTTTATCTTATTGGGTTTGGTTTCTTTGCGTTAGATCCGACGTTGGAGCACTTCCCGGAGTAGGAGCAGTACCCGGAGCAAGTTCAGGACCAGGAGCAAGATCCAACTGGGACCGGCCAAGGATTCAATGATTTTATGTTAGACGAAACCTCAGACCCGCAAGGCAAGCCGCACTCCTTGAACATGTTGAACCCATTCTTATGTGTATAGTAGTATTTATTTTATTATTACATTATTTTCCAGTATGTTAGAAAATTAGAAAAGGAGCTAATTTAGAATGACATGATTAGTTACAACCAAATCCCTTGTTAACCTGTTGTTCCGTCCTAATTCCTTGTAATCCTAGTTAAAGTAATAATTGAATCATCGTAGACTAGCTTTTAAATAATTATTTTCACCTGTAGATTTTTTTAAGTTGCAAAACCTCGCGAGTTGGTACTCGGAGTAGTTTTCAAAATTGCTACGGTTAGGGGGACAGTGTTGGACTACCCACGAGAGGTGGATTAAGTCCAATCCCTAACCGATGACTAGGGCCAGGGTTTGAATGGATGGTTGGTACAAAGGGTACCAGGCTTGTGGTAAGTCCGTTGGACTAGTCTTAGGCAAATTAAGGACCAATTTCTTGAGCAAAGTAAATAACTTAGATTTCGGTCAACCACAAGTTGGGCCGGTCAGCTCTGTTGGCCTGATCCAACATAGCCTAGTACATTGTATTTCCCCTTGGAATACCTATGGGTTTAGCTGCCATTCCAGTTGAAGGAATGGATTGCGTGGTAATTTGGGGAAGTGAAACAGTGAGGGACACGGTGTTGTCGCATACTGGTCTGATAACGATAGGTATCCGCAGCTGCCGGATCGCGTCTCTCGCTCTGGCCAGTGGGTCCCGTGATGCTGCCGGATATTAGTAACCTATCGGATAGTGGCTTAAGAGGGGAAATCCAACAAAAAGCTATGATTATCTCGGTTTGGCTGCATGCTTTTAAGTTGCATGTTGTTCACGCGTGGCATAATAACCGTAAAGATCTTGTGAGTAAAGCTGAGCAGCTCTGCACAGTCAACTAATGGTATTCGAATATGCCGTGCTTCCGGTTAATGAAGCTGAGTTAAAATTAGGGTGATACCTGTAACCTAGCTCCTGTAGTTTTTTTTAAAAATAGAATTTGTCGTAATAATTGAACCTTGAAATAAAATCCCTGTTGTTATTATTATTTTTAATATGGATTGTGTTTCAAATGTAATTAAAATTGTTCTTAAATTCTGCATCCACAATATTAAAGCCTATTGCCTTGTCAATTGTAAATCCTCGCATATAGTAACTAGTAAATCCCGTGTGGCTTGTTGAGTACTGTTGTGTACTCACCCTTGCTCCTAATCCCTCTTTTATATTTGCTTGAAGCTGGAGAGTTCCAGGAGCTCGTAGATGGCGAAGCTGTTTGGTTCTAGTCTTAGACTTTTGCTCGAGCTTTCCTGTGGGAAGTTACTTTTGTGATGTAATATATTTGGTGCTTGTCGCACTAAGCTGTAAAACTCGGCCATTAGGCCTTAATTTGCTATAAAGTTTGGATTATGTTCTTTTGCTTGCCAATGTATCGCTTAGTTCCCGACAGTCAAATTCCTGGGTGACTGTTGAGGTATTCAAACGTACCCCCTGAAAAGGGCGGTCCGTTACAAATGTGACATGACATAACTTAGAGATGACGAGCGCCTACAATTTTAGTGTCTTAATCATTGCATTTAGCCTATTTCCACCGTACGTATTCTTCTATTGCTCAACGTATTGTTTCTTCTACAATTTTATGTATGCTTGATTACGCCTGTAAGAAATTAACCATGGATGAAATGAGAAAAACGAAAGTAATCCACCTGATTTTCTCTGTTCCCCAATCCCTATTTTTACCCAAACTTGTTCAAATCGATGTCGGTTTCTTGATTCGGATCGGCAGGCCGCCTCTACGAGCGAGGACTGCTTTGTCAGTAGGATGAGAAGAAATTTGGTGTGCTGGGGTAGCGCATGCAACAATGGTGCCTGAAGCATTGCATTCGATGGCGAGTGTAACATCCCAAAATTTTAGCTTTTAAATCAATTAATATTATTTTATTGCCATTTATGGATTTTATGTTTTCTGGATTTTATTGGATTTTTCGAGATTTATTTGAATTCTTTTGAATTAAAATACATTATCTTTTGTCAAGAAATAATTATAAAAAGATATTTGCAAAATAAAGTTTTGTGAAAATATTTTATTAAAGTCCAGAATGTCTCAAAGTATTTTTGAGAATTTTCTGGGAATTTTTAGAGTATTTTTAATGCCTTAAATAAATCAAAACATTTAATCGAATTAATTAAAAAGGAAAAATTCGGGAAAATAAGGAATGAACAGTAACAGGCGGCCCATCTACTATCGGGCTGAATAGGAAATGGGAGGGTTAACCTCGCATCGTTGGATCAAGATCAACGGCCTTCATCACCCAAGAATTAGGAAACCTCGGTTTAATCATGGCGCCGGATGAGCATCGAGCGGCCCTTGCTCATCGCTTTCGATTCGAATCGCCGCCTTCCAAAAGCCGTCGCCTTCCAAGCACCGCCGCTCTTCCATCTATACCGCACTGCCGAGTATAAAAGCCCCGAGCCCCCTCGGTACCCACACCTTAGCTCGCACCTTTTCCCCACGAGCCATCATGGGAGAGTCCCCAAGAAGGCCGCTTTGTGCTCGCAGGAGTCACCAAAGCACCGCGTGCGCGTCTCTGTGCGTCGCCGAGGACCTCTATTCGCCGCACCAGATACCCCGGCGAAACCCGTGTCGCATCGCATCCAGCGCCTCCGTCTCTTGGTCACCGAGCACGCCGGGCGCCAGCAGGGCGTCGTCGTCTTCGCCTCCGGTTGCTCAGCGCCGCCGCCAGCCACCGCCGCTCGGGAAGCTTTCCGATCGTCAGATCGTCAACGGAGCGCCAAGATCTCGCCACGTCGCCGGTTAAGGTTGAGTTGATGCTTCGCTGACGCGTGTCGCCACATGGATGAAACGCTGAGGTGGCGATGAGTTGGCGCCACGCGTGCACATGTGTCACCGGTGGCGAAAAATCGGATTTTCCATATAAAAATAATTTGCTAAATTCGGGATTTCTATTTTAGGGTATTTTCAAGATTTTCAAACTTCAAAACCTCATAACTTCGTGCATCTCGAACTCCGATTGAGGTGTTTCAAATTCCTAAAATTTGTAAAATGAGATCTTTCTAATGGTGGCTTTTATTTGAATTTTTGAATTTGTTTTCTCTTTGGTTTTGGTTTTTATTTGCTTTTCTCTCTCGATTAAGCGTGAGCGTTGAGCTGCAAGAGGCTTGGAAGGATTTCTCAACTCAGGAATTATTTCCAGACCAGGAGCAGGAGTTTAACGATGGCAAGTTGTGCTTTGATCATGTTGCACCCATAAATTAGATGTCATGCTATTTTGGTTTACTTTATCACTTGTTATTTCATGAGTACAAATGATTTTGACCTAGATTGGGATTTAGATATTATACCCTTTTTGAATTACACCCTACCTTGTTAAATTGTATGCCATGATCCACTTGTCACCCTAGGTTGGTTAATTATAGTTGGTTAATAGAAAATCAACATGGATGGTTAGAACGAAATAGAATTTGCTTAGCCATGCCACGTCATCACATGCTCATGGAATATTGCTTAATAATCTTGACTAATGGAATATGAAACAATGATGGTAACTTGTGGGCCATGTGTGTCGCACAAAGAGATTGAGTTGTTGTGGCAGAGTCACGCATAGCGATGTTGATTTAATGAAAAGCCGTGGTGCTTGGTAACCAACCGGGGAGGTAATCACTTTAGATTGAAGCAAGTGGAAGGGGCAGGTGTGCCAGGGTGGGCTCAGTGGAGCTGAGGGTATGCGTATGTCTTGCTTTAATCAATCCTAAGGACTTAACCTTGCGAGCCTTTGACCTGAGTCAAACTTGCAGCCACACGTCTGTTATGGGCTGACCTAGGCGATTAATTTGCAAATGCTTAACAAGTGCTATCTTGGTGGTGTGAGTCGGGGTGCACGGGGGGAACTCACATGGCACAAGAGGGGGGCCCTGTTGTGGCGGCGTAGCCCTTCAGTGTTGAAACCTTAGCGGGTAGCACTGGGTTAAGAGGATGCATTGTAAAGGCTTTGTTATAATCGTTCGCCTGTGTGGTGCATGGTTATATCGTGTGGGTAAAGTGCATAACCTCTGCAGAGTGTACAATCTATTCGGATAGCCGTGCTCACGGTATTGAGCAATGCTCGGGAATTACAGTCAAGGGGTAGTTAATTAAAACTTGTCAACTGGATGGGATGGCGGGATGCCATGTGGATAATGAAACTTGATTTAGGATGGAGAACTTGGGTTTGATTTGAGGAACTGTCGACGATCGGGATCGCCTGACCGCAAAAGTGAAGAGGGGTGTTAGTGTGTAAGGGACCCAATTCGGAGCTTGCTCACGGAGGTTCAAGCGTTTGCGGCGTAGAGGTCGGAGGAAGACTGCGGAGGCGTGACACAAGAGTTATCTTGGTTGAGCCCTGGCGGGTAATAGCTCTCGTCCGATCTTCTCGGAGGCGGAGGAATCCACTAATTGTGCGTACAAAGAGATGATTACGGCTCGAGCACGAGTGCTCTGTTTGTGTTTTCTGGTCTATTGCTCATGAGTCTCCGTCGAGGTAATGGCTCTACCAAAGTCGCCTTGCGGTGGTGACTCTCGTTATGTGGGTGTACAGCGGTGTTCTGAGTTCAAAAAGTGCAGGTGATTCTAGCTTTGAGCTACAGAGCGCCGTGTGTTGAGTCTTTGTCTTCGTTGTCCTTGAGCTCATGCATCCTTGGTCTTTATATCCATACGCACGTAGCGGTCGGGAAAACTGCGGATCGTGGCTCTTAATCGCCGAAGACAGTTAAATAGCGCTCCGGGCTTGCAGCGCCTCGAGTCATCCCCGACCGCTCTTCCGATGCGCAAGTCAATCGCTAGATCCGAGATCTCGGGCGGACCGAGGATCAAGCGAGAGTGCCTTGGTTTGCTCGAGTCGTCTGGAAATCGGCTTCAGGCGGACCGAGCTTGGGCATACTGGCCTTCGGTCGGCGCCCAAAATTTACCAGTCGTGGTCGGGCCTTCCGAGTTGGGAATCCGTTCGACCGCCGCCGGCGGTCAAGGAGTACCAGCCCTCGTCGGCTAGCCCCGAGGCTCTAGGTCGGAGGAGCCCTCATAGCGACCTTGAGCTCGAAAATCTGCAAAAATCCTTCGTGAGTCTTGTCTCCTTGGTCGAGGTCGGGCGGAGACCGCGAGGCTAGTCTTTTGGCCCGACACTGGCGACCTTCGGACTCCTCGATGTTGGTGCGTCTGCAGACGGTTGGAGGCACTGGTGGTGTCTGGTCCCGAACCCTAATCGCCCGATCAAATCGCGTTTGATGCGCCTTTTTGAGCGCCCGGGCGGATTTTCACCGAGTTGCGGTTTATAAACCCATGCCGCCTCCGCTCGGGAAAAACTTGACCTTGCGCCATTCGCTTTAGCTTTATAGTCTTTTCTTCGCCGCGGACCTTGAGCCCCGAGCTCAACGCTCGTTCAACGACAATGCCGTTGCCGGGATGGAGCTGAGTCCCAAAGAGGAGGACCACCTTTGAGTTGGTGCCGCGCCGTTCATCGGGCGAGACGCATCCATGCGGGCCTCGGGCTGAGTCGCGGTCGGTGAGTCCGTCAAAGTGCCGATGACCCGATTCTTGACGAAGCCTCTCGGCGGCGATGAAGGCGAAGTTGATGACACCGGGGCGCCGAGGTCGGCGCCTCCTACCAAGGCCTCCTCGAAGATGGCACCTATGGCGCTCGGGCTGCAGAGAGAGGCCGTCTAGAGCGCCGCCATGGTCGTCCCGACCATGGAGGTCGAGCGACCACGACCTTGGGGTCGACCACGATCCGGTGAGGTCAGCGGATGGTCTTCAGGAAGAGCGAGGTCTCCGTGGGGAAGGGGCGAAATACCCGGTCGCGGAGGAGGGCGTCGCGTGATCGAGCCAAAGCGTTCCAAGATCGAGCAAACCAAGGTGGAGGAGCTGAAGAAGGCAAGTGCGGGCCACCTGCCAAGCTCGAGGCCGAGTTAAGGAGGTCGAGACAAGTTGGAGCAGCGACCAGCGGCGAAAAGTGCCATGGCCCAACTCAAAGCGGCGCCACCGCGCCTCGACTCGGCTCACGAAGCCCGCCGACTCGAGGCGAGCTACGAGCCTTGAGGCCAAGTCCGCCCGAGCGTGGCGAAGAGCTTGCTCGGGATATGGGTCGATCTGTGAAGCGAGGTTAGCAAAGCACAAGTTGCACATAAATTTTGTAAGACAAAAAGATTAACGAGAACGAGTGTCTTTGCGAAATGAATTGTGTCGAGATGAAGTTGTTACACTGTTTAGGACCAAAGTTTTCATTATGTACTTAGCCTTTCTTAGAAAGTATACCCTTGCCCAGCCCTCGTTGGATCAGGAGGTCGGCGGCGCGTGCCTCGGGCACAAGGCGTGAATCACGGACAAGCGACTCGACACGCAAAGTTGAGGACAGATCCGCCAAAGTGACACAAAGTGAACCCGTTCGTAGATGGTCACACCCAGATGCCTTCGAGCGACCGTCGCGACCATGCGCATTGCTCAACGATCAAAGTGGCGAGCTCTCGGCTCGGGGCCCGCACAGGGAAGCTAGATTGCGAAGGTTAAACTACGTTTTAGCTCTTCCACTTTGGGGTGAGCGTCAAACTCGCGACGCTTAGACTATGAGCGAATCGGCTGCTTGCCAAAGTCGTGTTAAATGAAAAAAGGGTCTCGAGAAAAAACGGTAGCAACACAAGACCGACCTTTGTCACGCAAGGTCGAGAAAGCGTCGACCTCGAAATTTACTAAGTACAACAATAGAGATCCATAGGGTAAAGCTTAGACCCAAAAGATGTTAAGGCCGCCTTTGGGAGAGACTTTTGAGACTCGACCATGACCATGTGTTCTGTTGCTTGGCATCGAATGTGGGCTTGACTCGAACCACGGCGCAGGGGAGCTTGAGTCTGCGAAGACTCGGCTTATGAATAGCTCGACCTTTGGGGGTCATTATTAAGCTCGCGACATTGAGGCCAAGACCAAGAGCACTTATACGCAGGTCGGACTCACGAAATCTCAAACCCAAACCGACACGAAAATATGAGCGGTAAAGAATACCAAGACCAACATAATGATTGAATAATGGCTGTATTGAAATCGAGGATAAAGGCGTTACGAGTTTTGAAGTAGTCGATATTCCACGAGCTAGAGAGCTCTCGCCATCGAGGCGGCGCTTAGCCGGTAAGCCCGTGCGATCTGCTAAAACAACTCTATAGGGCCCTCCACTATGGGGATAACTTGTTGGTCTTGGGCGAGCTCTGAATCCGCCTCGAGCCAAGTCCCCAACAAGGAACCGCCTAGGTCGTACCGGCCGAGGCGCATGTCTGCGAAGAGCTCGCGGTAAGCGCGTTGATCGTGGCGATGCCGCGACATCTTACTTCTTTTGCGAGGGTAAGGTCGAGGGACCGTTCGCGCTTCGAAGTCGATGTGATCGACCAAGCTGACCCAGCAGAGCCTAAGCGTGACCTCTGGAGGCGGGGCGGCCGATGCGAACATAAGCGGAAGGGTGAAGACCTGTTGCTTTCGGCCGAGCGGTGAATGCGAACAGACCATAGGGCGGTGGGAAGTTCGTCCACCTAGGTCCTGGCGTGTCATTCGAGCTCATTTGATACTTCGCTTCTTGGCGCCTTGGGCGACTTTGTCCGTTGGCGCGCTCCTACTGCTCCATTGCTTTCTGGCGGGCAGACCCCAGAAGCATAGCAAACTTTAACGCCTATGTCTTCCGCAATATTCCCCGACAGTTTGTGGGAAAGGGCGAGATGTCGCGCCCCCATGTCGAGGAAACCAGCGGCGGGATGGTCTTGAAATGCGTGGGCGGGTTCGAGCATGGAACTAGCGAGCTCGATATGGATGATGTCACGAGCATCTGAAGCGCGATTGGCGATAGAACCCCACAGGAAAACCTTACCGACCGCCATACGAAGAAGAATGTGCTCCTGAGAGGCCAAGTGGATGTCATTGATGAAGTACTTACCCTCCTCGGTGAAGATTGATGGCGGCGCAAGGTCTTGTGGACGGCGTCTGGAGAATCGCGTTATCAGACGGCGAGATGGGGCAGGAGATACTGTCTTTGGGGTTGTCCTTCTGAGGTGCGTGCACGAGTTCCAGTCTGGAACCATTTCTCCATTCGCGCACCTCGGCGAGATACTTTTGTCATCGAGTCTCCCGGCATTAGTGGTCTTTGCGGCCGGTTGACCGTGAGTAGGAGTCGCCCTTGGCTACCGGTGACGCCTTGCGCCAAGCGCCTTGCAAACTTCGAAGACCCACGAGGAGAGCTCCATACTACGCCACGTTGTTAGCTGCCGAGAATCCAGAACAACATACCTTAACCCGCAGCGCAGCGGTGAGAATAATGATTCCAGCCCGGCCTTGAAGGATCTCGAGCCGTCGAAGCACATGATCGAGTTTCTCCCCATTGTCGAAGGATTGCTTGGAATGAACGGTGGCGGAAACAAGGTGTGGAGTCATCAGCGGGGAACCGTGCCGTGCTCGAGCCACCTGAGCGGATCCGTCGGGATCGCCATGCCTCTGAGATCTCGATCTGCACCTTGAATGGCGAAGCCATCGGGCCCCACGGTGGCGCCGGTATCGGCGATCGGGATCGCTGACGCAAAAGTGAAGAGGGTGTTAGTGTGTAAGGGACCCAATTGGAGCTTGCTCACCGGAGGTTAGCGTTTGCGGCGTAAGTCGGAGGAAGGCGGCAGAGGCGTGACACAGCGAGTTATCTTGGTTCGAGCCTGAGCGGTAATAGCTCTCGTCCGATCTTCTCCGGGCGGAGAATCCACTAATTGTGCGTACAAAGAGATGATTCTGACTCGAGCTGAGTGCTCTGTTTGTGTTTTCTGGTCTATTGCTCATGAGTCTCCGTCGAGGTAATGGCTCTACTGTGTCGCCTTGCGGTGGTGACTCTCGTTATGTGGGTGTACAAAGCGGTGTTTACTGAGTTCAAAAAGTGCGAGGTGATTCTAGCTTTGAGCTACGAGGCTAGCTGTGTTGAGTCTTGTCTTCGTTGTCCTTGAGCTCATGCATCCTTGGTCTTTATATCCCATACGCACGTAGCGGTCGGGAGAAACTGCGGATCGTGGCTCTTAATGCGCCGAAGGCGGTTAAATGCTTGCTTTCGGGCTTCGCGCCTCGAGTCATCCCCCGACCCGCTCTTCCGATAGCGCAAGTCAATCGCTAGATCCGAGATCCTCGGGCGGACGAGATCAAGCGAGAGTGCCTTGGTTTGCTCGAGTCGTCTTGAAATCGAGCTTCGGGCGGACCGAGCTTGGGCATACCGCGCTCGAGTCGGCGCCCCAAACTACACCAGTGTCGTGGTGGGGCCTTAGAGTTAGAATCCGTTCGACCGCCACGCCCGGCGGTCAAGGAGTACCCAGCCCTCGTCGAGAACAATGGAATCTATTTACTTGTTAATATTTGTTTCTTGTCTTTTCAATCTATATATTGTTTATGTTTGGAAATCTTTGCTTTTGCTTATGAACCATAAGCCTTCCTTTGGAATAAGCACGCATATAGTTATAATAGAAATGCATTACATGCACAACTTGTTGATGCGTGTTGGTGTACTCACCTTGTAACAACCAACAACGATTGGAGGAGTCATCGCTTTGTGCTTGAGGAGGACTTTGGTGGGCCAGAGTCACTAGGCCAAGCCTTGTCGATCGCTGTGGTGTCTTGATGAGTCACTCGTCTTCTCTGAATTTTCCATTGCATTTGTTTTATTTCATCTTAGTCTTGCCTTATGAGGCGAATAAATATAAGTGATCATAGGATCATACACTAGTTATATTAAATAAATAAAGTCTTATTGTTATTATCATTGTGTATAATGTGATGCTTCTGATGTTAAGCCATGTGCACTAGCACTACTACTGAAATGCTTTTCACGGTGGTGGTAACCCATCTTCTCAGTGTTTTTGCTCCTTTGTCTGCGAAGATCCTGTGAAATCGCTAACTTTGCAGGCGTTTCTCTGAGCGGTTGTAAAATACATTTATGCAGTAGACGGCAAAAGCACTTTGTACAAATAAGCACTTATCTGGCGGGTTCTTAGCCGTCACTGTCTGTAATTCTGCATTTTGAGCGGACGGCTTAAGAACCCGTCCGCATAAGTTCTTATTTATGCAGCGGTTTCTTAAGCTTTCGCTTGCATCAGATCAAGTGAATCTTTTTAATAATGTTATGTTAATTATATTATAATATTAATAAATGCATACATTCTATCAATCACATCCTTTATTGACTAAAATCCATACATAACAATGACAAGGTTATATATACAAAGCACATATAAATCATAATTGCATTATGTATATATATATACACAAGGTTATATATATACTCCTCGATATTCTCCTTGTAAAACTCTCCGTGCGGTATCTGCGCTATGTACTCTCGATATTCTCTATCTAATATAAATTACAGCCTATTTGTCTTTCAAAAAAATATATACACAAGGTTATTATATATACATCGGTGTTCACGGTCTGTTTATCCTCGTCTCCCAATTACAAAGTTTAGGATGCTTCGCCACTTCACCTTGAGTAAAAAAACTACCTCTCTCATGGATGACTTCACGGCGAATGAGCGGCACATGTCCTTTTGCACATTGCAAAGGTCATCATTAGTGAGTGCCAAAGTGGTCTTTGCAATCTTCACTGCGATAATAAAGTAGGCAATAAAGAGGTTAAACAATAGTGAAATCGAGAATCGGACAATAAATAATCTTGAATCACCAATTTGTATAGGCTTCGTCACGGGGTTATACAGCACCTCCCGTTGATCTGAGGAACTTCGCAGAGCGTAGTATCCACAAAGAACACTTGCACGGAGGTTGCTTGTGGCACTTCAAATCAAATAATAATGTATGGAATTAATACAGTTGGTAATACCCTTCCTTACTAGTGCAATTATGTTGAAGCATTACAAGTGTCTTCTTACCCATGGGTGGACATAGCAAAGCATCCTATTTGCCCCTTCGGGATCATGTTGCCCCCTCTTTTGGTCGTGTAATTCTTGAAAGCCCTATTAGAATGTCAACAATAACAAGTTACTATCATATCATAAAACAAATTATGTAATAATGTATGTTTGTGTATATATATTTCTTTACGCATTTAAGGCGGGTGAATTCATTGTAAGATTCGGTGGGGTCTTGGATGAGTCAAGGACCATATATCCGCTTTCTTGCTTGAAGTACGACATGAAACAAATAAAGTGATCGCTGCAGCTAAAACTTATATATGTAAGTTTCACAGTGATTATGGTGCAAACTAAGCTTTTAGCAACGATTGACGAATGAGAAGATTACTTAAAATTGTAGGAGCCATTATGGCGTCCTTGTCTTGCATCGGAACATTGCTTTTGATATGTATAGCCCACATGTACTTGGCGATCTCGAATTAGGGGACTTTAAAGCTTTTCTTCTATCTCTGTTTCCGTCATCCCTTATTCTTCAGGAATCCATTGGGTTAAAGCGCCCAAAAAATTTTTTTTTGGGCCCGTGGAAAGATTTGCTTTGGTAAGGGCCCGGAGAAATTCATTGGGGGGTCGGGGAAAGACGGTTTGGTGTGGAATTTTAAAGGGCGGACTTCTTTGGGTCCATCTCGACAAGAATATCTTCCTTGGGATACAAAAGGGCCCCTTGGATGGCCTCACAGGGGGTCTTTAAGGTACTTCCAAAGGAACCTAACCCAGGTCCCCCTTTTTTGCTGAAAGGAACGGGTTGGTTTGGTTCCGTGGGGAATTCCATTGGCAACTCGGGACCGTTCTCCGGATTGCCTACTTCCTTGGTTTCTTGAACACCACGGGATTGGGTTGGGAAAGGGGGAACCTTTGGGACGGGCGGGTGGGGTCTCGGGGTTTAAACCCCTAGTCCTTTTTACAATCTTAAAAATCTTTTGGGGGAAGCATTTTGATGGCCTCTTTAACTTTTGCGCTTGTTTTCTTGTATTAGGGAACCCTCTTGGCCCATCATTAATGCCCGGTGCACCAAGGTTTCCTTTTCCCCCCTTTGGGTGTTCCCGCCCGAAAACCCTCCCTTGCCTGGAAAAAAAAGGGGGGGGGCGGGCCCCCGGCTTCCGGACCCCCTCGGGGGGCTAGGCCCAATTTTCCCCTTTGTTACCGAATGGGTTTTATCCCGGCCCCCTTCTCCCCATCCCTTGGGGGCCCCACCCGGTATTATTTTTTCTTCCCAAACCTTTTTGGCTAATTCCCCGTTCTTTCCCAAAACTGATTCCCCGTATTTTTCCATTTTACAATGGTGCCCGGTCCACAAAGTGTTTTTTCCCCCCTCGGGGGTTTCCCCACCTCAAGGCACCAGGATCCTCTCTCTGGGGAACCTTATGATTTTTGCCTCGGCCGGTGGCACCTTTTGCGCCCCCTTTTGTTTCAACTAGGAACATTGCCTTGCGTACGGCCTTTTGGGTTAAAGGCCCCACGGGTCTTTTCCTCCCAAACCACCTGGAATACCCCTTCCCGGTAATTGCCTTTCTTCCCCGCTTTACACGTTTGTTGCACGGGGAACCGGGCATCAGGTATTTCAATTATTTGGAGTGCGGCTACATTTGGCCACTTCATAAAATCCGAGAATCTCATAAAAAGCAATTTTACAAACCAAATAAAACGACCTTTTAATCCTCCTTGGGTCTAGTGGCTTTCCCCCTGCCGTTACTCGTGGGATGGAGCTGGCTGGGCCGTGCGTGACAAACTTTAAAGGAAACGAGGGCTGGTTTCTTTTCCCACTCCTTTCCAATCTTGCGTTAAACCCCTCCTCTTCTTTTTTACCAACCCCCGGGGGTTTTACCCTTGGCGGGAATTTTTATTCCCTCTTACTCAAAGCAGTTGCTGAAACCGCTCCAAGGGGAAACGTTCAATAACATAGGAATGAATTATTGGCAAGGTAACAAAAACAAGGTAACTCTCAAAATAATCAAATATGGGATGTTCCTGGTAAATCTGGCATGGGAAGTTAAGTTAAGGTCAAGGAGGAAAGGCCAACAGGGCAAATGGGGGGTTCGCGGTGAATTTTTGGCCCGGGTTGGCAATCTTTCCTCTCCTTTTACCGAACTCCCCCTTTTGCATTTTTCCATCTTTCCCATTAACAAAGCCATTCAAAATTGAAGACCAAGTAAATTCGGTGAGTTTTCCACCCAAGCTTTGGAGATTTACCTGGTTTTTTCCCCCCATGCCAGGTTTACCTCGAAAATTTGGTTAAATAAATTTTAATTTAAACAAGGTTATTTGCGGGTTTCAATTGAAAAATGGAAGGAAAAGCCGGGGAATGGGGGGCCATTGGGAATTTGGGCCAAAGTGGACAAAATTCTAAATCTCACATATCAAAACAAAATTTTTTAGGGGACTCCGGGGGTAGCATTCTTTATTTATTTTCAGAAGGGGTTTTACGTTAGTTGATCAACCCTTTCTTGGCCCAATTCCCCAAAAAATTTCTTGGACCACTTATAGCAAAAATTTGGTAAAAATTTAACCAGAAATTGGTAAGCTTTGAATCAAAGGGGGAGGAATGAAAAAGGCGGGGAGGATTTGAGTCCGGAGAAATAAACCAAAGTGAAGGAAAAATTGATGAAATTATCCTTATCAACAATTGTTTTTCCTTGGTTGAGGTTTTTCTTTTCCTTGGTTTTTTGACGAACGAAAATAAATGGATTTTGGCCTCGGGAGGCATGCTCGGAGGTATTTTGGGGGGAAAAATTCGGGAGGAAAACGGGGTAGCCCCCAAAACCAATGGGGGTAATCGGGCCTTGGTTGGAATTTCGGGCCCGGGGGGTTTTTAAGTGGCGGGTGGAAGCCGGGCAAGGTGGGGGTTGGGGGAAGCCTTCTTAAATTTTAAATTAAAATTTCCCCGGGCGGTGCCAAATTTCCTCGGTTCCGTTTTTTTGGGAATCGGGAAAAATTCCCAACCGGAGGTCCGTCCAAGTTGAGGGGTTTGGGGGGTTTAAACAAAAAACCGAAAATTCCAGGCCTTAAAACGATTTGGTAATTTCCTTGGCCGGCGGGACCATTTAAAAAAAACCCAACCCTTCCCGTAAAAGGGGTTCGCAGTTTTTGCTTGGGGGGGAGACGCGAATTAGGGTTAATTCTTTTTGAAATTTCCTTTTAAATTTCCAAAGGTACATTGAGTCACAAAAGTCTCAAAAGGGAAGAATTAATTTGCCAACTAAAAAAAATCCTTTACTCAAAATGTCATTTATTTTGGTAAACGGCTTTTAAAAAAGGCCGGGAAATTCAAAGGGAAAGGGAGATTTGTTTCCTTCTTTTGGGCTGGGATTTCCTTTTTTCCATTTTAAACCCCAAAAAACCCAAAATGTCCGGGAAGAATTTTCACTGTCCCAAAAACCCCAAAAAAGGGCATAAAGGGAACTTTTGGGGGAAGGTTGGGGTTTGGGAAGGGAAACGAAGGGGGGTCCCGGGTTAATTAAAAGGGAAGGCGGGGCCCCCTTTGGCCCCTTAAATTTCATTTGGGTTTGGCCTTTTCTTCTTGTTTGACCGGTCCTCCTTTCTGGAGAATTTTTTCTCGGGGAACCTGAAAGGAGATGTGAGGAAATGAGGCCATGGGTTTTGGAGGGATGTTGGGGGGGAGTAGAATTGAAATGGTCCTTTTACCACGGACCAGGGCTTGGTTGTGGGAAATGGGTATGGGGGGTCTGGGATTTCCCCCATAAATCAGGTTCCCCTTTGGGGGAACCTTGATCCCAAAAGGGGATCTGGGTTTAATATTTCCCCACGGAAGGGGTTTAAAACGGGGGGGGATTTTGGCTTCCTTTCACTCGACCCCCTTTTTTTTTTTGGGGTTGTCTGGCGGTCTTCATGTGGGCGATTACGGTTCGATTTGAGGCCTTTGATTTGGAAGACCTTTTCATGTGGCAATAAATATTTAGGAACCAAGCTCCTTTTTTTGGGGCTTCCCCGGGGCCGTTAAACCGGCTCCGGAAGGTTAGGTAATCCGGAATTAGGGTAAACTTCGGTGGGCCGGGAAAAAATCGGAATGTTTTATTTTATTTGGGCCCCTTAGGAAAAAACCAATTGTTTGCTGCCCGAATTGGCGAAAAGGGAAAGCTAAAATGGCCTCTTTAGTTTAGAGAAGAATTAATACCCCACGGTCCAAATGTTACACGACCAACCCAAATTTCCCGGGTCGATTACAAAGGAAAATCGGTGGGAAATTTCCCTTTCCTCAGAAAACCAAGGCTCCCCAAAATCCTGGCAAATAAAAATGCTCGGTAAAAAAGATGGGGGTTTCCCAATTCCAAAGGGGACTCGTGGAGGCTAATTAAAGGTCCTTCGTACCAGGACCAATTAAGGGGACTGGAACCTTGGGATGGGCGGGGTTTCAAAAACCCCCGGGACCGGGCCCTGGGACCCAGATGTGGGAAATTTCCCTGAGGGGGGGGGTATGGGATTCCCGGCCACTTGACCCGTGGGTTTTTTTTTGGGGTTTTTGGGGGGATTTCATGGGCGGTTTCGAATGTTCGCCCGGGCCTTCGATTAGTGTGGGGCCTTACCCCCAAAATGCTTATTGGGGAACCAAAGTCCTTTTTTCTGGTTTTCAAGGGGGAAAACCGGGCGGGAATCCGGAAGGTTGAAACCGGCCTCCCTTCTCAATTCCCCGGGGCAGGGAATACAAACGGGGATCCGGAGGTAAATAATTTGGCCATCCTACGGAAAAAAATTTGTCAGGATAAAGGTACAAAGTTAAATAAAATTGTCATGAAAGCTCGTTCCAATAAGGTAAGGTAAATAAAATGCATTAAAGCAAGTTAATATAACAACCCGAAAAACAATCGCAAAAGGAAAATTGGTGCTTACACCCAAAAAAATGGGGGGAAGCCCTATCGCCTCTGCCAACACCGGGGTCGGCCGTGGGTTTCCCCAAATTTTTTCTCCCTAGGGTTGGGCTTTTTGGGGTTGAACTTTTCCCGGGGGGGGAATTTGTGGGAAATTGTCGTTGGGTCGGACCACAAAGTATCCTTTTCGTGTTTGACAACCGCCAATTTTTTTAGGACGATGTTGTAATGTTGGGGTTGTTTTCATGGGGCCCGGGGTGGGTAACTCCGAGGGCCCGGGGGGGGGTAACTTGGGGCCACCGAAGGTTTGCCACGTCTACACGCCCCCGGGAGTCGGATGCATCTTGGGTCTCGTCGGCCGGGGGAGCAGGCGTGTGGGTCATCCGAAAGAGGGGAGATGGCAGGGGGGATGCCTTATATTTGGGGGGGAAACCCTTCAAGGTGGAGTTGGTGGGACGTGGAGGGGGGGGGGGGGGAAGCAAGTGGGGCGGCCGGGGCGGGGAGGTGGGGGGGGGCGGGGTGTGCAAGCCAAGCCTTTACCCCAAAACCGAAAAAGTGAGAGCCATTTGCAGGGACCAAACGTGTGGGTTTTTCCCCTTTTTGGGGTCTTTTTTTTGGGGAATTGGGACTTCGCAACTCCAAAAAAAAAGGGGAAAAGGGGGGAAAAAAGGCGAAGGCAGTCAGGGCCGTCGGGGGTTTGGGGTGGTGGTCGTCTCGATCCTCGGTCAGAGCTGATCCACCGCCCTCGTGGTGCGTGGGCTCGTCTTCTTTGAAGAAAGATACCGAGGTCTTCCTCCTCATCGTCGTCGTCATCGATCAATATCAATGATCCGCGCCAACCAAGCATGCTCCTCGGCCTCTGCTGATGCAGTCCTCCTTGAGTGGTCTCTCTCGGGTTCCTCGGTGCTCTGCTCTGAGCCCTCCTCATGGAGCGTTGTCCTCTGCGTGCGTCCGTCAAGAGATGGAGCATGTCTTGTGAAGAGCGAACTTCGCCCTTCGGTACTCCTCACGATGCTAAATGCGGGGCGAAAGTCTGCATATGTAAGAAATTATATGCGCCAAATGGTTGTTGTGCGCCAAACTCATAGCATACGCAATAGCATCTGCAATAGCATCTTCAATCTCACGAGATGATAAAGTCGAGAATGTCGAGCGGCTCGTGAGATAGGATCGAATAAAGTAACCCTTCTTTGCCAAAGTAGTGATCGTCTCGGCATTCCCAATCCTCGACCATGATGACTTCCTCAAAGCCATGTGGACCGCCTTTGCCTCGAGGGTGAGGCAGTGCGGATGGCGAAGAGATCAACGAGGCAATTTCTGCTGGAGCGGCGAATCTGTGTCATCTGTGGGAAACACCCTCAACGCCTTAGCGCAGCGAAGGCGGTGTCTTTGTCTGCGTACACCACGATGCAAAGTTAGGGGCTCCTCCTCAAAACCAAACAACTCAAGCAAAGTCTTTGTACACCCTCACAGGGTTCTCAAATGTGCATGAATTGAATGTATCATACTATGCTGGTGGATCCAAACTGTAGCGTAGAAGTCTCGACCCACTTTTCCACTCTAGTAACGAACTCATCCATGACACTGGTAAGACCTTGAAATGGTGAAGTGTCTGAGCAACGTCCACCACACCCATGACCCCTCTGCAAAAGCTGAGATTAGCGTCTGTGCATGCTCAAGCTGGACCCCGAGCTCTCATGTCATAACAAAAAGCTCGTTGTTGAAGAACGTCCGAGAACCTCCTATTAACTCCAAATTCTCGGCTTGCGGAAAGCAGGACATTGATATGAAAGAAAGCGAAGGTCTTTACCCTCACGGATGAGAGGTTCGAAGGTCTCTAAGTCTTATCTCGGGAGTCGGGATGTGGCACATGGTACTCCTCGTCCTCTTCCTTTTCATCGCCGATCTCCTCTGATGCGGAACTATGTTGGGGCGAAACACGCACTGGGAAGATGTCGAACCACCACGAGTGCTTCTGTGCAGCTAGAGACAGGAGGTGCCGCACCACCCTCTGTGAATTGAGTTCCCCCCTCCTCTCGGCCCTCTGCTGCTGACTCTGTGTGTCTCTAATCGCAATTGGCGGCCGCCCCCATGCACAGCCAAGTTCGCATCTGCAGCCATCTCGGCCCCTCTGCTTGCATTGTACGCCTGGACTTCTTAGCCTTCTCATTTCCTTTGCAACTTCTTTTCCCTTCCTTTTTCACGCTTATCACGCAAGTTGCCGGTTGAATGTCAAGAACTTGCATCGTATTCATATGCATTTGAATGGAGTCCAAAAGACCCGAGAGAGATGTGGATCTCACGCGCACAAAGTGAAGGAGAGTGGATTACTTGACCCTTGAGCTCCGGTTGTCGGCGGCGACAAAGCGAATTAGTCTTGATGGCGTGTGTGCCGCCAAGCGAAGTGGCGGCACAAGCGGGTGGAGGATTGAGATCTGGCGTCGGAGAGCGAAGCGAGGCTGCGGCGCAAGGCAGCGTGGAGAGAGGAAGTAGTTAGGTGCTGATCGATATCTGAGGTCCTGACGGTCCTCACTGATATGTCTGGCGTGTTTTGGATAAGGTTAAGATCATTACACGGATGATCCGTTATAGGAAACATCACTGTTGGATCGATGCCTCTGTTCGACTTCGGTGGCGAGATGGTCAAACTTCTTGAGGAAAAAGAATCGGATCATCTTGTCTAGCGGTGTGCGGCACCTAAGCGAGTCCGACGATAACGGTGAGGCGGACAATCTACGAAGGCCGGACGATCCGTATAGGAAAAAGATAAAGGCGCTCTCGAATGCGGACGGAGGCCTCAAAGCTAAGATTCACATATCGGACGTTCCGTTAAGTCGGTAACAACTCTCTAGGATTATTGTCGGACGAATAGTGCTTAGCTTCCTCGGCCTTTGTTGGCTTCAATTTCTGAGATGATCCGGCCTAATAGCGAATTACCTACCGTACCATCCTGCACTTTCACGCAACAGATTTTACTCAAATCCAATAAAAATATAAGTTCTATTACATATTAAGTTTTTACACAACGTGTCCCTATTTGCCTTTAACAACTTTTCCGCGCAATCATCACGCATATGGCATCATTGAAATATCGAGGTTTCTTCTACAAGTTTGATCCTCTCCGGATCTCCGAGCGATAGGTCGTCGACGATTGTAATACGCCTCATCGTGCACATTGTCAACTCCACGATCCTTTGTTTTCCGGAACAACTATGTTCCTTTTCTTATTCTTGGGTCAGCTATGTAGAAAACTTGCGAGACTTGAAGCTAGTATCGAAGTGGGTTTGTGTCCAAGATTGTTGAGGTCGACAATTGTGAACCCATAGTTGTCCACCTCCACACCATTAGGATGTTTGACCCGATTCTGCGGAAATCTGGGGATCTGCATATCCCTTCCATAGTCGAGTTCCCAAATTTCTTCAATGATTCCATAGTAGGTGTTCTTCTCCCTGGCATCTATGGCTTCTACCCGCAGCCAACTTTTTTGGGCCATCGTCTTCTTGTCCTTTTGAAAGGTATAAAACGTGTACCCATTGATGTCATCGCTAGCCATGATGTTACCGACTTGATGGGCCATGAGCCAACATTTTCAATGTTTACGTTTCTTCGCCCTCACCATCGGGTATGTTTTGGTTCTTGAACCATGTAGTAAACTGTCGCTTATTCTCTTCGAGGATCCAATCAACTTGGCGTCCGGATTTTCTCTTTCAAGCTCTTCGGTGTTGCTCCACATACGGCTCCACTATCTTTAGGCTGTTGCAAAGCGGTGAAATGTGCTTGGTCCACATTCTTGTACTCATGGTCGATGAATCTTTTCTTTCCCTTAGTCCCTTTGCAGTCAACCTCCCCTCATGTCGAGGGGCAGGCACCTGTTCGGCCTTTCCGTGGGCATGAAGTAATCCATGCAACACTCAATGACTTCCTCGTGTGTGTAGCCCTCAATAATGGAACCCTCTGGGTAAGCACGATTCCGTTGTAGCTCTTAAGCAAGCCCATCCACCTCTCAAATGGAAACATCGATTGTAAGAATCTGGTCCGATGCCTTTACCTCCTCGACAAGGTGAATCAAGAGGCTGCGGCATGATATCGAAAAAGGATGGAGGAAGCACATCTCAAGTTGGTTCATAGTCTCCACTATGTAGTTCTGCGAGATTCTTTGTTTGTTTTCATCATCGATTACTATACAGTGAAATCGCATTGCGAAATGACACAACCGTGTGATGGCTACCTTTACAAATGTTGAGTTGATACCTGATTGCAATTGGGAGCATTTGTTTCATCATGGCGTGGCGATCGTGAGACTTCATACCACTTATCTTTAAATCTTTTATCGATACTAGGTTTTTGATGTTCGATGAATAACCGGGCGGGACTCGACCTCACGTAAGCACTTGCTGTGATCTTTTCTCCTCGGTGTCGAGAGTAGCTTCTTTGTCGAAGGTAATACTCCACATGGTCTTTCTTGAGGTGTAGTTCTTTCTGATTTTAAGTACTACCATGTCTTTCTACGAGCTTTAAGACCATCCTTTGTCTTGTCTTGAATGTCTAACAAGAGACCTATGCGCTTTCCACAGACATTCTTTATGACATGCATGGCATCGATGCTATGGCGAATTCCAAGTCCTTCCAATAGGGCAAATACTTGTAGAAAATTGACATCTTTTGAATAGGACAACGAGCGATGGAACCTCCTCATCGGTATTCTTCCTCTTCGACCCTCTTTTGGCCCTACGGCTTCTTCCAAAAACAACCTTGATGTTACGGACCATTTCAAACACTTTTTCCGCTATGCGCTTTGGAGCCACACCTTCCTCAACCGTATTGTCAAAATAATTGCCCATCTTGCGGTATTTGTGAGTTTTGAGTAAGCGGCGGTGCATGTACACTAACCACGTGCTGCATGGAAGGAGCGTCGACGCAGATTTCATCCATGCATACTACACAAATTTATCTTCCCTTTAATCGACCCGATAGGGCTAGCGAGGCGGGGTAATCAGCGATGGTAGCGAAAATAATGGCTTTTAGTGTGAAGTCTTTGTCGTTGGGCCGATCCCACACGGACCCCATCGTGCCACAACATGGCCATATCTTCCATCGGTGGGTTAGAAACACATCAATATCTACTCCGGTGTCTCGGACCTTGGATAAGAATGGACAACATTAGGTACCTTCTCTTCATACATAGCCATGGAGGAAGG
The DNA here is from genome assembly GCA_036346375.1 of Guadua angustifolia. Lineage (NCBI taxonomy): Eukaryota > Viridiplantae > Streptophyta > Magnoliopsida > Poales > Poaceae > Guadua > Guadua angustifolia. The sequence goes on from JAYEVE010001104.1 coordinate 680,489, forward strand.
TTGTAGATGGACAGGGACTCTTTGGCAAGTGCTATGTGTGGCGTTCCATTCCTGAAAGGATTCATACCATCGATACTCGGTCACGAACCTTACATTCTGGGTTCGTTGCGAAATCTGGATACATGCGATCCAAATTTCTCCATTGTCTACCATCGGCGGGTGTCGAATCTTTCCATCTTTTATGCGCAGTCAGAATGCCAACCCATTAGTTCGAGTCCCTCTCATTCGAGTACAAAGCGTTTGAGCGGTCAATAAGCGGCAAGTACCACATCACCAACGAGGATTCTTTTCTTCTTGTCCGTGCACGAAGAAGTGTCTTCTTTGTCATTACTAGTAGTACTATTCTTGTTCTTCTTATTCTTCTTAGTCTTTGGTGAAGAATCATCATCGTCGTTAAGTCATCATTCTTCTTATACCAGCTCGCCTTGCACGCGGGCATTGATCCAAATCCGCGTAATCTTCTGAAGAGGATCTGATGGTTCGGACACGCGTGTATCTTTTGCACATCCAATGACATCGGAGTGATAAGCTTCTTGCGAAATAAGTGCAAATCGGCAAGGTGGGCAATCCATTAGCCTTGAAAGTACTTACGCCAAGAGCCTCAACGGATCGGTGAAACTCTTGTCCGACCATCCATTGCTAGCCTTCAACAGTAGAAGCATCGACACGTGTATGCAACAAGTAAATTCGGAGGACAACCCTTGGATTCCTCATATAACAGATCATTAAGCTGCTTTGTAGCAGCGATCGACATTATCTAAACTGTCATCTCCTTTAAAACACGTGGTTCGCATGGCGCAACATTTCCTCTACATCGGCGATCGACCATCATCTAGCAAGAGAGCATGCGCGTGAGCTTCATCTCCCAAACCGTCGGTGTCACCTCCGACGCCGATCATCCACGAGATCGGGATCAACATCATCGGTTGTTTGCGATATCGTTGCTGCGCCATGGTTGGACCAACATGTGTAATCCTCTATAAAACCTCTCATGATCAGGTGTGTTGTGATTACACTTAAATCTCCCCACCCTACATTGTTCTTATAGTCTTTGCATGGACAAAGTATTTCCGTTTCCTTCTTAGTCCAGGCGTCCTTCTGAGCGGCTTTAATAAAAGTTTCGAGCTCTTTGAGGAATACACCCTTATTTCTTGGGGCATTGTACATCCATGCCCTTTCCATCTTGAACACGAAAGAAAATCAGATTGAAATGTCAATTATTTAGATAGAACTTTAACAAGAGAACCTAAGTTAAATACTATAAAATGATTTTATTAAAATCACGAAAGAATGTAAGGTCCTCTCCTCTCTAGATCTAGAGAGGGGCGTTCTCTCCTCTAGAGAGAGGGAGGGATACAAGATCTGTCTACAGATCTAGAAGGTGAGGGCTTCAACGGAAAATTAAATTAGTCCAGTGACACTAAATTCGTTGGTTTTTGGTGATGTGTCTATGACATGTGGATCTATCTGAGTCTATGACAGTGGACCAGGGTGTCAAAAAGTGAATCACGAATTTTAAAGAGGGCGCCAATCTCCTCGGGCTTCAACCCCTCTCCCATGCACATTCTATCTACACTACATCTTCCTCTCCACAAGATATATAAACCTCTACAAATGTCAGGAATGAGATGCTCTTACCTTAGAGAGTTAACTATTCCAAGGATTTCAAGTTCAAAACCTAGCTCCCCCCTTGTTTTCACAATTTTGGGGCACTTTGGAACTGCCATGAAGAGCGATCGTTCGAGACTTAAGCGAAATTTCCACAGTGGCTCCCTAAGACAACTTGACTGCGAGGAAAAAAATAATGCGATCAAGCAAAACAGCACTACGGATGATCCGTCAAAGTAAAAAGAACCATCTAGGAGTATTTTATGGACGTTGGATTTCTCACGTGTAATGCCGCTATTACAGCAATAACGGATGATCCGATGCGTCAATAAAAACTCATACTGGGAGTATTGCACGGGCGTTGGATTTACGTGTTTTGCGGTATTGTAGAACAAAGGATGATCCGATACGTACATAACAGCATACTGGCTTCTCCTTCGTCACAAGATATGCGAGACAAACATTTACAAAATTTGAATGAGCAGTTTGTTTAAGAACTACGCCTTTAAAGACTTAACATCACCACAGGGTTCCTTAATTAATTAGGGCGTCAATATAATTAACTAAAGGCTGCTTGCTTAATGTACCGCTGTGTAGGCTGCGATTTCGCATGCGGCCGTAGAAAGCCGGTACGTGTAAAGATCGCCTCTTCTGGCGGTTCCTTTAAGGAACGCACTTTGAAACGCAGATTTCCAGGCGTGACATCTAAAGGCACCGCTTTGTGAAGAGATCAATATTTTCGCGGCGGTTTCTTCGAGCGCCACTGTGAAGATACCTTCTACGAGCGGTTCTTAACCCCAAGGACATGATCGATCATTTGAGGCGGCTCTCCTTTTAATCCGCTTGTGGAAAGAAATCCTTGGTGTCTAGGAAAATCATTTCAGTAGTAGTGTAGCGTTGATCACAGGAATAGTCACGGCATACGGTGGATCCGATTGGTGAATTCGGGTCACTACTGAAACCTCCGTCTCGAGTTTGTCAATACCTCGAATCAGCCATCTTTGCACGGAAAGACGTCATATGATAGATTGGTTGAGATGTGAGGACGGATTTGACCAGGTTTCCTTCCGGCTCTGGTAAGAAGTTTACTTTTCCATCCCGCAAGCCTGTTGCTCATTTTATCAATCAGAGGTTGAATTTCGATTCGCCTTAGCTGCCTGATGTGTAGGGGGAGTCCAAGATACTTCCCTAGGAAGGTTGAGAGTTTTCCCGGAAAGATGTTCAATAAATCTTGCAGACAAGTCTTGTTGGCATCGATTGGATAAATTCGGTTTTGGAAATGTTTATTTTCAGACCCGAGCACCTTCCAAAGATTTCGAGAATTTGATTGAGGGCTGTCAGCTCTTCTGCATTTGCATTTAAAAAAATCCCGGCGTTGTCTGCGTACAATGAGCAGTGAACCTTCTTCTTTGGCAGGAACCGCGGCTTGAGAATACCACTTTCCTTTGCTAATTCTAGCGAGGCTCTGTAGAGGTCAATTCGCGGATGAAAGCGCGGGGATAGTGGATCTCCTTGTTGAACCCCACGCGCGTGTCTTATTGGCGCCGTTGGTTGGCCGTTGATTAGTATTTTTGAGGATGAAGTCCTGAGGATTGCCGCCACCCATTCACGCCCTTTCCATCCAAAGCCTAGGGCCTGAAGAACTTCGAGAAGATAACTCTAGTTCAGCGAATCGAAAGCTTTCGATATATCTAATTTGATGAAAAGGGCCGGCTTCTTTTCTTTGTGTAGCTTTTTGATTACTCTTTGAACGTATAGGAAGTTATCATGGATGCATCTCTTTTTTATGAAAGCGTTTTGTGAGACTGAGACCAAATCAGCTAGCTTTGGAGCAAGCCTATTTGCCAGAATTTTGGTGATAATCTTCATGAAACTATTTATAAGGCTGATAGGCCTGAAGCATTCCAATCTAGTTGCCTGTTCTGTTTTTGGAAGAAGGACAATGTTGGCTTCATTAAATTTGTGCAACTTTTCATGGCGAAGATTGAAAAAAATCTTTTATTGCTTCCACTATATAGTTTACGATAATATTAAGGCATGTTTTTGTAGAATAGGCCAATATATCCATCGGGGCACAGGCCTTCTGCGAAGGAAGATCTTGTATGGTGCTAATAATCTCAGCATCATTGATCTCGGCCTCCAAGTCGCTGATGGCAGAGCCTTTTCAATAGTATAGATTTTAGAAACGGTTCAAACACAAGCTCCGTGAAACCATGTGCATACAACAGGCATCGTCAAATAACACACCACACGGTGTCTCAATATGTATTAATTGAGGCTTAATTATTCAGTGCCTTGCGCATTATTGTTACATGCATGCATAAACAGGCAGGATGTAATCAGCACCCATGTATACATGCATGCAGGTGATTCTGGACAGATCGATGGATCACTTGTCCAGGCAGCAGCAGAAGAGTTTTATTCGGCCGCTGTTGCAACGTAACGGATGATCCGGTACGTCAATAAAAACTCATACCGGAGTATTGCACGGGCGTTGGATTTCGTGTGTTTTGCAGGTATTGTAGAACAAAGGATGATCCGATGCGTACATAAAAGCGCATCTACCGCTTCTCGCCGTCACAAGATATGCAGACAAACATTTACAAAATTTGGGCAGACAGTTTGTTTAAGAACTACGCCTTTAAAGACTTAACATCACCACAGGGGTTCCTTAATTAATTAGGGGGCGTCAATATAATTAACTAAGGCTTCTTGCTTAATGTACCTTTGTTGAAACTACGATTTGCTGCATGCGGCCGTAAGAAAGCCGTACTGTGTAGATAGCCTCTTCCCGGCGGTTCCTTTAAGGAACCGCCAGAAGCAAGTAGTTCCAAGCGGCATCTAAAGGGCACCGCCTGTGAAGAGATCAATATTTTCGCAGCCGGTTTCTTACGAGAGCCGCCTGTGAAGATACCTTTACACAGGCGGTTCTTAACCCCAAGGACCGCGATCAGTCATTTGAGGCGGCTCTCCTTTTAATCCGCTTGTGGAAAGAAATCCTTGGTGTCTAGGAAAATCATTTCTGTAGTAGTGTAGCGTTGATCCTGGGAATAGTGCGGCATACACGGTGGATCCGAATTGGTGAATTCGGGTCACTACACAGAGCCTCCGTCTGAGTTTGTCAATACCTCGAATCAGCCATCTTTGCACCGGAAAGACTGTCATATGATAGATTGGTTGAGATGTGAGGACGGATTTGACCAGGGTTTCCCTTCCGGCTCTGGTAAGAAGTTTACTTTTCCATCCATAAACTCATTGCTCATTTTATCAATCAGAGGTTGAATTTCGATTCGCCTTAGCTGCCTGATGTGTAGGGGGAGTCCAAGATACTTCCCTAGGAAGGTTGAGAGTTTTCCCGGAAAGATGTTCAATAAATCTTGCAGCAAGTCTTGTTGGCATCTGATTGGATAAATTTCGGTTTTGGAAATGTTTATTTTCAGACCCGAGCACCTTCCAAAGATTTCGAGAATTTGATTGAGGGCTGTCAGCTCTTCTGCATTTGCATTTAAAAAAATCCCGGCGTTGTCTGCGTACAATGAGCAGCGGAGCCTTGCTGCTGGCGGGAGCACCGGCTTGAGAATACCACTGTTCACTGCTAATTCTAGCAGGCTCTGTAGGGGGTCAATTGCGAGGATGAAAAGCAGGGGGGATAGTGGATCTCCTTGTTGAACCCCACGCGCGTGTCTTATTGGCGCCGTTGGTTGGCCGTTGATTAGTATTTTTGAGGATGAAGTCCTGAGGATTGCCGCCACCCATTCACGCCCTTTCCATCCAAAGCCTAGGGCCTGAAGAACTTCGAGAAGATAACTCTAGTTCAGCGAATCGAAAGCTTTCGATATATCTAATTTGATGAAAAGGGCCGGCTTCTTTTCTTTGTGTAGCTTTTGGATTACTCTTTGAACGTATAGGAAGTTATCATGGATGCATCTCTTTTTTATGAAAGCGTTTTGTGAGACTGAGACCAAATCAGCTAGCTTTGGAGCAAGCCTATTTGCCAGAATTTTGGTGATAATCTTCATGAAACTATTTATAAGGCTGATAGGCCTGAAGCATTCCAATCTAGTTGCCTGTTCTGTTTTTGGAAGAAGGACAATGTTGGCTTCATTAAATTTGTGCAACTTTTCATGGCGAAGATTGAAAAAATCTTTTATTGCTTCCACTATATAGTTTCTGATAATATTAAGGCATGTTTTGTAGAATAGGCCAATATATCCATCGGGGCCTGGAGCCTTCTGCGAAGGAAGATCTTGTATGGTGCTAATAATCTCAGCATCATTGATCTCGGCCTCCAAGTCGCTGATGGCAGAGCCTTTTCAATAGTATAGATTTTAGAAACGGTTCAAACACAAGCTCCGTGAAACCATGTGCATACAACAGGCATCGTCAAATAACACACCACACGGTGTCTCAATATGTATTAATTGAGGCTTAATTATTCAGTGCCTTGCGCATTATTGTTACATGCATGCATAAACAGGCAGGATGTAATCAGCACCCATGTATACATGCATGCAGGTGATTCTGGACAGATCGATGGATCACTTGTCCAGGCAGCAGCAGAAGAGTTTTATTCGGCCGGTACGTTCGCAATAGGCTCCGGTCGTCTTGAAGTTGTGCTTGGTGCAGTAATCCTGGCACTCTGTCTGGGTGCAATCTTTCTCTTCCACGCACGTCGCTCCTGATATCAACACACACAAAGAAAACCAACCCAATTAAAAGCACATAGAAATATGTATATGCAATTGTGCACGGAGATGAATAAAGCTAGGGACGTATAAGTGTAAATGGGGCAAGGGCAAGCTCGATGCGCGGCTGTACGTACGTATATACAGTGATCATATATATACATACAGAAGCAGAAAGCTAGGGCCTAGGGACGTATGTGTATGTGCAGGTGCCAACCTGCGGCGGCGAGGCAGGGTGAGACAGCGCAAGACATGATCATGAGAGCCATGAGAGCAGCGAGGGCAGTGGCCTTGCTCCTGACAAGCGCCATTTTCAACGTACTGTTCGCGTTGGTCGCTTCCAGGCTCTTTGGCTGGTGCTTATATAGGGAAAAGGGTAGATGCATGTATATATCTTGGGGCATTAGTAATTCTAGATGTGGCTATTAATTAGCTGAGATGTATACATCTTGCATTCCAACTAAGGCCTCAATAACAGGGGCAAGCATTTATGAATTGGGGAGAAAAACATGAATGTACAATATACTCAATGCATTAACTAAGACATTTTACACAACAATATACTGAGATTGATCATCCCAAGAATATGCCTGCTGCTCTAGCGCGAAGTAGTCCTATGCCCTGGCCTCGATCTTTATGACCACCAAGAAATTTTTTAAATATTATATAGGGAAAACGGTAGATGTATCTTGGGGCATTAGTAATTCTAGATGTGGCTATTAATTAGTTGAGATGCATACATGTTGCATCCAATCTAAGGCCTCAAAAGCTGGTTCACGCATTTATGAATTGGGGAGATCGAAAAACAAGAATGTACAATATACTCAAGGCATTCACTAAGACATTCTACACATCAATTGAGATCGATCATCTCAAGGATATGTGTGAGACCCTCCCTTTTATGCTACAGGAGCATCATAAAAGAAAGGTTCTAATGTGTATTTCCGTACTAATCCCTGGATCAGTAGTTAGTACACACATTCACAAACTAAATATCACAACCATACACAATTACAATAACTATTATGGCTGCAATAAAAATTACAACAAGAGAAACAGCAGAGGATGCAGAAGCCTCGTAGTGTACCACACAACCGACAGGCAACAGACGAGGTAAAAACTCCAGATAAAGTAATCGTTAACTTCCCGGAACCTGCGACAAAAGAGAGCAACGCCGGAGGGAATCTTCTACCTAAAAGCATTAATATAGCAAGGGTGAGTACAATACGTACTCAGCAAGACTTGTAGTGTTTGCAAACCTAAAATGTATGCAAGTTGAATCAAAGTGGGTCTCTACGGTTGATTTTGCATAAAGCAGCACTTGAATGAATAATAATACTGAATATTAGATGGAAGCATAAAAGAAATGAAATAAATTGCTGAGTAATTAAATTAACAAGTATTGAAAGAACAGGAAATAAATATTCATTCACAGTCCGTCGTGAGAATAAATCTCACAGTCCATTGTGAGCAAATAAAGCGTCAGAATTAATAATAACTAGAAAATTTTCGTACGCGTACAGTTTAAATAGGAAAATTTTCTTTTTCGATGGCGTTTATTTTTAAATCGTCGAAATAATGGTAGAAAGCATTGAAAGGACACAAAATTTTTATGCGTAACTTACACGTGTGTGTCATTTTTCGAAGGAAAAACTTTTCTTTTTTAAATGACGTTTAATTATTTAAATCGTCGAGTAATGAGGTAAACAGGGAAAAATAGAGAGATAGAGTTGTAGAAATATCTCTTTAAATGAATTATTTGAAAAATATTGGAGACCGAAATGAAAAAACCGCGGCGAGGAAAAAAGTCTAGAGGAAAAGGTCGAAAAATTATTAGAGATGACAACCTTCTTTTCAGAGTCTAACACTCTCTGGCGTTAGCAGAGTAATAATACATGTTCTAAAATATATCGGAGATCGAGATGGGAAATAGAGATAGGAAAAAAGTCTAGAGATAGAAGTGCACAAATATTCTGGTGGCGAAAACATTTTTCCGAGAAAGCGGAGAAAGGACCTGAGCGTAAGGAGCAAGGACTGAATGTTACGTTTTTGGACTCGTCGCTATCTGGAAAATTAGAAAAGGGCTTGTTAGCGATTTGAATTTAACGGAAGGTTCTTTCAAGTAAAATGGGCATACGAGGACCCAAATGCGATTTTAGAAAAAAATCTTCCCTCACAAAAAATCGCATAAGAGCCTATTAAGTAATTTCAAAAGGACCAAAAGCGTAAAAGTTTTTTGAGCGAAACGTAAGTGCATCACGTCTCGAACATAAGCTCAAATCCATCTTGGCGTGAAGTCTGCAGGTAATAATAGAGGTAATATACCGAAAACCGTGGTTGCCAACGCATGGCACAACAGAGCATACAACCATGCCCACACAGGACAGAGGGTTGCCACAACTGTCGGGTAAAATAACTGATTACAAATTTTAATCTTGCATCATTTTATAGAAATAGAAAACATTATCTAATAAGTGTCAATTCACCAAGTGCTCATGACTGAGAGCGCGGCTAATCAATTAGTTTTTTTTAATAACTCTGCAGAGTTTGTCCGTCTTTACCCATGCGCAATGATCATCTCTTAATGCAATTAATTGGCCATAAACACAATTCCTTTGGTGTGCTTGCAGAGGATGATCATTGATGACTTTCACGTAAGTAAATTTAGCTTTGCACCAGCCCAGCGACGTTACCCCTAGCTAAAGCGGGAGAAACAAAAATAAATAGATGAAGAGTGTCATCGACACGATTAATAATAATAATAGTGAGCTCAAAAAAAATTTAGCTTCTCCGCTTAGCCAGGCGTCCACTGTTGCACCGGTATGCATTTACCAACAAGACACATGTGTTGGTGTTATGCCCTTGAGGCAGTCATATAGATGATTGTAACATAACTATGCTTATGAATAATAATATGATTATTGGTCCAATGAATGTATATCATTATATTGATCACCAAGTATGTGACTTGCTTATGAAACTCTCTACTTATTGATATAATTACTGTAAGTATTATCGATCGAATATCATCGTATAGGACAACGATGAATAGATCAGCACATGTATTGATCGATGATTATGTTTCATAGATCATAGGATATGGAGATATCATCAATACATGTGAACTCATGATGAAGAACATGGGTTAGAGACCGAAATGGGACAACTGCGAGAATGTTACATTCTTATGTGTCATCGGTGTATCTCATACATAGTGGATGTATGATCCTTAGACCTGAGATTGTCACATTCCCTACATGTGTAATAGTTTACCTTGGGGCCTGGCGCTATTCCCTAACGGGATAGTTATAAAGGTAGCTTTCATGTTTGCTATGAAATGTGCGAGAGGGAAGTGGGCGATCAAGATGGAATTTGCCACTCGATTATAGCGGAGATATATGTCTAGGCCACTCGTGTGATATGATTAAGGAAGTGCATGGCCATGCCGTGATTGAGAAGTCAATCACAACTTATTAATATATCACGGATCGAGAGATGGATTGAACTATCAAAGGATGACATACTTCTCGCCTTGAGTTCGATCTTCATATAGTTTGGCAAAGGATTATTACATGAGTACTTTTGAAAGGTTCTATCGATTTGATCATATGCGTTTGGGAGTTGGCATGCTCTGCAAGAACGCTGCCGGCTATTGGATTGGAAAAAGGGTTTTCGAATCTATGTCGAATGTACATGAACCTCTGAGGTCACACATACGGGGTGGGGACGCATTGGTCGGATTGGATCCGTAATTAATGGACCTCGTGGAAGCTTGCTGATGGGCCTGGATTAGGGTTTCATCGGCGTGGCTATATAAGGAGAGGAGAAGGGTGGGCGTGCATGCTATTGCTCACGTCCGAACCTAACCTCCACCTCTCATTGCCC